>CM047812.1:80012273-81212273 GCA_026214975.1 Gentiana macrophylla
GGTTTCAACTCCGCATTCCTTGGTGGATCTTCTACTCAAGGTTTTAGAACTCGGTCCTTCTAGTTCTAATTCCAAATACTTATGCTAACGGATGTTTAGAAAACAGCCCTTATCAAGATAAAGGATCACTTCTTTTCATTTCAAAGATCATTTTCATCTTCCTTATAGATAGATAATGCTAAACATTCCTCTAGCTTATCTTCATAATCTTGCAATTGGTCATCACAGAGTGTAGATATCTCATCTACAAAAGAACACGATTCGTGATTTGTATGGATGATTCATAGCTTTGAAGATATTGAAGGAAACTTCATCTTCATTAACTCTTAGTATCGCTTCTCCTTTTCAACATCGATTAATGTTCTTCCCGCTAAGTAGGAAATGGACGACCTAGAATAATTGGCGCTGAATATCCTTCTCCATTTCCATTATTACAAAATCTACTGGAAAGTAAAATTTGTCTACTTTAACCAATACGCCCTCGATGATTCCCTTAGATGTTTAATCGATCTATCCGCCATCTCAAGGGTCATTTCAAGATTTGTAAGCTCTCCTATGCCTAGTTTCTTATAATCCTCATAAGACATGAGATTTATACTTGCTCCTAGATCATATAGTACCTTCTTAAATGTAAATCCTCCAATCTCATACATGGGATTGTAAAAGTACCAGATCTTTAAGTTTGTGAGGCAACTTATGCTGAAGTACTGCAGAGCATTCTTCATTAAGGCATATATTCTCATATTCTTCTAACTGCTTTTTTGTTTGATAGGATATCTTTTAAGAAACTTTCCATAGGTAGGCATGTTGATTAGTGGCTTCGATAACAGGATATTGACATGTATATGACTAAAAGTATCAAGGAAACGAGCATACTTTATCGCTTTTATCTTTCTAATTTGATCTCTTGGGTGGGTAAGGTAAAGATTCCAAATCTATAACCTTTGGTTCAAGGTTATACCCTCTTTTCCTTTTCCTTAAATCTTGAGCATTACTTGTTCGGCCATGTTTCATTCTCATACGATCTTTTCTTTGAAACATCTTCAGACGATTTTCCCTTTTCGGTTATTGGCAATTCTTCCTTCCTTTCTTCAAGATTGTTTTCTAACATGTTCCTTAAATAAGGTTCTCGTGTTATCAGCCCATTGGATTTTTAGAATCCCGTGAGTTTTAACCCATTCCTTTATTCTTACTTTCGTGTTCAACTTTACTATTTTGTTTCAAGAAATCTTCAATAATTTCTTCTTCTTCATCAAGAAATTCTAGTTCAACCGAGGTTTCCATATTCGTCTCAATTTTTCCATTTAAATCATTCTCCACTTCATTATCTCCTCGAAGTTTTTCTGCTCCAAAGATTTCCACAAAGTTTTCTACTTCTCACACAATGATTTACTTTCCTCGGGTTTCTTTCGGTATTACTTGGTAATCCTCCTGAGGTCTACCTGCTTTTACGCTCTCCTTCTCTACTCAAATGATCTTCCATATTCCTTATTGATGCTTCTATAGTTCTCATTCGTATCATGTCCACTCATGGATGTTTTCAACGACTCATATCCTTAGTGATCGGCCCCTATAGAAGTTATCATAGTTTCTACATTTTTGGCTTGAGTAGAAACTACACCCATCATATTTTCCATTAATTTCTCCCATTTATCGACTCTTCAAAGTTGAGTTGAACTTTGAGTGACTCGTATACTTTGAGTAGTATGTTGTGGATACGATCTGTAATGATTGTAGGTTCTCGATTCATGGTATCTCCTTGATAAACTTGATTACTATATGAATTCTTATATTGAATCGATACGGTGGTTGTCCTTGCTTACTAGGTTTTCGTATCAACGGTAAGTAGGGTGATCTCTCCTAATAGCACTAAACGAGTTTGAATACGCTGTTCAAATTCTTATGTCGTTGTAAAAACTCACCTCCTCCTTTGAATATCCTTCTCGTTCTTCTTTCCTAATGACACATTATCATGATTTGAGTAGTCATTTGTTAAATTATTTTCCAAGTTAGCATTCTTATCGGTTTGTGTTTATCAAATTTCCTACTTAAATTCTCCAAGTGTGCTAGAACTTCCAGATTTGATGTGAGTCAAACCGGCTATCATTTTCTATGTAATTATACCCCGCTTATACCTGCTTTATATGTTTTCCGAGACATTTGGTTGTATTTTTATGTATTTACACCTTGGTTATCATTTCGGGACCTAGGACATAAAGTCCGGGATTCTCGGTCTTTTTCGTGTAATTTACTATACTCTCGGTCACCCTAGTGTCCTGTGTAGGGATTATGTGTGGTATTTGTTGTGATTTTGTACAGGACTTAGGTGTTTGATATGTCCGGAAGGCGAAGTTACGAGGATTGGAACGTATGCCTGAAGCTTAAACGCTCACACGGATCAAAACGCGTGGTACTACAACCATACCTTCCATTGATCCGCATTTTGATCCACCTTAGAGGCATTTTCTGGGCTGGACATCTTCATGAAAGTTGTAGAAATTGAATGAGCTTTCCAACGATCTTGAATCACTCAAATCAGAGGTCTACTGCACAAAGCATATCGCTTTTCCGAGGTGGTCACTAGGCGCTGGCGCTGAGAAAACGTTAAAGCGCACGCCAGCAAACAATTTTGGCCAAAAGTTTCAAAGACGTGATTTTCGTGAGCTAGCGCGCGCCTGACTTTCCTAGCGCACGCCTAGCGTCCAGATCTCGCAAAACACTATAAATACCCCATTTGATCTAGATCTTCTTCTTCCTCTTTAGATCGATTTTTACGCTTTTTTTTTCTCGCTTTTCTTCATCTTTCTTAGCTTAGATTAGTTGTAGGGAAGATTATATTAGTTTAGTTGTAGATTGTTGTAATCCGGAGGATCTCAAGATAGCTTGACGCTGTTATTGACGGGTTTTCGCTCGTGGATCGATTTTCACGACATAATATATTTGGTAATTCGCTTTCCTTTCTTGTTCTTGCTTTCAATCTTTGTTTTTGTTATATTTATTGTTGATTTCTTGTTGTTTTTGTTGTTAGAATGAGTAGCTAGTTTTTCCAATAGTCGAGTTATGTGATAGTCTATGAAATCGAGTCCTTAGCTCGCTGATCAAGTGTTTTGATGTTATGATTGTTAGATTCTCGGTGTTGTTATCGTTTCAGAACTTATTCGTAAATGACTTTTATTGAACTCGCGACTCGATAATCGATTTCACGCGGCTCTTCTTTACATATGTATTTTAAGCAGAGGATACGGGAAAAGGGGTTCCAGGATCATCGTGTAAAACCGATCGAGTTGTTCAGACTCGGTTTCGTTGTGAGGTTTGTATCGACTTGTCGAGCGCCTCATGTGAGCGCAGACCGTGTTGAGTCCGCTTAAATCCGGGCCGGATCGTTGAATCTTACATAGGAAACTAGGTTGTTGAAATTGGCGCTAGTTTCGAAATAGGAGACGACATCTTTTAACAATGTCAAGAACATTGTAGTATATCAAATCACTTCGAGTTACGAGTTAGGGTTAGATAGTAGTAGATTGGATCATAGCTCGGCTATCTCTTTTATATAGTTTTAGACTCTTTTTATTTTGTTTTGTATATTTAGTTGTTAGAACCGGTGATCCGACAAATCACCATGTTCAAATTTGTGTTGGTTTAAACTAGTGACGAGACCGACTTTGGTACTCACTGTATTCTCTGTGGGATAATTAATTTTGACTCACCAATTTAGGCTACAGCTTGACCCGGTACATCGCCGTGAGATTGACACTTAGAAAAGGCCGATCAAGTTTTTCGGCGCCGCTGTCGGGAATCGGGTTGATATCTTGTGTTAGTTAAGTTCTTAGGATTAGGTCGCTTTTTTTTTTTTTTTATGTATAGTTTGTTTTATTTTGTTGTTGTTGAAGTGTCACACCATTTACTTCGGTAAAGTGGTAAAGTGACAAGTTACCGTGATTGTGTTCGTGTTGTTTCCTCGCTTATGCGATAATGAATCCATACTACAATTACGGCTCATATCCTTACCCATTCGGATATTACAATTACGGTGCTATGGGTTACCAAACACAACCATTTTATCGGGCTCAACCCATACGCCGATCTTATGGAAATGAGCGGATAATGCCCCGAGTTACTTTGATCAACAACTCGACATTTCTCCACCTCCGAATCGAGACCTCAACGGAGCAACGGATGGCACTTGAGCAAACCGCTGAAGAGTTGAGTAAAGTGGTCCAAGAGCACCATAATGAGCTTCGAGATGGCAGATCGCAATGCAAACAGCCATACGAAACTTGGAGCTTAAAGTGCAACCACTGCTTGAGGAGTTTGAGAGAGGAGAGAGCAAGAAAGTATGATTGAAATCACCCCGAGGAACACTACGAGGATGGTATGACTCTTGTATCTATTGAGTCACCTGCTCTGGCCTTCATTTAGCCCTATTGCTATATCTTCGGGGTGCACCATATTGAGTTTGTTGTTGATGTTGAGCCTATTTGTTCATACTTTGGTGCCAGAGTCATTGTTAGTCGATATGTTTTAGTTCGGGAAAGTGAATTCGCTTGTTTCGTGCAACGGATTCATCGAACCATTCATGGTGGTGGGATTGAGCCCCATATTTCTTTTGTTTCATTTTCAAGGGGTGCTCAATTCCTATGATTTTGGTAGGGAGAAGCAACGGTTTGCTCTCTTTGGTATATTTATCCTTGACATAGTTGGGGGTAGAAAGTCGAATGAGGACTTCAAACTCGTAATGTGTTTTTATTGCTTTTCTTTCCTCGTGTTTCACCGTGTTTCTTTAGTGTGTATTCGGTAAATTTTGTTGTGATATAACCCAAAGTAGTGTGTATTATCGGGGTTAGTGTGGTGTTTTTAGTTTTTGATGAATCATGGTGATCCGTCTATTTTTCATTTTTGATATCTCCATACCAGTGTGTCTCAGATAGTTGTTGTTTCGTTGATATTAGCACAAGTAATTCCTGGAGGACTTTCACGGATGCCACGCGGATCGCATTTCGCACCATTTTCCGGTTGTAAGCTAACTTTTCTACCCTTATCCTTCGTGGTTTCGCTTTTAAAGTAGGGGTGGTTAGTTTAGCTTAAATGTCCCGTATTCATGCTCTAACGAGTTATACTTTAGCGATTGTTATCCCTTTAGTTTAAATGAGTCGATTCTCGAGAATTTTGATGGCTTTGACATTGATTTTGATACATTGAGCCTATAGTATTGCTTTTGATTAAACATCTAGTTATTGTATAGATGCATTTCATTTGAGTTGGGATCTTGTATCGAGAATGGAATAGTTCTATCACGTTAGCTTCGACTTCATGAATCACCTTGACTAGTGAACGATTATGGTAGCTATTAACTAACCGGTTACCTAGAACTTATATTAGTAACTTCGAGGCAAAATAGAAAGGTCGGTCTTGGTTAGGTACGGATGACGGTTATGGCATTTCTTTGACCCGGAATGAGCCAAATGCCATCCCTTATATGTATATCCTCGCCTCTCTAAGCCTTTGTAGGTGGTTAGACCGCCACCCGAACTAACCTTTGTGCTACTAACTCATAATTACCAATGCCCTTAGCTTTTATTACGGCTCACATTTCCTTGACCACCTTGAATGATTGAGCTTATTGTTTTCACATTTTTCCGATATGGTGTGGGGTGATTATGAAACGATTCTCGAGTGGTGTTGGTAAAAATGAGTATATCCCGGAGGAGGTGGAATATTATGGCTTTTCGGCCTTTGATCGCTTTTGTGGTTTTGAAAAAAATGAGAAAAGAAAACAGAAAAGAAAAAAAGTTGTATATATTTATATAAGAGTTCTTGAATGCCAATTTTTGGGGTTTGATTTTTGTTGTGTTGATGTTGGTGAAGGGGTACTTCTTCTAATCTAGTACGGAGAAGGAGATGTTGTTGTGTTCTGAAGTGGTTTGTTCCTAGACTTGGTATGAACTAGACTTGGATACTTAATGATGTCTCCACTTTGTGGAATGATGTGGAGAGGTGGAAGGTTGGATGAATTATAGGTTGAAATTGCTTGATGGTTTGTACTATTCGAACGAGCATCCTTATGAGGAGTTGAGTCTTCCGTTGCTACGGTAAGGAAGAGCTTCGGTTTTAGTGTTTGATGTTTGATTAAGCTCACTTGCACTTTCTACTTTCTATTTTATCGTAAATATCCTTTCGTTAGCCCTGACCCTAGCTTAACATTATAACCCTTCAAGTCCTCGTCGAATCGCATTAGACTTTGATTGACCTCGATTAGTGGAGATGTTTATGAAGTATAAGCCTATGGTGTAGCCTCGGTACATTATACGCCTATAATCTAAACCGGTCATTGGTGATAAATGTGGAGAAGCTATACACACACACACATTCTTTTCTCAATGCAAGGTAGAACTTAAATCATATGCATTTGTGTCATTTACTTGTGTTTTACCATTTCAATTTATAGACTAGATGTATGATTGCAATGTTGACTCCATCTTTATTTTTGAATCGCTTCATTTTTGCTCGAGGGCAGCAAAAGCTAAGTAGGGGTAGTTGATGTGAGTCAAATTGGCTATCATTTTCTATGTAATTATACCCCGCTTATACCTCGCTTTTATATGTTTTCGAGACATTTGGTTGTATTTTTATGTATTTACACCTTGGTTATCATTTCGACTCAGGACGAAAGTCCGGGATTCTCGTCTTTTCGTGTAATTTACTATACTCGGTCACCCTAGTGTCCTGTAGGGATTATGTGGTATTTGTTGTGATTTTGTACAGGACTTAGGTGTTTGATATGTCCGGAAGGCGAAGTTACGAGGATTGGAACGTATGCCCAAGCTTAAACGCTCAAACGGATCAAAACGCCGTGGTACTACAACCATACCTTCCATTGATCCGCATTTTGATCCACCTTAGAGGCATTTTCTGGGCTGGACATCTTCATGAAAGTTGTAGACAATTGAATGAGCTTTCCAACGCATCTTGAATCACTCAAATCGAGGTCTGCTGCACAAAGTTATGGCTGTTTTTCTGAAGGTGTGTCAGCTAGGCGCGCGTTCGAGAAATGCTAGGCGCACGCCTAGCGCCAATTTTGGCCAAAAGTTTCAAAGACGTGATTTCGTGAGCTAGGCGCAAGGTCTGCAGACTTTCCTAGGCGCACGCCTAGCGCCCAGATCCGCAAAAACACTATAAATACCCCCATTTGATCTAGATCTTCTTCTTCCCTCTTTAGATCGATTTTTACGCCTTTTTCTCGCTTTTCTTCATCTTTTCTTAGCTTAGATTAGTTGTAGGTAGATTAGATTAGTTTAGTTGTAGATTGTTGTAATCCGGAGGATCTCAAGATAGCTTGACGGTTATTGACGGGTTTTCGCTCGTGGATCGATTTTCTACTTACATAATATATTTGGTAATTCGTTTTCCTTTCTTGTTCTTGCTTTCAATCTTTGTTTTTGTTATATTTATTGTTGATTTCTTGTTGTTTTTGTTGTTAGAATGAGTAGCTAGTTTTTCCAATAGTCGAGTTATGTGATAGTCTATGAAATCGAGTCCTTAGCTCGCTGATGAAGTGTTTTGATGTTATGATTGTTAGATTCTCGGTGTTGTTATCGTTTCTAGAACTTATTCGTAAATGAATTTTATTGAACTCGCGACTGATAATCGTGATTTCACGCATCTTCTTTACATATGTATTTTAAGCAGAGGATACGGGAAAAAGGGTTCTAGATCATCGTGGTAAAACCGATCGAGTTGTTCGTGACTCGGTTTCGCTGTGAGGTTTGTATCGACTTGTCGAGCGCCTCATAGAGCGTAGACCGTGTTGAGTCGCTTAAATCCGGCCGGATCGTTGAATTCGACATAGGAAACTAGGTTGTTGAAATTGGCGCTTAGTTTCGAAATAGAGACGACATCTTTTAACAATGTCAAGAACATTAGAGTATATCAAATCACTTCGATTACGAAGTTAGGTTGATAGTAGTAGATTGGATCATAGCTCGGCTATCTTTTATATAGTTTTAGACTCTTTTATTTTGTTTTGTATATTTAGTTGTTAGAACCGGTGATCTCGACAAATCACCATGTTCAAATTTGTGTTGGCCTAAACTAGTGACTCAGACCGACTTTGGTACTCACTGCATTCCCCTGGGATACGACCTTGACTCACCAATTCTAGGCTACAGCTTGACCCGGTACATCGCCGTGAGATTGGACACTTAGAAAAGGCCGATCAAGATTCGATGTACATTCTCCGCAAATGCCACTTTTCTTGTGCTAGAACCGGTTTCCCCACATTCTCGTTATTTTTGGAAATCTTTTCTATGGCATCGTAAACTAATTGGGCTTCACTCATCATTAAAGAACCACCACATGCATGATCAACGCTCCGCACATGAGTCTTTCCTCGCCATTTACGTAAAAGTTGGATTTGCATATCTAAGGAATAACCATGATCGACAAGCTCTTAATAGTTTCTTAAATCTCTCCCAAGCATTCCTAAGCGCTTTCTTCAGATCCTTGTCTAAAGTTAGCAACTTCGACCTTTAACTCCAAATTTCTACCAGAGTAAAATATTGCTTTAAGAACTCGGTTTGAATCTCCTCCCAACTTGTCAACGAATGATGTGGGAGTGACATAAACCAATCTCAGGCTCTTCCTTTTAAAGAAAAAGGAAACATAGACATCCTTGTTAATTCAATGATGAGCACCTTGACTTTTGGTCAGATACACAATTCTTTAAAAGATAGAGATGATGATGTGGATCCTCATCATCTTCTCCTAGAAATTGGGCTCTGTGTCAATTAAACCAAAAAGATGAGATTTTATTTCAAATTATTCGCTCCTTCATTTGGTAGATTTAATTGGATTATTAGTCCGGTTTCTTCTACGGTCCGATCACGTATAGGTCTCTGGGTTTGGTAGGTTAGGATTATTATGATTATTCGGTTCCGATTTTGATTATTTCTATCATTAAGATTTTAATTATTTGGTATTGGTGGATTTCGATTAAGGTTTTGTCCATGTCCTGGGCATGTACAATCCTTGTTCGTGTGTTTCATCACCGATTTCGCCATTCTCGCTTCTCGATTTGATGATGATTCGCCGATTTCCGACTAGTATGACCTCGCTTACTTTCTACTCTTAATCGCTTTTCGTAAGTATTTATGTCGCTTATAAGGAGTGAGTGGGGCCTTACCGCTTCGTCATCAACTATCGAAAACAGTAAAATAACTTGATAAAGATGTATAAAGATTGGTAACTTACCTACAAGGTAAGTACCAACTAAAAATAAAAAGAAATGTGATAAGAAGAGTGTTGACTTATCTCTAGAATTTTGAGCTAATACAAGTAGTAAACCATTCGAACACAATGAATTAGCGCTGCCTCCCGGCAACGGCGCCGTAAAGTCGACGTGGCCTTTTCTAGTGCTATTCCAGCCTTAACCGACAAAGGTATCGGGTCAAACTCAGAAGGCTAGTATGGTGAGTCGTGTCGAATCGCCAGTGAAACGATGGTAATTCAGAGTGTGGCTAAACACCAAGAAGCTTATTATTAACTCAATCTAAGTCGCAATTTTTCTTTTTTCTATTTAGTAACCTTAAAACAAGAAATAAATGCATAAAACTAAAATGTATATATATAGATACAAAAATATATATATAAGCATATAGAAATACAAATATATATATAGATATAAATATATATAGGTACCAATACAATATATGAGATATAAATACTAGTAATATTATTAAAGACTAGCCAAGAATATGTCATCGAATCAAGATTCTTTAGTAGAAATAGATGTGCCTCGATCTTTCCTTATTTTAAGGTGAATCAATTATACGTGAATCGGTGTATTCCTAAGCTAGACAACTCCTCCTCACACGAGCGTATGAAATTGTCATATGTCAAATTGTCATCGCTTAATCTCCACAATCGCCCCATGCTAATCTCGCTTAGTTCAACAGTACCGAGTACAAATCTACCCCGGATAAAAGAGGTTGTTCCATTTGTCGACGGCCGATGTTATTCAAAAGGCCCGTTGTCAAAGCGGATCGATTTAACTTTCCGGTGTTAGTTTCAATTAAACCGCTGATTTTAACATTATTACGATCTTGAACACAAATTTAATAAGATTCATCTTTCCCAAGACAAATCGCCTCGGTAGGAAATCGGATTCCGCTTGTCACGCTTTCACTCGCCAATTTTACCTCCGGTTTTTCTATCCTTTATCTCATATCCTAACTTCTCTCGGTCGGCTCATCATTAGGTTATATGTTGCGATTCATCTTGATTAATTACGCTAATCCGAATATTATCAATACGCTAAAAGATAGAAAAGATTCATTATAATCGATTTTAATTCAATTTTAACATAGTCATCATCTATTTTCTAAAAGATAAACTAATTCAATTTCATATCTTGGCTAGATATAGAATTAGCCTAATATCATTATAACTATTATATAGATACTAATAACAACAAACAAACATAAATATATTAAAAGTTACCAGATTACAATTGTAGTGTCGAGCCGTATTCTCCGAAATAACAACTCCTTTAGCAACAACGAGCCTTGATAAACCTTCTAAGTACTAAAACGATACTTATACTACATTATTATTTCGACAGAGCGCTTACGGTATTTACGTAACTACAAACTAGATTAGGATAATATATATATATATAGAAGTGATATATATATATTGGTACCACTCCATCAAGTCGCAAATGAGGAGTATTTATAGAGTGGATGTCAAGGCCGGCGCTGGCTCAGGTAGTACCGCGCGCGGGCCGGTGCTATAAAGGCGCATTCTCTCCGACAGCTTGACATGTGGCCGGTGCAGTAGAGATTCCGCTCGGGCCGGTTTTTTCGGTTCGGGCCGGATCTTGAAAAATATCTTTCTTCCGCTTCGCATCGCTTTCGGTTTTAATTCTTCGCTTTCCATCACACGCACTCAAAACACCAAAAACACGAGCCACAGAATTTTGATCATAAAACTATAAGTTTTACCAAAATAATAACGATAATATCTATTTATAACGATTTCGATTTTTATGTGTTTTTAGATATATTTTTATAGTTATTATACGATATTATCGTAAATACGATATAAAAAGTTATATAATATGGTTATATTTTTATCATACATCAAGTCATCAAAATCTAAACCTCTTTCAACCAAAACATCACATTTACTATAAATTCTTTGATACGCATTCTTAGCTTCTAGTGATGCCGCTTTTATCAAGCTTACGGCTTCTTCTTCGTGTGATAAAATTATTGTGCCTACGACCGAGTTGATATAGATTGTTTGATTTTCGCTTTTTAGAGGCTTTTCTACTCGACTCAACCATTCTACGATATTGGTAAAGCCAATCAACAACACAACAACAACAAAAACAACAAAAATAAAATGTCACAACACACTCAAAAATCAAAACAGTTGAAATTAATCTAAAAATTATGAAAATAATAAATTGATAACTAAATAAACTAAATAATACCTTAATATGAAGAAAACGCTGAAAAGTAGGCCGGAAAAGTTGCTAAGTCGCCGGAAAGAATGAAGCTTGTTTTCGATCCTTTTTTATTTTTTCAAATTTGTAGTAAGAGATGAGATGAAAGGAGGAAGAAATCAAGTGGTGGTGTAGTGTGAGATGAAGTATTATGGAAGATTTGAAAAAAATTGAGTGGTGGGGTTTTTGGGTGTAAAAGCGGCGGAAAAATTAGGGAAGAAGAAGAAGAAGAAGAAAAAAAGGTCCCCGCTTTTTTATCCATTTAAACCCTGCTTCGGTCCGGATTAAGGCCGGATCGGTCCGTGTTCAATTTTTTTTTTTACTTTTCCGAATTTTTTTACTTTTTATGATTTTTGATTAAAACTTATAAAAATTTAATAAAACTTGATTAAAATCTTAAAAATAACTTTATAACAATTTTTAAAATTTAATAAAATCTTTATAAAACTTTAATAAAAAGCTTATAAAATTTTTATAAAATATCTAAATTAAAACTAAAAACTTTTATAAAACTTTTATAAAACTCCTTAATTTTATAAAGATCCAATTTTATAAAATTTTCAAAAGTTATGCTAAAATTTTATAAAATAAAACATAAGAAAAGACTAAACTTAATGGTTCCTCTCGATTCTTTGATTTCTAAATCTTCCAGTAGCCTCGATATAACGCTCAATCAACCTAACTCCTAAAATGAAGCATTTGAATTATCTCTGAATTTCATCGATTTTCGGATAACCACCTAATCGCTCCTTCCTAACAATATTCAAACACTCATCCTGGATTTGGTTGTGTTTTTCCCACAAGTCATTCAACATGTTCACTTTTTCCACAGATTCTCGTGATCTCAATGTAAATTTTGCCCTTCTTTTATTGCACTTTTGATGTTCCATTACAAACTTCTTTCAATCTAATCTCTCTCAACAATTTCTTGTTTTGTTCAAAACTAAAGCTTCTATAGCAAACGCGACATCTTTATCAAGGCCTAACTTCAAAAGTAAAACAAAAATCCTAATCTATCTAAAAGACATCCAGCTTCTTTTTTACGCTCTATCCGGTAAAAGAATTTAAAAGAGTTTAAACATAAATAAAAACACGTAAAAGTAGAGTAAAGATAGATAGCACCGGTATTTAGCCGATTTCGCTCGCTTTTCGCTTTTTTTTTTTCGCTCGCTTAATTTGTCGGGGATCAATCAAGAGCATTACTTCTTCTTTCAAGATGATTCCTTCTCCTCCACAAATAACTTTACTCAGGGCCATTGGCTATAAAAGTTGTATTTCCATCGCTTAGTTCAACACTCCAGATTTGTAAATCATGTTACTTTAAATGGACTCGCCCATCTTGATTTAAGCTTACTCGAAACAACTTTAAACGTGAATTGTACAAGAGCACTCGATCACCTACATGGAACTCACGCTTAAAGATTCTCTTATCATGGAAAGATTTCGTATGCCTTGTAGATTCGAGCATTTTCATAAGAATCGAGACTAAATTCTTCTAGTTCTCGTTAATTGAAGCAACCTATGATCACCGACAAACCTTTAGGATCGTAAATTCGTAAATCTAATAGCCCGTAAGGCTCGGTGTTCTAATTCAACGGGAGATGACAAGACTTACCAAAGACTAGCTTATAGGAGAACAACCAATTGGTGTTTTAAAAGTCGCTCAGACGCCCATAATGCATCATCTAATTTAATCGCCTCAGCTTTTACGATTTGAATCCACCTGCTTTCCACGATTCTTTTGATTTTCTATTTGACACCTCTACTCGCCCACCTGGTTTATGGATGATGTATGCCCTAACTTACATGCTACACCATATTTTTCAACTATCTTAGTAAATGGTTTATTACAAAAGTGTGACCTCTATCACTAATGATAGCCCTCGAATGCCATATCTTGTAAATATATTCTTTTAAGGAATCTTATGACAACCTTGGTATCATTAGTGGGAAGAGCTTCACTTTCTACCCATTTTGAAACATAATCTACCATTACAAGAATAAATCTTTTTCCAAAAGATATAGGAAAGGTCCCATAAAATCTATACCCCAAACATCAAATAACTCACATTCTAAAACAAAGTTGTATAGGCATTTCATGTTTTTTAGATACATTTCATTTTTGACAAGATTCACAAGATTTAACATACTTATAAGCATCTCTATATAGTGTAGGCCAATAAAACCACATTGTAAAACTTTAAAAGCAGCTTTTCCAACCTCCATGATGACCTCCCGCCTCACGATCATGACAAAATGATAAAACACTTAAAATTTCATTATCGTGCACACATTTTCCGATTATCCCATCCTAACATTTACGGAAAAGGTCCGGTTCCTCCCAAGAATAAAATTTTAAGTCATAAAAGAACTTTTTTTCACGCTAAGTCCAATGAGACGGAATATAATCACAAAGTTAAGTAATTAATGATATCTCCAAACCAAGGTGATATTTCCTTAGAAGGAATTCTATTCTTTAATAACTGCATGGTTGAAGGAGTATCTATTCTAAATAGTTGTTCATCAGGAAATGAATCTTTAATTTCATTTTCTATTTCTTCATCATTTTCCATTCTACTTAGATGATCTTCTACTATATTCTCACTTCCTTTTTTATCTTTAATTTCAATATCGAATTCTTGAAGTAAGAGAATCCATCTAAGAAGACGAGCTTTAGCATCTTTCTTACTCAAGAATACTTCAAAGGTCGAATGGTCTCAGATAAATTATTACCTTAGAACCAACAATATACGATTGAAACTTATCTAAGGCAAAAATCACAGCCAACAGTTCTTTTTCTGTAGTTGCATAATTAAGTTGAGCTGCGTTTAATGTATGAGATGCATAGTAAATAGCTTTGAGAATTTTGTTATATCTTTGACCTAAAATCTGCCTCCTACAAATGCTAAATCACCTGCATCACACATAATCTCAAACGGCAACCTAACTGGGTGCTACTAGCATCGTGCAAAGAGTTAACCTTGCTTTTAAGGTCCAAAAGCTTCCATACATTTATCGTCAAAGTTAAAAGGTACTTCCTTTCAAGCAAATGACTTAGAGGCTTTGCTATTTTTGAAAAATCGGCAATGAATCTTCTATAAAAACCTGCATGTCCGAGAAATCCTCTTAGAGTTCTTAAATTAACTGGTGGAGGTAACTTTTCAATTATTTCGACTTTAGCTTTATCAACTTCAATACCTTCTTCAGAGATTCTATGACCTAAAACTATTCCTTCTGATACCATTAGATGCCACTTTTCCCAGTTTAATACAAGATCGGTATCTTCACAGCGTTGTAGCACTCGTTCTAAGTGTAACAAACAAACATCGAATGAATCTCCGTAAACACTAAAGTCATCCATAAAATTTCTAAGAATTTCTCAACCATGTCAAAGAAATATAGCGATCATACACCTTTGAAACGTAGCTGGTGAATTACATAAACCAAACGGCATTCTTTTATAAGCAAAAGTTCCATAAGGACAAGTGAAAGTAGTCTTTTCTCTATCTCCTGCTGCAATGAATATCTATAAATATCCTGAATAACCATCTAAGAAACAGTGATACTTATGTCCACTTAAACGTTCCAACATCTGAACTATGAATGGGAGTGGATGATGATCTTTCTTAGTATGATCATTTAGTTTTCTAAAATCAATGCACATTCGATAACCTGTAATCTCTCTTGTCGGAATCCATTCATTCTTTTCATTCTCTTTCACTGTGAAACCTCCTTTCTTTGGTACCACTTGAGTTGGACTAACCCATTCACTATCTGATATGGGAAAAATTATCCCCATTTCTAATAGCTTAATGACCTCTTTCTTAACAATTAATCGCAAATTTGGGTTGAGGCGGCGCTATGTTGAATACAAGGTTTAGCATCTTCCTTCGTAATTATCTTATGAACGCAAATCTCGTGGCTAATACTTAATATCGGCAATCGCCCATCCAAAAGCTTTTTATGCTTTTTCAACATTCTAAGTAATTGATCTTCTTGTTGCTCGCTTAAAGATGATGAAATAATAACCGTAATAGATTATTAGTTTCAAGAAAAGCATACTTGATTTAAAGGTAACGGTTTCAATTCCGATTCTTAGGTGGATCTTGCAGTTGATGGTTTAAGAACTCGGTCATTCTAGTTCTAATTCCAAATACTTATGCCATGATGGTTTAAAAGTAAAACTTCCTTTATATCTAGAGAAAGGATTATCTCTTTCATTTCGTGTCTTTCTCATCTTCCTTATAGATAGACAGAGTTAAGCATTCTTCTAATCTGCCTTCAAAAGTTGGTAATCGAACATCATAGATGTAATGAATATCTTCTATAAAAGAACATGATTCTCGTGATTTATATGGATGGTTCATAGCTTTGAAAATATTGAAAGCAACTTCATCTTCATTGACTCTCGTAATTAACTCTCCTTTCTCGACATCTATTAAAGTTCTTCCGTAGCTAGAAATGGTCGATCTAAGATAAATGGCGTTGAATATCCTTCTTCCATTTCCATAACTACAAAGTTCACTGGAAAATAGAACTTGTCTACTTTAACCAATACGCCCTCAATAATTCCTTTAGTGGTATTTAATCGATCTATCCGCCATTTGCAGAGTCATTTCACTTCAGAAACTTTCCTATGCCTAGCTTCTTATAATCCTCATAAGACATGAGATTTATACTAGCTCCAAGATCACATAAGACCTTCTTAAAATGTAAATCCTCCAATTTCACATGGAATGGTAAAACTTCCAGATCTTTCAGTTTAGTGGTAACTTATGCCGCAAAACCGCAGAACATTCTTCATTTAGGCATATATTCTCTAATTCCTTAATTTTTTTTTGTTTGATGTAATATCTTTCTTAAACTTTCCATAAGGTGCATACTAATTAGAGCTTCGATAATGTGGATATTAACATGAATATGACTTAAAAGTATCAAGGAAACGAGCATACTGATCGCTTTTAATCTTTTAATTTGATCTTTAGGTGGGTAAGGTAAAGATTCTAAATCTATAACCTTTGATCCCAAAGTCATTTTCTCTTTTCCTTTCTCCTTAAACTTTTGAGTATTACTTGATCGCCAAGTATCATGATCTTGAGTTTTTTCTGTTAAAACATTCCCTGAATCAATCTCTACTTCAGATTCCTTCAGTTCTTCTTGTTTCTCATCCTTGTTTTCATTATCTTCTATTCTAACATGTTCCTTGAATAAAGTCCTTAAATCTTTATCCATGGGATCTTTCAAAATCCTAGGGATTTTTACCCATTTTTCACCTTCATTCTCAGGTTCCAAACTTCTATTCCTTTTCAAGAAATTCTCTATAATTTCTTCTTCCTCCTCAGTGAATTCAAGTTCATTTTTAGTTTCATCATTCTTTCCATCTAAATCATTTTCTACTTCATTATTCCCGAAGTTTTCTACTCCATTACTACCACAGAGTTTTCTACTTCTCTTAACTACAACATTTACCTCTTTGGGTTTCTTTCAAGATTGCTTGGTAATCCTCCGTGAGGTCCACTGCTATTACGCTCACCTTCCTTACTCAAATGATCTTCCATATTCCTTAATGAGGCTTCTATCGCTCTCATTCTCGTATCATGTCCACTCATAGATGTTTTCATCGACTCATATCTTTAAGTGATCGCACTCTATAGAAATCATCATTGTTTCCATATTCTTAGCTTGAGTAGATACTACACCCATCATATTTTCCATTAGTTTTTCCCATTTTTCAACTCCTTCCAGTTGAGTTGAACTTTGAGTTAATGGTATACTTTGAGTGGTATGTTGAGGATAGGATCTAGGTAATGATTGTAAATTCTAACTAGATGTGTTTTCTTGATAAACTTGATTATTATTCATATTTCTATATGGACTCGATATGGCGGTTGTCCTTGCTTACTAGGGTTTTCGCACCATCGAAAAGTAGGGTGATCTCTTTTAATAGCATTAAACGAGTTTGAGTATGCATTGTTCAAATTCTATCTATGTCAACTGCTGAAGAAAACTCACCTCCTCTCTCGAATATCCTGTTGGTTCTTCGATTCCTAATGGCATATTATCTTGATTTGAGTATTCTGTTGGTGTACTATTTTCTGAACTTTGGTTTTTGTTTGATTGTAGGCCATCAAATTTCCCACTCAAATTTTCTAAATGTGCTAGAACTTCCGTATTAGATGTACATTCTCCTGCAAAAGCTACTTTTCTGGTGCTAGAACCAGTTTCCCACATTCTGTTATTTTTGGAAATCTTTTCTATAGCATCGTAAACTATTTGAGCTTCACTCATCATTAACGAACCACCACATGCATGATCTACATCTTCACGTGAATCTTTTCTTAATTTACTTATGTAAGAGTTGAATTTGCATATCTAAGGAATAACCATGATCGACAAAGCTCTTAACAATTTTTTAAATCTTTCCTGTGCATTCCTAAGCGCTTTCTTCGATCCTTGTCTAAAGTTAGCAACCTCGACTTTTAATTTCAAATTTCTTCCAGAGTGAAATATTGTTTCGTAAATTCGCTTTGAATATCTTCCCAACTAGTAAGTGGATGATGGAAGAGACATAAACCAATCTCGGCTCGCCCTTTTAAAGAAAAAGGAAACATAGTCATCCTCGTTAGTTCCTTATGAGCACCTTGACTTTTGGTCAGATTGCACAGCTTCTTCAAAAGATAGAGATGATGATGTGGATCTTCATCATCCTCTCCTAGAATTGGGCTCTTGCGCCAATTAAACCAAAAGATGAGATTTAATTTCAAATTGTTTGCTCCTTCATTGGGTAAAAGAATGGGATTATTAGTCCGGTTTCTTCTTATGGTTTGATCACGTATAGGTCTCTGGTTTGGTGGGTTATTACGATTATTCGGTTCCGATTCGATTATTTCTATTATTATTATTTTGATTATTATTAGGGTTAATGTGGTTTTGTCCATGCCCTAGAGCATGTTCTAGCCCTTGTTCGTGTGTTTCATCACCGATTTCAAACCATTCTCGTATTTTTGTTTGAAGATGATTCGTCAGGATTTTTCTCTGACTAGTATGACCACGCTTACTCTCTACTTAATCGCTTTCAGAAGTGTTTATGTCGGGCTTATAAGGAGGAGTGGGGCCTACCGCTCTCGTCATCAACTAACTAAAATAGAAAATGCTCAATTTTTGTAAAAGAAGAAAATTGGTAACTAAAAGAAAGTAGATACCAACTAAAAATAAAATAGAAATGAGATAAGAAAAAGTGTTGACTTATTTCTAGAATTTTGAGCTAATACAAGTAGTAACCATAGACACAAAGAAAGAAATTAGCGACGTGATCCCCGGCAACGGCGCCAGAAAGCTGGCGGACCTTTTCTAGGCTATATAGATCCTAACCGGCAGTGTACCGGGTCAAACTATAGTGCTAGTGTGGTGAGTCAGAGTGTCGAATCCTCAGGGAAAACGTGGTAATTATTTTAAGTGTGGTTAAACACCAAAGAGCTGTTATTAACTCGATCTAAACCGCAATTTTATAACACAGATGACTACTATTCTACTTAACATAAAATAAATGCGTAATTTAAAAGTTATTCTAATATAATATATATAGATATATAAGTATATATAGATGTACATGGATTGTAAAATATATATATAGATATAAATATATAGATACCAATATATTATTATAGAACTAGACAGATAATTTTATAGAACTAGCCAAAGTTTATATAATTGATTTATACGATCTTTTCCAGTAAATGGAATGTGCTCGATCTTTCCTTTTATATTAGGTCCAATTGAGTAAATGAAACGGTGCACTCCTCGAGGTTAACAATTCCTCCTCACACGAGCGTATGAAATTGTCATATGCCATTGTCATCGCTTAATCTCCACAATCGCCCCATGCTAATCTCGCTTAGTCCGAACAGTACCGAGTACAAATCTACCCCGGATAAAAGAGGTTATTCCGCTTTGTCGACGGCCGATGTTATTCAAAAGGCTCCGTTGTCGCGGATCGATTTAACTTTCCGGTGTTAGTTTCAATTAAACCTTTGATTTTAACATTATTACGATCTTGAGCACAATTTTAATAAGATCCATCTTTCCCAAGACAAATCGCTCTCGGTAGGAAATAGGATTCCGTAGTCACGCCAAGACGGCCAATTTTACCTCCGGTTTTTCTATCTTTTATCTCATATCCTAACTTCTCTGGTCGCTTCATCGTTAGGTTATATGGTGCGATTCATCTTGGTTAATTACGCCAATCCGAATATTATCAATACGTTGCAAAATATAAAAGATTCAATTAACTCAATTTTAGTCAATTTTAATTAGATAAAGATTCCTTTACCTAAAAGATCGTAAATAAAACGATTACATAACTTTGGCTAGTTATTAGAGTTAGCCTAAAAACATTATAACAACTAAAAAGATAAAACAAACATAACAAACATAAATACTTTTTTAGAAAATTTACCCGATTACAAATGTCAATCGTAGGTCGTATTCTTCCGGACATTACAACGACTTCAACAACACCGAACTTCCGATAATTTCCCGAGCATTACAACAAGATTTACGATATTATTATTTTTGGCATAAGGCCTATTTACACTACTAAAAAGAAAATAAAGGAGGAGATATATATATATATATATATATATATATATATATATATATATATATATATATATGCTATATGTATATATATTGGTACACTTCCATCGCTGCTGAACTGAGCTCCTTATATAGAAAATGGGATGAAGGCCGGCCTGGGCCGGGTTTAGGGCAGACCGGTCCGGTGTAATGATTAGATCCATCTCCCTTAATTCAAATCATGTGCAGCGATGATTATATATATATTTATATATAATTATTAAACTTCTAAAATTCATATCTCGAGTTCCCGATCTCCAAACAACATGATTCAAGATCCATTGAAAGCTTCTTCGAATAATCTACAACTTCCATGAAGGACTCTTCTTCAGAAAATGTCGTTTTGATGAGCCATTCGCTTGTCGAAGATATTTCTCGATTACCACTTAATCGAATCGATTAGCCACTTGACCACTTCGATTGACCACTTGACCACTTAAGCAATTCGATTAACCGTTTAAGCTCCTGACACTCTCTAAATCCTTCCAGAGATATGATTATACTTCAACATGTCGATTCTCGGGGTCTCGGCTTATAAATCTGCAATAAAATACCACAAATACCCACGTAAACTGACATTTACATTCCGATTTACTAAAATCGGTACAAAATGATAACTTTTACTATTATTACTAACTTTTACTACTAACTACTCTAAACTATAAAGATTAACATTTCATATCATTTATACCATAATTTCATATATTTTATATAGAATTCGTTGATAAAACATAATAATATAACGTATATTTAATCATATAAAAGTAGATATCAACTACCATACCCCTTCCCACCCAACCTTAATATCATCTGCTCCGCCCTATTCATCACTCAACGTGACACTTTTTATATAATTTGTTTTATTTCATTTTTCACAATCCGAGCACAGTAATAAATAAGTTTATTCCATTGCATTCTTATGATTTTATTATATTCCATTCAATTCTTACGCTACGAACATGCCATTAAGGAATTAGTATTTAAAACTAGTCATTTCAATTAGTAGGTATGCCGCCCATGGTAGAATTCTTTGCAAGGAAGATGTTCAATTACAAAAAAGAATCTACTCTAGCAAAGATGTTCAATTACTAAAAAGAATCTACTCCTTCCATGATCAACTATCAATGGCACAAGTACAAAATAAAAGGGAGAAAATAAATTTGTCAAGTATTATTTAAGGGAACAAGTTAGGTTAATTTTTCCCTAATCTTTACAATCTAATCTTCACAATAAAAAGAGAGGCAAAAATAAGGAAGAAAATCCGCAGCTTCTTTTGGTGTTGCAGTAGCAACTTTCTGCCGGCGATCGGGTATCGAAACGGACTCCGATCGTGACGAAATTTTGAGGGGTTGTTCGTTTCAACTTCTTATTCAATCTGTACCTTGGAAAAAAATTTCAACAGTTCAATTTCCGGAAATCATCCGCCGACTTGACTGCAGCGTTTTCGGTGATATTTTTCAATTACTCTTGTATTTTGCATTCTTAGTTGATGCTTTGTTGTAGTTGAGTTGGTTGATGTGTTTGAACACTTTAGTATCATCTTTTGTTGATTAGTAAAGATTTTTGTGGGCCTCGGCCTCGTGGTTTTTACTCTCACATCGGAGAAAGGTTTTCCACGTTAAAATAGTGGTATTATCGTGTTGAGTTCGCTTTCGCTTTTATTTGTGATTTATTTTGTTAAGGCCGCCTCGCTTAATTCAGCAAGCGCCAATGAAAAGACTTTTGTGAAAGATTTTGTTACATATATGGATTGTAGTTGTTTGCTTTTCCAACATAAAAGCATGTAAGCATGTGCTTTCATCAAATCGTGGATTGGAATAAGCAAGTACCCAGGATTCCGCTTACTTTGATGGTCGATTTCCACAGTTAAAAATGCAGGAGAATTTTCAAGCAGAAGCTCTAGGAAAATCCGGTCGTTATATTATATCTATCTCTACTATATTAAAAGTGTGAATTGTTTCAAAAATGTTTCTCCAAAAATTGTTTCTCCCTAATTATTAGTTTATTAATTTCAAATTTACAAGCAAAAAGATAAGCACAAGAAAAATGTGAGTGTGTTTCCTCGAAAAAATGTTTCTCTAAAATAAAAAAAAACGGTTCTCCTAATTGTTAATTTATTAATTTCAAATTTACAAGCAAAAAAGATAAGCACAATAAAATTATTAATACGCATTATAGCTTTAAAAATACGCTGCGCAAAAAAAAAAAAAAAAAAAAAGATATGCAGCATCATGTAGCTTAAAAAAATACGCAGCATATAGCTTAAAAAGATAGGATGTTTTCAAAAAAAAAAAAAAAAAAAACAATAATAAAATTAATAAAACGCACAGATATTGCTTAAAAAGATACGCAGCATCATATAGCTTAAAAATATGACGTTTTAAAAAAAAAAGGCAATAATAAATATTAAAAATCATCTTATAGCTTAAAATTTTAGTTTTTTAGTTAATTTTTGCAGATTATTAATTTTTAATGGATAAAATAATACGGACAAGCAACAAAAAGATACGCACAATAATAAAAATTCAAAAGTTGTTTTACAAAAAAAATAATTAAACAGCTATAAAACACATGGGCCAAAGACTCCAAAAGACAATAAAACTGATTTATTTGGACTTATAGCGACAAAAATAATCATTTGACTTATATGACACAAATTAGATAGATAGATCCAAATACTCTTAATGATAGGGAAAACTAACTTCGCCAGCTGGGAGAAGAGGCTACCAAGCTTAGTTTTTTTTTTTTTTTTTTTTTTTTTCTGGCACTGTGCATGTTTTTTTTTTTTTTTTCAGTTTTTTCAGGACGGTTCAGCTTTTTTTTTTTTTTTTTATTTTTATTTTATTTTTCTAAAGATGTATTGACAATCGCGATACAATGACCACCGCCGATACATTGACCACCGCGACGCATTAACCACCCCGATGCAATGACCACCTCGATGCAATGACCATCCTAATGCATTGACCACCGCAACGCCCGATGTGATGACCATCGCGATGAAGAGACACCGCGATGAAGTGACACCGTAATGCAGAGACGCCGCATTGCAAAGACATCGCGATGTCATAACATTTGACGATGCAGAGACACCGCGATGCAGAGACACCGCGATGAAGTGACACCGCATTGCAGAGACACCGCGATGAAGTGACACCGCGATAAGAGACACCGCAATGCAGAGACACCGCGACGGTTGATACCGCGATGCGCTGACCACCCCGGCGCAGCAGACACCCCGATGCAGAGACACCGCGATGCAGAGACACAGCGATGAAGTGACACCGCGATGCAGAGACACCGAGATGAAGTGACACCGTGATGCAGTGACCACCCCCGATGCAGAGACACCCCAGATGCAGAGACACCGCGATGAAGTGACACCGCATTGCAGAGACAACGTGGTGCAGAGACACCACGATGCAGAGACACCCCGATGCAGAGACACGGCAATGCAGAGACACGGCTTATTGTATCGATTTATTCAGTGACGTCTTATTGTATCGATTTGTGTAGTGACATCAATGTCACTTCATTAATTGTCTAATGTATGCAGTGACATCTGCAGTGACATCAATGTCACTTCATTAATTGTATCAATTTGGCTTGTTTGGCAACGGAGAAACTCTAATGGCGTGTTTGGATTAAGTGTAATGGAATGGAATGGAATGTTTTTTCATTACATTATATAAATTTGGCTTGTTTGGCAACGGAGGAATGGAATATGATTTCATTCCAACGGAATGAAAATGGATGATTTTCATTCCATCCAAAATTCAATGGAATAGTCGGAATGGAATGAAAAATAAATCCTACAATGAGTTCCATTGCTTTGTCGTTTTTAGTATTGGTAGTAGCAAAGAACAATAAATAATACATGGACATTGAAACATAGCCATCAATTTGGTCATGCCAATTCACCTAGTGGTGTTGGTGGTGGACATATTTGAGTATTTGACATATTACTTGTATTCCGTAAAGAATATATATATATCTTGATTGATAGGGGCAAGAAAAGCATAAAATCTGATTAAGTACCTAAAAGGAAGCGTGACCTTGTCCCTACTCACCTTCTCTCGTAAGCCCTCCTCGCTCAATCTTAGCCGAGTTTTCTTTGCTTTGTGCCTCGACGAGCTAGCTTGGCCGACCCGTGTCCAAAACGAGCAATGTACTCCTTCATGTTAGCAATCTGCTCCTGCTCCCACTTGTATTGTTTCATCCGGTTTTCTTCAATCTCGAACATGTCCGAACATACCGGGTCATAGTTACCAGTGTAGATCTTCGTGGTCTTATTTTGCATGTGAATAATGTTGGTGCATACACCGCTTAGAAATCCCGTGAGTGTGAGACCACAACCAATATCCTATCAAATTTCTTCAAGGTCTCCTCCAACCTGCACGAAGCCTCCAAACTGCAATCACAACAGTTCGCAGAAACTAAGACAACATCCGACCATCCAAATGCATATGTAACATTCTTACAACATGATTCATTCTCACAGAATCATAAAGCATGAAAATCAATTAGTTAAAACCTCTAGTGATGCATCAAAGGCGCATAGCATATGCATCAATATATGGAATGGAACCCAACCCAAGCATGATTTATTCCACCAAGTCACTAGCTTATTCATGTACTTTCAACAGTTGAATCAAGTGCTACAGTAATCCAGCTATATCAGACACCTATTTAATAAGCTTTTTAACAACAAGATGACCAACATGGTTAGCATCATTAGAAAGGGAAGAGTCTTTAAGCCTAGCCCACCAATTTAGTTTATCTTCACCATGTTACTGGTAGGCTCCTACTCACTAAACAGTACCTTAATGGTTCCATTTGTGATAATTAAACTTGTAAATTACTCAGTCTATGATGTTAACTTTGTAATGCAAAAAGGAACGATCAAGCACTGTAAATTTGACTCTCGTATAATCACAGAACAATATACCAAATAGCTTTAATTCACAGAAAACTTAATGTATGCAGTGACATATGCAGTGACATCAATGTCACTTCATTAGTTGTCTAATGTATGCAGTGACATCTGCAGTGACATCAATGTCACTTCATTAGTTGTCTAATGTCCTGTGGATGTTTCATGATCTATTGCTTTGTCTGATTGTTATTCCAAATGAAGTGCGTAATAATTTCACAATCTATGTGGATGGAGAGGCTTACGATACTTGCTTAATGTACTTGCACTCGAATATCGTGACTCAAACCCACTTTAGACACCAAAGGTCCCGATTTCATTGATATAACCATTTAATGTCAACTGATTTGGGCTCTCGAAACTAGTGAAGTTCTGTTTTGTTCTTGATTTTGTTTGCTTTCTTATTGCTATGTTAATTTAGTAATAATCTGTTGATGTTTAGATGTAGAGAAATAAATGGATAACAATGATTGCCACGAACCACTTGGATGCAGATGTGCTTTTGCCCTCTAGGAAACGTCTTTTGGCCTGGATGAAATGGCAGAATTCTGATGTGTATTCACAAACCCCATCAACATCTAGTTGTGGTGGGAATGATTTCAATACCCGTATGAATAATTTGCTCAAAAACCACCTGAATAGTATCCCTAATTCTTCGAATAATTTGCTCAAACTTCATACTCATGATTGCCTCTTTAAAGCTCCTCTGCATAATGGCAAAACCATGCTCAAAATATGTAATCTCAACAAGGTAATCAAAAATTGGGTGAGTAATTTCATCAAACACCCAATCTCCATTAAACAAATCACAGCTTTCCGGCGGCAATTCAACACCTTCCTCCGTCAATTCAATCCTATTTGTCTCCTCTGTTTGTTCTTCTTCTTCTTCTTCCGATTTCCCCATACTCGATTTCAAAATCACGTACGCTTCTGTTCTTGAATTCTTGACGAGGTCGCTGAATTTTCATTGATTACGATTTCCAATGGATTGTTACTCTGCTCATGGGCTCTGGGTATGGAAAATGAGAATTTCGCAAGTGGAATCGGCGTCTTTGTAGTACATAAAACACCCAAAAAGGAAAACGGAGAAGACTAATGTAAAAGTGTAGACTTTACTTTAGAATAGGGGTATTTTGGACCATGTATATATATTATGTCCTTATAAGTCCAACAGATTCCTTTATGTCCTTATGGGGCTAATAAGTATAAAAAACTATACTTTTAAGTAATTAACCCTATTTACATTAAAAGGTAACAATACTACCAAAAAGAATATTAAAAACAATTTATTAATAACACTTATTATTCAATAATAATAATAACAACAAACAATAACAACAACAACAACAACAACAACATTAACAATAACAATAACAATAATAATATTACTATAATGTAAGTATACGAGTAAATTTAGGATAAGAAACATGACGATTTCAAGTTCTTTTGATGATAATTTTCCGGTTTCCCTGCTTATTTACGATTGCTCGCGTGTTATTTGCACTTTTTCCGAACACATCTCTGTGGCTTAAATCTTTTGTCTTATAGCATTGCTTGATTATAAACATGTCTTGATTATAACCGACTTTTCTATCGACATTTATGGCTGTTACTAAAAATCCGAAGTAATTATCTAATAACAACAAACAATAACAACAACAACAACAATAACAACAAAAATAATTATATTACTATAATGTAAGTATACGAGTAATATTTCTATAATGTAAGTATACGAGTAAATTTAGGACAATAAACATGGCGATTTCAAGTTCTTTTGATGATATTTTTCGGGTTTCCCCTATTTACTATGGCTCGCGTGCGATTTGCACCTATTCTCAACACATCTTTAGGGCTTAAATCTTTTTGTCTTATAGCATTGCTTGCTTATAAACATGTCTTGATTATAACCGACTTTTCTATCGACATTTTGGCCTGTTACTAAAAATCCGATGTAATTATCTAAATGGATGGTCGTTTTTTTTTCCCTTAATCAAGAGGCGTCTTTGACCCTATTTGGATAGAAACTTATGAATTGTCTCTCTCTTTGTTTAACAAAGATTGTCCATTCTGAATATTCCTTTGTTTTATAAAGATTATCTATGCCGAATCGCATCTTTGTTGGCCAGACTCTTCAAATTGACTTTGCTACTATTGAACTAAGGAGACCTTCTAATGCATGTGTGATAGTCGAAGTTGGATTTTTTATTTCCTGAAGTAACCCAAATAATTGTTTGTGACTAATCCTCTCAAATATTGGTGCAACAAAAGTGGGGACCTTTCCCAAGAAAGTTTGTCGATCCACAATGGCTCGAACTTGAGATATATACATTGCTTAAGCGATTGAAGCCTCTTTCACTCAAAGCTTGGTGGTTTGTATCTAGATTGGGAATGAGGATTCGGGTATTGGCATATGATTAACAAAGTGAATAGGGCCTTCAGACTATCATTATTGCATGTGTGTTATACATCATGAGCATGGGTGTCTCAAGAAACATCATAATATGATGGAAAATACTAATGAAACTCGAGCTAAGGCTCGGAAAGAGTATAGTGGGAGAGGTATTCAAGGACCATTTCTTGAAGAATGAAGGTAATCAATGTGAAAGGGATAATAATGAAGCATGAGAAGGATTTTACAACCGAACAGTGGTTTGAGGAATTCTAGCAATGAGCTAGAAATTCAAAAGTCCGTGTTGAGGACCGAATGCAGATTAGTTGAGGACAATTGGTAAATGAAGAGGTTTCAAATTTCATGGACAAAAAAATGAGACTTTACCGGTTTGTATACGTAATTGAATGAAATGCAATCAACAAGATACCCATTACTAGAGACTTAAGAAATTTTTGACGATGAACTTGCTATTGATGAGGCTTTGTTGTAATACTTGCGTAGAGTTGAAGAAGTCGAGCATGAAGCACATGGCTTCACAAAGATCTTTGGGGTGTGTCTTGGTGAGGATTCGAAGGATGTGGGCATGATGGATGTAAGTATAAAGCATAAATCATTTATGGATATATTTAACTAAGAAAGAAAATATTCACTTCATTTGCATTTTTGACACAAAAATTTACTTCACGTATATTGAACGCAAAAATTACTCCAATTACATTCATCGATCCATTGTAACGTCCGCTCCCGGATACCGAGCCCTTATCCGGAAGAGGAGCGTTCGGCGCGTATAACATTAAATAAATCTAATATTATACGCAAGCCTCTACGTCGTCGTATCAAATAAAAGCAAACGGAAGCTAAAAGGACTCGGGAAAACATAAAAGCTACTATGAATAGAAATTAACCATACTAAAGATGGATAGTTAAATTACAACGACGAAAAACCCAAAGACTTATACAATACGATGTCTTAAAAGTAGAAGTACAACCTTTACAAAGAAATAAACTAAAAGCTTCTCCAAGACTTCAAGTCTTCAAAAGCCATCATCTACATTTGATCAACCTGTTCATCTTCTCACCCCACAATGCATACAAAAGAAAATGCAAAGGAGGTAAGTACAAAGTACTTAGTAAAAGTGAGAAGCTAATGAATAACTAAGTTATACAAATCTAAAGGTTATTATTATTATTATTATTATTAAATTATCTCAGATCGATCGACTCAATCTAGTGGTTCACTTCATGCCCATCAACATGTCATGACTAAACGTTTCTAACTTAACTTATCTTTGTTACAAAGATGTTTATGAGGCACTACACTTAGTGAGATATGCACTAAGACAAAAGATGCAACCCTATAGAGATAAATCTCTAGCGGTCCTGGGCAGTCATTCCACTTTGTCCGCCAACCCTAGAGAGTCGATCGGTGAATGTCTATCTCATTCGTGAGTTTGTCCGGCGGAATGATCACTACTTTATCTCAAGCGGGTCTAGAATCCGGGGTGATCATCACCACTTTATCCGCCAAACCTCACATTGCCGATATTGTATCGCGGCCTATCCAAGCTCTCATGATGTTTAACCTTTACTAAGCAAGCAACGTATTTATTAAATAGTTAACTAGCCGCCTAAGTGTTTTCAAATAATCTCCTCACACATACTACTCTCTTCCTAGACCACTAGACATAAACGAGGCCTAGCAATTACACAGACATTGATGAATACTAATTCATTAAAGCACAAGCCCTTTCATGCCTTTCCGACGGTCCCGGAACTTCAACTCCCTTTAAGAGTACGTCCGGTGCTGGAACCAAACGCATCAGAAACTCAATCGAGGCTTGTTCATTTTCATTTAGTATTATTAGATGAAGAAATAACATTTAAACTGGACTCGTAGCTTAAAACAACATTTACCCAAAACAGGACTGAATGCGTGCGCATTGCACCTGAAAAGCCCTAAACATGATTTTCTGCAACTTAACGATTTCTAACCCAAATCAAACATGTTTAACATCAACTATCACAAAGAAACAGCAGTAAAAACCTGATTTAAACATAACTAACCATCACGTAGCATCCAACATTTTAACTACAACATAAAACATGATTCCTTGCTACAACTAACACTCAACCTAAACATTGTAAAACCATAATTATTCATTAGGAAGAGCCTCTTACCTTAATTGCCTGCAAAACCGATGAGAGAAAAACACCAAGCAATCGCTGCAACAATTGTTGATCCTCAAACCCAAAACCTATTTGATCAACATGAAACCCTAAAATCCTATTTTTCGCAAAAACGAACCGAAAAAGTGCATAAAATCGCTGATTTCCTGGATTAACTGCTGCGAAACTATTTTTAGAATAATCTACGTTCCAAGATGATCGTTTCGACTACTCATGGCTGAAAAACAGAGCTACGGTTGAAAGATACGAATTTTTGAAGATCAAACTCAACAGTTACCAAAAACTAGGGCTAAACTGAAAACTTACGGAATAAAGATATTTTATTTTCCAAAGTTCGTCTCATCGTGCTGATCACTTTTCTCTCCTGCGGTATCTTGAACAGATGAACGGATTGATCACACGGTTGAAGTTTACGTTCTCCTTTTTCCAGGCATCTTCTGCGTTGCTCTCCTCTGTGCACCGTTCCTCTTTTTTTTTTTCTTCAGAATTAACGTGTAACACCAAAATAAGGTATTGTGGGATAATTTTCTTTTTATAGCCAATAATTAAATCATTTATAATTAATAGCTAAATCCCTTAATTAATTCTTTTTTAATTAAATAAATGGGACAAATAATAATTATGTCATAATAAATACACCCAATGACTATTTTACCATTTTATGAAAAGTCGGGATGTTACATCCATATCATTGTTAATACATTTTTTTGCATCTATTTTATTGGTTGTTACTACTTATTTTTCAGTGTTACTATAATTTTTTGCATCTATTTTATTGGTTGCGTAGAATTGAAGAAGTCGAGCATGAAGCACACAGCCTCACGGTATGCTGTGGTGTCTTCAAGTGAGGATTCGAAGGGATGTGGGCATGAGGGATGTAAAGGTTGCAACATGTATCAATGGATGATTTTGTTAAAGTGTCCCACATTGGGAACTTGTGGTTGTTTCACCACCATATTAAGAGATGGACTTCCCTCACCTCACAACCTAGGTTTTGGGGATGAGGCCCCTCCTCTTATATGGGTTTGGGCCTATGTTTAGTGTCCCACATTGGGAACTTGTGGTTGTTTCACCACCATATTAAGAGATGGACTTCCCTCACCTCACAACCTAGGTTTTGGGGATGAGGCCCCTCCTCTTATATGGGTTTGGGCCTATGTTTTCCACATGGTATCAGAGACACCCTTTATTGTGCAAGTGTTGGGCCTATTTGTTGGCCTTGTGTGCCCAGCCCACACTTGAGGGGGGCGTGTTAAAGTGTCCCACATTGGGAACTTGTGGTTGTTTCACCACCATATTAAGAGATAGACTTCCCTCACCTCACAACCTAGGTTTTGGGGATGAGGCCCCTCCTCTTATATGGGTTTGGGCCTATACTTGTGGTTGTTTCACCGCCATATTAAGAGATGGACTTCCCTCACCTCACAACCTAGGTTTTGGGGATGAGGCCCCTCCTCTTATATGGGTTTGGGCCTATGTTTTCCACAGATTTATGCTTTATATCAGATGCACATTTGGAGGCCATTAAAAGGACTTTTCTCCCACATAATATGTCATTAAATAGGAACATATCAAAGCTCAACTTCATGGCAATGATAGTCTAAAAGGATCAGGATAAGGAGAACATGTTGAGTGATGGTTTGTCCTTGGATGAGGGGTCAGACGATTATTTTGAAGATTTTGCAGTTGTATCATCTTTTTGCATGAGACTGGTGGTTGTGAAGGTAAACAAAAGATCAAGATTTACAACAGATTTTGCAAAGTCATTGACCATTACATGGACACTTGTTCACAATCAGAAGCTCAAGGAAACCCAAAGGCAAGAAAGTGGGTCGTTGTAGGGGAAAATCAATATCCACTTTAAAACAAATTTTGAACCCTCAAAAAATTGAGCTTTTTAATCTTTGTGTTTTGGGAGTGATCTTCGCTTTTGTTCAACAACCATATTGTATCATGTTATTCGGCTTCTTCATCTTTATTGCCGTTTCAAAAAAGAAATATCATGCTATTCGCTTTTTTCCTATGTAGGCTCTGTTTGGTTGGAAGGAAACAAAATGAAAAGAAAAGAAATGGGATGGAGGGATTTATGTCTCATCGCTTGGTAAAAAGTGTTGGAAAAGAAAAGAAAGGGTAAAAGTGGAAACCAATGGACATGATACAATGTAATTAATTAAAAAAATAAATGGACTTTGATATTTCCTTTCCTTTCATATGTTCATCCAAACACTACAAAGGGACTTTGAAATCACTCATTCCCCCACTTTTCTCTTCGATCACAATCTTCTCTTTTCTTTACCTTTTGTTTCCTTCAAACCAAACAGAGCTTATGAGATTTTAATGTTGCATTGTTGGTGTTGAGGAGGTTTACATTTTTTTGAATGAGGGTTGAGAAGCTTGTTATACATGTTTCTTTCTTTTCATACATCTATTAATTTGATTCTTTTAAAGAAGGAAGATGATGATGATGATAGTATAATAATAATAATAATAATAATAATAATAATAATAATAATAATAATAATAATAATAATAATAATAATGATTTCACGATAGTAATAACAAATAATTGTTACAAAGTATGAGTTATAATTACTACTAACGTGATGCGGGTCACTCGCATAAATACACGTTTAGTGAATCACGTAGAAAACTGGGTTTAGAATAAAACTCAAATCCATTAGTGAACCTTGCATAGGATGTAAGGGCAGTAGTGATGGTATCAGATGTAAGCTCAAATTCATCGATATGTTACGTTATTTTTGAAGGTGAAACCGTCCATAGCCACTTCTATAAATAGAAGTGGTAGAAGAAGCCTTTTGCTAAAACCCATCCAGAAAATGAGCCATTACCTATTTTTTGTTCTAAAGAAGTGTTGAAATTTTAGACGTGTCATTGAATGGCTTTCCACAAAAAGGCTAGTAAAATTGCCCTAAAATATGTACACAGTGCATTAAAACCCCAAATACATGAGTAGTGAATTTTATGTTAGGTTCGTTAATGATTTTATGATGGTATGCTCAACCAAATACCCGAATGCATTGCTTGAACGATTTCATACAAAGAATCTGATTGGGATAGATTTGATAGGTAAAATCATTTAGGTTTCAATTTAGGTACTTCTCACAAAAAAGTGAAGAAAAAAAATTAGTTACTAGCATTGAGTGATATGCCGTGAATTAGGGGTTTATGTTTTGAGAAAGAGAACGACTTAAATTGTAATGCCTAATCTATCATTGCTTAAGATGAAGTGACACATGTTTTGGTTTTGAAAAAGTATCAATGAAGAAACAATGACAAATTATTATCGTCAGTGCATCAAATGTTCAGATGTTTAGCACTTAAAGTGCATCTACACATGCTACCGCATCTTCAACTTCATTGTTATACATTTTCTGTTACTGCATCTTCAATTTTAGTGTTATTGAATCGTCAACTTAATTGTTACTGTATTACTGCATCTTCAATTTCATTGTTACTGCATCGAAACTATTCTAGAAAAGATCAAATGAGATATCAAAATAAAGAGGATGAAAAAAATATGAATTATGGTGAAAGAATTACGACGATCCGAGTTGTGTATAAAAAGTTATAGTCGTTTAAAATATTAGATCAGGAGAGAATACATTATTTATTTTTTAATTTTTGCATTTATGAAAAGGGTAATTTGGTTTTTATTTTAATTTTTGTCCTTATAAACGAAATAAAATCAAAATTGTCATGATTGCCCATTTTTGAACTTATTATGTCCTTTTGGCCCATTCTCTCTTCAAAATTATAATATTCTGTTTTATTTAAATTAAACACATAATTAACAATATGTGTAACATTAAACTTAAAATTTATTTTTTAATATTAAAAATATTAATCTAACTAAACACGCGTCACAGGCAGCGTGCATTTTACTAGTTTTATAAACGCGATGCAATGTTTCTCTACTATTACATAAACCATATTAGTATTCTCTCTCATATACAAATCATGCAATGCAGGAATACCAAATAGTGATAACATTACCATACACACACTGCAAAACAGAGGTTTTATTCTTGAACAACCCCCCCACCACCACCACATAAAAGGAATATAGGTTGGTTTACTCCCGAGAAACGACGACCACCTGTTTCCCCACATTGCGACCACTGAAGAGACCAACAAGGGCTGCAGGACCATTCTCAAGGCCTTCAGCAAAGTCTTCCAAATAAGTTATCTTCTTTTCATGAATGTAAGGTAAAAGAAGATCCAAAACTTAGTGTTGTAGTCATGATAGTATTGAGTAGCAGAAAATCCTTCCATTCGAGCACGCTTGTGAACGAGAAGCATAAGATTGTGGACTCCTTCAGGTTGCTCTAAATTGTATTGTGATATCATCCCACATACAGCAATCCGACATCCATACGCCATATTTGCAAGCACTGCATCTAACATTTTTCCTCCTACGTTTTCAAAGTAAACATCTATTCCTTGAGGGAAGTACCTGGTGAAATAGGCAAACATGATTTTAGCATGAATAATATCATACATATAATAGCACTTGCATTGGTGTTCTTAAAGGAGGGGAGAAAGGCTTAAAAGTTGATCCATTGTAGGATATGTGAGAATTTTGAACCTTTTCAGGGCAGCTGCCAAGTCAGGCTCTTCCTTATAGTTGAAAGCATCATCAAATCCAAGCTTGCTTTTCAATAGGTCAATCTATCAAAGTGAAAAATAATGAAAATAAGGTGATCTACCAGAATAAAATGATTATTATTATTCATTTTATTTTTAGGGGAGGGAAATAATCTCAGGAAAAAAAAAAAATACATATATCAGGTTAGACAAGATTATAGGATGATTTAAAAGATTACATGGTAGTTTCTGATAATTTTGATAAAAATGCCAGGTGCAAATTATCAGACCACGAACGAGACAATTGGAGCTTTTTCTTGAGGGGGTTAAGAAAAAACATTTTCAGTAACCAATCTATAAATATAAAGTTTCTATCCATTTCAACAAGCTAAGATAATGGCAATGAGTATAATCTTCCAAGAAAGTGTGTGCCAAAAGAACAAATTACCTTTTCTTTACTACCAGCACTGCCAACGACATAGCAACCAGCCAACTTTGCAAATTGGCCTACAATCTGGCCAACAGAGCCAGCTGCTGCTGATATATACACTTTGTCCCCTTTCTTGGCATGGCAAACCCCATAGAACCCACCATAGGCAGTCACACCAGGCATACCTAATCACGAGCAACACACACACATTAGGAATTCGTTAATGATAAAAAGACAGTTTGAGACCACTCTCTATCGTTAATTAACATTCTTGTGCAGCGACATCAAGCGGAAGTCTCATGAATATAAACTATTGCCAATGTACACTGAAATATTGAACAAATGCACTTGCCTTGAGACATAACTTTTTCATTGTTCTTCTCACATAGCAGGTCCGAAAAATTCAACTTGAAGCAAATCTAATACTCTGACTAATTACAATAACTGACCAAAATCAATGTCATTTGTATGAAACATCTATACATTCAACTAATTTTAACATGGAACGTTTTGAGGAAATCAACTCAGTTTCCAATCCCCTTAGGCCTCAGAGCATATTTCATTATGAAGGACAATAGACACAAAGTTGAAGCATGTTGATTATAAGTGCTACATGTACTGAAGCCAAGCCCATAGTATGTGGAAGTTGGAACCACACCGACATTCAATGTAAATCCAAAGCAGAATGTGTGCAATCATGCTTGTACCACATAAAACAAGATCAACCCATAAACACACTGTTTGACATGAAACTAAAGGTATAGCATCTTACACAGTAAGGTTCTTGTTTTCACATGAACATTGAGATCAAATTCATTGGCAAATGCATATGCAGAAGAATACTTACCGAGGAGTCCGCAATAATATGAATGTGGTACATCAGTGTGCTCGATTTTGAACAAGTCATTCTTTTCACCTATGATAGTATACTCCTCCCAGCCAGTTGTTCCCCATACCAGGTCACCCTTCTTGAACTTAGGATTGTCTGAATCAATTACTCTGGACACTCCATATCCAGTAATAGGCTGCATTCAGTGTCACAAATGTTAAGCTATTCAAATGAAAGATCAAAGTAAACCGGCACTACATATAAGCATTATAGCAGTTTCAGCCCTTAGTAAGTATGCAAATGGAAAAATGAGGCCAAATAAAGAGAGATTTTAACATTTCTCGAGCAAGATCTGTCCTTGCTGCTGTATGAAAGCCATATTTTAATTGTAATTCGAGCTCAAACAACCAAATTGAAGATGGAGAAACCAAATATAGTCTAGAAAAAGAAGAAAAAGACGATCTGCACTAGATAATTTCTCTGCAAAACAATAGGAAAAAAAAACCAGAAAAGAGAAGAACATGGGAAGAAAGCGAAAGGTTACATTGCCAGGGGAGTAGCCAACGAAGGGCATATCCTCTTGAATCTCAAGCTTCTCCATGAGCATCCGCTGAACTGGATCGCAAGACAAGTAGAGATTCTTCACCAAAATTGATTTGGAACCAGGCGGAACTTTGAGTGCTATGGTGGATGAGCTTAGATACATGTCAGTCTCCTTGGGTGCTCCTTTCACGTAATTCTTGAACAGTACCTGCTTCTGCGTCACCACATCTCCTTCTCCAGCTGCCATTTCTGCACACAATCGACCTGATTGATCTCACCACAAGGATTTCTCAGCTCACCGACTGACTCTGGACTTAGATACCGAGGTGGAAAGCTCTAATCATTTAGGCGTCTATTTATCAACGGACCATGGATGACATAATCCATGACGTCAGAATTGGTATGGCAAATTCATCGAACGGTAGTGATACATCCACTACTCTTTCAACTACAACATCTTACACAACACAATCAACACCACATATTCTGTTGGGACCCATCACAAAAAAATTTGATCACTTTAATCAAGGGCTACCAATAGTGTAGTGGTTTGTGTACTACACAAAAGTGTAGTGCACATATCATTATTCTTCGTCAAATATCAATCCAAGATGAACATAAATATCGGGCCCCACGATTTCGTTTGTGACACTAATAATATTTCCGACATCCTACAAATTGCTTTTGACATCATCATATTATTTGTATTATTTTTTGAAAAAAATAGTTTATAGTCCATTTTCCCCCTTTTAATTAAGTGCTAATACATCTTCAAATTTTTAGTTACATTAAGGACAAATAAATTCCACCGGACGAATATACTACTATTTACTTAGAAAACAAATCGCAGAAAGTGAATTGATTAATCCACTGTGGAAGCGGAAAAAGGTGAAATGACGACGACGACGACGAAAGCCATTCTTCAGAGATTCGGAGATGAAGAAAGCACGCTTCTTGACCGCCATGAGAGGTCGATTGTTGGAAGTCGATTGTTTTCACCGGAGACCTCTGCTTTCCGATCATTCATTGCACTCTTGCTTTCACAGCATTTTGTCGCACTTCCTAGCTCATATAAGCTAATTTCATGTCCCTTCGTTCCGGCAAGTTTTGGTGTTCAATCAGTTCGATTTCGCCGTTGTTTGAGTTTTGCTCCTAGAATTTAGCTATCCAAGGTGAAGTCGCTTTTTTTGTTTTCATCTATTTGAAGTCCGCTTTCGCTGCTATGATTTGAATTCATTTTATTCAGTTGCATGCCTAACGTTTTCTCGGATTGGATTTCTCCTTTATTTTCCCAGAAGATAAGCTTTGCGTCAATCAAAGGGGCATCTCCTAATGAATAAATTGGATGAAAAATCAAATAGAGTTAAGCATGGACTGGGATAAAGCATTTCAATTTTACCAAAGTGCAGTTTTTAGCGACAATAGATCATTACAAATTCAAGCCATCCTCAATCTTGCAAATGCATCTAATCGTGTACCTGAGAACATCTTAGAGCGTATTGTCCCAATCTAGGTGGAGCTACTAAACATCCCTAATGATAATCAGAATCCATCAATTCAGCAAGTTTTTGCTTACTGCTTACAACGCGTTGCTCGTATAGGAAAAGGCAGGTTGGCGAGAGTAATTAGACAATCTGGGGCTATTCCTTTCTTGTTAAGGCTAGCATAGGATTTGGAAGGTAGTACAAAGGTGGTACCTTTGAAGTGCCTTAGAAATATCGACATTTTCGGTGCCAATAATCGTATGCTTTTGTTTAGAAATGGTGGCTTACAAGCTATTTTGGAGATGTTAAATAGTAGTGGTGATAATGTTAGATAGATCCTGTTAGAAATTTTAAGTGCTTTGGCTCTTATAAAAGAGGCCAGAGTAGTCATTTTCAATTCTAGCCATTCTTGTTTTCTCATTGAATCTGCAAGAAATGGAAGCATGGTTTCTAGAAATGGACATTATGTGTGCCTTGAAGTAGTCACTTGAATTAAGCCTTAAATGAGCCTGATACTGTTTACTGATACTGTGTGCCTTATATGATATTGTTACTCATTTTGTGTGCTTTATATGAGCCATATATGATATTGTGTCCCTTGAATTAAGCCTTATATGAGCCAGATATGTGTGCCTTGAAGTAGTCACTTGAATTAAGTCTTAAATGAGCACGACATTTGCATCGATATTGATCATCTTGCATTCACGATCTTTGTATGCCTTATATGATCATCATTAGTGATATTGTATGCCTTATATGATACTGCTAGTGATATTGTATGCCTTATATGAGCCTTATATGATATTGTCTCCCTTGAATAAGCCTTAAATAAGCATTATATGAGCCAGATATGTGTACCTTGAAGTAGTCACTTGAATTAAGCCTTAAATGAGCTCGACATCGATCATCGTCATCGTGTTAGTGTAGATACTGTGATTAAATTCGGCTTTCAAATACTACGTCGAAAAGGTATCAAATGAGGTCTCAAAATGAAGATAAAAAAATATGAACTTTGGTGAAACAATTTTGATGATCGGTGTTCTAAATCAAAAGTTACGGTCGTTTATAAGAAAAACGCTCCGGTTAATGGAAATATTTTTTCGGCTTTCAAAATTTACATCGGAAGAGTATCGTATTTGGGCTCAAATTAAAGAGAAAAAAAATATGAATTTTGGTGAAAAAAATTCGATTATCGGAGTTATAAATCAAAAGTTACGGATGTTTGAAAAAAAAACAGCATTAGCCATCTGTGTGTTTGTTGCTGCACGTGTTCATGAGTAAGGGTATTTGTGTCACACGGAATTTACTTGTCCTAATTGTAACAAAAAAATAGTGTGTCCTGTTTATTCATTTTGTATTAAAAATTGGATTTTTCCCTCAATCTATCTTATTTTTTTTACTTCAAGTACAATAAAAAAATCCTTCTTATACCATAAATTTTAAAAAATACAATTTAGTTGTTTGATTATTTAAATTAAACATTATAATCCACACGGCATCTCATCTCCTCCCTCCTGAAACCCTCTTTATCAGATCGAAATCGTAAAACACCCCTGAGATGGCGAAACAAGAGAAAATAATTCCTTTTGGGAAAGGCGTCTGCAAACTTTTAGATAAGGTGAATGGCATCTTGCACGGCGCCAATGAGGTCTTTCTTTGGGAGATTGTTCGTAATGCAGCTCGTGCTCTTTACGAAATCCGTCTTGAGACTTTGTTTGAAACCGATTTGATTGGTGATCCACGAGGGCTTTTCATTGACATAATCCCTGACAAGAGTAATCACACCCTGTCCATCGCCGACAACGGCATTGGAATGATGGAGGATGATTTGAAGAACATACTTTTTACAGTTCCGGAGCTTGCACTGGAAAAATACAAGAAGGCCATTGATAAACTTCTGGAAAAACAAAGTAAATGTTGATCAGTTTTATTAGCGTAATTGGGATCTTCGTCTTGGTTTCTTTGCGACTTACATGGTTTCCGACAACGTCGAGATCACTACAATTCATTATGGTGGTGACATGCAAAGGCACCTTGTTTTCCTCGGCAGGGATAGGTCGTTCTTCTTCGTTGACCGGCCGTGTACCAGGCCGTGTACCATTTCCAGTCCGCGGGTGTTAAGGGTGATTTTATATGATTTATAACATTATATTTTGTAACAATTTCCTCCATATTCGTATAATTTGCATAGAAATTAAGTGTTTAATTGAAATATTGAGCAAATGAGGTTTTAAACGGTTTAATCGCAAAATTGGTTGATTTAGGTGTTTTATTGTTGATTTTATATTGATTTGGATGATATTACACTTTGCAATGTTTTATTATATTGTAGATACACGAATTGGCTCAAAAGAGGATTGAAAGATGTTAAGGATCGGAGTTATATGAAGAAAAAGAGATAGAGATGGAAAAAATCAGATTTGAAGCGATCGACGCGTGCGTTCAACCCCTCCGCCCAGTGGGCGGGCGTCTAAGCAAGTGGGCGGGCGCCCGTAAAAGTAATTTGATTGAGTTCTCCCAAATTTAGTGGACGAGCGCCCAGATTAAAGAAGGACGGGCGTCGATCGATCCGGCTCGGCCCGACTCGAGTTTTATTGAAGGTCGGACGGACGTCCAAAGATAACGACGGGCGCCCGAGCGCCGACTTAGCGAACCGACTCAAATTCTATATATAGCTGCGTTTTCTCCCATAATATATCATAAATTGAACCCAAAACCCTAGGGGCGGCTCAGTTTTTATTGCTTTTATTTTCTAGCTAGATTCAAACACTTTTTATGTATTTTCATTCAATTAATTCGATCTTCAAGAGGATGCTAAGAGGCTAGACCTCTATTGAACAAGCGTTGTGAAGCCATCCGATCAACAATTAAGTTTCGTTTCTTGATTATCTTGTGAGTTTTTCTTATCAAAGTTGTATCTTTATTATGTTTATCTTGATTTTCTGCAATTATATCGAAAGATGCTTGCATGTGTGATGTTTAATGTTGATGAGAATCGTTATTAAACCCTAGATCACCATAATAAGGATTAGATCTTTAATCTAAATTAACGAGAGTTATTAGGTTAGATTTCTAGGTTAGAAATTGAGAGATTTGACACATTTGATTAGAAAACGTTAATCTTTAGATCGAAAGATAGAGGATTAATAGGCGAACTTGTCTAAGAAATTAGGAGTTCATACCTTGGCTAGGTGAATCACAACTTGGTTAAAAATCACGAGATAATCTAGATAGAAATTGATAGTTGTAGGATAGGTGGATCAATAGCTTGTTCGTTCGTAAACCATTGATTAAACCACTTGAAATTGAATTGCTTAGTAAAATTGCAATCTTTATTTCATAATAGATTTAGAATAGATTTAGCTTAGTTAATTTGTTCGCAACCATATTTTCCTGGCTTTAGGTCTCGATCTTCTGCCCAGTTATTCTATCATTAGTTTTCCCTTTTAGTTATTCACTGTTTTATTTTCGTATCTTTTAGTAGTAATAAAAACATACTTAGGTTAGATAATAAAAACTAGATTAAAACAACCCCGATTCCCCGTAAGATCGACCCGGTATCAACCTCTATACTACGATCCCTACACTTGGGGTATACCGGATTTATAAAATTTATTACTTGTTTATTTTGCTTAGATAAAATCCGTGATAAGTTTTTGGCGCCGTTGCCGGGGAACCGGACGGTTGTCTAGTTTTTATTTATTTTCTTGTTTTATTTTACTGTTTTACTTCTCTTTTTATGTTCTTTATTCTTTTTCTTATTATTGTTAGGTAATTTATAGTTGAGTTGTTAGATTGTTCGTCATTAGGTTTCGTAGTTATTATCTTCCTAGTTTATTTTATCTTTTCTATTTTTCCGTTTTTTTTCAGACGAGCGTCCAGTCATACGGACGCCCGTCCGATTAAATTTTTCTAACCTTTTTCGTAGTTTACCCAGTCAGACGCACGTCTGGTTAACCAGACGTCCGTCCTGATCATCATCCAGGCAGACGCCCATCCAGTCATCCGGACGCCCGTCTGACCTCTTTTCTTCAAGATCTTTTCTTAATTTTAACCTTTGATTAAAAGGTTAAACAACTAGATCTGGGTATCGGTTTATGCAAACTCGGAGTCAAAAGGGGCCACTACTCTATACCCCTGACCTCGAGCGGACCATAGTCCGACCAAATTGGAGAAGGCTCCGTTTTACAGACCTCCCTGACGAAGAGAACACAGTCGATCAAGATATCGAGCAAGATCTAGCTCAAGAGATCGAGAATATAGTCATTATGGCTGCTGAAGATAGACATACGTTGGCTGACTACGCCATGCCTGGCGTAGTCAAGGTCAACCCGGCTATCGTTCCTACCAACCATCAATGCACCTACCTTTGAACTGAAACCCGGGCTCATTCAAATGATGCAGCATGCATCCATCTTCCACAGTTTTCAGTCATAAAATCCTCATACTCACTTACACACATTTCTAGAGATATGCGGTACAACTCGCATCCAAGGGGTAAGTGAGGATGCTATAAAACTTAAACTGTTTCCATTTTCCTTACGAGGGGAGGCAAAAGAGTGGTACCACTCTCTTCCCTCTGAAACCATCACTACCTGGGCGGAACTCGAGAAAGAGTTCCTGAGTCAATACTTCCCACCTTCTAAGACAACCCAATGTTTAAGTGATATTTTCACATTCTGCCAGAAGGAAAATGAGTCATTTTTCGAGTGTTGGAAGAGGTTTAAGTCTCTTCTTAGAAAGTGTCCCCATCATGGCCTGCCGTTACAAAGGCAAGTCAATACTTTTTTCAGTGGATTGACCGAGCTCACGAAGGGCATGGTCAATAGTTCTTCTTGTGGGGCATTTTTAAAGAAAACACCTGAAGAGGGGTGGGCATTATTCGAGGATATTGCCAAATACAATTATGCCCCCTCATATCAAGCTATCCAAGCACCACCTCCTCCTAAGATCGAGGAGGTGAATATGCAAAGTCTGATCGCCATGCTGCAAAAGCAGATGGCAGCTTCTCAAATTTCTCCTAATCCGATCAATCAGAACCTTTCACCTCAACAGAACTCTCAAGTTCGCATGCGTGAGAATTGTTGTCGACCGCCATATGATTGGCAAAGTGTCAATTTGTTCCCCTCGCTTATCAAGTTAATATCGTTTCATGACAATGGGACAAGATAATCGATCACATGTCGAAGCTGTGACAATGTGGGACATACATCTCGTTTCTATCCTTTGAATGTACAGAATGCTGAAGTAAACACTTTCTCTGGCCAGCCCAATCAAAGGTTTAATAATCAATTCTCTGGCCGAGTAATCCTCAAAACCAGGGTTTGATCGTAATCAAAATTTCAATCCAAATTCGAATTTTAATCAAAATCAAAACTTCAATCGAAACCCTACTTACAACCGTAACTAACTCCAATTTTTCCAATCGTAATCAAAGGTTCGATCGAGTAATTGGCCTAACAATTCTAGTTCTACGTTTCAGAATCGGTCCAGCCAGCCTCACCCGCAAAACTTCCAAAACTCTCAAGGGCCTCGCACTCGAGTGATATCCAAGTCGAATGGAGCTCCTTTCGGGAGGAGCAAAAACAGACACTCAAGAATCTTGAGAGGCAACTAGGGCAATTGGTCGACAGTTAGCTTAGAGACCCAGGCGGTTGCCCGACTTCACGTAAAAGAATCCTAAGGGTGGTCAAGTTGCTCAGACCGATCTGAATAATAGCCAATGCACTGACATGGTACCTTCAATTCCGTACGGTAGAGAAGAGGCCAGTGCGATGAATTTAAGGTCAGGTACTCAACTAAGTGGTCCCCCTCACCAGGGAAACCACTAGCCCCTCATGCCAGCAATAAGGCAGGAGGGGAAGTCGAGCACCTACGTTCCTCTTGGCTGCAAGAGAATACCCAGGGGGCTGATCCCCTGGGAGGTGAAAGAGTTGGAAGTCCTCAGGTGGCTGAACCCCTGAGGAATGAAGAATCGAGTGAGAGTCAGGAGGCTGATCCCCTGACTAGTAAGAATAACGAAAAAGTGGTGAGGTGGAAAGACTTGGAAGACAAAGTTGTCAGTTCATCCTCGAAGAAAGCCTTTTTTGAGAGTGACTTGAAAAAGCTTCCATTTCCACCTAGAAAAAGCAACATTTCCTTGAATGAGGACAAAAAGTATGAAAAAGTGCTAAACCTTCTGAAAAATACTCAGGTTAATCTTCCATTATCCGAGGTTTTGGTTGAGATGCCTAAGTATAACAAATTCATCAAGGATGTTGTTTCTTCTAAGAAGAAATTAGCAGACATGGATCGGTTGATTGGTGAGGACTGCTCTATGATCAATTATGTAGATCTACCAATCAAGAGGGGCGACCCTGGGAAATTTGTGCTCACATTTCTGATAGGAGGCCTAGTCTTTCCAAACTCCTTATGTGACCTGGGTGCATCCATAAGCCTGATGCCATTGTGCATGCGCAAGCAAACTTGGGTTAGACAATATTCTAGAACCCCTACCATGAATCTTCAATTCATGGATAGATCTTCTAAGAAAGTCGTAGGAATACTAAAGGACGCCCTAGTTCAAATTGATGATTTACCTTCCGGTGGACTGCATGCGTTCGGACATAGAGAAGGATGAGCATGTCCCTCTAATTCTTGGGAGACCTTTTCTGTCTACAGCCAGAGCCCTCATTGACTGTGATGGTGGGCAAGTGACGATACGTGTTGGTGATCAAGAGGTGAGCTACAATGTTTCCAAAGCTAGCCAGAAATCCTCTGAAAGACCGACCGGCTTCTCCATTGACGATACGTCTGATGACTTCAATGATTTCATGGAAAATCAAGTCATGGCTGTTACAACTGAATACGAGCGACTAGTTGAGAAGCTGAATAATCATGGTGTGGTGAATCTAGAACAGTTAGAAGCTGAATTTGAGGATGAGTTGTTGAAAGGAGAAGCTTTGGCAGTAGGACCACTAAGTAAACTCAGCGATGTTGAGTTGAAGAGTGGAGATCTTAAATCAAGTTTGGAAGACCCCCTCAAGATCTGCATCAAGCCGTTGCCTAAACATCTAAAGTATGTGTTTTTAAGAGAAGGTGACAAGCTTCCATTAATTATATCTGCCAAGCTGTCTCGATTAGAAGAAATGAAGCTGGTAAACGTCTTGAGGAAGAATGAAAAAGCCTTTGGTTGGCAAGTAGGAGACATCAGAGGGATATCTCCTGACATCTGTATGCATAAAATCAAGACTGAAGAGGGTGCGAAATGTGTTAGACAGCCCCAGAGGAGGCTCAACCCTCATATGCAAGAGGTGGTCAAGAAGGAGATTATCAAGGTTTTAGATATGGGTATCATATACGCAATCGCTGACAGTGAATGGGTATCCCCCACTCAGGTGGTTCCCAAGAAAGGTGGAATTACTATTGAAAAGAATGAGAAGGGAGAAGAAATAGCATTGAGGCTCGTTACTGGTTACAGAGTCTGCATTGATTACAGGAAACTCAATGAGGTAACAATGAAAGATCATTTCCCCTTCCTTTCATTGATCAGATGCTTGAGCGTCTGGCGGGACACGCATTCTACTGTTTCCTGGACGGATATTCAGGATATTTTCAGATACCCATCGATCCAGTTGACCAAGAGAAGACCACTTTCACCTGCCCTTATGGTACATTCGCGTACAGGCGGATGCCATTTGGTCTTTGTAATGCCCCAGCTACATTTCAACGATGTATGCTGGCTATCTTTGACGTGCTAGTTGAAAAGTGTATGGAAATTTTCATGGATGACTTTTCGGTCTTTGGTCAATCCTTCGATGATTGTCTCGATAATCTTGACCAAGTCTTATCCAGATGTGTGGAAAAGAACTTAGTCATAAACTGGGAAAAGTGCCATTTTATGGTAGATGAGGGAATAGTTATTGGCCACAAGATCTCCGCCAAAGGTATTGAGGTAGACAGGGCCAAAGTAGAAGCTATCGAGAAGATGAGTTATCCTAAGAATGTGCGCGAAGTCAGAGGTTTTCTTGGACATGTCGGTTTCTATAGGAGATTCATTCAAGACTTTTCCAAGATAGCCAAGCCCCTGTCTACACTACTTAAAGAAGACGTTGTATTCGATTTTGATGCAAGTTGCAAGCAAGCGTTTGAGGAGCTTAAAAGTCGATTTAATCTCCGCGCCGATCCTTATTTCTTTGACCGAATCTCCTTCGAGCTTATATGCGATGCATCAAACTATCTTCACAGTGCGATCTTAGGGCGAGAGTAAAAAGGAAATTCCAGCCAATCTATTACGCCAACCACACACTAAATCCGTCTCAAGTAAACTACACGACGATCGAAAAGGAATTATTGGCCGTAGTCTTTGCTATGGACAAGTTTCGTGAGTTACTTGTTGGGTGCTCAAGTAGTTGTGTGTGGATGATCACGCTTTGCGATACTTGATGACTAAGAAAGAGGCTAAACCACGCTTACTACGTTGGATACTGACCCTACAAGAGTTTGATGTCCAAATCAAAGATAAAAAGGGCAGTGAAAACGCAGTGGCTGATCATGTCTCAAGAATGTTGAGTGAGGAAAAGGATGACCCTGACGATATAGATCTTTACTTTCCTCTGGAGAATATCATGCTTATCGACGGTTGTCCTCCAGATGTTCCTTGGTATTCTTCCATCGTAAACTACCTTCATTCCCAATATCTTTATCCAGAGTTGTCTTATCAGGAGAAGAAGAAATTCTTCTCTGATATGAAAACATTCGTTTGGGATGAACCTTACCTCTTCAAGATTTGTAAAGATGGTTTGCTGAGAAGATGTGTTCCTGAATCTGAGCAACGTGATATTATTGAGCAATGCCACAATGGACCCACTGGCGGTCACTTTGGTCCTTGGAAAACCATTGCTAAAATCTTTCAATCCGGCTTCTATTGGCCCACGATCTTTAAAGATACAGAAGCTTTCTGTAAAGCTTGTGATAGGTGTCAAAGAACCAGAACTTTGACAAGGCGTTTCGACATGCCATTGAAACCCATCCTAGAATGCGAAGTCTTTGATGTATGGGGCATCGATTTTATGGGACCATTCCCATCATCTTGTGGAAATAAATACATCTTAGTTTGCGTGGATTATGTATCGAAATGGGTGGAGGCTCAAGCCACGTCTCATAATGATCATAAGACGGTCATGAAGTTTTTAAAGAAAAACATCTTCGTGAGATTCGGGTGTCCACGCGCCTTGATAAGTGATGAAGGGACACACTTTTGCAACCGACCCCTGGAGAAAGTGCTTGAGAAATATGGTGTCCGACATAAAATTGGCACACCATACCATCCTATGACTAATGGTCAGGTTGAAAGAAGCAACCAAAGTTTAAAGAAGATCCTGGAGGAAACTGTTAACAGTCATAGAAAAGACTGGAGTCTAAAGTTGGATGATGTACCGTGGGCATATCGAACTGCCTATAAGACCCCCATGGGTACATCACCCTATCAAATGGTTTATGGTAAACCATGCCACTTGCCAGTCGAGTTAGAGCATAGAGCCTATTGGGCCACGAAGTTTTTAAACTTCGATACCCAATCTTGTGGAAAACATCGATTGCAACAGTTGCATGAGTTAGATGAATTTAGACTTCAGGCCTACGAAAGTGCCAGGATAAGTAAGGAAAAGACGAAACTCCTTCACGATGCCAAAATCAAGAAGAGAGAATTCCAAGTAGGGAAACAAGTTTTATTGTACAATTCCAGGTTGCATCTGTTCCCTGGTAAGCTGAGGACACGATGGTCCGGCCCCTTTGAAATTCTCCAAATCATTCCTAGAGGTGTTTTAGAACTGTGAGGTTATGGTGACCACTGCCGTTCGAGTGAATGGTCAAAGGTGCAAGCATTACATTGGTCAAGCCAAGGAATGACCTTTGATTGTTCGATTCCTCGATATCCTCGGGTGTGGTACTTGTAAGTCGATAAATTTGACGAAGTTTTCGCCCGATTTGTTTTTCGAGGATGACGGTAGTGGTCCTCCGAAGAAGTTCTAGCAGTAGTTGGGACATGGAAGAGTTTGCGAAGGAGCAACAGGTTGAAACGTCGTCGGAAGAAGAAGAAATCAGCCATGGGAGGTTTTAAGCGTGTGGAAGGCAATTAAAGAATTCACCCCATGTGTTAGATGTTGTTTCTGCAGCCACACTACTGATCGAAGCTTACACGAGGTAGTGGCTGGTAGAAAAGCTAAATGGCCTGATCCAGGTTGAGCTAAAAGAGTGTCGAGCTAACGACATTAACCAAAAGCGCCACTAGGAGGCATCCTAGATATCCTTTATTATATTAGGACTCTCTTTTATGTTGTTTCTTTTCTTTGATTTAGTTTTTATCTTGATCTAATTAAGATTTTGTTTGAACCTGCTTCGATTTAGGCTGTGTTTTTAGATATGGATTACGGAGTTCTACCAGAGGAGTTTCCTTTCATTAGTAGGATCCCACTTATCACTCTAGGTGATGGACCCGGAGGGACTATCATTTTGGACGTAGACTTTGATATTAGTACCCGCACCAGGACCGTTACTTATGTTCTCATTGTGCCCCGTCCTTCCGGAGGTGGAGATTTTAGCTCAGAGGACCTGCAGGAGACTTTAGGACGACCGTATACAATCCTCAATGATCCGATGCTGACTGATTTGGCGCTAGTGCTGCAAGATGAGCATTTCCAAGGAGTGAATGTTGCTGGCGAGGACTGGGCTCTACAGGACGAGTTTGATTTTCCCCCTGCTATTGACATGCTCCGCCGTCTGATCCGGATTGTGGATTGGGCGGAGATTTATGATGACTAGCGTCGTTAGGCTGTTTCGTCGAGCCAACAACGTAAAACAAAAGCGCTCGGTGGGAGGCAACCCACTATTTTCTAGTGTTTCATGTGTTTTCTAGTATTTATTTGTTATTTGAAGTCTTATATGAATTTTTATAATGAAATACGAGCTTGAAATTGATTTGAATGAAATTTTTTAAGTTTTTGCTGAAATTCAACCTTGGACGTGCGTCCATGCCTTTGGACGTCCGTCTGCTATGTGTCTACCTTGAACGCCCGTCCAGCCTTGGAAAATATTGAACGAGCGTCCAAATTTCTGGGACGCCCGTCTGAGAAATTCCCTCCAACTCTGTTCTTAATTTGAACATCTGGACGAGCGTCTTATTTGAACGCCCGTCCAGTTCATAGGATCTCCAGCTGAATGCCCGTCCACTATACTGGACGCCCGTTCAGACCTGCATCTATATATACCCCTGCTTCCCAATTTTTTATTCGAATCTGAATTTTCAAAAAAACCAACCCGACTTTTGCCCTAAATCCTTCGTTTCTAAACCAAACTGGGCGATTCAAAGTCCTACAAGCAGCTCTCAATCCCCGCTCTTCGATTTTTCAAACCAATCCTCCAACACACAACCGTTAATTCGATTCAGTAATCTAGATAGTCCGACTTTTTGAAGAAAAAAATCCGATTTTTGTGTTCGAATTGGCATTGTTTGGGCTTCTAATCCTCCTTATCATCATCCCATCATCTTATTTGGTAAGTTTTTATCAACTTTTCTTAGATTATTTCACGTTTTTTTCGAGTTCGATTTTCGAGTCGACTTTTTTCTATGTATTCTCCCTTATTTGTTTTTTTTTCTCTTGTTTTATTTTCATTTCTTGTTGTGTTGGTGATCTGGGATGGTAATGGATGGTAATGGGTGGATTGCATTGTGGTTTTGGTGTTGGTTTGGTGTGACTTGGTTTTGAAATCCCATTTGGACGATAAACGGGTGGTTTGTTTGAATTGTGGTTGGGGATGATCGTTGGTTTAGCTTAAGTTTACTATGGTGCGTAAAGGGGTGCAGAAACGGCATGGTAAGGGGATTGCCGATGAACCTGCTAAGAAGAAGAAGACTGTAGACCCCACATTAGTCAATCCAAACCGGGTTATCCATATTGGTGAACGTCAGAATCCTCCTAGAGGTCAATCTAGGGTTCCTTTACGAAATGAGTCTGAGTCAGGGTCTGACACCGATGATGAGCCATTAGTGAGAAAGATGACTCGGGTGACGGAGGCTCAAGTTGAGAGAGGTGCAGAGAGCCTTCAGGCTCAGAACCGAGGAGGCAACGGAGAGAGCGAGAACTGCCAGACAGAATGTGAGACCCTCGTCCCTATTCCTTGGCTCGTAGATTCCTTAATCCGAAGGCTCTTGATGTGTACAACAAGCATTATGTAGCCCGAACAATGTTGATTGAGAGGGCGGTTTTAGAAACTCAAGTTGATCCTTTATTTGTGAAGTTATTGAGGGATAGGAAGTGGGGCGCTTTGATGGTAACTCCGAGGACCCCGGTTAATGCTACATTAGTCCATGAGTTTTATGCAAATTGCTCGGAAACGGATTTGGAAGCCGGAGTTGTGTTGGTTAGGGGTGCAAAGGTGCCATTTACGCCTAAGGTAATAAACGAGAAGTATAACTTGGCACCTTTTGAAGGGTTGGACTACAAGGAGGCGATAACGGCCAAGCAAGATGCGGGAGAGGATCCGTTGGAGGAGTTGAGATTGTTAGTGTGCCCGGAGGTGCCGTGGACACTTAGACCGGGTGGCGATAGGAAGGAATTGGTAACGACGAGTTGGACGGAGGATTGGAAGGTCCAATGTCGGTTTATCCAGAACAGGTTGTTGCCTAAGAACAACCTGACTCACTTTCACATTGGTGACCTTGGAATGTTATATGCCTTGAACTTCAAGCTAAATGTGGATGTAGGACAATCCATTTTCGATGAGATAGCCAAGAATCAGAAAGTATACACGCGATGTTTGATATGTCCGCATTTGATCCACAGTCTCTGTCAAGATGCTAGGGTTCCCGAGTACAAAAATGATCACAAGCCGAAGAATCCTAGATACTTGCAGCGGGAGAAAGTGAAATCTTCGGGACAGTCTGAGACTGAGGTAGCACGCGAGCCCGGTTCATCTTCAGCACCACCTCGAGTATCTTCCCTTCCATCTTTATCTCCCTCAGTCCGGATGAGGTTGAGTATGGCTAACAGTATACGGAACTGGATGGAGGATATGCGGACTTCCCAGAACAATATCTTATCTATTTTGCGGTGTATAAGTGAAGACCGGCCTCCGAGGGACGACAGAGTCTTCGCCCCGAGCACTATAGATTACGTCTATTCGGATGAGATTGAGCAAGCCATTGCGGATGTTCTTCATGATTCCGAGTCATCTTCGGATGAGGAGCAGCCTGACTCTCCTACGGGTGGATCACCTCCTGCTGATGATTCTGCGGCACCGGGGCAGCCCTGATATTATTTTTCTGATTCTAGCTTTTGTTTTTTCTTTGATACGATGGTTGTATTGCCCTGTGACGTCACCAAACCAGACCTTAGAAACGGCGTCAAGAAGAGGACAGACCTTTTCTAGGTTAGACGGATCCTAACCGGCAGTGTACCGGGTCAAATTGTAGTGATAAAGTGGTGAGTCAGGTGTCGAATCCTCAGGGAAAAAAGTGGTAATTCTTTTAAGTGTGGTTAAACACCAAAGAGTCGCTTATTAACTCGATCTAAACCGCAATTTTATAACACGACATTACTACTACTCTAACTAACATAAAATAAATGCGTAATTTAAAAGTTATTTTAATATAATATATATAGATATATAAATATATATAGATGTACATAAATAGTAAAATATATATATATATATATAAATATATAGATACCAATATATAATTTATAGACTAGACTAGCCAAAGTATATGTAATTAATTTATTCGATCTTTTCAATTAATAGAATGTGTTCGATCTTCTTTTTTAGGTCCAATTGAGTGAATGAAACGGTGTACTCTAATGTCAACAATTCCTCCTCACACGAGCGTATGAAATTGTCATATGTCAAAAGTCATCAGTCCAAGGTCCACAATCGCCCCATGCTAAACTTAGTTAGTCAAAGCAGTGAAAGTACAAATCTACCCCGGATAAAAGAGGTGATTCCATTTGTCGGATGGCCGATGTTATTCAAGAGGCTCCGGTTGTCAAGCGGATCGATTTAATACAAACGGTGTAGTTTCAATTAAACCGTGATTTTAACATTATTAAGATCTCGAATACAAATTTTAATAAGATTTGTTTTATTAGGACAAATCCCTCGGTAGGAAATAGGATTCCGTTAATCAGGACGGCCATTTTACCCTCCGGTTTTTCTATTTTTACTCATATCCCGACTTCTCCGGTCGAGTTCATCGCCAAAGTTATATGTAGTATTCATTATGATTGATTACTTCATTCGAATATATTATCATTACGTAGCGAAATAGAAAAAGATTCATTTTACTCAATTTTAGTCATTTTATTTTAACATCATTCTTTAACTAAAAGATCGAAATAATACGATTACATAACTTTGGCTAGTTATTAGATCTAGCCTAATAACATTATAAAACTAAAAGAAGAAAATAACAAACATAAACATAATTATTATAGAAATTACCCGATTATAACTCACGATTCGTAAATCGTTTTTTCCGATTTTACAACGATTTCAAAGAACACCGAACCTTCGAGAATTTCCCGAGCATTACTACCGTATTACTACTACATTATTTTGGCATAAAGCCTATTTACAAACTAAGAAGGAGAAGAAAAAGAGAAAGAAGAGGAGAGAATATATATAGAATATTGTGTATATATATTGGTACACTCCAAATGAACTCTCTCGATGCTCCCTTTTATAGACTTTCTTCCTTCCCGGACCGGTCCCGAAAACTTGCCGGATCGGTCCGGTGTAATGATGCTAATCATTTCAGCTTGTCCTCAAGATGTTCCCCATGTTACACATAATCATTACTTGTCTTTGTGTAATTATATATATAATTATATATAATTACACGCTTAATCTTCTAAAAATCGTAACTTGAATTCTCGATATCGTAATGACATAATCGAACTTCCGTTGAAAAGCTCGTTAAATTCTCTACAACTTTCATCAAGACCACTTCTTGAAAACATACTCGATGAGCCATTTGTATTATACGTCCTTTTTGAGATTTAGAAACAATTATTCCTTGATTATTTATATCGGTGACGCTTTATAACTTCCTTTCACCGACTTGTATTGACTTCAAAAGTGTCGATACTCGGGATTTGATTCATCTTAGGATTCTGCAATGAAATAAACACAAAATACCCGTGTAAAATAGACACAATATCCCGGTTACTAAAACCGGTACAAAAACTACAACTTTTTATTATAAATACTAACTTTTACTACTAACTATACTAAACTACAAAGATTAATATTTTATACTAATTATATCATAATTTTAGATATTTTACATAGAATTTGTCAACAAAACATAATAAAATCACGTAAATTCAATCATATAAAAATAATACATCAAATTACTCCCCACTTAGCTTTTGATCGTCCTCGAGCAAAAATAAGCGGTAATATATATATAACAGATAATATAATTGATTAGATTAAAATTTCAAAAGTAATATATATCGTCAATATTACAAACATATAATTTATAAATTTTATAGAAATTTAAGAAAGGAGATTATATAACTTAAATGAGTTAAGTATCAAATATGAATTAGATGGAAACATGCATGCAATAATTCAGAAATATAAATAAAATTTTAGAAATACTTTCTATCTCGATTATTACGAATTTCTGGAATCATTAACTAAGTCAGATAGAAGACATAGTGGCTTAATATATTAGGATAGGACATTGGTTAATCGAAAAGATAGAAAAGGAAATCAGAAAGAGAAAGATGTAAGTCGTACGTACCTACGTCTTCACATTCTTGATCAAAAACATTCGATTAGTAACATCCTTTATTCCAACTATTTTTGATTTTTTTCTTCTTTTTTTTTTTTTTTTTTTTTTTTTTTTTTTTTTAACATTAAGAACTAAAGCGTGAGTGTGTGTAAATAATCAAATTCACAAGCATTGCTTCATCAAGATTGATCGGAGTACTACTCTTTCGATCTAAAATTACGAGTCCGGTTTCCTTAAACACGTAATCATTCTTGAGATCTTTTGATTCGACTTATGCCTTCATTCTCAAGAATAGGACATTTGAGATAATCCCTATTGGACTACTATCATCGATATATATTTGGTCGATCAAAGATAGGGAAGATACTTGATATTCGATTTATTCTGTGTAAAAATGGTGCTTTAATTCTTAAAAATCTAACATCTCTGAACTCATTCCAATCTCAGCATATACCATTTTTCTCAACTCTTAACTTTTTCTGTCATCATCTCCTCTCATAAGTACGTACAAACTCGAAGAATGTCAAAGAAATGTAGACCAAAATAAGCTAAGGATCGGAAATTTCTAGTTAATCAAAATGGCTAAAATTCCGAGTGAGGTCTTGATCACTCTTTAAAAGGCTGAGGTGGGGTCAAAAATTGGAAATTTTATTCAGGTAGGTTATTTGGCTATAGTTATATTTTTGTGGTGCCCAAAAATCATCATTCCTAATTTTTGATTCCAAATTCATAATTAATCTTAAAAAGAAAATTATCTAAAAATTTATTTATAAATATAAAAATTACTTGAATAATTCCATAAAAGAAATATTTGATAAAAATTATTTAGTTATACATACTCAAAATCTTAAAAATCTTATAAAAGATATAAAACATATTCATTATATATCTAATATATTTTACTAAATCAAAATTAATCCTCTCGAATTATATCATTTTTATTCATATATTAACCAACTTAAATTATTCAAGAAAAATTAAAACTAAGAAATAAGTAATTAAAGTACTAATTTATATGAAAAAGTTATATTTTATAAATATTTATTAATTTTTTTGAAAATTTTAATGAAATTTTCAAACCTAACTCTACTCCCTCACTTATTTAATTGACATCGTCCCCGATGTTCAATAAGTATGAAAAAGTAGGTTCGAAAATTAAATTAAAATTATAGATGATCGTTATAAACATTGATAACACACGTATATTAAAATCAAACAACATATATATTAAACAAAAAAAGAAAACTATTACGGACTAAAAATAAAACAAACTGACTATTAACTTACTAACCTCAATCAACTCTAACTTATTAAAGCAAACCAAACTTAAACTAAATTAAATAAAACCACTAACAACTATCTTAAATAGTTGACTTAACAACCGGATTCTCTACCGGTAGCAATCCTCACGACAATCACGAGACGGATATAGCTCATCGAAGCAATTTTGTGGACTTCATTCAAATGAATACATAACCTTGAAATTAACCAAGCAAAAGGCATCGGCCTTCCATTATTATACCGCTCCTTCGCAAAGTTTATCGCCGCCCTAAAAATCAAAATCCTCAGTCCACATAAACTCCAGTTATTAATGCAAACAATGAAGTATCTCACTATCACTAACCCATGCAAAATCACTAGTCGGATAGACTCGTGAGTTAATGAAGTGTTTCCATGCTCGAGATGAGCGGCAGAGTGAAGTGGTAGAGTCGTAATTTTGATCGAACTCGGAAACAGATACGGAAAAGCTTCCGTGACATAGTTAACAACATGACAAGAGTTCCCTAATCCCCATTGATATTCATAATGAAGATTATGGATTTGATTGAAAATCGGTATCTCGTAGATATGATTGATAATATGAGGTGACAGTGAATAAGTGTACCACGAGCAGATATAAGTCGTGACAGATCTACCGTATCAACAGAGAGAAAGAATTTGAATAAAACTCCCTAACAATAGAAACATTAATTCTTCCTCGAGGTTGCTTAACAAATTTTTTCCATCCTTGATTCCGAATTAAATCCTTCCGAATCGATCAATTTTTTCAAAATTGATACCCTTTCCATCAATATAGAGAATTTGCAAACCTCGCATTCACCAACAAATTAACATTTGAAGCGCTAGACTCGGGACAAAAACATCAACCGCCTCCGGATCGTATGAATTGACTGATGGTGATGATCGGTTTGACATTTTAGTTTAAACAGATGCAAAGAAAAAGAAAAGGATTGAAAGTAGTGAGTGAATTGGCAAATTTTTACTTTCAACCCTCTCGTCCTTAAATGGATAAAAATTAGAGTACACGTGCATGCATACTAACACTTTCGTGATGACTAAGCGCTTTTATTCCCGGATCGGTCTCTGGCCGGACCGGTCCGGCTTTAAGATTTTTTTACCCGTATGAAGGTTGTAAAGTTCAAGTTTGCTTTGTTCAACTTAATAGCCTTCATGCTATTTGAGAAGCTATAAAGCTATAAAGCTATAAAAATTAACTTTGTTCAATATTATCTCACCGATACGGATAAAACGACACACGAATACTACATGCGAATGATAAATATATTTTTTAGATTTTTGATTTTTTATGAAATATTTAAATACTATTAAAAATAAATTTACGACTCTGACGAATATGATTAATGAAATCGAAAACTTATTAAACTATCAAACTTATCAACTAAAGTTAAAATGCAGAAAATAAAATAAATAGTCATAAAATGTTTAGAAATAATATAAGTTGTTTAAAATCAAACAATGTCAACATCATCATCATAAATCAAGTAGTGTAAACTGGATCATTCATACTTGGAACTGATGACGTAACTGGCTGTGGAAACGTAGTCGTGGTCCGAACTGAACTGTCGAGACCCAACGAACTCATACTTGACGTCATCCCTGCAAAATCCGAAAATCCTCCCCAGCTAGATGTAATCGCACTCGAGATCTCAGATAAAAGACACACCACGACCACTAGATCGGCTTCCAAAAGGATTTGGCATATGATGAAAGCTCTGAGATGGTGGAATAGGTGCTATCCATTCTGGTAACGTATACGGGTTAGATTGACAGGGCGGATAGGCAGTTCTATCGAAAGAAGGATCAAGATGCATCCGCCATGTCTCAAAGATCCTCTACGTAAATCATCACTCCACGCCTACTCGCCAAAGAAACAAAGCCATATTAGCCTGTCCTCGGCTACATCCGATACTAAGGATTGAAACATATCGTATGTAATAGTGTTTGGGAGAGAAGTCTCATTGTTGCTCGTAAAAGATGAAAATGTCAAACCGGGTGGAACCGGTGGAGGTGGTGGAGGGTATTACGCCTAACTATCGAGTCTATCGAACCCTCCGGAGACCTCCTCGCACTAGGGCCTATCAGGGACTCATCCGCCATCATCAACTTGTCGTTAGACAGAAAGGAACTCCCGATCTACGACATAAATCAAATAAAGCCGGAAAGTACATGTGACTCCCGCGCTTGGCAAGAACAATAAACTCGAAAACCCTTCTATACATGATTTTCCCCACATCCACCTTAATATCATGAATCATCGCCCAAGTAATGCATAAATCTTCTTTACCAAAGGCGGTGTGTTTGGTAGTGGGATAGAGAGTATGGCTTAAAAATCTTTTGATTGCCCTCAGATCTCTAAAACACTTCCCATAATTAAATCATTGTCCACCCACTCAACAGTAGCATCAAACTCCCTCTCGAGCTCAGAGGCAATCCGCTCATACATAGCAGGATCATCTAATCCATAAACAAACTCTATAATCTTCTTCATCCGGAAAAACTTCTACTCCTAAAACAGCATTAATCAGTTCCGGACTAAAAGAAACATGTCTAGACCTAAGGGGAATAGACTCTATCATACTACCCTCAGTGGGTGTCAAAGTAGACAAAACGCATAAAATTCTTGCCACTAAGGTAGTATTGATCTCTCCTGTCCTTTGAGCTGCAAAATCCAACCATTGGCGTCTAGCAAAAATACGCCTAACCTCCTCTCCTAAGTCATCAAAATCTAAGCCTCTTTCCAACACAACTCCACATTTACTATAGATATTCCTATAAGCATTCTTAGCTTGAGGTGAAGTCAGAAGACAAAACTAATGATTCTTCTTCCGGTGTTAAATCTCTTAATTCTATGATTGGTATTTCTATTGGAATATTAGGCTTTCTTTCTTAGAGAATTTTTATTGGATGAGGCCATTCTACGATATTGAATTGACAAAACAACAATAAAAACAACAGAAAAACAACACAAAATAAGATGTCACAACACACGAAAAATTCAAAACAGTTGAAAATAAATCTAAAAATTATAAAAATTATGAAATTGACAACTAGAGTAAACAAATTATACCTTATAATGAACAAAAACCGTGAAAAGTGGCCGGAAAAGTCGTATAAGCCTCCGGGATGAAATGGAACTTGTGTTTGATCTTTTTCAAATTCTTCACTTGTGTTGAAGAGAGGAGAACAAAAGAGGAAGAATATATGTAATGGTTTAGTGTAAATTGTATTTTGAAGAGAAAAAGAAAATTTTTGGGGTGGAGGAAGTGTCATTTCTTCTTTGAAAAGAGTTGGAAATGAGAAAGAAGAAAGTGTCCCCGTCCCTTTAGGTTAAATCGATCCCGGATCGGTCCGGTGTAAGGACCGGATCGATCCGTATGCAATTTTATGCTTTTTTGAAAATTTTTATTTTTTGGATTTTTGATATAAAACTTATAAAACTCAATAAAACTTAATAAAATAGAAAATAAAATTCATAAATTTTATAACAATTTCTCAAAATTTATAAAATCTTTATAAAACTTATTTAAAAGTTTATAAAAATTCAATAAATTTCTATTAATTCTTATAAAATATCTAAAAACTTAAAAAACTTTTTATAAAACTTTTATAAAACTCCTTAATTTTATAAAGATCCAATTTTATAAGATTTTCAAAGTTATGCAAAAATTTTATAAAACTAAAAACAATAAAATACTTGAACCTACGGGGTTTCTAATTCTTCAATTTCTACAAACTCCAGATTTCTAACATACCTTTCAAGCAAACTATATCCTAGAAATGTAGCGTTTGAATTAAGTCTTGGAAGTCCATCGGGATTTTCGGTTAACCACCTAATCGTTCCTTCTTAATTACATTCAAACACTCACTCGAGATTGAGTTAAATTTTTCCCACATCGCCCCACTGTGTTCAATTTTTCCACAGATTCGCACTTCCTTAAAAACTTAGCCCTTCTCTTTATCGAGCTTTCTTGACGTACCATTACAAACTTCTTTCAATTTTTCTCTCTCAACAATTGCTTGTTTTGTTCAAAAACTAAGGCTTCTATAGTAAAGGCGATATCTCTATTAAAACCAAACTTTAAAAGCAAAACAAAACTCCTAATCTATCTAAAAGACATCCAGCTTCTTTTACGTCTATCCGGTAAAAGACGAAACTAGTTTAGACATAAAAAGTAAAGATAAAACCTGGTGATTTGATACTTTCACTTTTAAGAGTTAATCGCTTTTTAGTCTTTCTGGAGGGTCGATCGGCAATATCACTTCATTTATCGAGAGAGATTTCTTCACCTTCCGTAAATAGCTTCACCTCGTGACCATTGGCTAAAAAAATTGTATTCCCATCGCTTAGTTCAATGACTCCAGATTTATAAACTCGTGTTACTTTAAATGGTCCCGTCCATCGTGATTTAAGCTTACTCGAAACAACTTCAAACGTGAATTGTACAATAACACTCGATCACCTACATGGAACTCACGACTATATATTCTCTTATCATGGAACGATTTCATGCGCTCCTTGTAGATTCGAGCATTTTCATATGAATCAAGGCTAAATTCTTCTAATTTCGTTAATCAAGTAATCTATGATCACCGATGACCTTAGGATCGAAATTTAAAAATCTAATAGCCCGTAATGCTCGGTGTTCTAACTCTACTGGGAGATGACAAGATTTACCAAAGACTAATTTGTAGGAGAATGACCAATTGGAGTTTTAAAAGTCATTCGTATGCCCATAACGCATCATCTAATCTAAGCGCCCGCTTTTACGGTTTGAATCCACTGTTTTTCTATGATTCTTTTAATCTCTCTATTTGACACCTCTACCGACCACTTTGGTTTGCGGATGATAATGCGTCCTAACTTATGCGTTACACCATATTTTTCAATTAACTTAGTAAATGGTCGATTGCAAAAGTGCGAACCTCTATCACTAATGATCGCCTAGAATGCCATAACGTGTAAATATATTCTTTTAAGGAATCGTATAACAACTTTGGTATCATTAGTGGGAAGAGCTTCACTTTCTACCCATTTCAAACATAATCTACCATTACAAGAATAAATCTTTTTCCAAAAGATATAGGAAAGGTCCCATGAAATCTATACCCCAAACATCAAATAACTCACATTCTAAAATAGGTTGCATAGGCATTTCATGTTTTTAGATACATTTCCCATTTTTGACAAGACTCACAAGATTTAACATACGATACGCATCTTTATAAAGTGTAGGCCAATAAAACCACATTGCAAGACTTTAAAAGCGCTTTTCCATCCTCCATGATGACCTCCCGCCTCACGATCATGACAAACGATAAAACACTTAAAATTTCATTATCAGGCACACATTTTCTGATTATTCCATCCGAACATTTACGGAAAAGATCTGGTTCCTCCCAGTAATAAAATTTTAAGTCATAAAAGAACTTCTTTTTCTGTTGCCAAGTCCAATGAGACGGAATGTAATCACAGGTTAAGTAGTTAATGATATCTCCAAACCAAGGTGAATTTTCCTTAGAAGGAATTCTTTTCTTTAATAACTGCATGGTTGAAGGCATATCTATTCTAAACAGTTGTTCATCAGGAAACGAATCCTTAATTTCATTTCCTATTTCTTCCTCAGTTTCCATTCTACTTAGATGATCTGCTACTACATTCTCACTTCCTTTTTTATCTTTAATCTCAATATCAAATTCTTGAAGTAGAAGAATCCATCTAAGAAGACGTGGTTTCGCATCTTTCTTACTCAGTAAATATTTCAATGCTGAATGGTCTGTATAAACTATTACCTTAGAGCCAACAATATATGATCTAAACTTATCTAAGGCAAAAATTACAGCCAACAGTTCTTTTTCTGTAGTTGCATAGTTTAGTTGAGCTGCATTTAACGTATGAGATGCATAGTAAATAGCTTTGAGAATTCTATTATACCTTTGACCTAAAACAGCTCCTACAGCTAAATCGCTTGCATCACACATAATCTCAAAAGGTAAATCCCAGTTTGGTGCCACCAATACTGGTGCAGTAATCAACTTCGCTTTCAGGGTCTTAAATGCTTCCATACATTTACTATCAAAATTAAAAGATACTTCTTTTTCAAGCAAATGACTTAGAGGCTTTGCTATCTTTGAAAAATCTGCAATAAATCTCCTATAAAATCCTGCATGTCCAAGAAATCCTCTTAACGTTCTTAGATTAACTGGTGGAGGCAATTTTTCGATTACCTCGACTTTAGCTTTATCAACTTCAATTCCTACTTCAGAGATTCTATGACCTAGTACAATTCCTTCTGATACCATTAAATGACATTTTTCCCAGTTAAGCACTAAATTGGTATCCTCACAGCGTTGTAACACTCGTTCTAAGTGTAACAAACAGCCATTAAAAGAGTCTCCGTAAACACTAAAGTCGTCCATAAAAATTTCTAAGAATTTCTCAACCATATCAGAAAATATAGACATCATACATCTTTGGAAAGTAGCTGGAGCATTACATAAACCAAACGGCATTCTTTTATAAGCAAAAGTTCCATAAGGACAAGTGAAAGTAGTCTTTTCCCTATCTCCTGCTGCAATGAAAATCTGTAAATATCCTGAATAACCATCTAAGAAACAGTAATACTTATGACCACTTAAACGCTCCAACATTTGTACTATGAATGGAAGTGGATGATGATCTTTCTTAGTATGATCATTTAGTTTTCTAAAATCAATGCACATTCGATATCCTCGTAATTTCCTTGTTGGAATCCATTCATTCTTATCATTCTCTTTCACCGTGAAACCTCCTTTCTTTGGTACAACTTGAGTTGGACTTACCCATTCACTATCCGATATAGGAAAAATTATTCCCATTTCTAATAGCTTAATAACCTCTTTCTTAACGATTAAGCGTAAATTAGGGTTGAGGCGGCGCTATGTTGAATACAAGGTTTAGCATCTTCTTTCGTAATTATCTTATGAACACATATCTCGTGACTAATACCTCGAATATCAAAGAATTGTCCATCCAAAAGCTTTCTTATGCTTTTTCAACATTCCTAGTAATTGATCTTCCTGTTGCTTCGTTAAAGTTGATGAAATAATAAGCGTAAAAGGTTATCATTTTCAAGAAAAGCATATTTGATTTAAAGGTAACGGTTTCAATTCCGCATTCTTAGGCGGATCTTCTATTGATGATTTAAGAACCGGTCCTTCTAGTTCTAACTCCAAATACTTATGCCATGGTGGTTTAAAAGTAAAACTTCCTTTATCTAGAGAAAGGATTATCTCTTTTATTTCAATGTCTTCCTCATCTTCTTTATAGATAGATAAAGTTAAACATTCCTCTAATCTATCTTCAAAAGTTGGTAATCGATTATCATAGATGAATGAATATCTTCTATAAAAGAACATGATTCGTGATGTGTATTGATGGTTCATAGCTTTGAAAATATTGAAAGCAACTTCATCTTCATTGACTCTCAAAATTAATTCTCCTTTCTCAACATCGATTAAAGTTCTCCTCGTAGCTAGAAATGGACGCCCTAAGATAAGCGGCGCCTGAAAATCCTTCTTCCATTTCCATAACTACAAAGTCTATTGGAAAATAGAACTTGTCTACTTTAACCAATACGTCCTCAATAATTCCTCTAGGGTACTTAATCGATCCGTCTCGCCATTTGCAGAGTCATTTTGATCTTAGTAAGCTTTCCTATGCCTAGCTTTCTATAATCCTCATAAGACATGAGATTTATACTAGCTCCCGAGATCACATAAGACCTTCTTAAACAAAAATCCTCCAATTTCACACGGAATCGTAAAACTTCCAGGATCTTTTAGTTTAGGTGGTAACTTATCCGCAGAATTGCGTAACATTCTTCATTTAGGCATATATTCTCATATTCCTCTAATTTTTTCTTATTTGATAGTATATCTTTCAAAAACTTTCCATAGGTAGGCATATTTATCGAGCTTCGATAATGAGGATATTAACATTAATATGACTAAAAGTATCAAGGAAACGAGCATACTTCGATCGCCTTAATCCTTTTAATTTGATCTTTGTGTGGAAAAGGTAAAGACTCTAAATCTATAACCTTTGGTTTCAAGTCATTTCTCTTTTCCTTTATCCTTTGGAGTATTACTTGATCGCCATGTTTCGTGTTCTTGACTTTTTCTTTTAATTTGTTCCCTGAATCAATCTCTACTTCATATTCCTTCAGTTCTTCCTGTTTCTCATCCTTGTTTTCTTTATCTTCTACTCTAACATGTTCCTTAAATAGATTCCTTAAATCTTTATCCATGGGGTCTTTCAAAATTCTAGGATTTTTACCCATTTTTCACCTTCCTTCTCAGTTCCAAACTTCTATTCCTTTTCAAGAATTTCTATAATTTCTTCTTCCTCATCAAGAAATTCAAGTTCATCTTTAGTCTCTTCATTGTTATCTAAATCATTTTCTACTTCATTATTCCCCAAGTTTTCTACTCCATTACTACCATAGAGTTTCCTACTCGTAACTACAACATTCACCTCTCTTGGGTTTCTTTTCAAGATTACTTGGTAATCCTCCGGAGGTCTACTGCTGTTGTTACGTTCACCTTCCCTACTCAAATGATCTTCCATATTCCTTAATGAAGCTTCTATCGTTCTCATTACGGTATCATGTCCACTCATAGATGTTTTCATTGTACTCATGTCCTTACCGATCGAACCTATAGAAGTCATCATTGTTTCCATATTCTTAGCTTGAGTAGATACTACACCCATCATATTTTCCATCGCTTTTTCCCATTTTTCAACCCCTTCTCGCAGTTGAGTTGAACTTTGAGTTCTTGGTATACTTTGAGTGGTATGTTGAGGATAAGATCTTGGTAATGATTGTAAATTTCGATTAGATGTATTTCCTTGATAAACTTGATTATTATTCATATTCTTATATCGAATCGATATGGCGGTTGTCCTGGCTTACTAGGTTTTCGGACTATCTAAAAGTTGGGTGGTCTCTTCTAATAGCATTAAATGAGTTTGAATATGCATTGTTCAAATTCCTATCTTTCTTTGAAGAAAACTCACTTCCTCTTTTGAATATCTGTTGGTTCTTCTATCCCTAATGATACATTATCATAATTTGAGTATTCGGTTTGAGTACTATTTTCCAATTTTGATTCTTACCTTGTTGTAATCCATCAAACTTTCTACTTAAATTCTCCAAATGTGCTAGAACTTCCGTGATTTGACGTACATCCTTTCGCAAAGCTACTTTTCTAGTGCTAGAACCGGTTTCCCACATTCTATTGTTTTTGGAAATCTTTTCTATAGCATCGTAAACCTGCTTGAGCTTCACTCATCATTAATCTAACCACCACATGCATGATCTACATCTCGCACGTGAATCTTTTCTTAATTTACTGATGAAAAGTTGGATTTGCATATCTAAGGAATAACCATGATCGGGACAAGCTCTTAACAATTTTTTAAACCTTTCCCACGCATTCCCAAGTGTTTCTTGAGATCCTTGTCTAAAATTAGCAACCTCGACTTTTAATTCCAAATTCCGTCCCCGAGTGAAATATTGTTTCGTAAATTCAGTTTGAATATCCTCCCAACTAGTTAACGAATGGTGTGGAAGAGACATAAACCAATCTCGGCTCTTCCTTTTAAAGAAAAAGGAAACATAGTCATCCTTGTTAATTCCTTATGAGCACCTTGACTTTTGGTCAGATTGCACAGCTTCTTCAAACAGATAGAGATGATGATGTGGATCTTCATCATCTCTCCTAGAAATTGGGCTCTTGCGTCAATTAAACCAAAAGATGAGACTTAATTTGAAATTATTCGCTCCTTCATTCGGTAAAAGTATGGGATTATTAGTCTGGTTTCTCCTTACAGCTTTGATCACGAGATAGGTCTCGGGTTTGGCGGATTGTTACGATTATTCTCGGTTTCGATCTTGATTGTTCCTATTATTATTATTCGATTATTATTAATATTAACGGTGGTTTTGTCCATGCCCTAAAGCATGATCTAGCCTCTGTTCGCTTGTTTCATCACTACCTTCACCATTTCTTTATTTTTATTAGAAGATGATTCCGTTGGAGATTTTCCAAGGAGTCCTAAGTTTGGGTTGACCACGTTTACTCTCTATCCGCAATCGCTTTAAGAAGCGTTTATATCAGGCTTATAAGGAGTAAGTGAGGCTTTACCGCTTCGGTCATCAACTAATTAAAATAGAAAAATGCTCGAGTTTTAAAGAAGAAGAAAATTGGTACTAAAAGAAGGTAGATACCAACGAAAAAAAAAAAAAAGAAATGTGATAAGAAGAGTGTTGGTTTATCCTCGAGAATTTTTAAATAATAAAAGTAGTAACCATAGACACAAAAAAAAAAAAATAGCGACTTTGTTTCCCCGGCAACGGCGCCGTAAAGTCGACGTCACCAAACTGCACCTTAGAAACGGCGTCAAGAAGAGGGCGGACCTTTTCTAGGTTAGACGGATCCTAACCGGCAAATGTACCGGGTCAAATTGTAGTGATAAAGTGGTGAGTCGGTGTCGAATCCTCGGGAAAAAGTGGTAATTCTTTTAAGTGTGGTTAAACACCAAAGAGTTGCTATTAACTCGATCTAAACCGCAATTTTATAACACAGATTACTACTACTCTAACTAACATAAAATAAATGCGTAATTTAAAAGTTATTTTAATATAATATATATAGATATATAAATATATATAGATGTACATAAATAGTAAAATATATATATATATATAAATATATAGATACCAATATATAATTTATAGACTAGACTAGCCAAAGTATATGTAATTAATTTATTCGATCTTTTCAATTAATAGAATGTGTTCGATCTTCTTTTTTAGGTCCAATTGAGTGAATGAAACGGTGTACTCTAATGTCAACAATTCCTCCTCACACGAGCGTATGAAATTGTCATATGTCAAAAGTCATCACCCAAGGTCCACAATCGCCCCATGCTAAACTTAGTTAGTCAAAACAGTAATTTGAGTACAAATCTACCCCGGATAAAAGAGGTGATTCCATTTGTCGATGGCCGATGTTATTCAAGAGGCTCCGGTTGTCAAGCGGATCGATTTAATACAAACGGTGTAGTTTCAATTAAAGCGTGATTTTAACATTATTAAGATCTCGAATACAAATTTTAATAAGATTTGTTTTATTAGGACAAATCGCTTCGGTAGGAAATAGGATTCCGTTAATCGACGGCCATTTTTACCTCCGGTTTTTCTATTTTTACTCATATCCCGACTTCTCTCGGTCGGTTCATCGCCAAAGTTATATGTAGTATTCATTATGATTGATTACTTCATTCGAATATATTATCATTACGTAGCTTAAATAGAAAAAGATTCATTTTACTCAATTTTAGTCATTTTATTTTAACATCATTCTTTAACTAAAAGATCGAAATAATACGATTACATAACTTTGGCTAGTTATTAGATCTAGCCTAATAACATTATAAAAACTAAAAGAAGAAAATAACAAACATAAACATAATTATTATAGAAATTACCCGATTATAATCTTTGATTCGTAAATCGTCTTTTTCCTGATTTTACAACGATTTCAAAGAACACCGAACCTTCGAGAATTTCCGAGCATTACTACCGTACTACTACTACATTATTTTGGCATAAAGCCTATTTACAAACTAAGAAGGAGAAGAAAAGAGAAAGAAGAGGAGAGAATATATATAGAATATTGTGTATATATATTGGTACACTCCAAATGAACTCTCTCGATGCTCCTTTTATAGACTTTCTTCCTTCCCGGACCGGTCCACGAAAACTTGCCGGATCGGTCCGGTGTAATGATGCTAATCATTTCACTTGTCCTCGGCATGTTCCCCATGTTACACATAATCATTACTTGTCTTTGTGTAATTATATATATAATTATATATAATTACATACGCTTAATCTTCTAAAAATCGTAACTTGAATTCTCGATATCGTAATGACATAATCGAACTTCCGTTGAAAAGCTCGTTAAATTCTCTACAACTTTCATCAAGACCACTTCTTCGTAAAACATACTCGATGAGCCATTTGTATTATACGTCCTTTTTGAGATTTAGAAACAATTATTCCCTTGATTATTTATATCGGTGACGCTTTATAACTTCCTTTCATCGACTTGTATTGACTTCAAAAAGTGTCGATACGGGATTTGATTCATCTTAGGATTCTCGCAATGAAATAAACACAAAATACCCGTGTAAATAGACACAATATCCCGGTTACTAAAACCGTACAAAAACTACAACTTTTATTATAAATACTAACTTTTACTACTAACTATACTAAACTACAAAGATTAATATTTTATACTAATTATATCATAATTTTAGATATTTTACATAGAATTTGTCAACAAAACATAATAAAATCACGTAAATTCAATCATATAAAAATAATACATCACCCTGCTACTTTTCATTACTTGATTCGTTGTACTTTTCATATAGCTACTGTCTATTTTTCTCGATGAATCTTGTAAGCCTTCAGGCACTCCGTACTTTTCATTGTATTGCATGCTTCATCTTTTGACATGATTCGATTTTACCGTATCCTTTCATTTTGGTATATTTCCCCGTTTTCCCTGAGTTTTTTCCGTGTTTGTCAAGTAGTGCAGGTATATTTTTAGCGGTATGTTCGAGCTCGCTTTTAGAACGTGTGGTTACGAGTTCTATTTGTCACTACGTAGGCTCCGGCCTGACCAACGATTCGAGTATCTATTGCAATCAGCTAAGTATTTTGTCTCTTTTCAGTTCTGCACAACCTGAGGACATGTTGTGGTTTAAGTGTGGGGGAGGGGAGTGGTTATGTGTATCGATCATTTGCTTACTTCGTTTTGTTTCTATGCAAAATGAGCTAAATTTTTCGAAATTTTTGTTTTGTTTTGTCCCGAGTAAGCAATGCATATCTTTGTTCGTTATTGTTATAGTCATCGATGTTGTATACTGTATGTCCAGTAAGTTAGTTGTTTCACCTGATATATATTTTTCAAGAGCCATAGTGAATGATGAGCTATAATATAAAGCTATACCCCTTTGGATTAGTGATTTTTGTTATCTTATAAGTCGTGTGCTTAGTGTTAACGTATGTATCATGGGGATTATGATAGTTTGTATTTATAGCCAAAGTATGATATACTGTGAATATCTGAGGTTTGAATGTGATAAGTAAAGCGTAACTAATGTTGTTGAAAAAGTTGAATTTTAAATGAATTAATTGGGTGTGTCGAAAGCTGGTCGATGATTTGAGTGAGGTAGGGCGTATCTCAAATGTCCTATACCACTATGATGACAAAAAGCTCACGACAGTCAGAAGAAGCTACCTTATGATTTGAGTGAGGTAGGGCGTATCTCGAATGTCCTATTCTGCTATGACAGGGCAAAAGCTCATTCTGATGTGCGTTTAAATGTGGAAATAGTTAAATCAACTTGCAATAAGAAAGTGGTATGAAATGAATAAAAGACTTAGTTATCGCACATCTTATCCCCAGTATAAACTGACAGATATGTTGTAGGGATTATCCTCTGAGTATATCAGAAAGGTCCTAAATGTATTCTATCATCTTTTTCGGGATATGTCACGTTTTGTAGGGTGCATCTTATAAGTATCATTTATCTCTAGTTTGAAGGGGGGTATTAGCTAATTATATAATCTGCCACAGATTATAATCTGATATGCTAGCTAGTTATGCTTGATCTGCCACAGATCTGCCACTAGTTATAGTCTGTGGCAGATCAAAATGCTTGCTTTGTTGAAGCAGCAGGGATTATGGGATCCCTTGTCTAAATCAACAGAAGGAAGTGCTGTTGAGAGAGCCAGTCTGGAGTAGAAAGCACATTCAACAATTATGTTGTGCTTGTCAGATGATATTATCACAGAGGTTGCTGAAGAGGACACTGCTGAGAAGTAGTAGGCCAAACTTGAGAGTCTGTATATGACTAAGTCCCTAACCAACAAGTTGTTGTAGAAACATCGTCTATTCAGTTTAAGGATGCATGAAGGTACTCAGCTGAAGGATCATCTAGATCAGCTGAACACAATATTGCTTGATTTAAGAAATATTGATGTGAAGATTGAAGATGAGGATGCTGCATTGATTCTACTTGTGTCACTGCCAGCATCATATAAGAACTTTGTGTAGTCCTTTATTGTTGAAAATGACTCAGTATCATTGGAGGATGTAAGGTCATCACTCCATGCTCGAGAGTTACGGCATAAGGCATCTGGATCTAGAACAGATAGTCAGTCTGCTGGGTTGGTGGCCAGTGGAGTCAGTAGGGGGCTAGGAAATTCTGGAAAGAAGAAATTCAAAAAGAATTCCAAAGGTCCTAAAGCTAAGGATATATGTAATTACTACAAGGAGCAGGGACATTGGAAAAATGAATGTCCAAAGAGGGAGAAGCAGCATGGTACTCAGCAGGGTACAGTTGCTTTAGCAGAACAAGACACCAACTCTGAAGAAGATCTGGCCTTAGTAGTTTCAGAGTCAGTAGGGCACAGAGATGTGTGGATTCTGGACATTGGGGCATCATATCATGTGTGTCCAAACAGGGAGTGGTTTTCAACTTATCAGCAGGTTGATGAAGGTCATTTGCTATGGCCAACAGCAAGGTTTGCAAAATAGTTAGGATTTGATCAATCCAACTTAGGACACATGATGGTAAATTCTGCACATTGAATGAGGTCAGGCATGTTCCACAAATGACCAAGAATTTGATATCACTTAGTTTACTGGACAGCAAAGGGTTCAAGTTCAGGGGTGAAGGTGGAGTGGTGAATGTCTAGAAGGGTTCAAGTGTGATTCTGAAGGGTATCAGGCAGGGGACATTATACATATTACAAGGGTCTACTGTATCAGGTTCTGCTGCTGTTGCATCATTAGAGGTTCACCAGTCATATTTGACAAAGGTGTGGCATATGAGATTAGGCCATATGGGGGGAAAGAGGGATGCAAATTCTATCTAAGTCTGGTCTATATGGGGGACATAAGGTCAAGGAACTGGAATTTTGTGAACACTGTGTGTTTGGGAAGCTACATAGGAGAAAGTTCCCCAAAAGCAATCCACATCACAAAAGGGACACTTGATTATGTCCATTCTGATTGTTGGGGACCTTCAAGGGTGGAGTCATTGGGTGGTCACATGTATTTTGTGTCTTTTATAGATGATTATTCAAGGATGGTTTGGGTAGTCATGATGAAACACAAGAGTGAAGCATTCAAGCACTTCAATCAGTGGAAGGCTTTGGTTGAAAATCAAACAGGGAGGAAGATCAAGAGACTTAGAACTGATAATGGACTAGAATTCTGTTGGTCCGAGTTTGATGAATTTTTCAAGAATGAAGGCATTCCCGGGCACCATAATGTAAGAGATACTCCACAGCAGAATGGTGTTGTAGAAAGAATGAATCAAACTCTTCTGGAGAGGGCAAGGTGCATGCTCTCTAACTCTGGTCTAGCAAGGAGATTTTGGGCAGAGACAGGCAGTACATCATGCTACTTAATCAATAGGGGGCCTTACGCTGGGATCAAACTTAAAACACCACTTGAAGTTTGGTCAGGAAAGTCAGCAGACTACTATGGATTTAGGGTTTTTGGAAGCACTGTCTACTATCATGTCAGTGAGGGCAAATTGGAGCCTAGGGCCAAGAAGGGTGTGTTTGTTGAATATAGAGATGGAGTTAAGGGGTATAGAATCTGGTCATCAGCTGAAAATAGGGTTATACTCAGCAGGAGTGTAGTTTTTGATGAATACTCTATGCTTAACTCATCTGTGAGAGCCATATCTGAATCTAAAATTGGATCTGAGACTGAGAAGATTGACAAACAGGCAGAGCTTCAAGCAGAGCCTACTGGATTAAAGGAATCAGCAGGGGACAGTCAACAGTCAGCAGATCCAGAATAGGATCCAAGCCAGTCTGCTGAACAAGGGTCAGCAAAGACTCAAACTACTGATGATGGTCAGAAGGGTATAGCTCTCAGCAGTGCTAGGAGGACTAATATCAGACCTCTAAGAAGATATGGGTTTGAGGAGGATATGGTTGGATATGCACTATAGGTAGCTAAAGAAGTGGATGGTTTTGAACCTAACACTTACAGGGAAGCTGTGACATGTTCTGAGGCATCCCAATGGCTTTTTTGCTATGGGAGAAGAAATGGAGTCACTTCAGAAGAATGTGGGATCTGGTCAAACAACCACAAGACTGGAGGGTGGTAACTTGCAAATGGATATTCAAAAAGAAGGAAGGAATGACATCTGCTGAGGGTTTTAGATATAAGGCACATTTGGTTGCTAGGGGGTTGAGTCAGAAATATGGGGTAGACTATGAAGAAATATTTTCTCCAGTGGTCAGACATACTTCCATCAAGGTGCTGTTAGCAATAGTGGCACATCAGAATCTTGAACTTGAGCAATTGGATGTGAAGATAGCCTTTCTACCTGGAGATGTAGATAAGAAGATTTATATGACTCAGCCAGAGGGTTTCCAAGTTCCTGGCAAAGAAGGATATATGTGCAATTTGAAGAAGTCCTTATATGGACTTAAGCAGGCTCCAAGGCAGTGGTATAAGAAGTTTGACAGCTATATGATTCCGCAGGGTTATAGCAGGAGTCCATATGATTGCTGTGTTTATCACAACAAGTTGAAGGATGGATTAATCATCTACCTGGTTCTGTATGTAGATGATATGCTGATAGCTGCTGCAAACAAGTCTAACATTCAAGATCTGAAGCATCTGCTCAAGGCTGAATTTGAGATGAAGGATTTGGGGAATGCAAATTGAAGAGAGTTTGAGAATGTGTTAACACAAGAGTAAACTTCAACTTATCTTATTCATTGATATGAGAGGTGTATAAATAGATACAATTGAGAGAGACTAGCACTAGCTTGGGCGGCCACTTGAGTATTTAGATGTGGGCGGCAAGCATGCAAAAGTAAAAGTAAAAGCTATGTCTATGACATATTAATTGTGTCTATGACATAAAGTAAACTAGAGTTTGACATATTAATTGTTTATATGTATCACAATTAATATGTCGTTTATAATTAAATAAAGTGTACAAAAATATTATGCACGAAATCCTAAGGCTCAGGAATCTGCTTGAGCACCTGCTGAGTACTGCTGAAGCCTCCTCAGCAGTCTGAGTCTGCTGAGTAATATTTCCACACCCCCTCAAACCTGGTCAGATATGTTGATGCGACCTAGTTTGCTACTTAGTCTGCTTTGAACATAAGAGGTGGAATAGCCTTGGTAAGAATATCGCATTCGATCTGTGAGGAACATCTTTGGAGTTGAATAATCTTGGCATCAATCTTCTCCTTCGAAAAGTAATCGTCAATGTCCACATGCTTGGTTTTATCATGATGGACTGGATCTTACGCCATGCATAAGGTTGAATTATTATCACAACAGAGTGTGATAGGTTCTCGTCTGATTCTTTGAAGTTCGCCAAGACTTTTTAGCCATAGAGCTTCACAAATGCCAAGTACAAGTGCCCTTAGTTCAAACTTTCAAGATCGCTTCTTGACACTGAAGAGGGTTGTTTCTTGCTCCTCCAAGTAACTGAGGTTCCCCATATATATGAGCAATAGCCTGTGGTAGACCTCCTGTCAATGTGACATCCAGCCCAATCAGCATCAGTGTAGACCTTGATTGATCTATCAGGAGACTTGGTGAAGTGTAGGCCTTGGCCAGGAGTGGATTTTAAATACCTCAGTATCCTATTCACTGCATCCCAATGGTGCTCAGTAGGGCAATGCATGAATTGACTAACCAGACTGACCCCATATGCAATATCAGGTCTTGTGTGAGAAAGGTATATGAGTTTGCCTACAAGCCTTTGATATTGTTCTTTTTCTCGACAAACAATGTCACCATGTAGCGAGGTATGACTGGGTCTCACTGGGGATCAAGAGAGTTTGCACCCCAAAGATGCCGTTTTCTTTTAAGAGTCCAAGACATATTTCCTTTGGGAGACTCGAGATTCCTTTCTTTGTTTCTAGCTACTTCCATGCCAAGAAAATACTTAAGTAAACCCAAGTCTTTAACTCGAAATACCTTTGCCGACCAAATCTTTCAAGTGTTGGATCTCAAACAGGTCATCTCCGTGAAGGATGATGTCATCCACATAGACAATAAGAATAGACCTCTTACGGTTGGTTGTCTTGATGAACATAGTGTGATCGAGAATTGCATTGGTGATATCCAGCAGCTTTGACCACGCTTGTTAATTTTCCAAACCATGCCCTTGGTGATTGCTTCAGCCATATAGAGATTTCCTCGGTTTGCACACCTTGCCTTGAGTATGAGGATTGATAAAACCAGGAGGTATGGTCATATAAACCTCCTCAAGAAGGTCCCCATTTAGAAAAGCATTTTTGATATCCAATTGATGAAGAGGCCAGTCAAGTTGGACAAATAGAGAAATTAGTACCCGACAGGTGTTGAGCTTTGCCACTTTGGTGCAAAAGTTTCTTTATAGTCAATGCCATAAGTTTGAGTGAAATCACGGCTACCAATCGGCTTTGTACTTGTCAATAGTGCCATCGAGTGTATTTGATAGTGAATAACCATTTGCAATTGATTGTCTTCTTGCCTTTTGGAAGAGTTGTGAGATCCCAAGTATGATTATCCGGAGAGGCGATCATCTCTCTTTTAATGCTGACCTTCCACTTATCATTTTGAAGGGCCTCCTGAATATTTTCGGGAATAGAGTGAGAGTCCAGGTCCTGTGTAAACATGGCAAAGGCAGGAGACAAAGCGATCATAAGATAAATAAGAATGAATAGAATGATCGGTGCATGATCTTTTCCTTTCCTTAGAGCAATAGTCTGCATCATCCACTTCAAGATGGCCGAGAGTCGAGAAGTGGAGGTCCAGGACTACGGTTCATTAGGCTTGCCGAGTTCTCGTTCAAAGAGCTCTGGGTCGATAGACTCTTGTTCAGGAGGTTCTTTGAGAAGTATGAGGTTTGTAGAGAGTCGAGTAAGTCATGAAGTTCGATCCACTTGAGGATCGCAGAGTTCCGAGGTTAAGAGTTTCTTTGAGGAAGGGTTTAGGTCAATTTCAATCAGTTTCCATCTGTGAATGACTCAATCGGTTTGTTGTAATAAGGGTCTTTTCAAAGAATTTTACATCCATAGAATTGTAAAATTTCTTTTCAATAGGGAATAACACTTGTAACCTTTTTCATCCTTTGCATAACCTAGGAAAATGCACTTGTGAGCTTTAGGATCAAGTTTACTATACGTGTTGAGCATGGATATACACAAACACAAGACAACCAAAGATCTTTGGAGGCAATCGGGAAACAAGATGATGGCGAGGAGTGTGTGGTCAGTAGGGTTTGGAGTGGAGTTTTGAAACCTAACACTCTCTTTGGGAAGTCTGTTGAGTAAATAAGTTGCGGTCAAGATAGCTTCACCCCACATATATTTAGGAACATGTGTGGTGAACATGATTGATCTGGCCATTTCAAAGGAGTGCTGTTCTTTCTCTCAAAGAACCCCATTCTGTGAGGTGTTTCCACACAACCACCGATATGAACAATTCCTCTCTCTGTCAAGAAGGTGCGAGATTAGACTCATAGTATTCTAGAGCATTATCAGTCTTTAAGATCTTGACCTTAGTATCAAATTGAGTGGAGACCATATGATAAAACTCTTGAAAGATATGACCAACTTTGATTTGTCTTTCATTAAAAAAACCCAAGTGTTCTGGTATGATCATCAATAAAGGTGACAAACCACCTTTTCCCTGTTATACTTTTCACCCTAGAGGTCCCCACACATCACTTTGTGTATTAAGGTGAAGGGTGAGGAATGCAAATGAGGTAACTTAGCATACACAGATTTTGTAAGTTTAGCAAATTGACAAATATCACATTGAAGGTCATTCAGATTACATCCTTTAAACAATTCAGAGTTAAAGATTTTAAGTAACCAAAACTTGGATGTCCTAATCTATAATGCCATAACATGATATTGTCTAAAGTGCGGGAGCAGTGGTCGAGGCGATCAGTCTTGATCTTACATCTGCTTCAAGCAGGTTGACGAAACAATCCAGCGCATAAGGTTTAGCCTTCCCAATCACTTCTGTGAAGTAGGATCTGGAATGTGCACCGATTTTCCTTAAAAACAACAAATCCAATTCAAATCTTTAGTGAGTTTCTTGTGAGATATAAGATTGCGGTCTAAGTTTGGAACAAATAGGACATCCACGAAGGCATATCTTATTAGTGAGTTTAACATTTCCAACACCTTTGCACGAGAGATAGATCCACTGCAGTTTTAATGTTATGAATTTGGTGACAAGGCATATAGTTGGTTATAAGGTTTTTATTACAGTCATATGGGAGGATGCCCTAATCAACAATCCATGTTTCATTGCTAAGGAAGAGTAGAATTTACTCAGATGAGTATGAGTAGCAACATCAAGAGAGTGACTACCTTCCTTTTGTTGATTCAGAAGGCTTTGAATGCAAAGAAAGCGAGCATTCATCGGTTGTCATTCTCTCCTCACCGATGTGTCCGCCTTGACTTTCCTCGATAGGTTTTGAGGTTTTTGAGGAGTTAGGCTTGCCATGGAGCTTCCAGCAGATTGTCCTTGGTGTGATTTGTGCGTTTGCAAAGTGATCACGTAACGCTTTTCCGATTTTCTCAAGTAGGCTTCCTGTATGTCTCAAAGAACCTCGGCAGCCTTCCCGCCGGCACAGTCAGGCAAAGACCTTGATGAGGGTTGTCAGTAGTGGATTTGAAGCATGACTTTTCTCCTATTTTCTTCATGTTTGACCTCAAAGCAAACATGGATTTGAGATTAGGAAGAGGTTTGGTGGCAAGAATTCTTCCCTAACATCATCAAGAGTAGGATTGATCAGGTGAGGAACCTGAATACTCTCTTCTTTTCTATGATGTCTTTATAAAGAGCAGCATCTTTGACATCATTCCATGAGTGAGTTTCTAACATATCTAAGTGTTGCCAAGCCTTAGATAGTTGATTGAAATATTGAGTTACAGACATATCCCCTGCCTCGCAAGTTTGAATCTGAGCTTAGTTCATATACCTCGGATGTATTATCCTTCTTGGAGTAAAGATCTCGGCATTATCCTGCATTTCTTTGGCAGTATCATACATCATAAAGTTTTCACTTATCTCTTTTGTCATTGACCTCGTGAGGATGGTCATGAGTTGATTATTTGTTGTGTCCCATGCTTCAAAACCGTGGTCGGGCCAAGAGTGCGGGTTTTGTTCGCACAAGTATCCCATCTTACTTTGTCCGAGAATGTACATTTTCATAGACCTTGACCATAACAGATAGTTGTTACCATCAAGTCTATGATTTGTATAAGAAGAGGAGTTGTCAGTACTCCCAGTCAGCTGAGGCTGCTGAGAGTCTGCTGAGGTTGAAGTAATGTCGGATGTGGAAGACATTCTTCAGAAATATGAGTTTTGCAGCGGAAAAAGTTAGAACACAAATGGCTCTGCTACCATGAAGAGAGTTTGAGAATGTGTTAACACAAGAGTAAACTTCAACTTATCTTATTCATTGATATGAGAGGTGTATAAATAGATACAATTGAGAGAGACTAGCACTAGCTTGGGCGGCCACTTGAGTATTTAGATGTGGGCGGCAAGCATGCAAAAGTAAAAGTAAAAGCTATGTCTATGACATATTAATTGTGTCTATGACATAAAGTAAACTAGAGTTTGACATATTAATTGTTTATATGTATCACAATTAATATGTCGTTTATAATTAAATAAAGTGTACAAAAATATTATGCACGAAATCCTAAGGCTCGGGAATCTCTTGAGCACCTGCTGAGTACCTACTTTGAAGCCTCACAGCCGAGTCTCATTGAGTAATATTTCCACACAAATAAAATTCGAGGATGGAGATCTATAGAGATAGGAAGCAGGGGAAGCTGTTCTTGTCTCAGCATGGGTATATTGAAAAGGTATTATCCAAGTTTGGCATGTCAATAGCCAAACCTATAGATACTCCAATGGCAAATCTACATCTGTCTGCTGTGTTTGCTCCACAGCCAGCTGAAGAGGAAGAATACATGTCTAAGGTTCCATATGCTAGTACAGTGGGTAGCTTAATGTATGCCATGGTTTGCACGAGGCAAGATTTGGCTCAGGCAGTTAGTGTTGTCAGCAGGTTTATGGCTTAACCTGGAAAGGAACACTGGAAAGCAGTAAAGAGGATATTTAGGTACCTTATGGGTACATCAGATATTGTACTCATTTATAGAGGTGGTACTCAATGTTTTGTCACTAGGTACTGTGATTCTGATTATGCTACTAATGTGGACAGCAGGAGGTCTATGACTGGGTATGTGTTTACTTTGGGTGATTCTGTGGTAAGTTGGATGGCAACATTACATGGTACAGTGCCATTATCTACTATTGAAGCAGAGTATATGGCACTGACAGAATCAGCAAATGAGGCAATCTTGTTGAAAGGGCTAGTCATTGATCTGAGTCTGCATCAAGATCAGACTAGATTGTATTGTAACAGTCTTAGTGCAATATGTTTGGCTAAGGATCAGGTTCATCATGAGAGAACCAAGCATATTGATGTTAGGTACCATTTTCTGAGGAATGAGAGGAGGGTTAAATTGGAAAATATTAGCACTGATGTGAATCCTGCTGATATGTTCATTAAACCAGTTCCAAGGAGCAAGTTTCGGTTATTGTGTCGGACTTGCTAAATATCCAAAGCTATTAATTTGAATGCGGGAATACTCGGTGAAGGAGGAGGTCTGCACGAGGTATTCAAATCTGAAGACAAAGAGGGTTTTTGGCAATTGGTTGTGCATCTGGTCAGTTTGCATGCTGTTGAAGTCAAGGTGGAGATTTGTAATGGTGACTTAAACTTATGCTACTGAGGTCTGGTGTGGAAATTATGGTGGTCAGTAGAGCATGAAGCATCTGCTAAATCCGGTGTTTAAATGCAAAGGCGAAGAGTTGATCATCGGTCCGTCTGAGTATCAACAGAGTGAAGTCTATTTAGTTCACAATGAACTTAGGAACACGTCTGCATGGTTTCCTAATTCGGTGGAGTTACTTCTGTGGTATTTCAGTCATTTATTGGGTTGGCTATTTAGTCGGTTAGGGTTGGATTCCCAAGGCTATAAATACCATCTGTATTAGTTGTAACTTAATGTAACTTTCTGGTGGTAATAAAATATCCTCGTTTGTCCATGGAGTAGTTGGCACATTGCCGGAAACCACTTTAAATCTGTGTTCTTCTTGTTTCTATGTTTGCATGCTTGTTTATCTTTTATCTTTACTCACAATCACCATCACTTCTTGAACGATCCGTAATAACAGTTTTGATTGACAAGTACACATTTGACCTTTGTCCTTACCCAATCTCCATCCGTGTTCACCCTTGCGTGAACATTATAGAAAGCTTTGCTGATGTGGAGGAAAAGAAGAAAGATATGGAGTTGATGAAGAGAAAGTTTGAGGGTCTTTGAAAGCTATTCATAAAGGAACTTGGTTACCGGGTGAAGAAAGTTGTTGTCTCTGACCGTATATATGATTTACCTAGCTTTGTGTCACTTGATTGGAAAACATTAGAAATCAACCCGAGAAGCATCTTGATGGAAAAGTTAAGGCAGGATGCTGAGCTCAACCCTAAGGACGAGGAGGTGGTGGGAATGATTCTTTTACAATTTGTGTCTGGCGTAGTTAGCATCGGTCTGTATGACAGGAAGCACGGAATAAATCATCTGTGACATGCTAGCATTATAGATCTTCTGGTTTGAATCCTGTATTTTTATTTGTGGGCATGTGTGGAGTTTCGGTAACATTTCGATCCAGACTTATTGTACACATTGTTACTTTGATCCACACTTGGTTTCTTTGTTTTTGGCCCGGTTTTGGCCATCTTTGTATGCACTTGGATACTATGCTTTTATCAACAAAAAAAAATATAATCCGAAATTATTAACTTATATCAATAACAACCACAAATTTAATTTTCATCCAAATTATCATCTATATTTATTTCTTTATTGGCACCACCATAAACAACATTCATCTTCATCTCCATCTCCATCTTCATCTTCATCTTCATCTTCATCATTCATCTTAATCTTCATCTTCATCTTCTACAACCTTCTTCATCATCAAAATTCATCTTCATCTTCTTCAACATTCTTTATCATCAAAATTCATTTCATATACTCCAACCTTTTTCACCTAAATATCATTTTCAAACAATATGAAAGCAAAATGGAATCAAAATTCATATTCCATGGCTTGAAACACCATTAATTACGGGAAAATGAAGTTTTTATAGAGTTTTCCGATCGGCCATTGGATTTTCCGGCCGGCATCCAACCCAACGTCGATAACCGGCGTTTGTATGTATAATAAACGTTAGACTTGGTGACTTTTTTACTCTAGAACTGAATATTTTGTTGCTGCTATATCGCCACCAACTCTGACGTTGGAACAAAAAATAAACGTCACTACTCCTGACGTTTTTTACTCCAGAACTTAATGAGTTTTTATTTGTTAAACGACATCCTTTGGGACGTCGGTCTTGCAAACCAACGTCGGATTTGTTAAGTTGTTTAAAAAATGTGGCATTTCGTCAGCGTAACTGACGTTGGTTTTGTGATACCAACGTTACACTGCGTGACGTTTATAGACCAACACTAAAAATATTTGTGTGTTTTTACATCATCCAAACATGATACAAACAATCACCCAAACACAAATGTACAACCAAAATGTAATACAATCAAAAATCATAAAAACAACTTAATTCAACAATAAATCCAAACTTAAATAAAACGTAATACAATGAAAATGTGAAACTGATCCAGACATATTCAAAATAATCCAAAAGTAAGTCAAGAGTAATCCACACAACATACAGTAACAATGATCCAAAAGTAATCTAGAAGAATTTTTATGGAACTATTTTTAAGATCTTGGGCGCCTGATAAACCCCACATTAAACATGACATGATTATTTGTTATCTGATCAACGACTTCGAAACTGCATGTATCTCCAACTCTGAGGTTATTATCACTAAGGAAATCATTCAACCCACTTAAACGAGCTTGTTGATAGGGCACGACAGAAGCTACAATTCTAGCCAACCATGATTCCCATGAGGCACTTCGCAGCTCCACAGTCGTGTTTCCAACATGTCGTTTGATATAGAGAATGGTACTGAAATATTCTACCAATCACAAACATAATAAAATAGTGTTGGAAGGTGCAATGAGGGAAAAAAACAACTAAAAATATTTAAACATATCTCACCACATAATAATGTGAAAATGCTGATTTTGCTAGCGTCGTATCAAAAGTGGGATTCGTCGTATCAAGATTTTGATTACCATTGTTTTCTTCTCCTGCTTCATCATCTTCACTTTCGAAATCAGAAAAAGTCTTCTCACATGAAGTGTCATCAAACACTATTGTATTGAAGTTGAAATTCACACTACGTTCAAACACAAAGAAATCATGCTGATGCAAATCATGAGCCGCCACATATGCTTCCCAACCGGCTCCACAGGAACAAAGAGAATCATCGTCGGTCTCTTCGAACCTCACTACCCATCCTCCTAAGCGGCTATGGAGAACACTCAAAGTTGTGTTCCGCAACTTGAGGTCCAATCTACGAACGTTTGGTCGAGGTAGTTTCTATGAGGAAAAAGACATCATGTTACTTCATCGTGATATGAGCGATAAAGATGTAACTTAATTAATAATCACATACCAAACTTGTTTGGAAACCGGGCATCAGAACATTGAAAAAACGATCCATTTTCCTTCACTGTATATTAAAAAGGAATGAGGAATCAGAATATAAATTAGAACCAGTCTGTATGTTATTCCAAAATAAGACAACATTGATACTCAAGCCAAGCATAACCAATAACACAAGACAAAACTAGTACCTTAATCTATACTACATACCTGAAATTCTTGTACGATCAACAAGTGATGATTTAATACCTGAAGTCTTCTACTGTGGTTCTTTTAATTGTTCGTCGATAGACTCCTAGTTTTCAAAGTGAAGGGGACATCAAGCCTTTTTACGTAGATAATGGCTGGCCTGAATCAGTCCATTAAGAAATGGATATCCTTGGCATATCAACTTATGAGAGATATTAACAAATGGATATCATTGGTCATTTCTTAATGGAATTGATTCAGGTAAGCCAGTCTACAAAAACAGCAAAGAGATCCAAAAGGTTTGTTAGAAATCTCAATCGGTTAAAGAAAAGAGATATCACGGCTTATATTATCGGGTCCACACAACACACATAATAGGCAAAACACACTTACTTGCCAAATTTAGATTTTAAGGCCCCTATCATGAGTAAAAATGTAACCAGATTAATTATACATTTCATTTTAACTCAATTTACATGGCCAAAATTCATAGTTGGAAAGTTATTTACAATGTGAAGAAGTACACTAATTCATAGTTGGTGGACAGTTGTTTAAAAAGTCAAGAAACACATTAATTCAAAGTTGTTATGTGTTAAAGTGAAATTCAGCACATAACGTCAGGAAGTGTGACGTTATATTAACACATTAACGTCATAATTGTTGACGTTCGTAATAGTCTAAGACGTCACCAACGTTGACGTTAAGTAGAACGTCATCTACTCCGACGTTCTGAGTATGAGATAAACGTCACCCTCACTGATGAAGGAACAGGTTACCTCAGTGGGCTTGTATGACTTAAAATCAATACAAGAGATTATTTACAATAAATGAATATATTTGAATTTATGTCTAAGATATTCTTAATACCACCCCTCAAGTGGGGCACAGACGCAAACGCGACTTGTCCCGTTCATGTAGAAAAGATGGACGAGGCAGTGACTTTGTGAGGGGAATCGGCCAATTGGTCCCTTGCATGGACATGAGCAATATGGAGATGCCCTTGCGGAATGTTCTCACAAATGTAGTGATAGTTTGTTATGACGGATCGATCAAGAAGTGATGGTGAAGGTGAGTAAAGATAAAGATAAACAAGCAAACAAACACAGAAACAAGAAGAACACAGATTTAAAGTGGTTTCCAGCAATGTGCCGACTACTTCACGGACAAACGAGAATATTTTATTATCACCAGAAAGTTACAGCAAGTTACAATTAATACAGATGGTATTTATAGCCTTGGGAATCCAACCCTAACCGACTAAATAGCCAACCCAGTAAATGACTGAAATTCCCCAGAAGTAACTCGCAAAAACATGCAATAGACGTGTTCTTACAAGTCTGCTGAGGCTCAGTAGACTTGTATTCAGTAGACTTGCCATCAGCAGGTTGATCAACCCTGCCGATCCTGCCCCCTCAGCTGAACACCAGATTTCAGCTGACACATTATACATTGCTGACCTGAACATGTTTTCAAACCAAACCTCAGTAACATAAGTTTAAGTCACCATTACAAATCTCCACCTTGACTTCAACTTCATGCAAACTGACCAGATGCACAACAATCAAGTGCCAGATATCCTCTTTGTCTTCATATTTGAATACCTCAGCAGACCTCCACCTTCAGTTGAGTATTCCCAAATTCAAATTAACAGCTTTGGATATTCAGCAAGTCCAAACACAAATGAAACTTGCCCCTTGGAACTGGTTTAGTGAACATATCAACAGGATTCACATCAGTGCTGATCTTCTCCACTTTAACCCTCTTATCATGTCTTAGAAAATGATACCTAACATCAATGTGCTTGGTTCTCTCATGATGAACCTGATCCTTAGCCAAGCATATTGCACTAAGACTGTCACAATACACCCTGGCTTGATCTTGATGCAGACTGAGATCATTGACTAGCCCTTTTAGCCAGATTGCCTCCTTTGTTGCTTATGTCAGTGCCATGTATTCTGCTTCAGTAGTAGATAATGTCACTATACCTTGTAAAGTTGACTTCCAACTTACCGCAGAACCACCCAAAGTAAACACATACCCAGTCATAGATCTCCTGTTGTCTACATCAGCAGCATAATCAGAATCACAGTACCCTGTGACAAAACATTGAGTACCACCTCTATAAATGAGTCCAATAGCTGATGTACCCCTAAGGTACCTGAATATCCTCTTTCTTGCTTTCAGTGTTCCTTTCGAGTTGAGCCATAAAACTCGCCGACAACATCTGACCGCTTAAGCCAAATCAGGCCTGAAGTCTGAGACCATGGCATACATTAAAGCGCCCCTTTGCATTAGCATATGGAACTCTTGACATGTATTCTTCCTCTTCAGCTGATTGTGGAGCAAACACATTAGACATATGTAGATTTGGTGCCATAGAAGTATCTATAGGTTTGGCTGCTGACATGCCAAACTTGGATAATATCTTTTCAATATACCCCCCATGAGACAAGAACAGCTTCCCCTGCTTCCTATCTCTGTAGATCTGCATCCCTAAAATTTTCTTTGCATTCCCTAAATCCTTTATCTCAAATTCAGCCTTGAGCAGATTCTTCAGATCTTTAATGTCAGACTTGTTTGCAGCAGCTATCAGCATATCATCTACATACAACACCAAATAGATGATTGAACCATTCTTCAACTTGTTGTGATACACACATCAATCATATGGACTCATGCTATAACCCTTCTGAATCATATAACTGTCAAACTTCTTATACCACTGTCTTGAATCCTGCTTAAGTCCATACAAGGACTTCTTCAACTTGAAAACATATCCTTCTTTGCCTTTGGTCTAATTTTTCATGATTAAATTAAAACGGAAACACGAAACAAAGACTTCCTTGAATAGATTCAGCCACCGGAAATACTGCAATTTTCGATTTGAGAGAAAGACAACACGATTACGGGATTTCAACAAATAAGAGGTTCGATCTTTTTCCCGATTCTTCGTTTGATTCACATTCTGGGAGATTTGAGGGACATCATTGGCCTCACGCCTCAAACATCGGCCTGAATTATCTCGATTTGGTTCATGATAATACAAATTTGCCGATCAATCACGTTAGGATGAAGCGGCGATTGTTCGCCACGGCAATCGCCCGATGGGCCCCGCCACCTGTTTGCATACAAGAAACAACTAAGAATTACACCTATAATCACCCACTTCAAATATGGAAGGAAAAAAAAATCAATCAAATAAACCAAAAATAAAGGGAAAAAAGCAATACCTGAGTAAGAAAAAGCATTACTGTGAAGGAGGAGAAAATGAAGTTTATGGATTGAAAATAGATGACGGATCCGGTTTTGTTGTTAGGCATGGAAAAGTACTGTGCCATCGTGGGGAGTTTGAGAGGAGGACGTGGACTGGGTAACGTCTGCCGGAGTTGTGGGCGAGTTTGAAAATGCTTCGCGAGACATATAAGAAAGCGAGTACAAAAATGGTGTAGTTCTTTGAAATGAGATCTGCTGAGATGGAGAAGAGATGAGTTTAGAGATGATGGGTTGATGGGAAGTTATTGGAAAGTGAATCGTGGGAGTTATCCGAAAGCAGAAGTTGGGGAGGTTTTAATTATATTTTTATTATAATTTTTTTAAGGAAATAGTGGGGAGTTATTTTAATGAAAATGCAAGGGAGTGTCGGGTCGAAAGCGGGTCAATTGGCCAAAATGGGTCAATTGACGGTTTTTTGCTCTGAAATATTAATATAGATATAGATATATATATCCTTATTTATATAAAGCTTGAGCAAAAGCTCAAGCAGTGTGCCGCGTCGACTGTTTTTGCATATTTTTTTCCGTTTGGGCTTTTCAATTGTTTAGCTTGATGAAGTAGAAAATTAGCCGATCAAAAAAATAAGCTCTTGTAGGTAGTAAAATAATAGTCTGCTGATGCAATTATACACAACCCTAGCCTCTGTCTCGCCTCATTGCGTATCTGAAGAAAAGCGTTCTCTCCCTTCGATCCTCCATTTACTTTAGGTAGAAGTATAGGAAGGATATCTTTGTTAGGGTTTTCACATTCATTTGCAGATACACGGCGGCTGCTATCTCTTCATTCTCGACGACAAATCAGCTAGGTTTGATGCTTACCGGCGACGGGTCCTATTTTAGATGACGTTTTCCCGTCGTCGTAGAACTGGAGACGCCTGTGATGGTTCCGATTTGACAAAAAGGGCCCGACTTTACACCTTCTCGTGGATGATGCAGGATACTAGATGGATTGGCTTTCTATTTCGAATGGCAGGTACAACCACCCTTTCCTTTCTTTGTTGGTTTTTTTTTTTTTTTTGTAATGTTGATTTCTTTATATGGCAAGTGTACAGATTTCGATCGTACTCCAACGAACAAAGCTAAGGGATGTCTCTTTTATAGCCTTTTTTTAGACCCCGGCGTTACTCGCAATTTCGACTTTATTTTATGTCGGATTTATTCCTGATTTGTAGCTTGAGTTAAAGTTGTATTCTTGGGTTGAAGTAAATTTCAAAGAAATTTGATATAGCGGTTATATTAACTCAACGATTTTAGTTGTTTGTTGCTTTTGGTACCATTGTCTGCTGCAGGGCCTTGGTTAAACTTGAACAGGAAGATGTTCAAACTGAAAAATCGTGCCTTTGTTGGAACAGACTCCGCCATGATATATGTAAGCTTCCATTAGCTGAATGTTGAAATAATCCATTTCATTGACATTGTTTTCTACTGTTAGAACCCAATTCAGATGGTTGCTGATGCTATGATCAACAGGTACCCGATTTTCTTATCCAGAAAGTTCAAAGTTTGAAGCTTTGTGTGGACGATTTATGTACGTTAAATGTAGGCCTTGACAAATGTGATGCATTGATTCAAGTTTTCTCCTTCACAGGTATTTTTTGCTTTTGCGGATGTCTTTGAGAAGCTTTTTTTGTTGATACGACTCAGACAATGCTTTTGTCTGCTGTGTCGAAAGGTGGCATTTCTGCCATTTTAACCACGCAATAATGGTCATTATCTGCTCCTTGTTTTTCTTATCTACTATTTTGATCATGAGTTGGTTAGTCATGTTTGCTTCATTTTTTTGGGTATTTTCTCGACAGATACAGATACTTTTGCTATTTTATTGGAAGGATGGGAAAAGGAAGGAAATGTTGCCAAGGCCAAGACTACCTTTGGTGAGATGGTGATTCGTGTCGGATGGAGCTCACAGTACATGCCTGCATACGACGCGTTGTTGAACACTCTTGTGCGTGGCTCGTTGGGAGTTGGTTCTCCTTCACACAAAATGGCGGTTTCTGTATGTAATGCACACTTTTTACCATTTTTATGTACTTGTGTGGAGCAGTGGTAGCGTGGTCTAATGGAAACTAATCCGTAGTTATTACCAACAGGCTACCTTGTTCTATCTTTGTTGGTTTTCTTTGATTTTCTTGAAGTTACACATCTTTAGATGCAATAAAGAAACTTAAAAGGGTAGCTTTGGTGATTTATTCTTTTTGATAAGTAGGATTAGGCTCTTACTAGATGAAGGAGAAAATAAAAACACATGCCTTTATCTTTCATCTAATAAAAAACAAAAACATTTCATGTTTGCTTTTCAATTCCTGCTTTCCAAGGTCAATCAGTACATTGAAGCACTGACAAATACATGTATGGAGTTCAACCACACCTTCGCTATAAATTCCTTACTGAGTGCAATATGTCGAGAAAATAACCAAACTGGAAAAGCAGCAAAATTCTTTGAAGGAATAAAAAATAAAATTCCTCCAGATGCAGATACTTTTGCTATTTTATTGGAAGGATGGGAAAAGGAAGGAAATGTTGCCAAGGCCAAGACTACCTTCGGTGAGATGGTGATTCGTGTCGGATGGAGTTCACAGTACATGCCTACATACGACGCGTTGTTGAACACTCTTGTGCGTGGCTCTTTGGCTGATAACAATAAAATTCTTGCAGGTGATGAAGGGAAAGAACTGCTTGCCAGGATTTATATTCTTTTCAAATGCTATTAATATTCTCATTGACATGAACGACTTGGCTCATGCTCTTTTGTTATGGGATATAATGGTGGGAAGTGGATTGGTCCCGAATCTGCATTTGTACAATTCAATGATTGGTCTACTTTGTGACAACTGCGATTTTGATAATGCTTTCAGACTTTTTGATGACATGGTGTATCACGGAGCTTTTGCCGATTCAAATACATATAACATGATCTTGAATGTTTAATCATTCGAAACAAGTAGCTAAAAGCGTGCAAGTTCTTTCTTTGAGATGATCAAGAATGAGTGCCCTCCTACATCCTCAAACTGTGCGAAAGCCATTGCAATGTTATTCAACGGAGATGATCCGGTAGCAGCTTTAGAGATATGGAATTATATGGTGGATTACCATATGAATCCTCTTGATGAAGCTGCAAATGCATTGCTTCTCGGGCTCAGTAATATGGCTAGGGTGATGGAGTTGAAGAGGTATGCATACACGATGCTCGATAATCGGATTAAAATCTACAAATCAACAATGGAGAAACTTGAGCATGCTTTCTCTAAGGATGGTAAAACATCACGTGATACATATGATCATCTTGAAATAAAATGGAAAGCACTTTAGATTTGATTCCTGTTTAATCATCATTTTTTTTAGTTAGACAACAAGTGAAGACTTGGTATTTGCCTATGAATGAATGTGCACAGTTGTGTGAGTTTTCCCAGTCGTCCAAATTTGAATGGTCCAGCAAATTTGAATGGTCCAAAATTGCCTATTACCACCAAATTTGTGTTGCTATATAGACTTTGCCGGGGCAGTTCGTCGCCGTGCCTTGCACGGCCGGAACTCACTAGTATATATATATAAAAGTGCACTGAACGTGGCTAGCACCAACTTCCATGGAGCAGTTCTTTATTTTTTTATTATTTTATAAAAGAATGATTTGAGGGGTATTATTGTCTTTAAGCATATGTTGTCCTTTTTGATAATTTTGTAAATATTTTTGTCATTTTCAATAATTCTCCCTAAGTTTTATACACGTATCCTTTTTCCTTTTGAAAAATGTTTGTTTCATAACAAAATTGTCACAACACATTTTTATACCACTGATCTTTATGAGACCCATAATAATCAACAGGTTTCACGTCAAAGTCAAAGATGTAAAAGTGTATTGTGCATTATGTTGTGGTGAGTCGCTATCACTACTACTCTTAGAAGGAAGGGAGGATAAATATTTTGAAAGGCCGGCCAGCCTCAACTAAGCCAGCAAAAATATAGTGACCAGATCATTGTGATATTGCTTGCTTCATTTAATTTTTGACTACATTCAATTCTTGCCCAATTTATCTTACAAGTATAAAATATTTGGTACTTTTAACAAAATTTATATTTCTATTGCATATGTTTACATATATAGGTTGTGTAGTATTGTAAAATTTGTCGTATACATAATTAATATCGTATGATCGATCTCGGCTCTTCCCTTTTCTCGGTAAGGGCTAGCTAGCTAGCTATTTCGACGAGCAACCGGTGGGATGAATAACTCCAATATCATCCCCAGCAGCATTGATGCATGAGGCTTTAGCAGGTTTGCTGTTGTAGGAAATGTCGACTTTATTCAGTTTAATGTTACTGCAAGGATATTTTTTGCTGCAATTTAGTGTCACACCGACCTCAGACGACGACGTTCCATGCACATCCTGACATGTTACATCACTTATCTTTATTCCTGAGTCCTATCGGAAAAAAATAACATAACAGTGTTATTAAGACATTTTGCTTTCTTGAAAAAACATTCACTTAATTAGTATGTATGTAAATCAATGTGTTTCACAGTGTGACATTAATTGAGTGATGAATGCAAGTAGAATGTTGAATCAACAGGTCTCCCGTCTCATTGATCAATAATCGATAAATATGTATAGATCGACATAACGTACGTAACAACACTATGTGAAGATAACATAACCATGACCGCGTCTAGAATTCATGTGCCATTTAGATGAAAAACCTGATCTGGACATCCTTGGCCATTCGGACAGTATTGTTGATCAATGATGATGGGATTTTGGACATTAACCATGACCGCGTCTTGTAAAAGTACCCCCTTAACGAATCCAGTACTAGGCAGAGCCCATGTCTTCACTCTAAGACCATTTTCAGTTTCGTTGAATGTCACAGTTTTAACAGTTACGTTTTGTACACCAGGTTCTTGCGGTTTCTGACCTAAGCTTCCAATGCTGCAAAAATTTGAAATTAATGTTTAAAGATTTGTTTATTATGCTAAGAAAATGGTATAAAATCATAAATAGAAATAAATTCACACCAGTTATTAATCACGATCGATATAACATAACGTAACAATTTATGGGTATGTATATCTCGGTTAAAATAAATTGATTCAACTTATTTAAATAACATCTCAGCACTTTTGATTTGTAAACATGTAAGATTTTTTTCTCGTTAATAATGATCGAACGGAAAAGTATAAACAATCAGATTTCCATACCTTATACCGTGACCAGGACCACAATTGATTTTCTCAATCCAAAGATCGGCACTTCCAGGACCGATAGAGATGCAATCATCACCAGTGGCGATATTAGAATCAATTATTATAATTCCTGAAGACGATTGCACATGAATGCCGTCTGTGTTGGGGCTGTTTCCATCGGCTGAAATCGTCACTCCTTCAAGCCTTGAGCTATTACAACCATCAATGATGATATGAAATTGTTGGCTATTTAAGGACGTTAAACCACTGACGAGTACGTTGTCCGAGTTGTAGATTCCCAAGTTCTACAGAAATAAAAATAAACAATTTAAAGTCATATTTTCAAACGGTAGTTACTGCATACAATCAACCGATCTGCCTGATCGACCAACCGGCAAAAGGGACTTCCAACCAATCTGCCTTAGGTGCCCTTTAACGCAGGGTCCCCCTTTAATAGTAAACAAGTGTTAGTTGGTGAAAAACTTACGGTTGCTCCGGTAGGACAATTCTTTCCGGAGTTCTTGCATAACCAAAGATCGCTTCCTTGACCGTCAAGAATACCACCATACATAGAGAGTCCGTTTACCGTATGGAACTTAATCCAATTCCCGGAATTGCCAAGAACATTGTAATCTGCCGGAGCCACAAGGGTTCCATCAATTTTCAAAGTTAAGCCATTATTCTTGCACGATTCGCCCTCAAAACTCGTGCTGCCGAGTAGGTACCTTCCGGGTGGCACGTAAATAGTTGCCGAGGCGGTTGAGCCACAGGCTGCAGCCCAGGTGCTCAGGAATGCCTTTGTCGAGTCGGTTTTTCCATCAGCTTTCGCTCCATATTTTTGTACATTGTACATGGCTTCGCTTGCTGATGACACTTGGAAGATGACCAAGAAAACTTGAAGGAAAAAAATAATACTCGTTCGGCCTTCCATAATCTCTTGGTGCATGAACTAATCCACGAGACTGGGTCGGAGAAGATGGGTGAGGAATTTGAGGACAAAGATGAAGAATTATGATTTAATCTCCTTCTGTATGGGATCAAAACCTTGGTTTTTTATGAGCTTGGTCCATAAAATCTGTCATGAAAACGACTTTCAGTATTATATATTATTTTTATTTATCAATTGTGTTTTGATACCATTATTTATCAATTGTGCATTTCACTAATTCACTAACGATAACAAATTTAAATTCTGATTTTCGTCTTGTAATTAGGCGTGTTTTTGATTTTGTCACGATTTTTATAAATGACAATTTCGGTCCCATATGCTTGATCTTTTTTACACAAAATAATCATGAAAGTAGAAAATATTATTTGTCTGCATTTTCGGCTGCAAAAAATGTCGTAATCCGAATAAATGACTAAATCTTTCCATGTCAGCAAAAGTTTTCACATCAACATTTTTTGCCAAATAATAAAATGTCATGTCATCCCAAATGGGCACCTCACCTTTCCACGTCAGCAAAATTTTCCACATCAGCATTTTTTGGTAAATAATAAGATAACAATTTAAATTACTGATTTTCGCCGCATTATGGCTGGAATGGCGTTTTTCAATTTTGGTCGTGATTTTCTATAAGCGACAATTCCAAATCATGCTTGGTCTTTTTAACAAAAATAATCACGAGCCGGAAAATCTTGTTATCTGCATTTTCCGGCCTAAAAAAATGTCATGTCATCCCAAATGGCACCTCATCTTTCTACGTCAGCAAAAGTTTCCACATCAGCATTTGTTGGCAAATAATACAATGCCATGTCATCCCAAATGGGCGCCTCATGTTTCCACGTCAGCAAAATTTTCCACATCAACTTTTTTTGGCAAATAATAAAATGTTTCTAATGGGGGATTCAAACCTGCAACCTAAGCCTAAATATCTACACACTTCTCCACCCAAACTACAGCCTCATATGTTTTTTAAAACACACATATCTTTTAAGGAAAGTATAAAATTATCATAGAGAATCTAATAATACAAACATTTTATTTTTTAAAAGTATATAGATATAGTATTAGATTCTGGCGTGGTGATAAATTTAGTGAATGTTTATTTTAAGTAATATAGGAGGTTCTTAATTTTTTATTGCTTTTTTTAAATGTATTTTCCTAAAAATGCAACATGTTGTTGTCATGTCATATTCTTCTTTTCGTCCGACTCTTTTTCATAGTCACTAAACTGAATATTTAATTAAATTAACAAATGAAACGTTAAAATGAATGTATTAGTTTTAATTATTCTAGTGAAACAAAAGTAAGTCCTTGACAAAATGGGACAAAAGGAAATATTAATTACTCTGATTATCGCTAATGATATTGTTATAAGATCAGTCTAAAACAACATCTAACTGTAAAATGATGTAACAACGTAACATCGAATGATATTACATTTCATCAAAGGTATATAGTACCGCTGTCACATAACATTGCATGATTCTGTGTGTCATAATCAGAGGCGGAGACACGATTGTTCTCAATGGGGGGCGTGACTCTAAGTAAACGAGTGTTCCGAAAAAAAAAGACAAAGAAACAACCAAATGGTACTAGTACCCAATACTTTAATGCTGCAACAGTAATATTATTCAGAAATTAAAGTTAGATGAAAAAAACTAATTTGATAATAAATAAACATATATTAAGTAGTGTACGTACCCAATAATTCAATGCTGCAAAATCATATGGTCTAGCTGCAATTTTTTCTTTGTCATAACCGCCTTAATCAACAAATTTGATTTGAAAAAAAAAAGAGAGAAAGAAAACATATATTATGTCACATGCATTATACAATATATATTATACATAATTAAAAATAAAAATTAAAATTCTATATTACTTAAAATAAGCATTTAATAAATTTATCATGCGTGTAAAGAATACTATATATATATATATATATATATACTTTTTATATAAAAAAATTGTATATATTATTAGATTCTCAATAATATTTTTATATTGAACCGGTCCTTAAAAGAGATGTTGTGTTTTAAAAAAGCAAATCAGGCTTTAGCTTGGGTGGTGAAGTGTGTAGATATTTAGTCATAAGTTGGAGGTTCGATTCTCTTAATTAGCAACATTTTATGACATAGCGACAAAATGGTGGCGAGGAAAATGGTATTTATCTGGCATTTTTGTAAAAAAAGACCAGCTATAGGACTCTTAAATTGTCGCCGGAGAAAAAAACCAGGATCAAAATTGAAAAACGTGTCCAGTTAATAATCGATATATATTTTTTATCTTGTAACAAATCGGGTAGTTTATTTTATTTTATTTTTAATTACTTATTTTTATGTCTAAAATTGATTAGTCGGGTTAGGCGCAGTGGAAAGCCAGGTGAAGCGACCAAAAGTACACAAATTGGTTGTTACAGGAGTTAACATTTACAGTAGTTTAAAGATTTGCAGAAGAGATGGTAATATGAAGAAGAAAGCTTTTTATTCAATCCATTCCATTTCAAGTAATCAGTCTGGAAAGTGATGGGTCGACCGATTTATTCATTTACCGAAAAAAAGCACCGAAAGCAGCATCAAACCAACAGTAAGCCATTGGTTTATTTCCCAAACAATGATACATTCACAGAATCAAACTCCCGAAAATAAATCATGACCGTTTCTTTTTTATTTTCTCCATTTCTACATTTTGTCATACAAAAATGATTTAGGTGCACCCATTCATCCCCATCCCATCCCATACCCCGACTGTGTAATGTGTGGTCCAGTTTTTTTATTTTTATATTCATAATCAAGGTGAGGTCCAAAGTGAATCTTGGTGCATTTTTTGTGTGCTTGCCTTCGGTCTGCAGAAATCATTGTCATCTTTCTTGGAGTTAGAATATAAGGAATTAAACTTATATTTATGATTAATGTAAAGTCTACAGCGTGTTATTATGTGGCACAGATGGACACTTGTCACTCTAGTAGCAAGGTTGTTATATTCCCAATATCTAGGCATTAGTATATTATGGTGTAAGATTGTACTCTTGGAATCAATGAAATCATTATCCATATCTTCATTTCTTCCAAATCTTATGTTGGTATGAGAGCCTTGAAATGGTGGCGCCGTCCCCAGCTCCGGCGTTCAAGCGCCGGTTAGCTCGTCTTCATCCTCTCCGATGATCTCCTGCAAACTACCACTTCCCTCGCAAACTACCATTCTATTTATTTGTCCGTTGGTTCGATTACACACCCCCATTAAGCGAGATCAACACCGGAGAAGGAGCTCCTTCTCGCCACTATTTCTTCACCTTATGCCTTCACTACAAACTACATGCGGTTACGGTCATCTACGATTCCACACGCCATTCCGACTACATTTGTCACGGTCTTCCTCGTGCGGGTTACCTCGATACCGCCGTTCATGAATTCATCCGTTGGAGCTTCTCCCGAGCTTTCACCACAGCTCCATCACGCTTTGGAGGTCATCTCAATCGAGCGCACCGTCAAACTGAAGCGAAACAACTATCTTACGTGGAAATCAAGCGATTCGCCCGATTGTCGGGGTCATAAATGCAGAAGGGCATCGAATGGCACTACGGTGTGTCCACCCCAATTTCTCACGATCCTTTGGTCTTGGAGCCACAATCAATCCGACTTATGATGATTGGCTTGCTACATACTACTCCTTGCTTATGGGTTGGATCATGGCCTCAGCGAGGTGAGCAGGCCTTGATGGAAGTAGTTGGGCGTAACTCGCACATGAAGTGCGGAGCACACTTGAGGTCCTCTTCAACAATAGATCCGAGGCTCGCATCTTTGGAGTATAAAGGAGCATTGACTAGAGCAGGACAAAGGGTCAAAATCATGATGGAATACAGGCCTGATGAAATCATTACTCGGATGGTCTTCTTAGCATTGCGAGGTTACCCTATATCTAACTCAGAATTGATTTTAACAGCTCTTGGTGGACTTGGGAAAGACTATGAGTCTGTTATAGTGAATATTACGTCCAGGATTGGATCTCTTTCCTGGCTAGAAGTGCAGTCTCAATTGGTTACTCATGAACGTTTATTGGCAAGGTTTAATCCCACTCCAACCTTAGATGTGCCATCCTCTGCTGCTCATATTGCTACCCATAAATCTGGTGGCGAGAGGTAGAGGTAATGGTTATGGTGTCAACAATCAAAATTCGAGGCGAGGGGTTGTGGTTTTAGAGGAGGTCTAGAGGGCGAAGTCAAGGCAGCAGAGGGAAGGTCGGGACTGAACCAGTTTGCCAAGTGTGTGGAAAAATAGTCACATTGCGGTAGAATGTTATCACGAGATATGACTCATCCTACAATGGGCCAATCTGAGCAGTAACCCGAGGTAATACCGGAACTCTGGAAATAGGTCTAGTGCCTTATGTGGCTACTTTAGATACCTTCTTAGACCACTAGTTGGTATCACGAGATAGTGGTGCCTCAAGTCACATTAGCCACGATCTGAGCGACTGCATCTAAGTTCGAGGATATGAAGGGTCACGATGGTCTTACTATAGGTAATGGTGAATCTCTTGAAATAGCTCACATAGGTCACTCTAAGGCATTCACTTAATGATCACTCTAAATTATCCTTGAACAATATTTTACATGTGCCTAAAACACTAAAAATCTCTTGTGTGTTTTAAACTTACTTGAGATAATCCTGTCTTTCTTGAATTTCACTCTAATTCTTTGTTTTGTGAAGGATCATCAACCAAGAAAGTTCTTACGGAAGGAACCCTTAAGAATGGTCTCTATCAAATGCATCTTCTGTCAATCTGAGCTCCTTCCATCCAAAGAATCTTCCAAGTCCTCGATGTCTACTCTTGTCTTAGTTCTAATAAAATTTCTTGATCGACGTCTGTTTTTGTTGTTAGTAATGAAAAGGCCAATGTTTGGCATAGAAGATTAAGTCACCATACGCTAGGGTTTTGAATCATGTTTTGGAAAGTTGTAATGAATCTCTAAATTTGAATGAAAATATTTCTTTCTGTGAAGCTTGTTGTCTTGCCAAGCGGCATGCCCTGCCTTATTCTTTGTCTACTACTAAAACTTCAATGGCTTTTGAACTTGTACATTACGATTTGTGGGGACTGCTACTTGTTCATTCTACCTCTGGTTATTCCTATTATTGCCTTTATGGATGATTTTACTAGGTATACTTGGATCTTTCCTCTGAAATTAAAATCTGATTCCTTAACAGCTTTTAATCACTTTAACAGTCAAGTTCAAACTCAGTTTAATTCAACTATCAAGTGCCTTCAAAGTATTTTGAGTGGGGAGAATTTAGGTCCTTTGAGCTATACTTAAGAATCTTGGTATCTGATTTAGGCATCCACTGCCCTTGTATGCTCATGCTCAAAATGGCAAGGTAGAAAGAAAACATAGAGCCATTGTAGAAATGGGGCTTACCTTATTAACTCAGGCTTACATGCCCCTAAAGTTTTGGTGGGAGAGTTTCTACATTACATGTAAGGTTAATAAACTATTTGCCTACTCTGTTCTTGATCATAAAACTCCTTTGAATGTCTTTTTGGAAAGTTAGCTAACTACGGTTTACTAAGAGTGTTTGGATGTTCCTGTTATCCCTATCTAAGGCCATATCAGAATAGGAAGTTTGAGTTTCATTCCAAGAGATGCACTCATTTAGGCCTTAGTCCTAATCATAAAGGATATATCGTGTTTAGATTCTTGAGGCAGATTATACATTTCTAGGGATGTCTGTTTGATGAAATTACTTTTCTTTATGTCTCTCTATCTCTCCACATCTGCCTCTAATTCAAAAGACTTGGAAACATATCATATTCTGTCCCTTCCAACTTTAACTCAAACCCTTTGGACACTCTTCTTGTAGTCTAAACCCTCATCGATCTAAACCCTTTAAAAACAATTACACAAATTGTCTTTGGACACTACACCTAACAATCTCCCACTTGCGAAATGACAAGCAGCGATTGTTTTTAGAGCACACCACTCTCATCTTATTCACAACACTCTCTCCACTTGCTCAAAAGCGGATGAGACATATCCGTCAATACCGTACCCCTCAAGCACTCGACTTGGTACAGCGTCGTTTGGTTGTCATTGAGGCGATCTTTAGGATCGAAGCGTTGCGGTCCATCTAATCGGCGGTACTCTCTCTCAATATGCTTTTGACCTCTAGTGACTGAGAAAATCTTTCTAAGCTATCTCTTCACTGTTTTCACAATGAAGTGATATCGGCTCACTAGACCAGGAATTACTCCCAGGATCTCTAAAGGAAATTCTAAGCACTATGAGTAAACACTTGAGCCGAGATCAACTTAGTGATCATCCTTGTCTGAATACAAGTTGAGAATCGGTGTATTCAACCATATTCAAGTTTGCACTGAATATACAAGCATATGATTCCTCATTATCTAAAGATACTTGAGGGCGTGCTAAAACACTACTTATTGCTCGAATCAAGATTCGATTACTATTGACTTGTGATAACTTTGACTTGCCGTTATCCAGAGAGACTCTATCCATTTTCTCTTTATCCGAAGATTTGGAGAATCATCCTGAGAGGTAAGGTAGGACTACTCTCGTTGAATGTTGCATATGTATATGCATGATCATCTTAACCAATAAGGCGGATGGGATAGCCAATGACTCATTCTTGTGAATTTGACCGAATCAAATTCTTAGAATATAGTCAATTCTCTCATCGAGAGAATCTTGGCGTGTCGATTTCCGACTTGAGATAGCACACCCATGTTGTTTCCAACCGTTTTAGTGTTATCATTTTTGAACACTAATACTACTACTACATTACCAATATTGATATCCAGTCTACAAAAAACTTATCAATATTTTGGTCAAGTCCACATATTTTAAAATATGTGACTTTTAAATGACCGAGAGGTTCTCTTAAATCCACAAAGGATATAAGCCATGGTGAGCCTCTACCAAAGGTTCTTTACGAATGAATTAAGATATCGTTAGTCTACTTAAAAAAGGTCTTGGGAATCACCCCTATCTTACTTTGTGTGAATCCGTTATTCATTCTCGGCTAAAACCATACATTACGAATGAATTGATTCCGTTGTTCGACAACAAAGTCTCGGGGAATCACCCACTATTTTACGCTTTCTAACGAAATCTAGCAAGGCGAGTGGTGAGAGAGTTGAAGGTGCAGTTAACTCTCTGCTTATGCAGGAATCACCCTATACCACTCAACTGCTTATTTGAAAGTTTAAACTTTCCTATTCATTCGACTCTTTTCTATGTAGATCCAATTGCTCCCCTTTGGGCTGAGACACTCAGGTGGTTCTACAATAGGTGAACAAAGCGGAGTACAAAAACTCCATTTCTGAGGTTAAAAATTTGTCAAACCAACCTCATGATCGAGAATCTATCTGACCCACTAAGAGCCATAGGTTATCAATCACCCCAATGAGACCGTAAAGTCCACAAAACCAAAATGGGTCAATGGTTAAACCATACTCCCAACTGCGTGGTGGATTGACATCTGATCTAGTAGTATTTATCGGTGTAATCACCATCAACCGATGTTGGGCGTGAGTACGATTAAATCAGATAGTAACTACCTTTGGCAAACCGTACTTCAAGGTTTAAGGTTGTTACTTATAGATTCTATCAGAAGGCTTGTGGTGATTCAACCGTCACTTTACGATCTCAAGAATCTTATAATCAACCTTCACTCGTCTCATTAAGATATTTCACGAGCAGTCACAATCGAGCGTATGTGCAAAATCTCGATCCTACCTTCAAGCATTAAATGCTAAATGCCTACATTTATGGAAGTGGTGTGAACCGAATTCACTCATTATCCATAAATTTCTTGGCATCTTCTAGGTAGACTTCTCGGTTTACATAATAATGTTAACCGTTATTTTGCAACCAATTATCTTAATCGAGTTTAACGAGTGTATTGTAGCACATTAATAACTATATCGAGGCAAGTCTATGGTTTCTTCCTCGGTGAGAAACATTCCTTTAGGAAGCGGGCCGAGCATCAATCCCAAGACTATGCGGTAGCCTATTTCTGAGCATGGAATGCTCTATTCTCTGCTAAAATCAGAGACTCCTCCTCGTATTCTTTTGATAAACTAAATCACATTTCGAGTAGTTATCAGACAAAATGTCACCACTCAAAAACTCCCACTAGCTTGTATCTCTCACTAGACCACGAAGGTCATGGTGAACAAGCTATGTTACCCTTCAAATCTATTACCCTTTCCCGATTGAAAGGAAACTTAGTCATTGTTCCTTTGAGATAGTGTTCCAGGCGGGAGATAGGAATCACCCTTAGCGATCGGCGAGGTCTTGTCTACAGGATATATGCACTAATTAATAGATATTGAAGGGTCGTTTATCTTATCGAAACCATTTGCCTATAATAGTTTAAGGCGTGTTACATATACCTTTTCGGCATTTCTTAGTGGTTACGACTTTATCAAACAAAAGTCGAGTCTCGGATTTCGTACTACAAATGTCATTTTCACTTTCTATGAGGTAACAATATTTGAGTTGAAAGTGAATCCATTTGTTTCAGCGAATCTGTAAGCGAAGAAAAATAAATTTTTACGTGATATTCAGAGATAGAATCGAAATTCATTTCCTTATATCACTCCCACTATTATATTTGAAACAAGCGCCCATTGTTACTCTATTAATCGTTAATGCAAAGCTCTCTTGTTCTTCCAAAGAACTTAGCTCGAGTCGAGTTACTCGGTTAAGAAAATTGCCAAGGATTCATTGGTTAGTGATCGAAATCACTTTCCTTATCTATACTTTCTTTAATTAATATTTCGGTTTAGCCTCGATCTTAGTTTAGATGATTAACACTTGTAGACATTCTTTCCCATTCTTAGCTTTCCTTAAAAGGAAATAGTCTTGAACTAGCGGTTCGTATGAGTAGACACTACTCGTGAGCGTAGGATGTCTAATGAAAGCGTTACCAGTGGGACTAATTTTCTAAATTAGAAAAACATAAGACAAAAGCTCCCACTAGTTTATCGGTTCCAAATACCGTCTAACTAGCGACACTTTAATTTATGATTCTCAATTATTAGAAAATTTCTTACGTAGACACTACACCATTAAAATTCACTAGAAGAATTTTATCGTCCCAATCATCTTTCAAGCGACTACGATCGTCTCTCGTTCAACACAGTGGCGGCGATGACATACTTATTTACGTCACTTAAGTCTTGAAGGCTCAAGAGAAATATCTCTTCCGAAAGATTAATCGCATTTAAGATCAATAAGTACAACGTTCTAGTTACTTACCACCTTTAACGAAGTCATTACTAGTCAATTTTACCTTTAGCGAGTCTAGCACCTTAGAGATATATAAATATTTGTAAATAAAATTGACAGAAAATAAATCCAAATCATACACTACTAAAATTTTAGGAACATAAACTAAGTACTTATAGTCTATCCTACCGTTCCAAGGATTTAATCTAACGCCTCAGTGCCGCCTTAGGGTAGGTCAAAGAGGTTTCGATTAATATTGAAGATCACATTGAGAATCGAACATCTTATTTGTGATCGTCAATCACCTTTCCTTTTTCAGCCAAGGTACTACCAAAAATACCCTTTATGAGTGTGACCCTCTTGTCTCAGATTTTTAGGTAGACCCAGTGTGCCGCCTTAGGGTCGGTTAGTGACCCGGCAGTACCCAAAATCCTATCCTTTCGGAGACCAAGCCTTGAATTTTGATAGCGGTGAAGGCCTTCCTTAGGAGGCGGTCCCGAGGCGACACGGCGTCACCATTCTCTCACGTTGCTTGTGTCAGCGATAGAGGCCGTGGGGTGGTGTCGCCTCTCCGCTCGCTCAATATTTTGAAAAAGTGGTGGGTTTCTTGATCACGTTTTTGGACTTGATGTTACATTAAGGAACAATAAATCTTAGGCCCGAATATTTGTCGGTTATGTGTGCTAGCCCACCCGACCTATTCGTTAGAACATATGTGGCCGTCGGACGGGTCAAGGCTAGGAGAGGTCCGTTGAGCCGTAGTAGCTCTTCGGATGGCTCGATATTGCCGGACCCACTGTGCAAGCGCCACACGTGGAGGTGAAGTCGATTGAGCCGTAGCTCTTTGTTGACCACCCAACCGTGGTTAAACCACTTTCGAACCTGTTTGCCCGTGATTATCAATCCTTAAACATCAAACTTTCACGTAGACACTACGGAACAAAAGCGTAATCTCGTCTTAGGTAAGGTGGAATTCACGAGAATCAACACCTTAACCCACGAGGTTTGGGATTTTACTCCTTATGCTTTCGCATGAGTGGGATTCACGAGAATCCATCACCCAACCTCGGACGATTGAAAAAACCCGTGTTCCTCGGTTTTACCTAATTAGTTTCTAATTAATATCAAACAATTAATTAAAACTAATCGTGTGTTTTATACATGCGTAACTAATTCCTCGAATTAATTTCTACATGTATGCATATGGAGTGGAATTCATGATATGATGCATGTCATGGCAATTTTCGGTTCTACTCATACAATCTACACATGTATACTAGTGCGGAAAATAAACACCGAGATGGACCGTTGGCGGCGCGTAACTAATCTATTCGAAAATAAATTAAAACCCTAATCTGCAGCTGTTTAGAATCTTGACGATCGGCATATCAAACAAACTCGGATCGAGGCGAAACTTTCCAGATCTTATCTTTACTCTTCGGGCTTCAATATGGACGTTTGGATCGGAGCTTTGACTTGTCAATTTTCTCCAGTGAGCCGCCCAACTTGCTGCTGAAATAGACTCTTACATCAGCGCATCATTCACTTCCCGAGGCCGATCGGGAATCAAGATGAATCGATCGTCCTGAAAATTTTATCTCACGTCCAAAACTCCATAATTATCGATCTGACCGGTCGGATATTCATTTCAACGGTCCAATACTTTCCAGAAAATCGAGGAAGTCACAGTTAGGGTTTCTGTGAATCTTGCGTTTTTCTGTTACAGCTGCCTCTTCTCATCAACGAACGGACATCCAAACGGACTCTGATCGACGCCAAATTTTGTGGGATTGTTCATCAACTTCAAATCTTGATTCTGACCGGAGAGATCTTCGTTTCAACGGCTCGATCAACGGGAAAAACGAAATAACTAAACAGCTACTAAACAGATCTATTTACAGGAAATTAAACTTGCAATAATAAATAAATTACATAATTTCCTATACTCATATGAACGAATTTTCATCGTTTATATGAGTTTACAATAGATCTAGCGGGAAAAGCAGTGCCAACCCCAATCCATCTCTTCAACCATAGCAATTTAAAAATTATTAATGCATAATAATAAGTAAAATATCACTACATGCAATTCCTCTCCTTTAAATCGTTTAACTACGATTATGATTATATAAATCGTGGAAACTGGCTCGATACCACATGAAGGATGCGAGGTTCTCAGATCTAAGCAATTAGATCTATGCGCGTGGATGGATCACGATTCATATACCACAATACATAATTAAAGGACTTAAGCTACTACTGAGGGGTTAAGACCATGTTACCAATAGTAGGAAGAGAAGCCAAGATCTTCCGATGTGTTCTCAAGCGGCGGTTGGTGGACACCCTTCTTGATCTACGAACCTCCTTGATATGCAACACGAAGAAAAACTCAAGTTTTCTTCCTCTAAACTACTAGATGAGAAAACAATTTTTTCTCTCTTTTTAATGATGGTGGTGAAATTTTCACTTGCCCATATCCTTGGAATAACTCTCCTTTTATAGGAGAGTAAATCATGATCTCAAGTATTAATTAATTATATAAATAATTAATTAAACAAAATAAAAGATATTTTCCTTAATGACTAATTGTGACATGTATTGACCAATAGGAAATCAAATAACAAGTCATCAAACCAATCGCATAACAAGAATATCTTTTATTTTCCATAACACAAGAAAATCAATTCTTGTGCTAAAGAGAACCAAAATGGCGCCACCTCCTAGGGTTTTAGCGCATAAAATGTCTTTTATGTGTATTATATTATTTAGCCCAACTAAATAATATCCATGCATATCAATTAATTAGCCCGACCAATTAATTATCTTTGAGGCCCAAATAGCAAGATTATTAGTCGAATTCTGAAGCGCATCGGGGACCATGGGCCTATAACGATAGCTCAATAATTAATTATTCATCGAACCGAATAAGTACATTAATTATTAATTCGGGATTACGCCACCATAAACCAGCCCGAACTCTACCGATTATAGATGTGTACTTATACTCAACCCATAGAGTGAATAAGCGTCAATTGATATAATCACTACATACGGATTAACCTCCATGCCATTTGTCCATTACGTGTGGGATGTCTCCGTGAACCCAAACGAGAATATCTTATCCTTATTTACTATTAACCCACGATGATCAATTAGTACACATATCGACTAGTGATCAATTAGTCAAATGTGAACTCCGGGATCGATCACTTTCTTAGGGCTAACAAATAAGGGGAATTTGTCTCTCTACCCCATGAGGAAGGAATGGATTCCATATGCTGTGAAAATCGAGAACTACTCACTCAAATACGGAGATAGTGCCAATGAGAAGTGGCTTGGAACACATATTTAAGTGAACCGTAACTAACACATCAAACACTACCCGGGACAAGCGGCACCACTGTGATCACCTCGAGGATTAAGGTTGATCCATATATGATCATCTAATGATTTAATAAGATTCCTCGATTACGGAATTATATCGAGAAATTGAGATCAAATCGGTCGATCTATATGAATGCCATCATATATAAATGCCCCGTGTAGGTACCCTCTGCCGGCAGTCCGGATAAGACTATCACACCCTAAGGTGTTACAGGGCGCATTATTGGTGTTTTAATCAAGAGACCTAAGCTACGATTAAGTTCACCACGGACTAATGATTTAAGCATATCTCCACTAACTCAATCCTCACGTGTAATCCATACCTTGAGTTAAGTAGTTACATCTGAGATATACTTAGGGTTTGCGGTAGTGTATTACTTACAAGCACAAAGCAAGTAATAAGGTGAGATAAATTCTGTCATCCATTAAAAACAATTACACAAATTGTCTTTCAGACCACTACACTATGAGACACTCCATCTAATCATCTTGATCCATTGCTTACTCACTATCATTTCGAGATCCAAACCTTCTCTATCCAATTCCATCAAGAATTCAACACTCCTTCCACGAGTCCTCTCCTCTCTCACTCTCTGATCATCAATCATCTCAATATCTACCAGTCCACTCCTACACCTTCTCGGCCTCAAACACCTTACAACTAATCGGCATCCAATGCAAACAAGAGCCAAAAGTGGCATCTTCAAACCAAAAACATACTCTATCTTGCCCTTTGCTAACTCTCCTTCTCATTCACGGGATCTACTAAAGTGCAGTGAGGCCCTTTCACATCATTTGAAGCAGGCTATGCAAGATGAGTACAATGCTCTCATGAGGAACCACACATAGGACCTGGTTCCAAAATCTCAAGCACACAACCTTGTGGATAATAGGTGGGTGTTTAAGCTAAAACTTAATCCTGATGGTACTGTGCACAAACACAAGGCAAGATTGGTTGCCAAAGGGTTCAATCAAACCCCAGGAGTGGACTATTCTGAGACTTTTAGTCCTGTTGCTAGAGCTTCAACTATCAGGATTATTACGACCATTCTTTGTTGCCACTAGGCGGCCTATTAAGCGAGTTGATATTAACAATGCATTTCTCAATGGAACTCTGTTTGAATATGTTTTATGAAAGCAACTTTGAAGGTTTTATTGATACCGATAAACTTTGATTATGTCTATCATCTTAAAAGGCCATATATAAGTACGTCTGAGCACTAGGGCATGGTTTGATGAGTTGAGAAGCGGCTTGTGTCTTGGAACTTTGTGCGATCTAAAGTTGATCCTTTTTTACATTTATTTTTCACCATGGTAAAGTGCATTTATGTGTGTTAGTGTATGTAGATGACATACTAATTCTGGAAATAATCTTTGGAAAAAATTAGTGATTTATTCGATCTCTTCCTCAGTTGCTCTTAAAGACACAGGTGATTTGCATCATTTTTGAGGTACAAATTTGTTAGAAATGGTTTGAGCTATATCTCTCTCAACATGTTTATGCTCAGCAGTTGTTGGACATGTTAGGATTACAAAATTTGAAGCCATGTTCTACTCCCATGGTGGTCTCTACCAAGACCAAACCTGACACTACTCTTATGTCCAACCTACCTTTGTCTGGAAGTACTATTGGTGCACTGTAGTATTTAACTTTTACTAGACCTGACCTAGCATTTGCTGTTAATACCCTCAGTCAGCATATGCAGGCTCCTAATTTGGCTCACTGGCAAGCTGTCAAGCATCTGCTGAGATACATCAAAGGGACCCTCTACTATGGCCTTCTTTTCAAACCTTGTCAACCCCTGCATATTCACAGCTTCACTGATGCAGACTGGGGGTGTGATAAAATACACAGAAGATCTGTGGCTTCCTATTGTATTTTCCTGGCTGGTTCTCTTGTATCTTGGTCATCTAAAAAGTAGCATGTGGTGTCTCGTTCCAGCACTGAATCTGAATATCGTGCTCTTGCTAATGCAGCATCAGAAACACAGTGGCTGCTCAATGTTCTGTCTGAATTACATCTCAAACCAACTGCCAAGCCAATACTGTGGTGTGACAATTTAGAAATTTTAGAGCAGCGGCACAATCTGTCATGCACTCAGTGAAGCATATTGAATTTGGATGTTCACTTTGTGAGAGATAAAGTAATGCAAGAACAAATGCTTGTCAACTATGTTCCAACATTTGATCAAGTTGCGGATCTGTGACAAAGCCTCTGCTTCTTTGCCATGTTCACTTATTTTGAAACAAACTCAATGTGGTTTTGACCCATTTCATTTGAGGGAATGTTAGAATATAAGGACTAAACTTATATCTATGATTAATGTAAGGGTCTAGCATGTTATTATGTGACACTAGATGGACACTTGTCACTCTAGTAGCAAGGTTGTTATATTCCCGATATCTAGGAGTTAGTATATTATGGTGTAAGATTGTCTTTGTTGGAATCAATGAAATCATCATCCATATCTTCATTTTTCCAAATCTTATGTGCCATAAAGCCAAACAAATGGTTATGATTTGTTTTACGTGATATTTTGTGATCAATTTAGGGGCGTAGCTTTTACATTACTTCACTATTTAATTTATTTTTATTTTTTATATACATCATCACATGGTTGTCATTGATTGGTGGAATCACCGAATCGGTGATTAAATCGTTTTTCAATCATTCTACGTACATATGAACTCATCAATCATATATTCTATATAAGGTCCAGAAAATATACCTGTTGGCTAGTACATACCAAACACTATAACAAACCTTATCTATCACAACCCATCTACACATGACAAGTGGCACATACAACTACTTATTATTGTTATTATAACTACTAGTCCCCATCAAAGTGAATGACGTTTCAACAATATTCAGTTTGGACCTGAAGTAATTGAATTGAGAACCATATACAGCTTTGGTGATAAACTCAGCAACTTAATCTCTCGTGGGAACATAATATATATACTTCAGTTGTTTGTGGAGAACTTGATTCCTGATCTAGTAAATGTCAATCTCAATGTGTTTTATTCTAACATGATAAACATGGTTCTCAACCTAGGATGCAACCCCAGTGTAGTCATACCAGGCTGTGGCAGTACTGGAAACAAGACTGCTCAGTTCAATCATATCTTTATGCCATTCAGGTAAAGCCAGAGCTTTGGATACACATGTGGGTTCTTGGAGGCAAGTGAGACTAATTGTCTGATATTTAGCAAGATAGGTCTTAGGTTTAAAGATACCACTTTTAGATCTAGTTTGCATGGGATAGCGGTAGGGAGGCGAGAGGATGGAGGATTTTGAGGTGAAGGGGAGGATGAGGATGAGTGGAGGATGTTGGGGTAGTCAATCAAGGGAGGATGGAGATTGAGATAAATTTGAAGAGTCATCATTAGAGTGTGAAGATGCAGGAACATGAAGGAATGAAACTGGATAAGGATCTGTGGATGATGATGTAGTTTGGTATGTCAGGGAGGGTAAAGTAATAAATGTTGATGCGAGGACTATCAATTTGAATAGATTATGGCGACATTGATTGAATCCTTCTTTGAAAGGAAATGTGGTTCCATCAAGAGTTACATCTCTGGATATATAAAATTTGCTGTTTGTCAAGTATTTGAAAACCTCTATGATGTGGATTTTGTCAAAGTTTAACACATTTAACTGTGTGGAATTTGAATTTAGGACTAGGAAACAACCAGATATTAGGATAAAATACACAACCAAAGGATTCAAACAGTTCGTAATTTGGTTTTTGATTGAATACACATACATTGGGTGTTTTGTTTGGGGAACTAAGAGGCATTGAAGCTTGAGCTAGATGAGTGGGACCTAACTCTACTGTATGTCTATGCTTTCTATTAGCTATGCCAAGCATGAGCATAGGGACAATAGTATCTAAAGAGAATGGCCTGATCATATAGGTAAAATTCAAAAGATTTGTATTCACCCCAATCGAATGAAGACATTTAAGTTTTCATGAGAATTGATTTTCAACCATAGTTTCAAAGTGAATGAATGTGTGTAGGGCATCAAATTTCATTTTATGAGGATAAATCCTTAAATACCTAGTGTGATAACCCACAAACTGAATGTAATATAGATATCATTCCACAGATTTAATGGGAGATGACCCTTATAGATCTGTTTGAATGCGATTAAGACAATAAGAAGCATGAGATTCAAAGTTATCATAAGGCAATAAATGTGCTTTTCCTTATATTGTAAAGATTCACAAAAAATAATTTTTTTTTATTAAGTGATGTATTACATTGACTCAAGACTTGACTTAGGACTTTCTTGGATATGGTGTCACAACCTCCGATGCCAAACATTAGGATCTTATTTAACGTTGATAGACTACAAGACATTTTTATTGATAGACTCGGTCTTTTGAGGACTTGAGTGTAAGGACTTTGACTAGAACTGGAGCTTGAGCTTATGCAACCAGGATCATATGACATAGAATCATAAGATTTGGATTGAAGGAAGATCTGAAGAGCTTGAGAATGATGGTTGAGTAGGTATTTGATACATGCCCGACTTGAGATAACATGTTAGCAGGGTGGTCCATGTGTTCTTGTTATTCACAGAACATTTATCAGAGTCAAACACAACGGTTGTAGAATTAACTTGAATAAGTTTATGAATACTAATAAGATTTTTGGTAAGGTGGGGTAAGTGTAATAAGGATAGAAATTGTAATGAGGAGTGATGTGAAGTGGTTGTTAAAAGGAATGTCCTCGGTATTTGTGAAGCATAAGCAGATAAATGAGCATTGGATGGCATTGTATTATCTATCTTAGCGGTGAGACATTCCAAACTTGGCCAAAATATTACGTATGTTGCCTGCTAAGACAAAACGATTTCGACTTTTCTCTCTAAAGATCTCAATCCACTAAAATCTTCTTTGTTGCACCAAATCTTTCATTTCAAATTCAGCACTGAGAAGGTCATTTAGACTCTGAATATCATACTTCTTTTCTGCAGCTATCAACATGTCTTCCACATACAAGACAAGATAGATGTGTGATCAATCTCTTAGCTGACTGTGATAAACACAACAATCATATGAACTTATCTTATAACCAATTTGGATCATGTAATTGTCTAAACTTTTGTACCCCTTGCCTTGGAGCTTTCTTAAGTCCATACAAAGACTTTTCAACTTGAAAACATATCCTTCCTTGCCCAAAACTTGGAACCCCTACAGATTTGAGTCATGTATATCTCTTATCTACATCACCATGCCAATAGGTTGTCTTCATATCTACTTTGCTCAAGTTCAAGATCGAGTTAAGCCCTTATTGCTATCAACACTCTGATGGAGGTGTGTCTAGAAGCGATGAGAATATCTCATCATAGTCCACCCCATTTTTTACGACTCAACCCTCTTGCAACCAAAGCGTGCCTTATACTTGACTTCCTCAGCGGATGTCATTCATTCCTTCTTCTTGAGACCCGTTTACAAGTGACTATCCTCATATCATGTGGTTGGTTGACTAGATCCCAAGTCTGATTTTTCATAATGACTCTATTTCATCTATCATGGCAGAAAGCCATTGAGATGCCTCAGAACATGCCAATGCTTCTCTGTAAGTAGATAGTTCAGAACTATCCACCTCTAATGCAACTTGAAGTGCATATCCAACCATATCCTCAAACTCAAACCTTATGGGAGGCCCGACCTTTGGTTCTTACAGCTCTACTAACAACTATACTCTGCTAACAAATATATGTTGTTTGAGTATCAGTTGACCCTAGTTCAACTGACTGGTTTGGATTTGGCTCTATTAACTGCCTTACCAGATCAGATGAGTGATGACTATGATTAGCTTAGTGTTGCGGCTCAGGTGACTCCACCATTAGATCCACCTCTCTGTCAGCTCTCCCAAATTCAGCTATGATTTCATATTCAACAGACCCCCTCACTAATTAGCCGAGCATAGAATTCACATCGAAGATCACATCTGTGTTGAGTATGACCCTTTTCTATACTGATGACCAAATTCTATAACACTTCACCCCATCTTCATACCCTACAAGAACTCTTTTCTTGGCTCTAGCTTACCCTTACATGATAGTATATTGTGTTTCCAAAACCCTTAGAGTTGAGTAGTCAGCAGGTTTTCCTGACCACATCTCAATTGTTTTTCTGAGATTGATCCATGTGTGAGGTACTCTGTTGATTAAGTGGCAGGCTATGCTGACAGCCTCTACCCAGAATCTCTTTGATAAGCCAGAATTAGATAGCATGCATCTTGACCTTTCCAGAAGTGTTTGAGTCATTTGTTCTGCAACTCCATTCTGTTGAGGAGTATTCCTGGCTGTGTGATGCCTACCAATAACCTCATCCTTGCAAAATTGGTCAAACTCAGACTAGCAGAATTCCAGACCATTATCTGTACGGAGCATCTAAATCTTCTTCCACGCCCGATTTTCCACTAGAGCCTTCTACTGCTTGAAACTGTTGAATGCATCACTTTTTGTTTCATCATCACCACCCAAGTCATTCTTGAATAGTCAACTATAAAGGACCTGAGTATACGGGACCACCAAATGAATCCATTTTTTTATGGCCACCAGCAATCAGAATTGATATAATCAAGTGATGCCTTTGTGTTGCGTATGCCTACTGAGAACTTGCTTCTATGTAAGTTCCCAAATGCACAGTGGTAAAAAATGTCAAGCTTGTTGACCTTATATCCCCTAAGAAGATATGCTGAAGAAAGAACATGCATTCCCCTTTCACCCATGTGACCTAGTCTCATATGCCACAACAGTGCATTGTATGCTGGTGAAGCTGCGAGGATGCAACGGCGTGAGCGGATACAATAGAGCCTTTCAATATATAAAGGTTCCCTCTTGATACCCACGAAGACCCATATTTGAATCTTTGTAAATATTGACATTCCACCTCCACCCTTGAAATTGAACCCCTTGTTGTCCACTAGACTAAGAGATACCAAATTCTTGGTCATTTGTGGAACGTGTCTAACATCTTTCAGTGTGTAGAATCTACCATCATCATCCTTAACTGAACTGAGTCAATTCGCTCTATCTTGCAGACCTTGTTGTTGGCCATAGAGACGTGTCTCCCAAATGTCTGCTCATAGTTGAGAACCACTCCCCGTGTGGACAAAAATGATAGGATGCTTCAGAGTCTAGGATCCACACATCAACATGATATGATGACTTACACTCTCTTAGCACGGATCCTTATTTGAGTCATGCTCAGCTGTGCCAAAATTTTTCTCTTGCTCCTTCTTTTTCTTTGGACAATTGGACTTCCAATGTCCTGCTCCTTACAGTAATTACATACATCTGTGAACTTAGGACTTTTGGACCCATATTTCTTAGATTTCTTCTTCTGTCCATGCCCTTTTCACTTTAGTCTTTCTTGACTACCCGGACCAATTGTTTGATTATGCGTGTATCTGCTGCCTTTATCTCGGCTCCTTGGCATGTAAAGCTAACCTTACATCCTCCATCGCTCTTGTATCCTTCCTAACAATAAAAAGCGCACAAAATTCTCATATAATGCGGTAATGACACCAGCGAGATTAAAGTGGCATCTTCATGCTCAATCTTAACATCAATATTCCTCAGTGAAGTAATATTATGTTCGGTTGATTGATAAGTCAACTTTCTTGTACTTTGGTGTGCGATTAAGCCCCGTTTATCACTTTATTGGCATGTTTTGGGTAGTTCTAAACCTAATTAAAAGTAATATCGTGAGTTATACATGAGGAGTTAAAGCTGTCATATAGATAGAAAACTCCGCCTTTTTAATGATATTTAACTCTTTTCCGAGCACTTTTTGTCTTGCGGAATTACGTGTGGTGTTTGTTCGTATATGTTATTGCAGGACTTAGGGAACTCGAGGACCCGGAAGGTGATGTTTTTGGATTGAGGAACGTATTCAAAGCATGAACGTATGAAAGTGGAGGAAAAATCGAGTTTGGAGTGGAATCAAGGCAAACGAGCGTTTGCGGCAAAGCTCAGGCAAACTGGCGTTTGGCCAGGCCAGATGGGCGTTTGGAAATTCGGCATTTGATACTGAAAGTTAGATTTTCAGACGGACGAGTGTCCAACTGACCCCTAAACGGGCGTTTGGTTAGGTTTAGCCCGAAGTCAAGAAAGCTCATAAAGCTCGGACGAGCGTTCAAGGCAGTCCAGCCGTTCATTCACTGAAGAATAAACCCTAATCATCATCAGATCTCCAGGCAGACGAGCGTCCACCTTGGAGCAAACGCTCGTTCATCACCGACAGCAGCAGATTTCAACCCTACACTATAAATACGCAACTCTTTCAGCATTTTTACATAACTAGCCGACTTTAGACACTTACAGGCGATTTTAGTGCGGTTTTAGTGTAGGTTGATTATCCTTTGATTCCATAGATAACATCCTTCGATTCTACATACTTTCCATAGCTTATATTTACGTTTCAAGATCAAAGATTTGGCTTTTCGGTGCAATTATTTCTTCATACTTTTTCTGGATCAGATTTTCTTCGACTATATGGTAATGACTACTTTTTCCGTTATTGTTTTGAATTCACGATTTCCATTCTTATTTTGTTTATTAGTATAATCATGAGTAGCTAATTAGTTGTGTAGTCGAATTATGTGAAAGCGGCGAAAACCTAAGGGGATGAGATTGGGAGTTGTGTAGTGCGTAATATCATGTTTAAGCGATTAATCCCGTCCTTGATCGACTTTTTCTAAGTGTCCAATCTTGCGGCGATTGTACCGGGTCAATTATAGCTTAGAATCGGTGAGTCAGGTCGTATCCTGAGGATGCCGGTTAAGTATCAAAACCACTAAGCGCGTTTGGTTTAGGAAAAACATAAAGGTGAGTTTTAAAACTAAGGTAAGCCATGGTGTCACTCCACAACTCACCACCTAAATGCCACAAAAAGAAAAGAAAAGAAATAAAATATAAGGTTAGCCAAGATAATGGTCAAAGTGATAAAGTAGAAATTATGATTCGTTAAGAAATGATTCGACCTACCTAAATATTGAGTGCGAACCCCCGGCTTTAGTGATTGCCCGCTCTCACATGATACAACCACTCTATATCTCTTCAACGGCCTAATTAACTAAAATGGGTCTAGAAGAATCGATATGCATTACACTCATTGGGTTGCCTAACCACGATTAGTGAACCCCACTCTAGAAACCAAATCTATCTACAGTCGATTTTACTAAGTGGTCTCATTACCCATTTTCCATACTAAGTATCTTCTCTCGATCTCAACCAAGTGTGCTAAATCATGTATTAGGTGATTAATCTAACACAAGCATTAAGGCCAAGTAATGAGAAATAATTCCACAAAATGCTTGAAATCTAAACAATCATTCTCACAAATCACAAGAAACTACAATATCACAATTCACATTTCATGGGTTAGATTTCTATACTTTATCTTCATCTTCTCCAACTTGGCTTTTACACCATTCCAAGAAGATGAAGAATCCGGATACAAATCTAACTAAAACTAACACAAAACAAGATGAAATTAAAGAACAATAAGCTAAATAAAAGATTACCCATGAAAATCCATCTTCATTGACTCCATCTCTTCAAAGTACAAGCAATCATCTCACACCCATAGAAAAAAGAAGAAGCTTGAAGAAGAACACCATGAGATTCAAACCATCTAGCTATTACAATCCGTTAATTACATTGTTTTTGTGTTAGAGTGACCTCCCCCAAGGTCTCTAATGGAGGAATTTCGGCTCTAAGGGTTTGGGGAAAGGGGGGAGATCAGTTTCCAGCTGCAAAATCGTGTTTTATGGTGTAAAACGCGTAACGAGCCGAGCTGCCCGAAGTTCGGCCCGACGGATGGTTCGATACTAGATTGTCTTCAGTAAATGGATCATAACTGCGTGTAGACCTCCGATTTGAGTGATTTAAGATGCTTTGGAAAGCTTGTTCAAAGATCTACAACTCTTGTGAAGATGTCAAAGCCGAAATCTGTTTCTTAGATGGGTCAAAAGTCGATTTAAGTCAGCTGTGAGTAAGTATGCTCGAGACAATTGACCCGTAACAACTCCGTGGCCGGGTACACACCGCACCGTACAAGCGCGTCTTATCAACATCAAAAGCATCTCTCCCGAGGCTTGGTCAACCTAAGATCCTGCAATGACACGCCAAAAATACCAAGCGTAAACTCGCCTACAAAATATTGGTCCTAATGACCAAAAAATACTATAAAAACTACTTTATTTATTACTACGTACTACTTATTGTATCCTTATGAAAATATGAAAATCGATGCCCGAAAGGTGCAAAATTACTATTAAAATCACGGGAAATGGGGCTAAAAACATAGTGAATGCATCATAAAATTGACTTACATCAACTACTCCCCACTTAGCTCTTGATATAGCCCTCGATCAAGAAGGTGAAAAAAGAAATGTAAGTCAATGAAATGATGCAAACTTTATGAAATATTACGAAAATCAAACTCATTTGACATCCACACTACATATCCACTCCTACTTGAAAAACACATTGTTTCCAATGTGAAGTAAAAGTAGAAAAGTATGGTGGGTATCAAGGAGGTGACCACTCCCCACTTAGTTCTTTATCATCATCGTGCAAAAGGAAGCGATCAAAATAATTTAGAACAAGAAATATACTTAAAACAAATGGAAGATGCAATAGATAGAGTAAATGATGCAATCGTCAAGAATCATGTAACAACAAATTAATCTATAAATAGTTGTGCTACGAGGTGTGTGTGTGAATAGTCTATCAAAAATGTAATCCAAGCATATTAGTTGTAATCATGCGAGCAAAATAGATTATAGCAAACCATAGGCTAAAGAATAATATCTATCTCCACTAATCGGGGCATTAAGAGTCAAAAATAGATCGGGTAGGACTTGATGGCTTGTAACGTTAGGCTCGGGTAGTTGGCTAATCGAAGGGATAAAATGATAAATCAAAGAGAATAAGCAAGATAGCAAGAATCTATACCTTCTTCTCATCGATCAAGTACCGCTTCAATTGTGTCATCATCCAAACTTACATTACTTGGACTTGTTGAACTTGTCCTCCAAAATTGATTTCAAGGCTCACCATTTATTGCATCTTTATTTACAACTTTATTGAACTTCATTTGATTTGTTTTGAATTTTTGGAGAAAATTTGATTTTTATTTTTATTTTTCTTCTCTTTTGTTTTAATACACCAATGGACTTGAACTTCAAAAGATACCATCTCAACTTATGCCAACAATGTCATCCAACACTTAACTTCAAAGTCATCACCACACAATACATAGAAACTTGCTAAGCTTGCGGGATGCCAAGGGAATGTAGACCAAAATTAGGCTAAGGGTCGGATTATAATGAGGTTAATCATGAATGGCTAGTTTTGAGTGGGGTCTCACCACTCTACAAAGGGTGAGATGGGGGCAGTGGAAATTACGTTCGGGAAGGCCATTTGGCTATGGTCGAGTCAAAGAAATGCCAGGACCGTCATCCCTAACAACCGACTCAAAACACCCTTCTATTTAGCCTTGAAAGATATACATTCTAAATTCTAGTTGCTTATCAAAATACGTGCATGATTACACACCAAAATACTTGTTAACAAAATATCAAGACTATACGTGCGCAAGATATCAAGTAGTCACAACTAAATATAAGACGAAAATGCAATTAAAGATTACTATCGACATTACATATTTAGAATACTATTAACATCTATAAATGTCAAGTATTCATGCCTTAGTCTAAGTAATTTTTATCAAGCTACTTGATGCACGAAAATAAGCAAGAACTAAGTTTGTAAACAAAAATCATCGATTTGCAAACGAAAGTTAATATTAATTTTTTTTGAAAAGCACGTAGCTCCAAAGGCTATCAACATTGCACTTATACTTAAAGAGAGTCGTTATGCAAGTTGAAAGATCACGAAATTCTCAAGTGAGAGGAAGCTAAAAAAACCTTTCCGAGATGATTTTAGTGAGACGAAAGAAAAAAATTGCACATCTTTTGCTCAAAAGCTTCAAGAACATGACAATTAAAAAAACTTTCATTCACTTGAAAATAAAAATCTACCTAAACATTCTAAGTTTAGAGTCCTTAGCTCGACTTTCTACCCAAAACAAAGTTAAGGATAGTTATTTTAAAAGGTGAAAATTGATGTTAAACAAACTATAATGAGTACCTCATAGACAAGACAAACATCAAAGTTGATAACAACAACTACCACCAAAGAATAAAAAAATAAAAATGAAGGTGAAAAACTTTTGTTACAAGCATTTTGACAAACACCACATAGACATGGTAAATATCATATATGTATAACAAAAATTTCCCAACAAAAGAAAAGAAAAGAAAAGTGCCTAAGCCCAAACTAACTAGTAATTACAATGATATTAACGAAACATCCCGGCAGCGGCGCCAAAAACTTGATCGACTTTTTCTAAGTGTCAATCTTACCGGCGGTGTGCCGGGTCAATTATAGCCTAGAATCGGTGAGTCAAGGTCGTATCACGAGGATGCGGTTAAGTATCAAAACCACTAAGCGCGTTTGGTTTAGGAAAAACATAAAGATGAGTTTTAAAACTAAGGTGAGCCATGGTGTCACTCCACAACTCACCACCTAAATTCCACAAAAAGAGAAAGAAAAGAAATAAAATCTAAGGTTAGCCAAGATAATGGTCAAAGTGATAAAGTAGAACTTATGATTCGTTAAGAAATGATTCGACCTACCCTCCATCCATTTGTGACTTTGTGATAAATATTGAGTGCGAACCCCGTTTTAGTGATTGCCGCTCTCGCATGATACAACCACTCTATATCTCTTCAGCGGCCTAATTAACTAAAATGGGTCTAGAAGAATCGATATGCATTACACTCATTGGGTTGCCTAACCACGATTAGTGAACCCAGCTCTCTAGAAACCGAATCTATCTACAGTCGATTTTACTAAGTGGTCTCATTACCCATTTTCCACACTAAGTATCTTCTCTCGATCTCAACAAAGTGTGCTAAATCATGTATTAGGTGATTAATCTAACACAAGCATTAAGGCCAAGTAATGAGAAATAATTCCACAAAGTGCTTGAAATCTAAACAATCATTCTCACAAATCACAAGAAACTACAATATCACAATTCACATTTCATGGGTTAGATTTCTATACTTTATCTTCATCTTCTCCAACTTGGCTTTTACACCATTCCAAGAAGATGAAGAATCCGGATACAAATCTAACTAAAACTAACACAAAACAAGATGAAATTAAAGAACAATAAGCTAAATAAAAGATTACCCATGAAAATCCATCTTCATTGACTCCATCTCTTCAAAGTACAAGCAATCATCTCACACCCATAGAAAAAGAAGAAACTGCAGGAAGAACACCATGAGATTCAAACCATCTAGCTATTACAATCCGTTAATTACATTGTTTTTGTGTTAGAGTGACCTCCCCAAGGTCTCACAATGGAGGAATTTCGGCTCTAAGGGTTTGGGGAAGGGGAGATCGTTTCGGCTGCAAAATCGTGTTTTTATGGTGTAAAAGCAGCGTAACGAGCAGCTGCCGAAGTTCGGCCCGACGGATGGTTCGATACTAGATTGTCTTACGTAAATTGATCATAACTGCGTGTAGACCTCCGATTTGAGTGATTTAAATGCGTTGGAAAGCTTGTTCAAAGATCTACAACTCTTGTGAAGATGTCAAAACCGAAATCTGTTTCAAAGATGGGTCAAAAGTCGATTTAAGTCATTTGTGAGTAAGTATGCTCGAGACAATTGACCCGTAACAACTCCCGTGGCCGGGTATTTTACTTCGCACCGTACAAGCGCGTCTTATCAATATCAAAAGCATCTCTCCGAGGCTTGGTCAACCTAAGATCTGCAATGACACGCCAAAAATACCAAGTGTAAACCCGCCTACAAAAGATTGGTCTTAATGACCCAAAAATACTATAAAAACTACTTTATTTATTACCACTTACTACTTATTATATCCTTATGAAAATATGCAAATCGATGCCCGAAAGGTGCAAAATTACTATTAAAATCACGGGAAAAGGGGCTAAAAACATAGTGAATGCATAAAAAAATTGACTTACATCAGTCCTAAAAGTGATTATAACATCTTTGAATTAGTTTGATCACCTAGTTCACTGTCATACACATCGAACTTATAGATGTATTTTGCGGTGAGATGTAGGAAAAGGGGTTTTGGGATCGTTGCGTAGATTTGGCCTAGTTGTTAGGGATTTGTTTCCAATCTGAGAGGTTTGTCATCGTTGTTCGAGCAACTATAGACCTTAATCATGTTAGGATAATCGATTTTCTAAAGGAAGAGTCGGATAGCTTCACATAGGGTGGTTAGATCTAGTTGTTCAGTCTAATCACTAGAATTAGGAGTTGGCACCCGTGGATGTCGTTAAACTGCATATGATAGGTAGGTCGGTTAAGACACGCTTCCTATCAAGTCTTTCCTTAGGGGTAAAAGTAGCTCGTGGGATCATAGTTCGGCTATACCTTTTTATATTTAGAAGTAAAACCGGTAGTATAAACTTTATTTCTGCATTAGCATAATATCTTCCACCGTTATTTTGGCCTGAACTAAGTTCTACATCAGGTTGGTACTTAGACATTACTCCCTGTGGATTCGACCTTGTGACCACTATACTCCCGTTGACCCGATACTCTGTCGGTGAAAGTTAGCGGTTAAGTACTTTGCTATCATTGATCAAGATGATCTTTCAACTGAGTACTATCATGCATTCTTAAACTGAACAGACGTTGCTTCAACACAACTTGTTGGTTAATGACTTAGTCATATACAGGCTGTCAAGCTTCAATCAAAGCCCAACATCGGTGTCTTCCTCTGCAATTTCTGTGATAACATCATCTGACAGGAACGACATGATGATTGAATATGTCTTCTCCTCCAGACTGGCCATCTCATGGGAACTGGCATCCTTTTACCGGATAAATGAGTCCACGGCCCTTAATTCTTTACTTGGGGCTTGCATCTTGATCTGCCATAAAGCTGCGATTGTTCCTTCTTGTAAATTTATAGATTTTCACGTTAATTGCAGACATCTTTCTTGTCGAAGAACAGACATTTGATACCAGAACCTAGCGCCGGTGAAGACCTTGGTGACGATCAAATATATTCCAACTGCGGAGATTCCCATAAACCTTCCGCTCGATACTGAGTTTTCTATAAAGATGACAAGCAAAGAACAAAGCAGTGCAATCTAACGTAATAATCAAACACAAGAAAGCAGAAATAGAAATAAACAGTAGTTTAACGTGGTTTACGGCATTGTCTTTGACTACTTCACGGACAAGAAAAAGAAATTTATTATGCAGAGAAATTCACAAAGTTTTACACACTTGCATTAATTACAATCATTGGGTATTTGTAGCCTTGGAAACCTAACCCCCAATAGCCACAACGACATTGTCGGAATTTCCATAAATGCCCCAGATGTGACTCAGTTCAGCTGAGTCACCAGCTCAGTAACCAACACTAAGATTGCAATAGCTCAGCAGTATTCAACGGACTCAGAAGACTACTCTGCTAACAGATTGTCTTCAGCTGACTTCCCTAGATTTGAACTGTTGGTCTCTTGAAAAGGCTTTGGTTAAGTTTAAAGGGGGGGTGAATAAACTTAACACTTAAAACTTTTGGAGTTAACAAACTCAGCAATGTCGATAGCACTGCTTTGCGCTCGAGAGATCTGTGACCACTCGGTGAGTCTGTTGTGATTGATATTACTAGATTTGTTGCAGCGGAATATATTTAGATTAAGCCTTGTTACTTGTTGTTAAAAAAATGACCTTTGAATATTAGATACTCAGTAGTGTAAGTGTGTGATTCAGTTGCTAATTTCAGTAAGTTGATGTAATCAGTATACTAAATGCAGAAAGTAAGTAGGCAGATTTTATAGTGGTTCTAGGTGGTGTAATCCTATCAGTCCACTCTTCTCCTGTGATGTTGGAGGAAATTCACTAGAGATCTTTGAGGTTGCAGTTACAAGAATCCTAAGGTATGCATACTTCACCAATAACTATGGATTCACAAACTAAATATTTGAAGCAGGTAGGATTCTTTGCTCCAAAGTATTCTCTTGGTCCTTGAAGGGTAGGATTGTCTCTTCACCGGCTCCACCACAAACAATAGTTTTGACACCTAAGTGCTTCTCTGTCTTGAAGAGGTTTCTTGTAAAAGAAAGTTTGAATCAAGTGAATGATTCAACGATCGACATCTTGTTCGAGGATGAAATGATCGTGACTTGATGTCTTTAAATGTGTGTACTTGATATAACTTGATAGCAGGTTAAACTTGAAGAGTTTTCTGGATCAGTAGCTTTTAGCTCAGTGATGTCAGCAGGGTGTTTTTCTTGATTAGAAACTTGATAGCTTGGAGTAGATTATTTGTTTTCATCACTTTTCATCATCTTCAAAGCGAGTCGAAGTCCTCTATTTATAGGTAGGAAACATGTGACTTCTTGTTTGAAATTCAAATAGCCATTTGATTTGTCTCCACCTTGACTTGCTTTTTTATATTTATTCATAAAATGCGACCTTTGTCGATTTACTTTTTGTCAGTTTTCAGTCGGTCCACCCTTTGACTTATGTCCATTGGTTAATCCTCTGAATCATTCCAACGTTCTTTTATCTTGGCCATTGATTTGTTGACAATATCAAGGCTTGTAATCCGTCCTTATCCTTGTAATCTTCCAATGTAACCCTTGATTAAATCAAGAATTATACTCAGCAGATGTTTGACTTATTTTAGTTTGCTGATGTACATATCTGTCAGCTGGCTTAAGTCTGCTGTGTTTCAATAACACTTGGTTTGCTTTTCATCTAACTTCTTATTATGAAGTTAGAGTACACAATTTTGATTATAACTAGGTTCCAATCACCACTTAACATATGGAACTTAGACCTTGTACACAAGGTATATGTAATCAGTTTAGGTCATCATAGACTTCCCTAAATTCAGATTCCATATCCTTGACTTTAAACACCAAGTTTGATCCCTTAGCCTTCAATAACTGAGTTTGACCCCTCAGCCTCCAGTCTTGGCGGAGTTCTAACTAGTCTCTCGACCTAGTTACCCTCTTGATCTAGGCAGTCTCTTTGTCTGATCACGACCTAATTACAATGCTTGTTTGATCAAACCTATACAAAGATCAAACTCTAATAAACCTATACATTTGATCTAGAAGACTACTCAGATTGCAATAGCTCGGCAGTATTCAACAGAATCAGAAGACTACTCTCTTAATGATTGTTCTCGGTGACTTCCCGTATTTGAACACTCTTGTCAACAGCCCATCACTCAGCTGACCACCAGATAACTTTGCCAAATTCTTATTTTTTCTTAAATCTTATTTTTTTCTTAAATCGAAGAACTTTAAAATTTTATTGATGCAAAGATTTATGTATTACGTTGATAGTTTTATGCTTTATATATATTAGAATTATAGGAATTTGTAGCATATACTCTATGTGCTCACATTTACTATGCATGGGCAGATTTGGAAGGCTCGTTGTTCGTGTATTTTATATAATGCCTTTGATGTTATTTGTCGAATTATCTCCGTTTGAAGATCTAAGTTGAGAGTTCATTTTGCTCATGGAGGCAGCTTTTCTTTCTCTTTTTGTTTTTGTTTTTGTTTTTGTAATAAACAAAACCTTTTATTAATAAGATGATATAATTAAGGTCGAATCTCCCTTATACTAAAAATCGTTGATGAAAGCGCAGTGATTCTGCGTCCTTAACACCTATAACAAATAAACTCGATGTGAGAAAATTCAGTTTATAAGAAAGAATACAACACCTACGCTACCCGACCGAATTGATCCCGACCGAAAATTCGGGAATTTACCCGACCAATTCATACGGGAATGGGATCGGGTTCAAAACCTAGTCCGTAAAAATCCCGATCCGACCGAATTTGTATTTTTTTGTTTTTTTTTTATATATATATATATATATATATATATATATATATATATATATATATATATAATAATAATAATAATAATATAATCTGAATACCACCCATATAAATACCCTCATCCCACATTTTACCCTTAACCTAAAGAAAAACTACTTGCCGCTTGCCCGCTCTCGGACCTTGACTCTGCTTTGCTCGAGTCGCCGCCGATCAGTGTCTTCTCCGACCACCTTCAGTCGGTAATTATTTATCTCAGCCCTAGATACGATTCTTTACTTCAAGTCTTCAATTTTCTATCTCATTTTTTTCCTCATGATTTCACACGATTTACTAGCTATTTATGGATTTAGTGTTTCATTACTCTGGGAGATAAGTCAAATTGTACATCGAATTGGGATTGAAGATTATTTTCCGGTATTTTTAATTCTAATTTGATGTTGGTCCCCAACTTTAATGTTGAAATTATTCACTCAAGAAATCTCAAATCGGGTGTTGAAGATTCTTAGTCTTACATTGTATTTTCCTTTCAGTCTGAAGCTGTCCGCGTGAACATAAATGTCATTATGTCAATGATGTTTTTCATTAACATTGAACAAGTTTTTGTCCTTTTTATCATCAATATATATATATATATATATATATATATATATATATATATATATATATATATATATATATATATATATATATATATAGTAATGCATTATATTTTCTTTGAAGATAGAATGGTAATTTAGTTGTTTGTCTCGTATTCGGAAAAGAACTATTGTTTTAACTTTTAATTTTGGTGTATGTCTATGAACTATGATCAAGTTATTGTCGTCCTTTTTATATAAAAACATGAATATATTTTAAGATCATATATTCGGGAAATTCATTCCCGATTTTCCGGGATCCCGAATTTATCGGGAACGGGTCCGGAAAGAAAAATAGAATCCCGAATCGAATCGGGTCGGGATCGGAAAGGTGTGTTACGGGACGGGTCCCGAACCCGATGCCACCCCTAATGTCAGCAGGGTGTTTTTCTTGATTAGAAACTTGATAGCTTGGAGTAGATTATTTGTTTTTCATCACTTTTCATCATCTTCAAACTGAGTCCGAAGTCCTCTATTTATAGGTAGGAAACATGTGACTTCTTGTTTGAAATTCAAATAGCCGTTTCAGATTTGTCTCCACCTTGACTTGCTTTTTTGATTATTCATAAATGCGACCTTTGTCGATTTACTTTTGTCGAGTTTTGATCTGTCCACCCTTTGACTTATGTCCATTGGTTAATCCTCTGAATCATTTCAACGTTCTTTTATCTTGGCCATTGATTTGTTGACAATATCAAGGCTTGTAATCCATCCTTATCCTTGTAATCTTCCAATGTAACCCTTGAATAAATCAAGAATTATACTCGCGAGATGTTTGACTTATTTTAGTTTGTTGATGTACATATCATCGGTGGCTTAAGTCTGTTGTGTTTCAATAACACTTGGTGATTGCTTTTCATCTAACTTCTTATTATGAAGTTAGAGTACACAATTTTGATTATAACTAGGTTTCAATCACCACTTAACATATGAAACTTAGACCTTGTACCACAGACTTCCTAAATTCGATTCCATATCCTTGACTTTAAATACCAAGTTTGATCCCTTAGCCTTAAATAAGCGAGTTTGACCCCTCGGCCTTGATCTTGTGAGGTTCTAACTAGTCTCTTGACTAGTTACCTCTTGATCTAGGCAGTCTCACGTCTGATCACCGACCTAATTACAATGCTTGTTTGATCAAACCTATAGAAAGATCAAACTCTAATAAACCTATACATTTGATCTGAAGACTACTCAGTTGCAATAGCTCGGCGATATTCAACGGACTCAGAAGACTACTCTACTAGCAGATTGTCCTCGGTGACTTCCCAGATTTGAACACTCTTGTCAGCGACCCATCACTCGGTGACCACCAAATAACTTTGCCAAATTCAGGATGTAGAGATCAAGTCACACTTGACAACAAGTTTTTCTCAATCTTCTATCGTATATTCGTGTTCTATTTTGTTCTCAATCCTGCATCACATATTCCTGGTCTTTTATTTTCTTTATTGAGGTTAAGTTTGTCCATTTATTAATTTTTGTCCATATCAACAACGAAAAGTTAAAAGATGTCTTATTTGCCTGTTTATGTTAATTTTGTGTCTTTATGGACCTTTACCTCGTTATATTACTACATACTCTCTATATTACCTCCTTATTAATTTTTTTAGTAGTTGCTAAAAACACATAAATTAAAAGAAGCGTTAATAATTTGACCTTAACATCAAATTGACAATAACACTTTTTGAATTTAATTAATGCAATATTGATTTTAATCTCTCTATCCTTAATAAATAAGGTTATATTTAGGAAAACATAATAAATAGTGTTTTGTAAATGTAACTACTACAAATAAAAATTGATATTTTTGTTGGAGAAATATGATATTTAAATAGCAACGGAGGGTGAGTAATAAGAGTTGTTCGAAGCATTTGCTACACGCTTTTGTGCTTTAATAATTTCTTGTCCGATACTCAAATGGACAATCAAATTTCAAGCTTTAGTGTACAATGTGTTTGATTTTAATTGGTTTCTTTAATTTATTTATACTGAAAACTGTTTTATCTGATTCTCATCCGTGTTCTCTCTCTACTTCACCGTGTTTAATTCGCGTACTACCCGTATGTATTCTGAAAACACGATTACTGTATCGAAGAAGTGTATAAAATATTGGGATAAATGTAATTTACCCTTCAAACTATATATTCCGTATAATTTACGATCTTTTAGTATTATTTGATTAATTTATGACCTTAAACTAAATACTATGAGCAATTTATAACCAAAAACCTTTAATTTCTCAATTTATCTCCCTAAGGTGGTATTTTTGCTCAATATACGTCCTTTATTCAAACATAATATTATTTTAAATATCCAATTAAGGGTAAATTTGTCAATGCATCACCATCTTTCAATCTTCCATATGTTAGTTATAATAATAAGATTGAGTTAGGAGTTTATTTAAATAATATTATTGGAACTTGAATAATAATATAATTGTTAGGATATATTATTTGGTTTAGATAGAATTATATTTGAATAGATCTCTATCATTACTAAGGCTATAAATATTGTAATGTTCTATCAGTATCAATAATCTTCAATACAATCGTTTTTATATTTATCTTTTATGGTATCAGAGCTCTCTGACTGACGTCGTTTAGATTCTGATCAATTTTTTCAAGAAATTTATTCGGGTGGGGTTCGTTACATTAATTTAAACGAACCCTCAACCCCCAATTATTGCATTTATTTCTTCCTAATTTTCTTATTTTCCGTTAATTTCTTCCTCGTATCTTCCTGCTCCGAATTCTTCTCTATCTCCTCCTCCTCCATAGATGCATATCAATGTCACTCTTGAATCTGCATACCCTTTTGGCGTTTTACAGGTACCCATTTACTCCAAATCTTCGTGCAATTGCACCTACGATTGCCACCTGGCATATATATGAACATTTGCACTCCACCAAGCATTGACAAGTTTATTCTTCCCCATCTATCCAAAGGCAAAATCGACATAATCGTGGCACCACAATTCACCGATCCAGTGATTAAAGCCAACATCTGTGAAGCATCACCTTACCTTTTGCTCTCTCTAAAATATCACGGCCTTTCTTTTCTAAAATACCTCCTCCCTTTGAATCACACCACCCTACCCTTCTCTCTCTCTCTATTTTTTCTGTGATATTTCTACTATTCCACTGCACACTTCTATCTTCTCTGTTTTTCCCCCCCTTTGACTTTTCTTCTGCCCCTTCTCCAATGACCAATCTCTTACAACAACAACAACAACAACAACAACAACAAAAAAAAAAAAAAAAAAAAAAAAAAATCTTATTTCCTTCCCGTCCAACAAGAGAATATAAGCGTTAAAACTTTTTTTTTTTTTTTTTTCACTTTTCTGATTGTGTTTTTTGTTGGTTTTTAAATCAAATAAATTGTTCTATTGTCATTATTTATCTCTCAAACCCCAGCAATATGTGATGATAGTCTATCAAACTATTTATTTTTCTCTCATTTCCTTCTAGTATGAACTCTTTTCTCCGGCACTCAGCAGTCAGCACCTATTTCCTTCTTTATTTTCTAGTAATCAAAATCAACTGTCTCTTGTAATTCACTCCTATCATCGGCAGTTATAATTTCATTCACTTGATTTGCTCTACCTCTATCTATAAATTCTTATTTTTTTAGGGTATCCAATCATCTTAAGGATGATCTTCCCTCCAAATATTTACTTCTTTCTATCACTTCTTCTATGAATCTTCAAACCTTTTTTGAGTCATCCATTGCACGTTCAAGCAATATCAGGTTGATGTGAAGCAGTTATTGATGATTGATACAGAGAAGTTTCTTGCAGACAGCATGTGAAGGGTGAAGGAAACAAGATTCATTGCATTACCATAGGGTAGCGGGGGCGTGTTAGAGATAATGACAATATTGAGTTATGGGTTTGTTTAAATAATATTGTTTGAATTTGAATTATGATAGAAATGTTTTTTTTTTTTTTTTTGAAAATCAAACCTAAAAAATTATGATAGAATTGTTAGGATATATTATTTGGTTTATATAGAGTTCTATTTGAATAGATCTATATTATTACTAAGGCTATAAATATTGTAATGTTCTATCAATATCAATCAATCAATGCAATACAATCTATTTTATTTTTCTATCACCCTACCTTATTTTTCTTTCACCACCACACTTGCGGCCTTACCTTTCTCCTACCTTTTTTTTTGAACATCCATTGATTTCATTAATATCAGCAATATGCTAAAAACCATTACATTGTTAGAAGTAATATCGTCGGATCAATCGAGGATTGACCCGATTCTGTAATGAAGCATCGGATCTAGATCTAAGCGAAACAAAGAACATAAATTAAAGATCAAACTACAAGGAAGTTTGGATTTTTACCTTTTATGGTACTTAACTCCAAGAACAAAAGTAGTATCCACGCAAGTTGAGAAGCCACAGCCTTCCAACGTGTGTCTCCCAGCAACACCAGGTGGATGGTGTTTCCCGCCGCTAGACCTCCTTGATGTGCTACCGGAATAATCCCGAAGATTATTCCAACTCGAAACCCAAAATACTTGGTCGAAATATCAACCCAAGTATTTGTCAATAATGGCGTGAATTATGTGTGTCAAAAGGTTTGGAAGAACTCTGTTTATATAGGAGAGTAAAACTTAACCTCCAAGGATTAAATAATTAAGAGATAATTATTAGATTAATCCTTTATTCCAAATAAAAGATAAATAAAATGATTATCCCAAACAAATTAAGATAAATCATATTATTATCTAATATTCCATGAATTATCAATTAACAAATAAAAGATAAATCACATGTTAAATAATTATCCAAGAAAACTAATTTCCCAATAATTAAATAACATCACAAAAAATGCGCCACTTGTAAACCCAAAATAAGTCCACACGCATATTTCTATATTTGACCAATTAGGTTAAAAAGGTCAACACACTAATTTGGGCCGAGTTCACGAAAAATGTCTTTTCCATGTATTTAATTATTTAGTCAACTAAACAATTAATCCACATATCAAATTAAATAGCCCAATCCACTATTTAATTATAATCGAGGTGAAACGACGAGAAATCCAATTATGCTATTTCGGGAGCCACGTCGGGGACCATAGACCTATATTCAGTAGCTACAATAAATTAGATAAAATTATTCATCAGACAAAATAATTATATCCAACCTATTAATTCCGGGATTACACCACCATAAACCCGAGCCCGAACTCTCATCGAATATAGATAACTTACACTCAATTTATGAGTCGAAAGCGTCCATCGATATAATCATTACATACTGAGATAAATCCTCCATAGATTCATTTCATTACGGTGGGAAGTCTCCGTGAACCCGACTTCAGAATATCTTATCCTTATTTACCTTTAACCCCAGGTGATCAATTAGTTCACATATCGACTAGTAGCTAATTAGTCTAAATATGAACTCGGTCGATCGATCATTTTATAGGGTCAACAAATAAAGGAAGCATGCTGGCCTACTTCCCGAGGAATGAATGGATTCCATATTCGTGATAGCACGGACTACTCACTCATCCCCGAATAGAGCCAGCGAGAAGTGTTGGACCACATCTTTGTGAAGTGATCCTTACTAACACATCAAACTCTACCCTAGTCTAAGCGGTTATGCAGTGATCACCTCGAGATTAAGATTAATCCATATATGATCATCTTACGATTCGATAAGACTTCTCGATTACGGAATTATATCGAGAACTCAAATCAAATAGGTCCAGATTACATATGATTATCATCATATATAAATGCCCCACTAGGTACCCTATTACCGATAGTCGGATAAGACCGTCACACCTAAAGTGTTAGGCGCATTATTAGCAAATTAATCTGAGACCCGTGCTCAGATTATTAATAAACGCTACGGACTAAGTTAATTTTAAGTACATCTCACTAACTCAATCCTCTTGTCTATAGTCATACACTGAGTTATGTGATTACATAAACGAGGTACTTAGGTTTTTCAGTAGTGTCTTAATTATAAGCACACATGCATATAATAAGATGAATTATTAATTCTGTCCTAAAACAATTACATAATTGTCTTTCGGGCACTACACCTAACATACACAATGCTCCAGATATTCATCCTAATTGCAGCAGATTTTCACAACTTAAAAAAGGAAAAAGCAGATAGATAAACAACAAAAATCGATCCAGAACCTTCCTATATGTCGCCAGCTAATTATGCATTATAGAGAAGATACCAAAGTTCCGGAATAGAGCATAACAGCGCCCCCAATAGAACAAATTGCTGCATTTCCTCCATTTCCTAAAATCCCAATCTTGGCAAACCTCGAAAGAAATAGCCTATGAGTTCTTTGTAACTAAGGAAACGGCATTCATCGGATTAGCCATCCATTCTTCCCACTCCAGTTTCTTAAGACCCTTAGAATTTGACAACCATGAAAAAGATAATCTTTGAACTTCCCTAAAAATCATCTCCGGATTAAGAACTTGAGCCCGAATATAATTTTGTTTCTAAAATTCCAAATTACGCAAGCTGTGATTCCCACTACAGCTGCCCAAAAACAGGACGCCAATTTTGACACAGTATTTCCACCATTTCTTGCTTGCAAAAAACATAAATCACTAAACGAGAAAGCGTTTAGGCCAACGATCTTACACCAACTTTGAACATGTGAACAAATAAGAAGAGACACATCACATGCAAACAAAAGATGGTTAACATTTTCTTCAAACTTGTAACATAAAGAACACAAAGAATCTTGAATTGCAACACCACGAAGAATAAGATTCGGCTTTGTGGGGATTCTTTTGAGACTTTCTTTCCATATGAAAAGGTTTACTTTCGATGGTAGCAATTTGTTCCACCCGACAACCCGCTCGTTAGCCAAAAAAGAATTTTTAAAGAAATCAGTTTCAAGTTGTTCCATAAATAGGCCACCGAGAAAGCGCCATTCGATCGAAGATTCCATTTCAATATATCCAATAAACCTAAATTTTTATCAACAGAGTTAATTAAATTCTCCAGCTCCCCTACTACATCCTCCTCACAACCCCTCAAACACCTCCTCCACAACCAAAAGAAAGAACACATACCCTCTACCCACTTCACCACTCTTGCCACCATCTCACCTTTGAATGAAGCTAGCCTATAAAGCCTAAGGAAGGCGGATTTTAACGGGCCAATACCCACCCAAATATCCTCCCAAAACCTCACCCTGCTACTATCCCCCAACTTCCAACACTCTGACCCCAATAAAGCAACACCCCATCTTTTAGCACTCTTAACAGCACTGACTATCCCCTTCCAAACCGCCCCACCACTCAACCGACAAACATCCACATCCCAAGCACCCTCGACCCCATGAATTGATACTATCACCTTCCTCCACAAAGTATTAGATTCCGAAAGAAATCTCCACCACCATTTATAGAGTAAAGCTATATTCTGCACCTTAAAACTTCCCACCCCAATGCCACCCAAAGAAACAGGAGCTTGCAATTTTTTCCAATCAACCCATGCAATTTTTTTTTATTTTTTGTGGACCCATCCCATCCCCAAAAAAAAAAAAGACCTCACACTTTCCAGCAAATTCAGCAGATATTCAGGAGGCCTATAGACGGAGAAAAAGAAGAGCGGAAGAGCGCTTAAAACCGCTTTAATGAGAACCAACCTACCACCCTCCGATAGAGATGTCCATTTCCAAGCACTAAGTTTCGCTTTACATTTCAGAATAATGTTATCCCAAGCCTTTTCAGTTTCATATTTTGCCCCACCCAAAGTCCCAAATATTTAAAAGTCAACCCACCACTCTTACACTTGAATTGCTCAGCCGCAGTAATGACTTCTGCTTCCAGTACCTTTATCCCTACCAACAAACTTTTACCTATGTTTATCTTCAGACATGAGATCATCTCGAAACAAGTCAAAATCCTCTTAATATTCCTCAAATTTTCCATGCTCCATTTCCCAAAAAAAAAATGGTGTCATCCGCATATTGCAAATGAGTTAACATAATTTGTTCATTTCCAATATTAACTTGATAAACTTTTCTTTTCTAATAGCTTCCTTCATCAAGTATGTTTAGCCCTTCCGCCGCTTATAAGAAAAAGATAGGAGTAAAAGATTACCCCGCCTTAACCCTCTTTGCAAGTTGAACTCCTTTGATGGACTACCACCCACCAAAACCGAAGCTCTAGCTGAAGAAACACACCCGTGAATCCATCTTCTCTATTTTGAACCAAAACCCATACTTTTAAAGGTACTATCCAGATAGATCCAATTTACACAATCAAAGGCTTTTTCAAAATCCACTTTAAAAATAAAACTAGCCAATTTTTTTCTTTTTAAGATAATCCACTGCTTCATTCAGGATAAGAACACTATCTAAGATTTGCCGACCCTTAACAAACCCAGACTGACACTCTCCAATCACCAATGAAATAACCACTTTCATTCTTTCAGCTAAGATTTTTGCAACAATCTTATAAAAACATCCAAGCAGACAAAATGGCCTATAGTCTTTAAACACTGCGGGGTTTGCAGATTTGGGTATCAGAGCTATGAACGAAGAAGTACAGCCATTTTGAAACTTTGCAGACTCCTCAAACTCATAAATGGCTGCTCAAAAATCTGTTTTCATGATTCCCCAAAATCTTTTGATAAAATTAAAATTAAAACCATCCGGCCCTGGAGCTTTAGAACCTTCACACAACCATACCGCTAATTTAATTTCTTCTTTTGTTATTTTTCTTTCGAGCCAATTACACTGATCTTGTGAAATTTTAGCAAATAGATTACAGTTAAAAACGGGCCTGGAACTTACCTTTTCCTTGTATAGATCATTGAATGAATTTTGGGCAGCACATTTAACAGCATAAGGGTCATCAAGCCATTTACCATTAACCATCAAACCCTTCAAAAAGCTTTTTCTCACCCTTCCTTAAACACACCTATGAAAGAATTTTGAGTTTGAGTCACCATCCTTTAACCAATTGATTCTTGAATTTTGTCGTAAATTATTCTCCATCAAAGCTCCCAACTGAAAAACTTTCTCAGACGTTTACGCTCTAAGCTTTTCTTTATCCTCATTCAGATTTCTCTCCTCGGCTTCTAAATCCAACTATCCAAGAAATTTCTCTTCTGTTTAATTTACTGAGACAAACTCCCGAAAACCTCCTTACCCCAAACTCTCAAAACTTCTTTCTGCTGATTTAACTTTAGTTTCAATTTTATTCCTGGAACAGCCGAGTCCACTTCCTGTTGCCAGCAATTCTTCACCACTTCCTCCAAGTCTTCATGTTCTAACCAATGATCAAACACTCTAAACGGAGAAGGACGGAAGTCAATTTTTTTTATTGAGAGTAACAAAGGGCAGTGATCCGATAATCTCCGGTCAAGAGCTTCCAAGGTAACTGATGGGAGTCAACTTTACTGTATTTTGGTGTGCATTTTAACCCTCGTTTATCACTTTATTGGCATGTTTTGAGTAGTTCTAGACCTGTTTAAGAGTAATATCGAGAGTTATACGCACGGGGAGTTAAACTGTCACATCGGTAGTAAACTCCGCCTTTTTAACGATATTTAGCTCTTTTCCGAGCACTTTTGTCTTATGGAGTTACGCATAGTGTTTGTTCGTACATGTTATTGCAGGACTTAGGTGACTCGAGGACCCGGAAGGCGATGTTTTGGAATGAGAAACATGATCGTGGCACGAAGGTAGCATGAAAGTGAAGGAAAATCATGTTTGGAGTGAAATCAAGGTAGACTGGCGTTTGCTCCACCCAAAGCGGCGTTTGAATCAAGCTCTGGCCAAACTGGCGTTTGGATGGTTCAAACGGGCGTTCATAAATTTGGCATCAACCATCGAAAGTTAGAGTTTTAGACGGACGAGCGCCCGAGATCACCCCCAAATGCACGTTTGGATGGGTTCACCGAATCAAGGAAGCTCATACAAGACAGGTGGCGTTTAGGCACCCAGACGGGCGTTTACCCTCAAGACATGGTCTATCAGCCGAGCTTTCCAGGCAAGTAAATACTGGTTCACAAATGACGAAACCCAAATATCATCAAGATTTCCAGGCAGACGAGCGTTCACTAAGTCTCAAATGCTCGTCTGGCACCGACAGCAGCAGAAATTGACCTAGCACTATAAATACGCAGTTCATTCAGCCCCTTCATATATATACCGACTTTAGACATATTTGGGGCGATTTTGGTGTGGTTTTAGTGTAGGTTGATCATCATTTGATCCCTTGATCCCATAGATAACACCCTTTGATTCTACACACTTTGTATAGCTTAGATTTACGTTTCAAGATCAAAGATTTGGCTTTTTGGGGCAATTATTTCTTCATACTTATCTGGATCTGATTTTCAGCAATTTTGTGGTAATGACTTCTCTTTTATTTATTGTCTTTAGTTTAATTTCCGCTCTTTATTCTGTTATCAGTATAATCATAAGTAGCTAATTGCATGTGTAGTCGAATTATGTGAAAGCGAGCGAAAACCTTAAGGGGGATGAGATTGGGAATTGTGTAGTGCATAATCTAATGTTTAAGTGATTAATCCACGTCCTAAAACTGATTATAACATCTTTGAATTAGTTTGATCACCTAGTTCACTGTCACACACATGGAACTTATAGATGCATTTTGCGGTGAGATGTGGGAAAAGGGGTTTTAGGATCGTTGCGTAGATTCGGCCTAGTTGTTAGGTCCGTTTCCAATACAGAGGTTTGTCATCGTTGTTTGAACAACTCTAGAACTTAATCATGTTAGGATAATCTATTTTCTAAAGGGAGAGTCGGTTAGCTTCACATTGGGTGGTTAGATCGAGTTGTTTAGTCTAATCACTAGAATTAGGAGTTGGCACCCGTGGATGTCGTTAAACTACATTGGATAGGTAGGTCGGTTAAGACACGCTACCTGTTAAGTCCTTCCTAAGGGGTAAAGGTAGCTCGTGGGATCATAGTTCGGCTATACATTTTAATAGCTAGAAGTAAAACCGTTAGTATAATAATCTTTATTTCTACACTAGCATAATATCTTCCACCATATTTTGCCTCGAACTAAGTTCTACGTCAGCTTTGGTACTTACACATTACTCTCTATGGATTCGATCTTGTGACCACTATACTCCCGTTGACCCGATACTCTGTTGATGAAAGTTAGCGGTTAAGTATTTTGCAATCAGTAACATCTTCCCATTTGGATAAAAGGCTATCTGACACCAAAAATCTATCTAGCCTACTCATCTTGGAGCCTGCTCTATTGTACCACGTATATTTCCTTCTGCCCATTTTTAAATCCACAAGCTTCAAGCAATCGATAAATTTGTTAAATGCAGCCGCATCTTTGTGATTAAAATTCGACCCTTTTCTCTTTGAAAATGAGCGAACTGAGTTGAAATCACCATGAAGGCAAACCATGCCACTCTGATCCTGCAAGAAGCTTAGTAATTCATTCCACAATAGACCTTTTGCGATCACACATTGAGGAGCATACACATTTATGCAAGTACATATTTGGTCTGATTCTTTCCACAACCCTTTAACACTAATGAAGCTAGATCCTCCAAATTTTCCATTACAGAGAACACTTGCTTATCCCACACACTTAATAATCCTCCTGATAGGCCAACGGCATCTTTGCAAAAAAAAGTCGAAGTCGGAATATTTCCAAAACGACTTTACCAAATTACTGCTAATTGCTAGCATTTTTGTCTCTTGAATTGAGAGAAAAGGTAAATGATGAGAGCAACACAATTCCTTTAACCACCTCCTTTTACAACTCGAACCCAATCCTCTAATATTTGCAGATATTATCTTCATAAAAACACTTAAATTCTCAAATGAAAACAACCAACAAAACCGATCAAGAAGAACATTCTTCATCATTCTCCTTCCAATCAATTCCCAGAATTCTTCCCAACTCTAAAGTTTTTTCGGACTCACTCTTGCAATCATCATGATCAATTAACCATTTTCTAATAATATTCGTCATATTTAGTAGATTGGAGTCAGAAATTGAGATGCCTGTGACCCTACCTTCACCACCACACTTGCGGCCTTACCTTTCTCCTCCCCCATGCAACTCAATCAAACGTAATAAAATGCAGCTCAAATGAATACAATATGCAATAATAACCATATTAATGATAGTTATAGATTAATTTATGGAGAAAAACAAAGGAAATGATTAACAGGTTATTGTTAGAGTTGTATATGAATTGAGAAATACATGCTCTCATGGAGAAAATAGAGAACCTTTCTCTTCTCATGTCGGAGATCTAATGAAGGAAGAAGGTGAGGTGAGTGATGTCTTTTTCAAAAACCAACAGATGAATAAATAAATATATACTACCCTCGACGTTGTTGGATCTCGTCTAATAAACAATTCGGGCCATATTCCTCGAGTAACAATAGATTCAAGGTAAAACATAGATGAAAACATGAAACGAGGGGTGGGTCGAGGAATTTTAGACTGGGCCTGGAATAATGTTTATCCCAAGATGTCTACGTATACTGTAATTGTTTAGGAATCTAGTCTCTTCGTAGTTCTTGGAATCGTTTATATAGAGGGTCTTGTGCCCTAGGCATGCATGTGACGTGTCCTTTATGGACCATATTTCGTATCCTTTAAGATTAGATAATAACGGATTTATCTCCTTGATTTTAGGAGATAATCGTGGTATTTCAATGACGGTTTAAATGATAGAATCATAGTCCTAATGGGTGAAAGATCCTTAGGATCTTCCCATAATTATCTTATAATATACGCATGTGTAATAAATAAAGGGAATAGCTCTGGTACACATGGTCGACCTGCGTCGAGCTCTCAAGGCCTTTATGGCCGAACTGTCTCGCCCCAAATCATTACGCGATCGACCGACTGCGGTGGATCGAGGTGAGCCAGGCCGATCTCCCACTGGGGGTGCCGACCGTCCGTAAGCTTAAAGTCGGACTCGGCCCTTAATGTTGTTGTTTTTCTCACTTTTTTAATGTTCACATAACATAAGGATGACACGTGGGTGAGGATAGCTCGACCTTCATCACAAGCCTCCCAGATCTGGCTGAACTACCCAATGCAAGATCAGATCTGATAGAGATATTGCTTGGCCATGGTCACACACTCTTGTAGAATAAGGAACGGCTCACTGCCAGGTGGCAGAGCTGACGTTATGACGCTGTCATGACGGGCCCGTAAGATGAGGCGTTTGTACCCACGTCTTGAAGTGAAACGGGTTTCGAGGCGTGCTTAGGGGCATATAACCGTCGTATTAGTTGTCCTTTCTATTTCAAACATTTTTTCACTAATTGAAATCAGTATTCCGGGATCAGTCATCAACTTCTCCTCTTTGCTTCTTTCTTCTTACTTTGCTACAAGTAAGTACTTGTGCTTATTTTCATTCCTTGCTACATTTCTCTTTGTTGATAAGGTCTTCATCTCCATCTAGCTCTTCCCTAGAATAATTATTCACATCTGAGTCTGAGCTGGAAGTGGAGAGCCCTGGAACTAGGACGTTTGAGATCGATCATGAGTTTCGGAAGGAGGTAAGTGACGTAATGTACGAAGAAATTAATCCTTTGGGTTCCTCCTACTCCTGATCCCCCTCCCTATACTTCTCGCACCTATTCTTTCTATCTTTTAACCGGGACTTCGGCCTTCGTTCTGAATCACAAAGCCTATAAATCCATGAAGGATCTAATGGCCAGCCATGGGATTATGTCCAAGTTGAAGCATGAGCAAATAATCAGGATTTGCAGCAAAAAAGAAGCTATATAAGCCCGGAGAGGATATGGTTTATTCAACTCGTATGAAGGAGTTCTAGGAAGGAATAGATATCATGACTAAGTATTCTCGTCAGCCTTCTACTTCCGTTCCTCCAACTGAGCTTCCTTCGTCTGGTGCTACTCCTATTATGGAGTCTGGTCAAAATTTAGCCTCTGATGCATCTTAGCTTTTAGGCTTGTATTTTGGTTTGGAAAAAGTGTAACCTGTACAAAAATTAACATATGGAATATTTTTCTAGGTCTTGTGAGTTTGCTTACCTCCTTGGTTTTTTAGCATTCTTTGAATAGTTTTTCGTGTGTGATCTGTGGTAGGATACCCTGTGCCCCCTTATATGCAATGCAATCACTTCGTGTTTTGGATGGCATACTTAGAATAATTCGTGATTTCTTACGTGCTTCTTATCTGTTAAGCTTTGCAAATTGATGTATATCCTGCAGACTGAGGAAGTTTGATTTTTGGAAACTTGCTGAGTCTGACCAGCTAGCAGAGCTCAGTTTGCCTGTCCTTCATACGATGAATTTTTAGCTGAGTCCATCCTGTGGAGCTCAGATGTTTGTCCTGCAGACTTAATTAATTTGTCCTTTGCAAACTTGCTAAGTCAAACCTGTAGGGTCAGGGTTTATTCGATCCTCTAGACTTAACGAATTTGACTGGGTCTGACCTGTGGAGCTCAGTTTGTCTATCCTGCAGACATAATATATTTGACTGAGTTCGACCTGTAGAGCTCATATGTCTGTCCCGCAGAAATAATTAATTTGACAAAGTCCGACCTGCGGAACTCAGCTTGTTGTCCTGCAGACTTAATTAATTTGACTGAGTCCGACCTGCGGAACTCAATTTGTATGTCCTGCAGACTTAATATATTTGACTGGGTCTGACCTGCGGAGCTCAGTTTGTCTGTCCTGCAGACTTAACGAATTTGTCCTTTGCAAATTTTGCTGAATCCGAGCTACGATGCTAGTTTGGGTCTTTCCTGCAGACTTGGTTAAAACCACACATAATGGGGAAATAAATTTTTATTGATGCTATTTAACTCAAAGTACACTAAAGTTGCTAGAAGGTAAATGTTCACAAGAACGTATTAAAGTCTGGAAGACAAAGTATTTGCGAAGATTGTTGGCGTGCCAACTGCGAGGAATGGTCCTGCCATTTGAGTCGGCAAGTTGGTATGCCTCTTTACCATGAACTTTACAACTTTGTAGGGACCTTCCCGGTTCGGGTCAAGTTTACCTAGTGGGCCTTGTCTCACGACTTCATTTTTCCGTAGCACTAAATTTCCTTCTCTAAAATAGGAGTGATCCACCTGAGAGTTATAGAATTGAGAAATCATTTGTTTGTACTTCGCCATTCTGATTGAAGCGACCTTCCAAGCTTTTTCCAGATCACCCTTGGAATGTCTGAGCTCAGTTTCTCTGTCTGAGCTCAGTTTCTCTGTCTACTTCTTGGATCACTGATTCGCTTCCTTATGCTAAAAAGAATGGGGGTTTCTCCCGTCGCTGAATTCGGCGTAGTTTTGTATGCCTATAGTATGTTGGGTAGATGCTCAACCCAATTTTCTCCTTCTTTTTCAAGCCTCTTTTTTAACCCTGTCTTGATTTTCATGTTGGTCTGCTCAACCTGTTCGTTAGCTTGTGGATGACCAATGAAGGTAAAGTGCTGGGTGATTCTTAGCTCGGAGCACCACGCTCGAACTGTTTTGCCTTCGAATTGTGTTCCGTTATCTGAAATTAGTGTCTTTAGGATACCATATCTCGCACACGATGTTCTTTCAAAGAAACTTCAATTTCTTTGGCAATTATTGAAGTAAGAGCTTCGCTTCTACCTATTTGGTGAAGTAGTCTCATCGCCACAACTAAAAATGCGAGACTACGGGGCTCGGGAGTGGCTGACTGTGTCGACACCCCATTGATCAAAGGGCCATAGGGATACTATTAGGACCATTTTCCGAGAAGCCTGATGAGATAAGTTGTCGCGGCACCTAGCACGATTAGCATTTCTAGACGAGCTCTTGAACGTCTCATTTGCATCGTCGGCCAATAGTAGCCAAACATGTGGCATTTTCTCGCTAGAGTCCAAGCTCCAAACATGGTTTCCACGTATCCCTAAGTGAATTTGGCGAAGAAGATAATTTCCTTCCTCCCGTGATGCACATCTTAGCCATGGTGCAATATAGGACTTTCGGAGAAGTACATCATTAAACAAAGAACAGACCGATATGAACTCATTTTTCTCGCTAGGACTCGATCTGCGAGGAGTCCCATGTTTTAGATAGGACAAAATAAGGTCCATCTATGTATCATTTTGTGTGATGGGATGAACAACCTATTTTTCATAGCTTCTTTCTTGCAGTAGCTTGACCAACACCTTTTTGTCGGATAAGAAGTTTGAGGCTAAATTTGAAAGTACGTCTACGCTCACTTGTTCTCGAGATCGAGGGATCGATATCGGGGTATTTGTTGAAGTCCAATAGTAGTGTTTGAACTACTGCCGGTACTTTTTCACGGATTCTTCTTTTGCTTCATATCCCCTAACATGATTTACAACCAGTTGGGAGTCACTGTATACTCGTAAATTTTTTGCTCCAAGCTTCACTGCTAAATGTATTCCAGTGATCAATGTTCATATTCGGATTCATTATTGGTGGCTTGAAAATTGAAGCTTAAAGCATCAGGGAAATATTTCCCTTTGGGACTGATGAGCAGAAGACATGCCCATAATCCTTCTTTGCTAGATGCCCTATCGACATATAGCATCCACTGTTCAGCTTTACAGCTTGGCTGATCTTGGTCAATGTTGATGGCCGTTCCTTCTGCTAGAAAATTGGCTAAGGCTTGAGGTTTGATCGTAGTTGGGGGGCAAAAGTATAGGTCGTACTCCGCTAACTCTACTACCCATTTGGCTAATCGGCCTGATGTGTTAGGTAGCACCATTACTTGTATAAGTTGTTGATCGGCAACTACAACTATTAGATGAGCCTGAAAATAGGGCCTTAGCTTCCTAGAAGCATGGACTAATGCCAGTGTCAGCTTCTTTGCATTAGAATGGCAGACCTCAGGTCCATGAAGTGCTTTACTCACGTAGAATATTGGCCTTTATGCGTTATCCTGCTCCCTGACCAGTACTGTACTTACGGCCTCATCGCATACTGACAAATAGACCGGCAATGTGTCTCCTTCCCGATGAGAAGTCAGAGTTGGTAACTCAGCGAGATAAGATTTTAGTTCCTCGAAAGCTTTTTGGCTTTCTTCGTTCCATTAGAACGGATTTGCTTTCCTTAGGACTTTGAAGAATGGAAGGGCATGATATGCCGATCTCGATAAGAATCTGTTCTGGGTGGCCATTCGACCCGTCAATCTCTGGACTTCTTTTATACTCTTTAGAAGAGGCATAGTGCAGCAACGATCTGTCTTATTAGGATTAGCTTTAATCCCTTCCTTTGAGATCGTATACCCCAAGAACTTACTCGATCATACCTCAAACATGCATTTTTGGGGTTGAGCTTCATCGAGTTTGCCGAGTACTCCAAAACTTCTCTAACATCCAAGTAAATCTTGATTGAGAGTTTTGCTCTTGATTAGGAGATCATCAACATTGACTTCCATACATCTTCCGATCTAGCCATTGGAAATTTTGTTGACCGCTCATTTTTATGTGGCTCCAACATTCTTTAATCCAAAAGGCACAGTTATGTAACATAATGTCCCAAACTCTATTATGAACGAGGTCTTCTTGGCGTCCACAGGATCTAAGGTGATTTAATGATATTCTTTATATGCATCTAAGATTGAAAATATTTCAAAACCAACTGTGGAGTCTACCAGCATGTCGAGCTTCGGTAGAGGTTAGTAGTCTTTAGAACAAGCTTTGTTAAGGTCGGTGAAGTCCACACACATTCTCCAACTGCTATCAGGATTTTTGACGATGACTAGGTTAGCCAACCAATCTGGGTACACAATTTCACGAATGATATTTGCTTGAAGTAATTTGGTTACTTCCTTTTCTATTGCAGCTATTCGCTCCTGAGCAAAGTGCCTTTTCTTTTGCCAAACTAGCCTTATGTTTGGATCCACATTTAGCTTATGTAAGGCCAGTTCGGGAGATAGGCCTTTCATATCCTTGGTCTTCCATACGAAGACATCTCTAAATTCCTTGAGTAGGTCGATAAGACATTTTTTGTGTAGGTCAGGGATCCAAAAGCCAATGGTGACTGTCAGATCTGCCTACCCTTCCCAAAGACAGACTATTTCAGTCTTGTCTTTTGAGGACCAAATTTCCTCATCTTCTAGGAGTAACTCCTCTACTAGAACTTATTGTACCATAAATTTCCCATTAACACTGGCTGTATAGAAGCTCATGGCCGCTTCTATGTCACCTATAATTTCCACAGAACCGTTCATTAATGCTGATATGAGCTGGGGATATTACAGCTCGGAGGTCGATCAAGGCCGGTCTTCCCATGATTATATTGTAAGCGGATAGAGCTTTGACAATGATCTAATCTACCATAAGGATCCTGCCCTTTGGTTCTCAGCCAAACATAATGGCCAGCCTGATCATCCTTATAGGATGAGTGGAGGACCAAACAAAATTGAGCAATGGAGCTAAAGCGGTGTCACCAAAACTTTCGCTTTTTCGATTGAAGAACGGAATAATTGTTAGGTGTGATGCCCGAAAGACAATTTTGTAATTGTTTTATTTAATGAATGAAATGATATTATTATTCATATTTATTATTCTCATAATCACCGATGTGACAATAGTATTTACACTACAGAAAACCCTAAAGTATATCGTTTATGTAATCACTTAACTCAGTGTATGGTATATACACGGGAGGATTGAGTTAGTGAAGATGTACTTAAAATACAATTAGTGTTAGGAAATCACTAGTTTAACGCAACGGAATTTAAAATTTGATTTCCTTTTCTAGATCGTTCTTCGTTTAATGCAATAAACACGTTAAGTAGTTTGACGGTTATACCTTAGATGATCTACAAGATCGTCGCTTTGACCGCCAACGGAGAGTAGTTCAATGCGCAAGCCGTCCACGCGTCCGGCCTCTATCGCTAATCCACACGAACCCCCTGCCGGAATCCTCCTTGATTGCTATCGAAAAAACTCCGCCGCTAGATCGGACCTTTTCTTCCTCACAAACTCACTATGGAGAGCTCTCTATTTTACACAAGAATTATGAACTCTTGCAATTGTGTTGTACAAAAGAGCTTGACACCCACTTCCTTTTTATAGAGGAAGTGGCGCCCCATATGTAGTGTGGAGGAGAAGAAAACCTTTTTCTAATAAAATAAGGAAAATCAATTAGATTGATTTATCTCTTTAATTATAATATTTTGTCAATATCATATATTGATTATAATTATCTTATTACCATAAATCTATTTTTTCAAAATCAATTAATATCCTATATTAATATTATGGCAATATTTATTAATTAAAGTGCACAATCCAAGTGTATCTCATACACTCAAAAGTGGCGCCCCTTTAGTCAATAAATTGACTTCCGGAATATTCTTTAATTAATATAATTTATATATAATTAATATCTTGTATTTTATTTATTCATAATAAATAAACACCACCATATTAATTTACCACTATAACCTTTATAGTCTAGAGATAAACTTTCCTTATTTGGTTATCAACTATAACCGCATTTTAATCCGACTCGATGTTCATATGTGTGTGACCCGATAGGCTTCCGAATATGTTGGTCGTAGACACAAAGTGCAATTTACTAAAATGCCCTTCATACCTAACGATCACGGGATAGCGTCTAGCAACACACCGTGACCCCCAATTATCGGAAGAGTCAAAAGCAATGACTACTACCTTTCATGTGAAGCAGTTACCGTGTAACTTACAATCCTATCGCTATAATAATATCCATACGATCGTATCTCGAGTGTCAATACATTGACGATCGTATCTTAAAACTGGATATCATGCTCTCTCGAATAACACATTTACTCCCACTTTGCAAAGATTCTCGAGAGCGAGACATTCCTTATAAGAAGGCCATTTCGGATATTCGATCCCAATCATAGGATACGCGATTCCCGGACGACCAATCATGTATACTCCGCATGCTTCAATATCATACCCAATCACTACCGCATGATCGCCCCGTGGTTAGGAGAAATCTCAATAGTGTCAAAGCATGACAATCCACACCGTGATGCCATGAAGACTCCGGTCAAAAGGATAATTACACAACCGCCACATAGTGTGACACTTAATGTAAGTGGGTCGGTCCTAACGCACGCATTCTCTAATACACGCCCACGCATACCCAAGTGTCCCTACACTTCGATAGACGAGATCTATCCCTACCTTCTAAAAAGATAGAAGACATCCAATACGTGCTAGTCCGATTATACTATCAATGTCCCATTTGATAATATGTAAGACTAGAGACATTTAAGTACCAACCTTGTTATAGTGATTAGAGATCTCATCAATCATAATCACTATCATGGTTTCTCTATCATGATTGATACTAGGGACGTTACTATATATATACTACAAATAATATGAAGACAAACAATATATAATAACATAAGTGCTTTTATTAATCACAATAAAGTTATTACATGAACTAAATAGATCGATCAAATGACCCGACCCGGTCGGATCCGGTCCGACCCGATTGGGTTTAGGACACCTTTCCAACAATCTCCCACTTGGCCTAAAGCCAATCACCCATATGCCTAAGCCCGTGCAAGTGAACATGTTTCTCATGCTTAGCTTGAGACAATGCCTTGGTTAACGGATCGCCTATGTTATCATCCGTGTGGACTTTCTCTATCTTTACATCTCCTCTATCTACTATCTCTAATCAAGTGATAGCGCCGTAGCACATGTTTGGACTTCGATGAGACCTTGGTTCCTTTGATCGAGATATCGCTCCATTATTATCACAAAGATGCAGGTATCGGACCTTCAATGGAGGAACCACACCAAGTTGAAGAATGAACTTCTTCATCCAAATCGCTTCCTTTGCCGCCTCCGAGGTCGCTATGTATTCGGCTTCCGTTGTAGAGTCCGCAGAGTCTCATGCTTGGAACTCTTCCACCACGCTCCGCCGTTAAGTGTGAAAACAAATCCAGATTGTGACTTGAAGTCGTCTTTGTCGGTTTGGAAACCGCATCCGTGTAACTCTCGCAATACTAAATCATCGTTCCGAAAACCAGGAACATATCCCTAGTACGTCTCAAGTACTTAAGGATATTTTTGACAAACAATCCAAAGTGACCATCACCTGGATTGACCGGTACCTACTAGTCATACTAAGAGGGTACGAGACGCCTGGTCTTGTGCATAACATGGCATACATGATAGACCCAATTGCCGAAGCATAAGGGACTTTACTCATTTGTGCCCTTTCCTCCTCCGTCTTAGGACTCATTCCTTCGACATGTAGACCCCATGTGACATGGGCAAGCAATCCTTTCTTGATCGCTCCATGCCGAATCTCTTCACAAGATCTTGTCTATGTAGTGGATGCGCATGCACCAAGCAACTTTTAGATCTATCTCTATAGATCTTTATTCCTGCAATATAGTCGCCTCACCCAAGTCCTTCATTGAGAAGTTCTTGGATAACCAAGCTTTGATCTGATTGTAACATGGGGGCACATCATTCCCTATGAGCAAAGATGTCATCCACATAAAGCACTAAGAACACAATGGCACTCCCACTAACCTTCTTGTAAACACAGGGCTCATCTTCGTTCTTGATGAAATCAAACTGTTTGATTATCTCATCAAAGCGAAGATTCCAACTCCGAAGCTTGCTTTAATCCATAAATGGATCTTTGCGGTTTACACACCATCCTGGCGTCATTGGTTGTGAAACCTCAGTCGTGTCATATACACTTCCTCGCATGTGTTCCGTTAAGGAAAATTTTTCACATCCATCCGCCAGATTTCGTAATCATGGTATCTTCGCAATAGCGAGCAAAATTCTAATGGATTTTAACATGGCAACAAAGTAGAAGGTTTCATCATAGTCAACTCCTTGTCTTTGCTTATAACCTTTTGCCACCAACCTAGCCTTGTAGGTGGTCACGTTATCATTCCATGTCGGTCTTTCTCTTAAAGACCCATTTACACCCTATGGGAACTATTCCCTCAAAGCGGATCAACTAAGTTCCAAACTTGGTTGTCCTTCATGGATTCCATCTCGTAATTCATGGCTTTGAGCCATTTCTCTTTGTCGTGCCTTAACAAAGACTCTCCTCATAAGTTCTAGGGTCCTCATCTTCCATGAGATACACGCTTGATGTACCTTTCGGGTCCACGGCGTTCCTGGTGGATCTTCGAGGTGTAATTGTGTTCACGGTAGAGGTGGCGCCACATTTGTATGTGGTGCCTCCTCTACTTCCATCAACGGACTGTTATCCGTAAGTGGTTCTCGAATTTCTTCGAGATCAATCTTACTCCCACTGACCCTATCCAGAATAAACTCTTTCTCCGAAAGTGGCGACCCCGGCAACAAACACCTTTTGTTCCTCGGGGTGGTAAAATTGGTACCCTTTGGTTTTCTAGGATAACCCACAAACAGACATTTGTCGATCTAGGTTCCATTTTGTCGTGCATGGTTCGTTTCACATAAACTGGACATCCCCAAGGTTTCATGTAACCTAGTGTTGGTTTCTTCCCTTTGAACACTTCATAGGAGTGGACTCAACCATCTTTGATGGAACTCGGTTCGTTGTATAGGATGCGGTTTCTAGAGCATACCCCCAAAACGATTTTGGAAGAATCAGATAGCTCATCATGGAACGTACCATGTCTAACAAAGTACGATTCCTCCTCTCGATATGCCATTCATTTGTGGCGTCCCTGGAGGGGTCCATTCAGTAGAATCCCATTCTCCTTTAAATAACTTTGAAACTCTCCATCTAGGTATTCTCCACCTCGATCGGATCGAAGTGCTTTGATTTCTTTACCTAGTTGTTTCTCCACTTCACTTCGAATTCTTTGAACTTTTCAAGGCTTGGACTTATACTTCATTAAGTATATATAACCATAGCGAGAATGGTCATCAATGAAAGTGATAAAATAAGAGTATCCTCCTTTGGCTTGAATTGACATTGGGCCACACACATCAAGTATGTATAAGCTCAAGCAATTCATTGGATCTTATCCCTTTGCTACTAAAAGGTGACTTTGTCATCTTGCCAAGTAAACAAGCTTCGCATGTATCAAACGATTCAGAATCGAATTGATCCAACATTCCATCTTTATGGAGTTTGGAAATGCGATTCTTATTTATATGGCCAAGTCTACAATGCCATAAGTAGGATTCATTCAAGTCATTTGTTTTGGCTTTTTGTTATTTATATTAAGTACATCAACATTCATATCTAATATGTAGAGACCATTGCTAAGTATGCCAAGTATTCATAAAAGATTCCATCACGTGAAAAGAACAACATTTATTCTCAAACGTAAAAGAAAATCCATCAACATCTAATGCAGAAATAGAAATAATGCTCTTCGTAAAGAGCGGGAACAAAATAATGATTATTGAGTTCTAGTACTAGCCCACTGGGCAATGAAAGAAAATAAACTCCTACGGCCGGTAGCAAAGAACACTTGCTCCATTTCCAACGCGTAGGTCCACCTCTCCTTTCCTCAGATCTCTAGTTCTTCTTAGTGCCTCCATGATATTCAGATACAAATATGAGAACCACAACCAAGATCTAATACCCGGTGGTTAGACTTAGAAGAAGTAATGTTGATCTCAATCATAAATATACTCAAGTCGAAGCATCGAATGCTTCTTCTTGGTACTCAAGAAGCCCTTGCGTTTCTCCCCAATGTCCGGTCTCACGCAATGGAAGCAAATCCTTGGATTTGTCTTTTGCTATCTTAGGCGTTATTTAGGTGCAGCCTTCGCCTTCTTGGACTTTTTCTCGGGCTTTTGCCTTGCCCTTGCTCAAGTGACCAAAGCAACACTTGCTTTCCTTCCCTACAACGGTGCCCTCGGCAGATTTTCAACATGTTCAATAACTCCGCCAGGAGCAATCTATCTTGTTCATGTGATAGTTCATCACAAAGCTGCGAGAATGAGTCGGTAGAGATTGCAGTAATCAAGTCAATACTCAACTCTCGCTCCAACTTGTGGCCCGCCTTCCCAAGCCTCTCTATGTACCCGATCATTTTAAGCACGTGTGACCCCACAAGCAAATCCCAGATGCCATCTTACAACTAAACAGGCCTTCGAGACCTCGCACTCTCTCAAAGGCGAGACCGAGAAGCGTAAAGTTCCTTCAGGTGGACCATGATAGAGTAGGCGCCCATAGACTCATGTTGTTTCTTCGATTCGGTGTCATAGAAGCAAGCATGATACATGTAGCATCAAGATCTTGTAGCAATTGCTTGTTGTACTTCTCGACAACATCTGCAGCCCGAACCCTCTGGCTTTTCCGGTAGGGCCTCGCCCAAGACATAGCCAATCTTCTCGTGCCTCAAAACGATTTTGAGGTTTCTTTCCCAATCGAGAAAATTAGTTTCGTCAAGCTTGTTTTCGATGATAAAACAAAGGTTCAATTTGTTTGACATTTTCTACAACAATAAATAAAGATAGAATAAGTAAAAGCTCATGTATAAAAACCTAAATTTGCACTAAGAAATTTATAAGGTTTTACTCCCACTAGCCAACTATTCCCTATTGGCTTTCAAGAATTTTAATTAATTCTTTAGTGGTCGGGACCCTATCTAGTTGCCTTAATCCTCGACGGTGGTCGATCAATCTCGGCAATTTCGAAGGTAGGTACTCTACCGGTCGTGATCGCATGCGACTCCCGAGTGGTCGACTAGTCAACTCTTTGACGCCTCACATCTCTATGTGATAGTCAACCCCTTGTCTCTAAAGTCGACGGTGCCCGACGGTGGCCAATCACCGAAAGACTTTAGTCGAGTCATAACCCAATATTCATGAGATCTCGTGACGATCATATCTCAAAATAACGATATACCCGTGGTAGGTCAACTCTCGACGGTGGTGGTCGATCGCTTGATCCGAACAAAGGCTCTTCACCGTCATTATAATATTGGGAGACAATTTTGGCTCGATTTTTGGAGTGGGAATAATTTTAAATTAATTCACTTAATTAATTTGGTTTAATTATGGTCTCATCTACTATGTGCATATTACTACGATATCATATAAAGTAAAACATACACAACATTCCGCGCATAAAATAACCGGTATGATCATGGATTTTTTCTAAAGTGCGGTTTGAATACAAATCGACTAAACCGCTGGTCACAAACTAAGGGTATCTCGCAACCGCCAATAGGATCTTTATTGTTGTACGCCAATGGGTTCTTTATCTCTCCTTGGTCTCGAACTTCTTGCTCCATTCTTGTTACATAATAAATAATTACACCCGCATCACACGGGGGGAACTCAGGGAATGGGATAAATGCAAAAAGTAAACTAGGTCACGTTCTTCATAACGGCGTAGGACAATTTTTCAAAAACCAACATAAAGAAAACATTCCCATCTATCCTATTGGTCGAGTCCATGATCAATCGGGTCCATATAATCACATTATATCTACTCATCTAATCCATACAATTTTATCTTATGAAAAAGATTAAATTCTAATTTTAACTACTACTACTCATGCGTCTTTATTTTATCACGCCAAATAATTAAATAACTTTTAATTAATTATATGACTTAACCTAAAATTAAAAATTAACATTTAATTTTAATCGATTTCAATTTTAATTAAATTTGAACTATTCAAAATAAAATTAAAATTATAAAGTCTCCTATTTGTTTCATTTCCAAAACTAAATTTAGCTTAGGTCACCCACTTTCCAAAATCAAAATTTTGGAAGTGGCACAAGCCAGCCTATTCCAAATCAAATATTTGGAAAAAGGGCCAGCCTACTCCAAATCATATATTTGGAAAGGGCCCAGCCTACTCCAAATCATATATTTGGAAAGGCCAAATTATTTTAGTCTCAGCTCGCCACTTTCCAAAATCAAAATTTTGAAGTGGCGCAAGCCAGCTATTCCAAATCAAATATTTTGGAAAAGGGCCCAGCCTATTACAAATCAAATATTTGGAAAGGCCAAATAATTTTGGTTTTAGGCTCGCCACTTTCCAAAATCAAAATTTTGGAGTGGCTTGAAGCTTCAGCCTATTCCAAATCAAATATTTGGAAAGGGCTCAGCCTATTCCAAATCAAAATTTGAAAGGCCAATGTCCATATATGGTTCCCAAATGGTCCAAACTATTTGAACCATTGGTTGGCCATATGACACAACTAAACAAACGAGATATCTATGCACAATAAAATATCACAAAACTAAAAGCGGTTGATCTCCCCATTGGAAGAGGAGAGCCGACGGACGGCAACCCCAGGGTTACCGCCGCAAGAGGGGAGGGGGCGCCGCCAATGGCCGACCCCCAAGAACCCTATTTTTTTTTTTTTTTGTTTTAACGTTTCGTGATTTAAATCTTGCATCTATCGATTAAATACTACGCATTTAAATTATGCTTATTGCTTAAGCTCAAGTCTGTCTCTCGATACCACCGTTAGAAATCACTAGTTTAACGCAAATGAATTTAAAATTTGATTTCCTTTTCTAGATCGTTCTTCGTTTAATGCAATAAACACGTTAAGTAGTTTGACGGTTATACCTTAGATGATCTACAAGATCGCCGCTTTGACCGCCAACGGAGAGTAGTTCAACGCGCAAGCCGCCCACGCGTCCGGCCTCTATCGCTAATCCACACGAACCCCTCGCCGAATCCTCCTTGGATTGCTATCGGAAAAACTCCGTCGCTAGATCGACCTTTTCTTCCTCACAAACTCACTATGGAGAGCTCTCTATTTTACACAAGAATTATGAACTCTTGCAATTGTGTTGTACAAAAGAGTTGACACCCACTTCTTTTTTATATAGGAAGTGGCGCCCATATATGTGTAGTGTGGAGAAGAAAACCTTTTTCTAATAAAATAAGGAAAATCAATTAGATTGATTTATCTCTTTAATTATAATATTTTGTCAATATCATATATTGATTATAATTATCTTATTACCATAAATCTATTTATTCAAAATCAATTAATATCCTATATTAATATTATGGCAATATTTATTAATTAAAGTGCACAATCCAAGTGTATCTCATACACTCAAAAGTGGCGCCCCTTTAGTCAATAAATTGACTTCCGAATATTCTTTAATTAATATAATTTATATATAATTAATATCTTGTATTTTATTTATTCATAATAAATAAACACCACCATATTAATTTACCACTATAACCTTTATAGTCTGAGATAAACTTTCCTTATTTGGTTATCAACTATAACCGCATTTTAATCCGACTCGATGTTCATATGTGTGTGACCCGATAGGCTTTCGAATATGTTGGCCGTAGACACAAAGTGCAATTTACTAAAATGCCCTTCATACCTAACGATCACGGGATAGCTCAGCAACACACCGTGACCCCAATTATCGGAAGAGTCAAAAGCAATGACTACTACCTTTCATGTGAAGCGATTATCGTGTAACTTACAATCCTATCGCTATAATAATATCCATACGATCGTATCTCGAAAGTGTCAATACATTGACGATCGTATCTTATAATCTGGATATCATGCTCTCTCGAATAACACATTTACTCCCACTTTGCAAAGATTCTCGAGAGCGAGACATTCCTTATAAGAAGGCCATTTCGGATATTCGATCCCAATCATAGGATACGCGATTCCCGGATGACCAATCATGTATACTCCGTGATGCTTCAATATCATACCCAATCACTACCGCATGATCGCCCGTGGTTAGGAGAAATCTCAATAGTGTCAAAGCATGACAATCCACACCGTGATGCCATGAAGACTCCGGTCAAAAGGATAATTACACAACCGCCACATAGTGTGACACTTAATGTAAGTGGGTCACCTAACGCACGCATTCTCTAATACACGCCCACGCACATACCCAAGTGTCCCTACACTTCGATAGACGAGATCTATCCCTACCTTCTAAAAAGATAGAAGACATCCAATACGTATAGTCCGATTATACTATCAATGTCCCATTTGATAATATGTAAGACTAGAGACATTTAAGTACCAACCCTGTTATAGTGATTAGAGATCTCATCAACCATAATCACTATCATGGTTTCTCTATCACATGATTGATACTAGGGACGTTACTATATATATACTACAAATAATATGAAGACAAACAATATATAATAACATAAGTGCTTTTATTAATCACAATAAAGTTATTACATGAACTAAATAGACTGTAAATGACCCGACCCGGTCGGATCCGGTCCGACCCGATTGGGTTTAGGACACCTTTCCAACAATTAGCCCGTAGTGAAGTTAATCGAGAGTATCGGGTCTCTCCTTTAACGTGCTATTAATGCACCCAGAACACAATTGGTGTGATTGTCTTATCCGGACTTTCGGTTAAGAGAACCTAGTGGGGCATTTATATATGATAGATATATCATATAGAAATTTGGACCGATTTGATTAGAGTTCACGATATAATTCCGTAATCGAGAAGTCTTATCGAATCAATGGATGATCATATTTATGGATATATCTTAATCCTCGAGGTGATCACACCAACCGCTTGAATCGATATGAAGTTTGACTTGACGGTTAAGGATTACACCGAGTCCGTGGTCCGAATTACCCCATCTTGGCATTGTCTTTGGATTGAGTGAGTAGTCCAGGTTATCACAGATACGGAATCCATTCCTTCCATTTATGGAAGTAGATAGACAGCTTCCTTATTTGTTAATCCTAGAAACCGATCGATCCATGGAGTTCATATTACAATCGATTAGCTACCAAAGTGAGTTGTATGAATTAATTGATCACTGTAGGGGTTAATGGTAAATAAGGATAAGAGGTTCTAAAAAGGGTTAACGGTAACTTCCCGATTTAGAATGAACGATCTATGGAGGATTAATCCATATGTAATGATTATATCAATGGACGCTTATTATTATTCTCGTGAGAGATAAATATAATCTTATAATCGAGGAGTGCAATCATGGGATTATGGTGGCATATTCTGTGATTGATTTATCGAATATAATTATTCATTCGTAAGATAATTATTTATTTGATTTATCGGAGCCATTGATTATTAGTCCATGGTCCCGACGTGCCTCCTAATATAGCATAGCTATTCTCGGACGTCGAATCCTAATAATATTAATTTAGTCCTTGTTGGACTTTATTAAAACGATATGTGAATTAATTGTTTAGTGGACTATTAAATTAGTTGGGCTAAATAATTAAATATGTGGAAAAGACATTTTTCATAATCTTCTACCAATTTGGTGTGTTAGTCAAAAATTATTGTGACTAGGTCACAAGTGACAATTTTCGGCCCTTGCATTGTTTTAATCAACAAGAAATTAGTTTTTTGTGATTAATAAGACATGTGCACAAAATATTTATTGGATAAATATTTATGGTAAATAATAAAGATAAATATTATTCTAGATTTGTTCTAGAATATTATGGAATTATCTTTTATTTATTGGATTTATTTTATTAGCAAAATAAAATCCTTGGAGGCTAAGTTTTACTCTCCTATATAAAGAGAGTTCTCCCAAGCCTTAAACACACAATAAAATTTCGACTTCCATCTCTTAGAGAGAGGAAGGAAATTTCGGCCAAGGGTAGTTTTGGGGAAAAATCTTGGAGATTTTTCCCGGTAGCATATCGGAAGGATTCGAGACGAGGATTTCCTTCCACCGGGAGTTGCTTGAATCACACGTACGGAAGATCGTGGTGCTCTTCACATCTTTCTTTGTTTTCTATTATGCTCTTCAACTTGGATTTTGAGATCCAAGAGGTATGTTCTACAACCCCTTGTAGAGTAGATCTAGTTATTTTATTACGTGTAATTTATAGATCTAGATCCTTAAATCGCTCAGCATGGATGGTATTACTAACAAGTGGTATCGATCGCCATGGTGATCTATATTTATACGTATAAAATATTAGATCTAGGAGTAGAAAACATGTAGTTTTTGTGTCCCAATTTTTTTAGGGGCCAATGCATATATGTTTATTTTTTATGTTGCGATTGTCGTGGTTGAAGAGATGGATTGGGGTTGACACTGTTTACCCGTTAGATCTATTGTAAGCTCATATAAACGATGAAAATTCGTCCATATGAGTATAGGAAATTATGTAATTTTTGTTTTATTGCAATTTTAATTTCCAGAAAATAGATCTGTTTAGTAGCTGTTTAGTTATTTCGTTTTCCCGTTGATTGAGCCGTTGAAACGACGATCCCTCCGGTCAGTATCAATATTGGAAGATGATGAACAATTCCACAAAATTTGGTGTCGATCGGAGTTCCTTTTGATATCTGTTCGTTGCTGCAAAGAAGCTGCTGTAACAGAAAAACGCAGGATTCACAGAAACCCTACCTGTGACTTCCTCGAATTTCTGGGAAAGTTTGGACCGTTGAAACGCAAATCCAACCGGTCAGATCAATAAATATGGAGATTTGGACGTGGTATAAAACTTTCAGGTCGATCGGGATTCATCTCGATTCCCGATCGGCCTCGGGAAGTCTTTGAGGCACTGCTGTAAAAGTCAGATCCAACAGCAAGTTGAGCGGCTCAATGGAGAAAATTGACAAGTCAAAACTCCGATCCAACCGTCCATATTGAATCACGAGGAATGAAGAACAGATCTGGAAATTTTCGTCACAATCCGAGTTCGTTTGGTTTCCCGATCATCGAAGAATTTGAACAGCTGCAGATTTTGTTAAGAAGTAGTAAACCCTAGTTAGGGTTTGGTTATTTATTTTCTAATAGGTTAGATACGGGGGTGCCAACGGTCCATCTCGGTGTTTAAATTTTCCGCAATTTATTTTTTATGTGTTTGATCATAAAATAGACATAAAATCGGAATTGCCATGACATGCATCATATCATAAATCCACTCCATGCATACATGTAGAATTTTAATTTTGGTAATTAAAATAGGCATGTATACAAACTCGCGTAATTAGTTGAAATTTAATTAATACGTGGTAATTAATTAATTTAGTAACTAATTAAAGATCCGAGGACGGGTTATGAAATCGTTAAGCCTTTTGGTGTGTGTTCTCGGTGAACCGCCTTAAAGCCCAAACGAGATCACGTTTTCAATTCGTAGTGTCTACGAGATTGAATGATGGTAAAAGAACAATAAATCTTGGATAAAAATGGTTCGCTTATAGGTTGGGTGGTCAAACTGAGCTAGGCTCGACCGACTTAACCCTCCTAGTGTGATGTATGCACGGGGGTCCGGCAAGACTAAGCTACACCGGAGAACGGAGGGGTGATTCCTTCTTATCTCAACGGGGTGTCTTGACCCGATTTCGATCCGGATTGTCACATATGTTCCAACGAATAGGATGGGTAGGCTTGCCTACGTTATCGACACCATTCGAATCCTTGATTTGATGTGCTTTTATGTTAACATCAAAAAGACGTGGTTAGTTAACCCACAACCACTTCCAAAATATTGAGTGGGAGCGGGGGAGGCGACAGCCAACCCCACGGCCTCTACTATAGATACAAGTAAGTGAGAGAAGGGTGACGCCTCAAGGCGCTTTGATTTCGTCCCCCTAAGGATGGTGTTCGCCCCTATCAACATTCACGGCTTGGTCTCCGAAAGGATAGGATTTCCGGGTACTCGTCGGGTCACTGACCTATCCTAAGACGGCATACTCGGGGCGTACCTAAGAGATCCGATATAGTAGGTCACACTCATCATGGGTATTTTTGGTAATATCTAGGCTAAAAAAGGAAGGTAGTCAATGAATAAAGGGATGTTCGATTCTCGTGGGATGTTCGATTCTCACAAGTTATTCATTGATGAGATTGTCTCGATTTAACCGTCATCTCTTTGACCTACCCTAAGGCGGCACTGAGATGCGAGGTTAAAACCTTGGAATGGTAGAGTAGACTTAATTTTTAGTTTACAATTCCTAAAATAAATATAGTAGTGTTAACTTGAATTAATATATGTCATTTTATTTACAGCATTATATCCCATACTAAATTGCTTAAAATTTATAATTGACTAGTATTGACTTCGTTAAAAAAGTGGAAAGTAACTAGGACGTTGAACTAGTTAATCGATAATGCAAAAATTAATTTTTGAAAGAGATATTTTCTCTTAAGCCTTTTAAAAACCAGTGACATATAGGTATGTCACTAGTGTCATTCGTGTCAAACGGAAGACAAACTTAGGTGATTTCGGACTTTAAAATTCTTCTAGTGAATTTTGAGTGTGTAGTGATTACACGAGTAATTTTCTAATTGAAAAATCGGAAATTCATGAAGTGTTACTAGTTGGACGATATTTGGAATCGATGAACTAGTGGGAGCTTTATGATTTGTTGTTTTTCTAGAACATTAGAAAAGTGTAATCGACTACACACGAATCGTTCTAATTGAAAACCGGAAAGTCATGAAATATCGCTAGTTGGACGATATTTGGAATCGATGAACTAGTGGGAGTTCTATGATTTGTTGTTTTTCTGGAAACATTGGAACTATGTACGAAATATTTTCTAATCGAAAAAATCGTAAAATCATAAAAATAAAGCATTGCTCGTTAGACGGTATTTGGAACCGATAAACTAGTGGGAGCTTTAATGTTATGATATCCGACAAGTCCCGACGAGTAACACTCGAAATATACATCCCACGGTTCAAGAGTAGTGTCTACTCAAACGAACCGCTGGTTCAAGACTGTTTCCATTCACGGAAAGTCAAGAATGGGATAATATGTCTAAAAGTGTTAGTCATCTAAACTGAGAAAATTTTAAGGCTGAACCAAAAATTAATTAAACTGAAAATCATAGGATAAGGACAGTGATTTTGGATCACCAACCTATGAATCCTTGGCAATTTTCTCGAGCTAAGTTCTTTGGAAGAACAATGTAGCAGTGCATTTAAAGATTAAAAGAGTAAACAACGGGCAGTTAATTTTAGCTAGAATAGTGGGAGTGATATAAGGAAATGAATCTCGGATTCAATCTTTGGATATCGCGGGAAAATTATTTTCCGTTTAAGATTCGTTGAAACGAATGGATTTACCTTCTATTCGATAATTTGTTTGTCGTATAGAAAGTGAATATACCATTCGTAGTACGAATCCAAGACTCGGACTTTTGTTTGATAAAGTCAAAACCACTTACAACTGCTGAAATATGTATATAAAACACATCTTAAGAACTATTAAAAGCAATTGGTTTCTATATTTAGATAAACGCTTCTTTATATTCCATAGTTAGTGCATAGTCCCTAAAAGACAAGACTCAAGACCGGCTCTGGGTGATTCCTTTCTCCCACCGGTTATATTGTCTCAAAGGTTCAATGACTAAGTTTCCTTTCAATCGGGAAAGGATAATGGTTATAAAGAAGTAACATAGCTTGTTTATGACGACCTTCGGGGTCTAATAAAAGATACAAGCTAGTAGGAGCTTCCGAGTAGTGACTTCTTGTCTGATAACTATTCATACTCCGGAAAGTTTATCCAAAATATTTTGAGGTTTCTCTGTTTTCAACAGAGATAGAGTATTCTATACTCAAAAATAGGCCATTCATAGTCCTCGAGACTGATGCTCACCGCCTCATTGTGACATGTTCTCACTAAGTGAGAAACCGTTAAATTGCCTTACCTAGTTTTAGATGTGCTACAATACAACGCTTAACTCAATAAAGATATTGAAGTAAATAACGGTCTACATTCAAATGTAAGACCGAGAAGTCTACCTAGAATATGCTTTGGAATTTACGGATAAGGTGTGGATGCGGTTCACCCCACTTCCATAAATATAAGCATTTAGCACATGGTGCTTAAAGGTAGGTCCGAACTTTCACGAACACGCTCGGTCAAATGACCAATCGTTATATATCTTGTAGCATTGAGAAAAAGGTTTGTTATAAGATTCTTGAAATCGGGAAGGGACAATACTGTTGCATCCTTCCTGATAGAGTCAATGAACAGCAAAACCTTGAACCTTGAAGTACGTTTACTCAAGGTAGTTACTAACTGATTAAAATCAGACCACATCCAACATCGGTTGTTGGTGATAACACTAAATACTACTAAACTAGATCGAATTTCGATCCACCCGTAATGTAGTGGGAGTATGGTTTATCCATTACCCGTTACGGGGGTTCCGCAGACTTTGTAGTCCGAGGATCGATTGATGACCTATGGCTCTTTTGTGAGAGCAGATAGGATTCTCGATAATAGAGGTTGGTTTACTAGCCATAACCCTGTGAATGGATTTTGGTACTCCAGAGCTGTTCATACTCTTGTAGAACCACCTGAGTGTCTCAGGCCCACTGGGAGTAATTGGATCTACACGGAAAATAGTAGAATGAATAGGAAAGTTTATCTTTCAGAGCAAATCTTGAGTGGTCTAGGGTAATTCCTAAGAAGTAGAGAGTTAATCGACCTTGAACTCTCTTACCACTTAGTATTGCATGATTTCGTTCAAGCGAGAAAAATAGGGGTGATTCCCTAAGACTTTCTTGCCAAACAACAAACGGAGTCCTGGATTCATTCAAATGAATGGTATTGCCTTATGAACTAATGACAGAATGACTGTCAAGGCTTATGTCCTTTGTGGATAAAAAGCAAACCTCTCGGTCATTGGAAGTCATATATTTCTACAATATGTGGATGATGACGGCCAAATTGTGCCCGTTATTCTATGATCTTTATCCCCAATTCTAGGTTGAAAAAGCATTAATGTAGGGATAATAAGTCGTAATATGCCTAATTTATATATACCCGAGTTACGATTCGTTATTCTGCATTTCGATGATTTATTGCATTATTTGGTATTACAAACCATGTTTTTATAAATACAGTGAGCATTATGGATGGACTACGGAGAAGGAATTAAAGATCCAGTGACAATGCAGAGCCAGCAGCAGACGATAGAAGACAAAGCGGAAAGAAGTGAAGGCTCGGTCGACCGAGCCCACCATTCGGTCGACCGAGTGGACTTAAAGCCCAAAGACAATCCAACAGATTACTTAAGTCGGTTAGGGTTTGGGAATCCGATCCTTAGTCGGTTTCTAAGTCGGTTTTGAGCTCTATATAAACACATTGTCATTAGTATTATTCATGGATTCATAGATTGATAAATTCATTAATAAAAGAGAACTACACATTGAGGGTTTTTCAGCAAGTTAGGGCTGCAACAATGTAAGCCCTTAATCTTCATGTTTTATTTTCAAGTAATTAATTCTTCCAATTATGTTCTTATCGTTTGAATTAATTAAAACATAGCTAGATGATGTGATTCTCGGCTATGACGTTGGGAGGTGGTGACACCTTGTCTATGAGGATCCCATGACCTACGTCATAATCTAGATTTATTCATGACTCTAGGTGATTTAATTAATGTCTATCTATGATAGTTTATATAAGTAATGTACGAATTGTCGCTTAACTGCTCGTATTGTATGAGGAAACGCTGAGAGGTTGGTTCTAGGATGTAATTAGGGTTGAGTTCGAACGGATGACCGAACAAAGTCGTTCGGTCGACCGAGCCTCCGCACTCGGTCGACCGAGCCCTAGTTTCATCAGTTCAATCTGCCACGTCTTTATGGTGGGTCTAACCTAGTTGAATTTACTTTCTCAGTAGGTATGGCTACGGCTACGTCGCTCGTCAGTTTTTCATTAGCGTATTATTAGGAAATACCAATATAAGACGTCTAGTTCGGCTTACGAACGATCTTTCGGGACTTTCAGCAAGATCTAGATTAGTTTTGTATTAGGGAATTGTCGACACCTAGTCATACGTGAATCGTAGGTTAACAAGAGACTTACCAAGTAATTGTTAATAGGACGAGGGCTTGAGCGATCGTTTAGGAAGTACGCCTAACCATAGGAATGTTGCCTAAGCGAGGTGTACGGTTAATATCGGCATCCTTAGAATAATGAGCGTGTGAGTTATATGAGATGGATACCCAAAAGGTGAAGTCACGTAAGAATACCACGTTGATCTAGTAACCTAACCGGTGCTAAGTCAAGTTTAGGGATGACTCCCGTAGCCAATTAAATATGAATACAGCTAGATTGACAGTTAATGAGTTAGGTTGTCTTGTATAAGTTGTCTTGGTCCAAACGATAACGTTGATAATTGGAAGGTTAATTACGTGTGTGTCTTTTAGGTTTGAGTTTGTTTATTTTATTTTGTCTTTTATGTTGGTCTTAGACTGTTGTTCAATAACGAATTAGGTGAGTTAATTATTTAAACCTAGGGTCCACATTTTGATTCCTCGAGGATCGACCTTGATTCACCATCGCTATGCTATGATGTACCTAGTGCTATTGCTAGAATTTGGTGGTCAAGTAAAATAAATTTATAACCTGATCAGACCGCAATCAAGTTTTTGGCGCCGTTGCCATGGAATCAATGGCCCAATGATTGTTTAAATAATTATTTTTATCTACTTCGTTTTTATTATTTTTTGTTGCATTATTTATTTTTCTTATGACGAATTATCTGTACTTGTATCTTTGTTAAAGGATTAAAGCAGAATGAGGAAGATATTCGCTCTCGGTCGACCGAACGTATTCACTCGATCGACCGAGCCTCTTCCGCTTTTGATTCTATATACGCTTTTTTCCCCAAAGTGTTCTGCTTCCCCCTGCTTGTAGGTTGTAAGTTTGACAACAAAGATGAGCAATCATACTGTTTGTCAATTTACTAATTGTTTATTGTTTTTCAAATATTGCAGATAATTCGAAGTAAATCACTGACTTAAACTGCCCAAGATCAGCAAAATGTCATCAACCAGTTTTCTTGAAGCCGAAGAAGAAGTTAAGGTTTTACAAACCAAAACTACACCTAAAAAGCCGTTAACACCAAAGCTCATGGAAAGGATAGAAAAGATGAAAGCGAAAATCCGAGAGGCGAGGAAATCAAGAGAGGCTAAAGAAGCCCATTGGAAAAGAGGTATGTCTATTTTGAATCCAGAGGAAATCTCTTCGGATTCTGATTCAGCTTTAGATTATGATGATTACATGTCCGAGATAGAATCTGAGTCGAGAGGTAGCACAGCCTAGGAAGAGCCTGTTGTCATCTGCTCAGAGATGAAATATTGATTAAAGACGAGTCTCGACCGATGCAAAAGTTAGCGCAGACCAGAGCTTTTATGGTTGGAGTAACCCTAGAACAAACCCATTTAGGTTTAGCCTTGATTGATACCGGTTCGAGCCTTAATATCTTTCCTAAAAGCCTTTGTGATAGGAATTTCATTTTAACACCCACTAACACCCCGCTCCAAGTTAGATTAGCGGATGGAACTAGGACAATCATGACTGGGAGACTGAACAACATGATTATTGGTGTGGGGCAATTACGGTTTAAGATAGACATAGTGGTAATGGAAATCGAAGAGCATCCTGAATGCCCAATCATTTTGGGTAGATCGTTTATCAACACCGCTAGAGCCTTCATACGGATGACCGTGACGATGAGATAGTACTTGTTTGATGCCAAGGGTTACGAGTGTTATGGGATAACAAATCCAAATTTCCTGCACCGCAAGTGTGAATGTGTTTAAGTAGTTGGTTCGAGAAGCTTGATGCCATTCAAGGGTTAGGAAAGGATGCCGATGATAACGTCGATGATAAAGATGAGAAGGAAGTCCTTACTATTCTAAGTCGGAACAGGTCGGTTCAGTCTGCGCCCGCCCTTGCCAATATTGAAGCTGTAGACCTACCTAAGGATAGGAGGACCAGAGCTAAAAACGAACTAGAGAGTTCGTAACAAAAGCTCATCGAAATCGGAGACAAATCCAAAAGTAGGCGCTTATCGGATGGTCAATTCGACCGTCTTTTCATTGGACCGAAATCCAAAGGAAGGGCACTCATAGAAAAGGACGGCCAAACTTTTTCGTGAAAGCCGGCGGGTGAAAGCCTGGCAAGTCAAGGGCAAGTGTTTAGAGTGATAATTTTGGAAGTCGAGCTATAGACTCAAAATTTAGAACTTTTCTCGTTTCATCTTATTTTTAATTTTTTTATTTTTCTTATTTAATAAAAGTAACGTAGAATGACGAGAGCCTTTTTTATTTTTGCCGTGTTCCAATGACCATTAGGTTACGGATGTGCAAAAGTTTTTTACTCGAATCATTTTAACGTGAAGTAGAGTAGAGCTAAATCATTATAAAATGTATTGATGATGAGAATTTGGTGAAAAGATGCTTGGTTTAAAATTTGTATCATTTGGAAAAAGTGAAGATTTATATGTTAATGGATTGTGGTTGGACTATTCAATTTTCTTGGTAAGGATTTTTCAATTTGTGACATAATAATTTTGATAGACTTATGTGTTCTAATTTGAAAATTTCGTGTGTATCAAATTGAAGGGGTCAACTATCATTTATTTTTACACATCCTCATTTTTCATTTCCCTATACACCTTTTCATTTTCTCCATTAATTTATTCCTCCAACAAAACCATTCCACTCCTCAATCATTGCCCTTCTATCTCCACCAATCACCTTCCACCATTTCAAACCTTTCACTTTCCACATCTTTCTATTTAAACCTCCTTTTTTTCTCTTCATCATTCCCACACCACAAAATCTTCATCTTCCAAATCCCCAATTTTCTTCTTCCTCTTCTCTCCATAAATTCCCATTTCTAATTTTTTTCATAACTTCCATCCACCCAAAAAATTGGGGATAGTAATCTAAATGATCCTCCAATATCACAAATTGTGCCTGCTCGTGTCTCTGAAGGATTATCCAACCCAGTCGTCACAGGGAAGACTCAAACTCAAAGAAGAAAGCTTCATCGCCTCGGTCGACCGAACTTATCCTTTCGGTCAACCGAGCCCCTTCTCGGTCGACCGAGAGCCTCCACCTGGCCAAGCGATTCGCCGGCGTGCTCGCTTCGATTCTGCAGGTTATGCCACCAAGACGCCGATCCTCCGCACAATTTGTAGCAGTCGACGATGCCATTCCCTTGATCAACGGGGTGCCGCAATTCGCGAGCCAAGAAGTATTTTCGGTTTATCGGAATTTCTTCAACAACTCGCCGGTACACCGGGCTCGAGGATTAGATTTGACCAACTGTGGTCAAGAGCTGTTCGATCTCGTGGACTACTATCAGTGGCAAGAGGTTGTAGCGCCACCTGGCCAAGTCAATGTCGACTGGGTAAGAGAATTTTATTCTTATTTACGCGTGCACCCACACACGAATTTAGTCCAAGTTCGTGGCAAGTCCATTGTTATTACTCCGGGGACGATTAATAATTATTATGGTCTCGATACCCCGGAGGAAGAGCCAGAGTACACTGTCACGTTTGATGAGTCTGATGCGTGGTTGGAGGAGGTTGGTGCCCATCTCGGATAGCATGGACAATAGGGAAGTCGCCGCACTTTTGAGGAGCCGTATTTTAGGCAGTGGGAAGATAAGTGCTTACACAGGATTATCCGTTCCAACATTATTCCGGCTAAGCATGTGTCTACAGTATATTATGTTGGAAAGGTGTCCTAAACCCAATCGGGTCGGACCGGATCCGACCGGGTCGGGTCATTTACAGTCTATTAAGTTCATGTAATAACTTTATTGTGATTAATAAAAGCACTTATGTTATTATATATTGTTTGTCTTCATATTATTTGTAGTATATATATAGTAACGTCCCTAGTATCGATCTGTGATAGAGAAACCATGATAGTGATTATGGTTGATGAGATCTCTAATCACTATAACAAGGTTGGTACTTAAATGTCTCTAGTCTTACATATTATCAAATGGGACATTGATAGTATAATCGGACTAGCACGTATTGGATGTCTTCTATCTTTTAGAAGGTAGGGATAGATCTCGTCTATCGAAGTGTAGGGACACTTGGACTGTACGTGGACGTGTATTAGAGAATGCGTACGTTAGACTGACCCACTTACATTAAGTGTCACACTATGTGGCGGTTGTGTAATTATCCTTTGACCGGAGTCTTCATGGCATCACGGTGTGGATTGTCATGCTTTGACACTATTGAGATTTCTCCTAACCACGGGCGATCATGCGGTAGTGATTGGGTATGATATTGAAGCACGCGGAGTATACATGATTGGTCGTCCGGGAATCGCGTATCTATGATTGGGATCGAATATCCGAAATGGCCTTCTTATAAGGAATGTCTCGCTCTCGAGAATCTTTGCAAAGTGGGAGTAAATGTGTTATTCCGAGAGAGCATGATATCCAGATTATAAGATACGATCGTCAATGTATTGACACTCGAGATAATGATCGTATGGATATTATTATAGCGATAGGATTGTAAGTTACACGGTAATCGCTTCACATGAAAGGTAGTAGTCATTGCTTTTGACTCTTCCGATAATTGGGGTCACGGTGTGTTGCTAGACGCCTATCCCGTGATCGTTAGGTATGAAGGGCATTTTAGTAAATTGCACTTTGTGTCTACGGCCAACATATTCGGAAGCCTATCGGGTCACACACATATGAACATCGAGTCGGATTAAAATGCGGTTATAGTTGATAACCAAATAAGGAAAGTTTATCTACAGACTATAAAGGTTATAGTGGTAAATTAATATGGTGGTGTTTATTTATTATGAATAAATAAAATACAAGATATTAATTATATATAAATTATATTAATTAAAGAATATTCCGAAGTCAATTTATTGACTAAAGGGCGCCACTTTTGAGTGTATGAGATACACTTGGATTGTGCACTTTAATTAATAAATATTGCCATAATATTAATATAGGATATTAATTGATTTTGAAAAAATAGATTTATGGTAATAAGATAATTATAATCAATATATGATATTGACAAAATATTATAATTAAAGAGATAAATCAATCTAATTGATTTTCCTTATTTTATTAGAAAAAGGTTTTCTTCTCTCCACACTACATATATATGGGCGCCACTTCCTCTATAAAAGGAAGTGGGTGTCAAGCTCTTTTGTACAACACAATTGCAAGAGTTCATAATTCTTGTGTAAAATAGAGAGCTCCCCAGTGAGTTTTGTGAGGAAGAAAAGGTCCGGTCTAGCGGCCTGAGTTATTCGATAGCAATCCAAGGAGGATTCCGCGAGGGGTTCGTGTGGATTAGCGATAGAGGCCGGACGCGCGTGGACGGCTTGCGCATTGAACTACTCTCCGTTGGCGGTCAAAGCGACGATCTTGTAGATCATCTAAGGTATAAATCAAACTACTTAACGTGTTTATTGCATTAAACGAAGAACGATCTAGTAAAAGGAAATCAAATTTTAAATTCCGCTGCGTCAAACTAGTGATTTCCTAACAGTGGTATCAGAGACAGACTTCGTGCTTAAGCAATAAGCATAAATTAAATGCGTAGTATTTAATCGATAGATGCAAGATTTAAATCACGAACGTAGAGAAAAAAAAAAACAAAAAAATATATAGGGTTAATGGGGTCGGCCGATTGGCGGCGCCCCATCCTCGGCGGGCGGCGGCGGCGCGGTGGCCTTCGGGTGTTGTCCGTCGGCTCTCCTCTTCCAATGGGGAGATCAACCTTTTCGTTTTGTGATATTTTATTGTGCATAGATATCTCGTTTGTTTAGTTGTGTCATATGGCCAACCAATGGTTCAAATAGTTTGGACCATCGGGAAACCATATGGGACATTGGCCTTTCCAAATTTTGATTTGGAATAAAGCTCAGCCCTTTCCAAATATTTGATTTGGAATAGGCCAGTTTCAGCCACTTCCAAAATTTTGATTTTGGAAAGTGGGCCAGCCTAAACCAAAATTATTTGGCCTTTCCAAATATTTGATTTGGAATAGGCTCAGGCCCTTCCAAATATTTGATTTGGAATAGGCTTAGCACAAGCCACTTCCAAAATTTTGATTTTGGAAAGTGGCTGTGCCTGACTAAAATAATTTGGCCTTTCCAAATATATGATTTGGAGTAGGCTCAGCCCTTTCCAAATATTTGATTTGGAACAGCTCAGCTTAAAGCCACTTCCAAAATTTTGATTTTGGAAAGCAAGGCAGGCCTAAGCTAAATTTAGGTTTGGAAATGAAACAAATAGGAGACTTTATAATTTTAATTTTATTTTGAATAGTTCAAATTTAATTAAAATTGAAATCGATTTAAAATTAAATGTTAATTTTAATTTTCGGTTAAGTCATATAATTAATTAAAAGTTATTTAATTATTTGACGTGATAAAATAAAGACGCATGAGTAGTAGTAGTTAAAATTAGAATTTAATCTTTTTCATAAGATAAAATTGTATGGATTAGATGTGTAGATATAATGTGATTATATGGACCCGATTGATCATGGACTAGGACAATAGGATAGATGGGAATGTTTTCTTTATGTTGTTTTTGAAAAAAAAATTGTCCCAGCCGTTATGAAGAACGTGACCTAGTTTACTTTTTTGCATTTATCCCATTCCTCGAGCTCCCCGTGTGCGGCGGGTGTAATTATTTATTATGTAACAAGAATGGAGCAAGAAGTTCAAGACCAAGGAGAGATAAAGAACCCATTGGCGCACAAAGAATAAAGATCCTATTGGCGGTTTGCAGATACCCTTAGTTTGTGACCCGCGGTTTTCGCGGTTTGTATTCAAACCGCACTCTAGAAAAGTCCATGATCATACCGGTTATTTTTGCGCGGAATGTTGTGTATGTTTTACTTTATATGATATCGTAGTAATATGCACATAGTAGATGAGACCATAATTAAACCAAATTAATTAAGTGAATTAATTTAAAATTATTCCCACGCCAAAAACGAGCCAAAATTGTCTCCCAATATTATAATGACGGTGAAGAGCCTTTGTTCGGATCCAACTGATCGACCACCGTCGGGAGTTGACCTACCACGGGTATATCGTTATTATTGAGATATGATCGCCACGAGATCTCATGAATATTGGGTTATGACTCGACTAAAGTCTTTCGGTGATTGGCCACCGCCGTGGCCGTCGACTTTAGAGACAAGGGTTGACTATCACATAGAGATGTGAGACGTCAAAGAGTTGACTAGTCACCCTTTGGGAGTCGATGCGATGCGATTGGTAGAGTACCTACCTTCAAATTGCCGAGATTGATCGACCACCGTCGGGATTAAGGCAACTAGATAGGTCCCCAAACCACTAAAGAATTAATTAAAATTCTTGAAAGCCAATAGGAATAGTTGGCTAGTGGGAGTAAAACCTTATAAATTTCTTAGTGCAAATTTAGGTTTTTATACATGAGCTTTTACTTATTCTATCTTTATTTATTGTTGTAGAAAATGACAAACAAATTGAACCTTCGTTTTATCATCGAAAACAAGCTTGACGTAAACTAATTTTCTCGATTGGGAAAGAAACCTCAAAATCGTTTTGAGGCACGAGAAGATTGGCTATGTCTTGGGCGAGGCCCTACCCGGAAAAGCCCCGAGGGTTCGGGCCGAGATATCGTCGAGAAGTATAACAAGCATCGTTTCGACAAGATCGATGCTACATGTATCATGCTTGCTTCTATGACACTGAAGCTGCAGAAACAAAGCATGAGTCCATGGACACCTACTCTATCATGGTCCACCTGAAGGAACTTTATGCTTCTCGCCTCGCAGACCGAGAGGTACGAGGTCTCAAGGCCCCTGTTTAGTTGTAAGATGGCATCTGGGATCTTTGTGGGGTCACACGTGCTTAAAATGATCGGGTACATAGAGGCTTGGGAAAGTGGGCCACAAGTTGGAACGAGTTGAGTATTGACTTGATTCGCAATCTCTACCGACTCATTCTCGCAGATTTGTGATGAACTATCACATGAACAAGATAGATTGCTCCTAGCGGAGTTATTGAACATGTTGAAGCTCTTTGAAGGCCTTGTAGGGAAGGGAAAGCAAGTGTTCTTTGGTCACTTCAAGCAAGGGCAAGGCAAAAGCCGAGAAAAAGTCCAAGAAAGCGAAGGTCGCACCTAAGCCAACGCCTAAGATAGCAAAAGACAAATCCAAGGATGCTTGCTTCCATTGCGGTGAGACCGGACATTGAGAGAAGCGCAAGGGCTTCTTGAGTACCAAGAAGAAGCATTCCGATGCTTCGACTTCGTGTATATTTATGATTGAGATCAACATTACTTCTTCTAAGTCTAACCACTTGGGTATTAGATCATGGTTGTGGTTCTCATATTTGTAACGAATATGCAGCACTAAGAAGAACTAGAGATCTCAAGAAAGGAGAGGTGGACCTACGCGTTGGAAATGGAGCAAGTGTTCTTTGCTACTGGCCGTAGGAGTTTATTTTCTTTCATTGCCCAGTGGGCTAGTACTAGAACTCAATAATCGTTATTTTGTTTCCGCTCTTACGAAGAGCATTATTTCTATTTCTCGCATTAGATGTTGATGGATTTTCTTTTACGCTTGAGAATAAATGTTGTTCTTTTCACGTGATGGAATCTTTTATGGTAATGGCATACTTAGCAATGGTCTCTACATATTAGATATGAATGTTGACGTACTTAATATAAATAACAAGAAAGCCAAAACAAATGACTTGAATGAATCCTACTTATGGCATTGTAGACTTGGCCATATAAATAAGAATCGCATTTCCAAACTCCATAAAGATGGAATGTTGGATCAATTCGACACGAATCGCTTGATACATGCGAAGCTTGTTTACTTGGCAAGATGACAAAGTCACCTTTTAGTGGCAAAGGGATAAGATCCAATGAATTGCTTGAGCTTATACATACTGATGTGTGTGGCCCAATGTCAATTCAAGCCAAAGGAGGATACTCTTATTTTATCACTTTCACTGATGACCATTCTCGCTATGGTTATATATACTTAATGAAGTATAAGTCCGAAGCCTTCAAAAGTTCAAAGAATTGAAGTGAAGTGGAGAAACAACTAGGTAAAGAAATCAAAACACTTCGATCCGATCGAGGTGGAGAATACCTAGATGGAGAGTTTCAAAGTTATTTAAATGAGAATGGGATTCTACTCGAATGGACCCCTCCAGGGACGCCACAAATGAATGGCATATCGAGAGGAGGAATCGTACTTTGTTAGACATGGCACGTTCCATGATGAGCTATGCAGCTTCTTCCAAAATCGTTTTGGGGTATGCTCTAGAAACCGCATCCTATACATCGAACCGAGTTCCATCAAAGACGGTTGAGTCCACTACCTATGAAGTGTTCAAAGGAAAAAACCAACACTAGGTTACATGAAACCTTGGGGATGTCCAATTTATGTGAAACGAACCATGCCTCGACAAATCTGGAACCTAGATCGACAAATGTCTGTTTGTGGGTTATCCTAGTGGAAACCAAAAGGTACCAATTTTACCACCCGAGGAACAAAAGGTGTTTGTTGCCGGGGCGGCCACTTTTTCGGAGAAAGAGTTTATTCTCGGATAGGGTCGGTGGGAGTAAGATTGATCTCAAGAAATTCGAGAACCACTTACGGATAATAAATCCGTTGATGGAAGTAGAGGAGGCACCACATACAAATGTGGCGCCACCTCTACCGTAGACACAATTACACCTCGAAGATCACACGAGGAACGCCGTGGACCCGAAGGTACATTTGGCGTGTATCTCATGGAAGATGAGGACCCTAGAACTTATGAGGAGGTCTTTGTTAAGGCACGACAAAGAGAAATGGCTCAAGCCATGAATTACGAGATGGAATCCATGAAGGACAACCAAGTTTGGAACTTAGTTGATCCGCTTTGAGGAATAGTTCCCATAGGGTGTAAATGGGTCTTTAAGAGAAAGACCGACATGGACGGTAACGTGACTACCTACAAGGCTAGGTTGGTGGCAAAAGGTTATAAGCAAAGACAAGGAGTTGACTATGATGAAACCTTCGCTCGCCATTGCCATGTTAAAATCCATTAGAATTTTGCTCGCTATTGCAAAGATACCATGATTACGTAAATCTGGCAGATGGATGTGAAAACAAAGCTTTCCTTAACGGGAAACATGCGAGGAAGTGTATGACACATACCTGAGGGTTTCACAACCAATGACGCCAGGATGGTGTGTAAACCGCAAAGATCCATTTATGGATTAAAGCAAGCTTCGAGTTGGAATCTTCGCTTTGATGAGATAATCAAAGCAGTTTGATTTCATCAAGAACGAAGATGAGCCATGTGTTTACAAGAAGGTTAGTGGGAGTGCCATTGTGTTCTTAGTGCTTTATGTGGATGACATACTGCTCATAGGGAATGATGTGCCCATGTTACAATCAGTCAAAGCTTGGTTATCCAAGAACTTCTCAATGAAGGACTTGGGTGAGGCAGCCTATATTCGGGAACTACATAGACAAGATGTGAAGAGATTCAAGCATGGAGCACCCAAGAAAGGATTGTCGCCCATGTCACATGGGGTCTACTACTGTCGAAGGAATGAGTCCTAAGACAGAGAGGAGGAAAGGGCACAAATGAGTAAAGTCCCTTATGCTTCGGCAATTGGGTCTATCATGTATGCCATGTTATGCACAAGACCGCACGCCTCGCACCCTCTTAGTATGACTAGTAGGTACTCACCAATCCAGGTGATGGTCACTGGATTGCTGTCAAAAATATCCTTAAGTACTTGAGACGTACTAGGGATATGTTCCTGGTTTTCGGGAACGATGATTTAGTATTGCGAGGTTACACAGATGCCAGTTTCCAAACTGACAAAGACGACTTCAAGTCACAATCTGGATTTGTTTTCACGCTTAACGGCGGAGCAGTGAGCTGGAAGAGTTCCAAGCAGGAGACTACTGCGGACTCTACAACGGAAGCCGAATACATAGCAGCCTCGGAGGCGGCAAAGGAAGCAGTTTGGATGAAGAAGTTCATTACTGAACTTGGTGTGGTTCCCTCCATTGAAGGTCCAGCACCTGCATCTTTGTGATAATAATGGAGCGATATCTCGACCAAAGGAACCAAGGTCTCATCAGAAGTCCAAACATGTGCTACGGCGCTATCACTTGATTAGAGAGATAGTAGATAGAGGAGATGTAAAGATAGAGAAAGTCCACACGGATGATAACATAGCTGATCCGTTAACCAAGGCATTGTCTCAAGCTAAGCATGAGAAACATGTTCACTTGCACGGGCTTAGGCATATGGGTGATTGGCTTTAGGCCAAGTGGGAGATTGTTGGAAAGGTGTCCTAAACCCAATCGGGTCGGACCGGATCCGACCGGGTCGGGTCATTTCTGATCTATTTAGTTCATGTAATAACTTTATTGTGATTAATAAAAGCACTTATGTTATTATATATTGTTTGTCTTCATATTATTTGTAGTATATATATAGTAACGCCCCTAGTATCGATCGTGATAGAGAAACCATGATAGTGATTATGGTTGATGAGATCTCTAATCACTATAACAAGGTTGGTACTTAAATGTCTCTAGTCTTACATATTATCAAATGGGACATTGATAGTATAATCGGACTAGCACGTATTGGATGTCTTCTATCTTTTAGAAGGTAGGGATAGATCTCGCTCATCGAAGTGTAGGGAGACTTGGGACCAGACGTGGACGTGTATTAGAGAATGCGACGTTAGATCGACTCCACTTACATTAAGTGTCACACTATGTGGCGGTTGTGTAATTATCCTTTGACCGAGTCTTCATGGCATCACGGTGTGGATTGTCATGCTTTGACACTATTGAGATTTCTCCTAACCACGGGCGATCATGCGGTAGTGATTGGGTATGATATTGAAGCACGCGGAGTATACATGATTGGTCGTCCGGGAATCGCGATCCTATGATTGGGATCGAATATCCGAAATGGCCTTCTTATAAGGAATGTCTCGCTCGAGAATCTTTGCAAAGTGGGAGTAAATGTGTTATTCCGAGAGAGCATGATATCCAGATTATAAGATACGATCGTCAATGTATTGACACTCGAGATACGATCGTATGGATATTATTATAGCGATAGGATTGTAAGTTACACGGTAACTGCTTCACATGAAAGGTAGTAGTCATTGCTTTTGACTCTTCCGATAATTGGGGGTCACGGTGTGTTGCTAGACGCTATCCCGTGATCGTTAGGTATGAAGGGCATTTTAGTAAATTGCACTTTGTGTCTACGGCCAACATATTCGAAGCCTATCGGGTCACACACATATGAACATCGAGTCGGATTAAAATGCGGTTATAGTTGATAACCAAATAAGGAAAGTTTATCTCAGACTATAAAGGTTATAGTGGTAAATTAATATGGTGGTGTTTATTTATTATGAATAAATAAAATACAAGATATTAATTATATATAAATTATATTAATTAAAGAATATTCGGAAGTCAATTTATTGACTAAAAGGAGCTACTTTTGAGTGTATGAGATACACTTGGATTGTGCACTTTAATTAATAAATATTGCCATAATATTAATATAGGATATTAATTGATTTTGAAAAAATAGATTTATGGTAATAAGATAATTATAATCAATATATGATATTGACAAAATATTATAATTAAAGAGATAAATCAATCTAATTGATTTTCCTTATTTTATTAGAAAAGGTTTTTTCTCTCCACACTACATATGGGCGCCACTTCCTCTATAAAAGGAAGTGGGTGTCAAGCTCTTTTGTACAACACAATTGCAAGAGTTCATAATTCTTGTGTAAAATAGAGAGCTCCCATATAGTGAGTTTGTGAGGAAGAAAAGGTCCGATCTAGCGACCGGAGTTATTCGATAGCAATCCAAGGAGGATTCCGGCAGGGGTTCGTGTGGATTAGCGATAGAGGCCGGACGCGTGGACGCTTGCGCATTGAACTACTCTCCGTTGGCGGTCAAAGCGACGATCTTGTAGATCATCTAAGGTATAACCGTCAAACTACTTAACGTGTTTATTGCATTAAACGAAGAATGATCTAGAAAAGGAAATCAAATTTTAAATTCCGCTGCGTCAAACTAGTGATTTCCTAACATATTATGCACATGCTACGCTGATGTACTGGTTGAGCAGAGGATGGCCGGTTAATATTGGGGCACTGATGCGCTCTGAGATGACTGCCGATGCCCGCAAGCCTAGACACATGCCGCCTATGGTTCATTGATCACTTCATTTTGTGAGGCGGTGAGTGCCCGGTGCACAGCGGTGACTTTATGTTAGGCCCATGCCTATCCTTTCTTTGGATTCATTGCACCACCTCTTGTGCACCCCGATGATGACGGTCCAGGGATGACGATGCACAATTCCAAGATTTTCCAAGCGGATCCTAATGTTCTTCCATTAGCTTTCATTGATCCGAACGATATACCTTCGGACTAAGCATCCGTGGTTCAGGTGATCTTCTAATTTTCTCTTTATCAATGTGTTTTTATTTTTGATTCGTTAAAACCGATAAGTTAAGTTGTGTTGTATGGAGTTCGTTTTCCTAATGAATAAAATTTGTCTTATTTAATGTGTTGGATATTTGTGCATTATTTTCACTATAATTATTCAGTATGGGCTTAAATATGTTTAAGGAAATTATTTTACCTTTTACAGTCGATTTGACATGATTATATTTTTCTGGACTAACCCTGTAACGCGTTCAAAGTTTGGTGTTAAAGATGTTTGTTGCAGAGGTTGCCTTTTATCGCAGTTGGTAACTGTATTTGTCTGTCACAATTCTCCGGAGTTCCCCACGACTTGTTCCGTTCCCGCGCTTATCCAGAGCTAAGTTCCTATTATTGCTCTTTATTGTTATACATTGAGGACAATGCATGATTTAAGTGGGGGGTACGAGTCACTTAGCTCACTTAGCTTGCTCGGATAAACCTCTATATATCAAATAATATACTAATTGAGTAAAATTTAAATTTTAAACATAGAATCACATTTACTTTTGTGAAGTCCCCGAATATTGTATGTAATAAGGAAGGAACCATGGTTCATGAGTACATGATCACTTTATACTTTTGCGATACAATTCTAGTAAACTCAATGATATTCATGTTATATGTTGCGAGTAGTTATTTATTATTCAATTACTCGATAAATGAATCGATGAATATTGCGCTTATAATAAAAATGTAGAATTTTATGTGTACATTGCGTAGATGATTGGTTATGTAAACTTAGTGTCAATATCTATCTGCTGATGTATTCTGATATTCTTGCCAATAGAAGCGGAGTAATAAGCTTGAGACGTACCTGTGTTTTAACGAAATGTTAAACACTGGGCTTGTAGTAACATTACCAAAGTAGCCCCGCGCTTGTGGTAATATTCGATGCTATGCATGATCTAAGATAGGGGGGATACTCTAAAAAAAGTTTTCTTCCTTGAGATTGATAGTATTTGAAAAATATGAAGACATGAAAAGAATATTCAACTCTTTTAGAGGCTTTGAGTAGTACTCGGTCTCCAAGTCCAAAAACCCTATAGATACGCTATTGCTTATTGTTCTAGTGCTTTAACCATTGCGAGGCATAAGGAGTATGAATGCTGATGTTGGTAGGTTGAGATTTCAAAGTTAGCATAAACTCTAATCTTGCTACATTCATATACAACTAATGCATATGCACACATCACTTCGATTCATAATGAGTAATGAATAATGGATATCTTATGAGCATAAACAATATGAGTTGATTCGAGTTTCTTGTGTTAGTATAATTTGACCATTGGAAAATGATTATATGGGGAATAACTTATTGATACTTTGATCGGGACGATCAAAGGCTAAGTGGGGGGTAGTTGATGACGGCCAAATTGTGCCCGTTATTCTATGATCTTTATCCCCAATTCTAGGTTGAAAAAGCATTAATGTAGGGATAATAAGTCGTAATATGCCTAATTTATATATACCCGAGTTACGATTCGTTATTCTCGCATTTCGATGATTTATTGCATTATTTGGTATTACAAACCATGTTTTTATAAATACAAATGAGCATTATGGACGGACTACGGAGAAGGAATTAAAGATCCAGGACAATGCAGAGCCAAAGCAGACGATAGAAGACAAAGCCTGAAAAGTGAAGGCTCGGTCGACCGAGCCCACCATTCGGTCGACCGAGTGGACTTAAAGCCCAAAGACAATCCAACAGTATTACTTAAGTCGGTTAGGGTTTAGGGAATCCGATCCTTAGTCGGTTTCTAAGTCGGTTTTGAGCTCTATATAAACACATTGTCATTAGTATTATTCATGGATTCATAGATTGATAAATTCATTAATAAAAGAGAACTACACATTGAGGGTTTTTCAGCAAGTTAGGGCTGCAACAATGTAAGCCCTTAATCTTCATGTTTTATTTTCAAGTAATTAATTCTTCCAATTATGTTCTTATCGTTTGAATTAATTAAAACATAGCTAGATGATGTGATTCTCGGCTATGACGTTGGGAGGTGGTGACACCTTGTCTATGAGGATCCCATGACCTACGTCATAATCTAGATTTATTCATGACTCTAGGTGATTTAATTAATGTGTATCTATGATAGTTTATATAAGTAATGTACGAATTGCTGTTTAATCTGTTCTGTATGAGGAAACGCTGAGAGGTTGGTTCTAGGATGTAATTAGGGTTGAGTTCGAACGGATGACCGAACAAAGTCGTTCGGTCGACCGAGCCTCTGCACTCGGTCGACCGAGCCCTAGTTTCATCGGGCTCAATCGCCACGCCTTTATGGTGGGTCTAACCTAGTTGAATTTACTTTCTCATTAGGTATGGCTACGGCTACGTCGCCGCCGTCAGTTTTTCATTAGCGTATTATTAGGAAATACCAATATAAGACGCCTAGTTCGGCTTACTTAACGATCTTTCGGGACTTTCGGGCAAGATCTAGATTAGTTTTGTATTTAGGAATTGTCGACACCTAGTCATACGTGAATCGTAGGTTAACAAGAGACTTACCAAGTAATTGTTAATAGGACGAGGGCTTGAGTGATCGTTTAGGAAGTACGCCTAACCATAGGAATGTTGCCTAAGCGAGGTGTACGGTTAATATCGGCATCCTTAGAATAATGAGCGTGTGAGTTATATGAGATGGATACCCAAAAGGTGAAGTCACGTAACAATACCACAGTGATCTAGTAACCTAACCGGTGCTAAGTCAAGTTTAGGGGATGACTCCCGTAGCCAATTAAATATGAATACAGCTAGATTGACAGTTAATGAGTTAGGTTGTCTTGTATAAGTTGTCTTGGTCCAAACGATAACGTTGATAATTGGAAGGTTAATTACGTGTGTGTCTTTTAGGTTTGAGTTTGTTTATTTTATTTTGTCTTTTATGTTGGTCTTAGATCGTTGTTCAATAAACGAATTAGGTGAGTTAATTATTTAAACCTAGGGTCCACATTTTGATTCCCTGAGGGATCGACCTTGATTCACCATCGCTATGCTATGATGTACCTAGTGCTATTGCTAGAATTTGGTGGTCAAGTAAAATAAATTTATAACTGATCGACATCGCAATCGAGTGGATTTGACTGTAATATTGATAAGTCTTTTGTAGATCTGGATATCAATTTTAGTACAGTAGTGAATATATACATACATATATTAGTGTTTGTGAAGGATAACACAGCACCAGTTGGAATCAACATGGGTGTGTTATCTGAAGTCGAATCGACAATACCACAATTCTCTCTGCAACAGAGATTTGGACACCATTCTTAGAGTTTGACTCGGTCGAATTCATTAGAATCAGTCACTGGTTTCCCATCCATCTTATTAGTTAAGATGATGCATCTGTGTATGCAACATTCAACGAGGAAGTTCTACCCTATGCCTCAAGAATGACTCTCTAAATCTTTGGATAAAGAGAAATGGGATAGATTCTCTTTCTAGTAAGAGATGGTCAGGTTATTGAACGTCAACTTTGATCGAATCTTAGATTCGGCGGTTAACAAAGCAAGTTTAGTATGTTAAGGTCGGTGAAGTCCACACACATTCTCCAACTGCTATCAGGATTTTTTACGATGACTAGGTTAGCCAACCAATCTGGGTACACAACTTCACGAATGATATTTGCTTGAAGTAATTTGGTTACTTCCTTTTCTATTACAGCTATTCGCTCCTAAGCAAAGTGCCTTTTCTTTTGCCAAACTAGCCTTATGTTTGGATCCACATTTAGCTTATGTAAGGCCAGTTCGGGAGATAGGCCTAGCATATCCTTGGTCTTCCATACGAAGACATCTCTAAATTCCTTGAGTAGGTCGATAAGACATTTTTTGTGTAGGTCAGGGATCCAAAAGCCAATGGGTGATCGCCGATTCGCTTACCCTTCCCAAAACAGACTATTTTACTTTGTCTTTTGAGGACCAAATTTCCTCATCTTCAGAGTAACTCCTCTACTAGAACTTATTGTACCATAAATTTCCCATTAACACTGGCTGTATAGAAGCTCATGGCCGCTTCTATGTCACCTATAATTTCCACAGAACCGTTCATTAATGCTGATATGAGCTGGGGATATTACAGCTCGGAGGTCGATCAAGGCCGGTCTTCCCATGATTATATTGTAAACGGATAGAGCTTTGACAATGATCTAATCTACCATAAGGATCCTGCCCTTTGGTTCTCAGCCAAACATAATGGCCAGCCTGATCATCCTTATAGGATGAACTGGAGGTCCAAAGAAATTGAACAAATGGAGCGAACGGGTGTCACCAAAACTTTCGCTTTCTCGATTGAAGAACGGAATAATTGTTAGGTGTGATGCCCGAAAGACAATTTTGTAATTGTTTTATTTAATAAATGAAATGATATTATTATTCATATTTATTATTCTCATAATCACCGATGTGACAATAGTATTTACACTACAGAAAACCCTAAAGTATATCGTTTATGTAATCACTTAACGCAGTGTATGGTATATACACGGGAGGATTGAGTTAGTGAAGATGTACTTAAAATACAATTAGCCCATAGTGAAGTTAATCGAGAGTATAGGGTCTCTCCTTTAACGTGCTATTAATGCGCCCAGAACACAATTGGTGTGATTGTCTTATCCGGACTTTCGGTTAAGAGAACCTAGTGGGGCATTTATATATGATAGATATATCATATAGGGCTGGACCGATTTGATTAGAGTTTTCACGATATAATTCCGTAATCGAGAAGTCTTATCGAATCAATGGATGATCATATTTATGGATATATCTTAATCTCGAGGTGATCATACCAACCGCTTGAATCAAGATGAAGTTTGACTTGACGGTTAAGGATTACACCGAGTCCGTGGTCCGAATTACCCCATCTTGGCATTGTAATCGATTGAGTGAGTAGTCCGTGTTATCACAGATACGGAATCCATTCCTTCCATTTATGGAAGTAGATAGACGATTCCTTTATTTGTTAATCCTAGAAACCGATCGATCCATGGAGTTCATATTACATCGATTAGCTACCAATGAGTTGTATGAATTAATTGATCACTGGGGTTAATGGTAAATAAGGATAAGAGGTTCTAAAAAGGGTTAACGGTAACTTCCCGATTTAGAATGAAGCAATCTATGGAGGATTAATCCATATGTAATGATTATATCAATGGACGCTTATTATTATTCTCATGAGGAGATAAATATAATCTTATAATCGGAGGAGTGCAAATCACGGGATTATGGTGGCATATTCCGTGATTGATTTATCGAATATAATTATTCTCGTTTCGTAAGATAATTATTTATTTGATTTATCGGAGCCGTTGATTATTAGTCCATGGTCCCCGACGTGCCTCCTAATATAGCATAGCTATTCTCGGACGTCGAATCCTAATAATATTAATTTAGTCCTTGTTGGACTTTATTAAAACGATATGTGAATTAATTGTTTAGTGGACTATTAAATTAGTTGGGCTAAATAATTAAATATGTGGAAAAGACATTTTTCATAATCTTGGCCCAATTTGGTGTGTTAGTCAAAAATTATTGTGACTAGGTCACAAGTGACAATTTTCGGCCCTTGCATTGTTTTAATCAACAAGAAATTAGTTTTTTGTGATTAATAAGACATGTGTACAAAATATTTATTGGATAAATATTTATGGTAAATAATAAAGATAAATATTATTCTTGATTTATTCTAGAATATTATGGAATTATCTTTTATTTATTGGATTTATTTTATTAGCAAAATAAAAATCCTTTGAGGCTAAGTTTTACTCTCCTATATATGAGAGTAGCTTCCAAGCCTTAAACACACAATAAAATTTCGACTTCCATCTCTTAGAGAGAGGAAGGAAATTTCACCAAAGTAGTAGTTTTTGGGAAAAATCTTGGAGATTTTTCGGGTAGTATATCGGAAGGATTCGAGACGAGGATTTCCTTCCACCGGGAGTTGCTTGGATCACACGTCACGGAAGATCGTGGTGCTCTTCACATCTTTCTTTGTTTTCTATCATGCTCTTCTACTTGGATTTTGAGATCCAAGAGGTATGTTCTACAACCCCTTGCAGAGTAGATCTAGTTATTTTATTACGTGTAATTTATAGATCTAGATCCTTAAATCGCTCTGGCCATGGATGATATTACTAACAATAATAAAGTACATTGACTACACTTCCAATATCCACGCATATCCACTTTACTAAGTTTCGATTTACCACGCTTCAATCACCAATCCTTCATTTTTACAATAAAGGGAGTGAATCACTTGGGCCATAGTTTACTTCTCCAGAAAACCGTTGTTTCTTATTGGACGTCGATGGTCCAACAGACCTACTGCTACCCTCTTCCGTGTTCTGAGTTGGTCTGTTCGGGCCACCTGATATAGTGTTGATCATAGTAATCAACATGTTCTCTAATGTACCCCCTTCTCGATCTTCATCCTGATTGGCTGTCTGGAGGGTTTCTTGCCGAGTAACTACTATTTGGTCCACCCATCCTTGTTGGGTAGGATCAAATTCAATTATTGCAGACTGGTGGGTATGGCTTTCGGTGTTGGTGGCGGTTGATTCCCCATCGTCAGTATTCTGTCCATTTTAGATATGTTCTGTAGTTGTTTGCTTATGTGTCTTTGGTAGCATGATAATGATAATGAATCTTGAATATAATTGTCAGTAGAAGACCCTCCTTATAGTGCCAATCGACGTTGCTGGATCTCGTCTAATAAACAATTCGGGCCGTATTCCTCAAGTGACAATAGATTCAAGGTAATACCAGATGAAAACAAGAAACGATGGGGTTGTTTGAGGAATTTTACACTGGGCCTGGAATAATGTTTATCCCAAGTCGCCTACATATCCTGTGAATTGTTTAGAATCTAGTATCTTCGTAGTTCTTGGAATAGTTTATATAGATGGCCTTGTGCCCTAGGCATAAATGTGTAGTGTCCTTTGTGGCCTTTATTTCATATCCTTCAAGATTAGATAATTACGGATTTATCTCCTTGATTTTAGGAGATAATGTGGGATTTGAATGATGGTTTAAATGATAGGATCGTAATCCTAATGGGTGAAGGATCTTAGGATCTTCCCGTAATTATCTTATAATATACGCATGTGTACTAAATAAATGGAATAGTTTCGCCGATCTGCGCCGAGCTCCTAAGGACTTTATGGCGTAATCATGGCCGACCTAACTATGTTACGCTCGACCGACTGCGGTGGATCGAGGGTGAGCCAGCCGATCTCCCACCTGGTTGCTAGTCCGCTCCAGGCTTAAAGCGGGACTCATGGGCCTTAATGTTGTGTTTTTTCTCTCTTTGTTTAATGTTCACAAGCCCTTTAGATCTGGCTGAACTACCCTTTGCGAGGTCAAATCTGCTAGAGATGTTGATCATCCATGGTCACACAGTCTTGTAGAATTCTGAACGGTTCACCGCTGTGTAGCAGAGTTGCCGTTATGATGTTGTCATGCGACGGGCCCGTAAGATGAGTGCTTGTATTCACGCCACGACAAAGATTATGATGTCGCATGATGGGCCCGTAAGACGAGGTGTTTGTACCCACGGTCCGGATGGCACGTGGCTGAGGGCTACCTTCGTCTTTTCATCCCCGCCCTCACCTCTTGTAGACCCTTTCCCGGCGAAATTCTTAATAGCTTTCAAACAGCGCACTCTCATATGCTTTCACCGCCTCTACCACCGCCGTGTCAAACGCTCATAACCATAGTACTCTATCTCCTTTTCGTTTTTGTCCATCTATCATGATATTACCTTTTATTATAATTTTATATGTATTTTTGAATTTATGTATTTGGCGGTTTATGTGTCATCTAACTAGAATGTGACGAACGAGTATCAGTGGGCTCATGTTGAATGTAATAGTTATAATCTTCTTCCTTATCAATAAAATTTCCTCTCCTTCATCCCCTAATTCTTCTCCTCCATCTCGACTTTCTGCAATTTAATTCAGATTTCTAAACGATATCCTGACATTTGGTATCAGAGACACCGTTCATCCACCGTTTATCCGACTTTCACCTTCTTCGTCTTTCTTATTTCCAAAAAATTGCAAAAGTCAGCATGGTGCTCAATCTTGCTGAAATGGAACTCGTGTGGCATTGGAAATGGTTCTTCCGACCTCGCCAAAGGATTGAAATGACTATTGAAGATTATTGCACTCAGTTTCGTGATTGTAAAGAGAAAATGATCAGCTTATCATTCCAGCTGAAGAAGAGGGGATTCTTTGAAAATTTGGGGTGGGATATTCGATTCAGAGTTGTATCTAAATGCCTGTTGAGTATGAGTAGATTGAGTGATGCTTTTTATGTTGCAAAATGGGAGGAATCAATGATGGTGGCTGAAGGAATCCATTCTGAGCATACCGTCGAAGAGCAGCAGGTTGAAGCTCCACTTTCTACTACTTCATTCGAAGTCACAATGAATGGACAAGTGAATGAAGATCCTAAATCAGCCATGACAACAGAGAATATGGTTGTTGAGGTGTTGCACGACGATGAATGGCTGGGGTTGGAGGAAAATAATGATTCTGTTTTTGGTAGAATTGTTGTGCACAATGTAGCTCACAAGGTGTTCACTGAAATGTCTGAGCCAATTCTATAAAAAGACTTGTTGGGTATTGAAAGTACAAAAGATGCCCACCACCTGTCTGTTGAAATGTCTGAGTCATTCCTAGCTGATTGCAATAATACTCAAGGCTCGAAAGATGTTAATTCTCATGTGAAATTGAATTGTAATGAGCAACAATTGATGATACTTGATCTTTGGAGTGAACATGAAATGGAAAACAAGGATGTTGAAGTCGACTCCACTGATGAGGCTATAAGGGATGAACCAAGTATGAAGAAGAAGTTGAGAGTTTGAATCCTAAGGCTGTTCAGATGGAAAACATTTCGGATTATAAAAATCTCAGAAAGATAAATTCCGATGCTCTTATCATGCCCAAGGATGTGCTATTGGATTATACCCTGCCTATTGGTGATTTCACATTTTCTGCAAACATTGAGGGTAATACGGTGAGTTCATCAAGCAGAAAAGTAATATTACATTCAGCTACGACAGGATTTCCACCAGTTCTTGTTGACGTATGTCTTGAGCAGAATATTGTGATTGCTTTGATTGCTAACGATGACATTTTTTATTTTGATCCGGGTGGCAACTCTTGTTTCGAAGAGAAAGTCCCCACCCCAATCTCAGAAAGATTGGGGTGGGGGACTTTTTTACTCACTTTTATCCTTGAGAGTGGATATGATCAAATCCCTGAGTTGGTAAAACTTCTTATAACAAATAATCGAGTGGTCTCGCACCCCTCACATACGTTCGAGTGGCTCCACACCTCTGTCGAGCATTATAGTATCCTCTCATTTCATTCGAGTGGCTTACACTCCTCCTGTCGAGCATTATAGTATCCTCTCACATACGCTCGAGTCTATTTCATAACCTCGACTTATCAGTCAAGCGGCTTATGCACCTCTCACATACGTTCGACCATTAAATCCTCTTCTTGCTTCTGGAAAAGCTTCTACTTCTTAAGAACAGTGAGAGTATCCTTGCTTCAAAAGAAATTCTGTGCGATGAGTTTGACAAAAAGGTGGACTGACCCAAAACTAAAATTGCAGCCCCTGCATTGGGATAAAGTTGTAGACAGTTCAGAAAGCAAAATGGTGGGTTATCGATTCATGTCGAATTCATTTAAGCTGAATGAGGTGCTTGAAATCTTATTTGTGATAAGAGCTACAATAGGAGTGACTCATGGGACATGTTTTATGCTATCAAATGAAGAGAGTAAGGTAATTGATCCTAAGAAGTCTCAATATATTGCCAATTTGCTAAATGACCATAACGTTACGGTGGATGAATTGCTTGAAACCCTTTTTGCAATGAGAAGGAACGAGACGTTATTATTCTTACGCAGCCCTAGGCATGGGGTTGAATATCTCAAAATGTCATTGGAAACCTTAGATGTGGTTGGTGAGGAGATTACTTTTAGTAAATATTTGTTGTTCATGTTTGATCCAGTGGATAAGATGAATTTGGTCAGCGTTTAGTTGAAGAAGTTGTTCCATTGCAGAGTGAACTCTCCAAATCTGAATTCATATATGAACGAATCGGCACAATTAAAGGGGCATTTCGTTTCCTAATAAGAACGGTAAACAGCAGAATTATTGATGAAGACCTCACATCTTATTTCCGGGTAACCATGGTTCTCTACATCTCAATGTGGGCTGATGATAGTGTACATTGGTATCTACGTGATGAACCTGATGTGCATTATTCTAGACTAGTATGGAGTTTCAATTATTCCTGGTCACATGCGGTGATGCAAGAAATTAAGAATGTATTGTTTGCGGATGCCGGAAAAATAGTTGTGATGGCCTTGTTCCCTATTTGTTGTGCTCCTTACTCCTTGTGGCAGTGCCGTAGCAAAAAGCGAAAGTGCATGGACATTATAAACGGCGTGACTCCGAAAAATAACGTTGTCATAAGATGCATGGTTGATGAGCTAAATGAGGGGTTGAGAGATGCCACACTTATCATTCAATCTGAAATGCAGATTCAAGATTGTTCTTTCATTGTTGCTGTGGAAAATTTTGTTTGGGAACCGGGCCGAAGTGTCATTTTCTTATACATCCTTGAGGACAATGATGTTTCTGAGAGGGTGGGGAAGAATATAGTACTTATGGATAGTATATTGGAGATAATTGGACTGATAATGATATTAGGATGTTTGTATGGACAATCGTGTTGGAATCTGGGTTGGGATGTTTTGTATGCTTCACGTTGTACTCCCAGTGGGTTGGGAGGCGTTGTTGGTGCTTCACCCGAAGCTTTGGATGAAGATATTGGATTATTAGCTTTGGATGATATTGGATTATTTCTTAAGACACTGGTATTTTCTACTGTAGAGCTGGAACACTACATATGGAACCAGGGTTCTTTCGTATCTGTCTCGCAGCTCCCTTGGGAGGATTTCGATGGGGATTTTCATCTCACCACCTTGAGGACAAGGTGGTTGTTGAGTGGATGGATATGTCATCATATTAACTTTTAATATAATTTTTATATGCATTTTCGAATTCATGTATTTGACGGTTTATGTGTCATATATAATTGCTAACTAGAAAGTGATTTAAACGGGTATCATCGTTGTGTTCACGCTGAATGTAATAGTTATAATCTTTTTCCTCATCAATAAAATTTCTCTCCTTCATCCCCTAATTCTTCTCCTCCATCTTGATTTTCTGTAATTTAATTCAGATTTCTAGTCGATATCGTGACACCATCCATCTCAAGTGGGTATTTCTCCAATTGCGGTTGCGTGACGTCTCGGTGCTTCATTTTTCTGGGATCTAAATGGGTCAAATGAAACACATAATTCATTTTCTCCCAAACTTAAAATAAAAAAATTAAAAAATAAAAATAAAAATAAAAAAAAAAAGAAAAAGAATCTTTGTTAAAGTAATACTAGCAATGTTCAAATCAAAATGGGTTTTTGTTTGGAGAACTCAATAATTGATCGGTCACTAGTTTGAACTTTGAAGACGAAGCATCAATGCTACTGAAAGTTGACTTCAAAAAATTGGAATTTACATTTTGTCTTGAGGAAATTGGGCAAACATGCAAATAAGTTTTGTACCTGATGTGCAATGTTGTAAATAGGTAATTGTGTTGGGGTTTTACTGTAAATAGTGAGTCAAGCAGTCAAGGGGTATAAATAGTTGTAATAGACTTTTTCTATTTGATGAGAAATAATAAAATCATTTTCCCATTCTTTCAGCTTCTTCCCCAAATCGTATTCATGGGGTATGAACCCTAGCTTTCTGCTGCACTTTTATACAAATTCACATGGTATCGGAGCGCTTCCGGTCGAATCTCTGATTCTTCCTTCTTCATTTCGGTTATTAGTTTCTTCGATTCTCTCTAGTTATACGTTTTTTTTGCTGATTCGTCTGCATCAAAGGTTCGTCGATGACGGTTAATGGAGAAGCCGAGATTACACCTTCGCACCATCTGTACATGCATCATAATGAAAATCCGTCAGTCATTCTGGTACAACCTCTGTGACGGAGAAGAATTACTACTGTTGGAGTAGAGCAGTCCGAAGAGCCCTAATTTCGAAGAACAAATTAGGGTTTGTGGATGGGAGCCTTGTATGTCCAGAACCAACAAATAAGCACTTCGATTCTTGGAATCAGTGCAATAATATGGTTCTGTCATGGATCTTAAAACTCAGTTTCTCCAACAATTGGGCAAAGCTTGCTCGGTTCTAACACGGCTAGAGAAGTTTGGGTTGATTTGTAGGAGAGGCTTTCGACTGGAGATTTTTTTAGGGTTTCTGACATTCAAGTTGAGATTTACGCTCTTAGAGAGGGAACCTCGACTGTTACTGAGTATTTCACGCGTCTGAAGATCTTATGGGAGGAGCTGATTATGTTGCGTCCTATACCTCGATGTGGCTGCCGTACCACGCAGGAGTTTAAGGATTATGTGGAAGCAGATTACATAATTAGCTTCCTTCGAGGCCTCACTGATAGTTATGAACCTGTCAAATCAAAGATTCTTCTAATGAATCCTCTGCCAAAGATGAATGAAGTGTATAATTTGGCAATCAAACTTGAGAGACAATAGCAGCATGGACCTGTTAGTGGTGGTCAACTAGGGAATCCAACTGTCCTCCAGAACAGCTCCTCAGATTCTCAAGGCAACTTTGTGAAGCAATTGCCCCCAAAGAGGTCCATGATTACTAATCAGAGTTCTACAGGTCTCAAGCAGAAGAAGAAATATTCAAGGTAATGATTGTGTAGCAAGATCGGGCACATCAAGACCGGTGCTACAAAAACATGGGTTTCTCCGACTTTCAAAGCAGAGACAGGATAATATGGTGCAGCAAAATTCCCAGGACTCTCAGGAATCTTCCAGATCAGACTTGACCATAGGAACAAGAAATGCAGTGCCCACATCATTCACAGCACAGCAGTATGCAGAGATGTTGAGGTTGTTTCAGAATATACAAGGGAGTCAGGGACATGGAAATGGGCAACACATGGCCTCATCTGCAGTGTTGGGTGCCAACTTCAATCAGACTCCTGATGGTAAGCCTGGTAGGGACAATGTAGCATCCCTTACGGACTGGATTTTGGATTCTGGAGCCACTGATCATGTGCCATGTTCACTTTCTTTGTTCACCACATATAGACCTATCACACACAAACATATATCTCTTCCTAATGGTACATGTGTTCTAGTTACTCATATTGGTGAGGTTCATATAAATGAGTCACTCACTTTATCTTCTGTCTTGTGTGTGCCATCGTTTACTTTCAATCTCCTTTCCCTTAGTACTCTCACTAAGACTGGTTCTTATGCTGTGTTTTTTCATTCTGGATCTTGTGTTATTCAGGAGGTAAGACATATGCAGATGATTGGTACAGCTAGAGAGTACCGCGGGCTGTATCATCTTAAAGCATCCTACCCTCATATATCCTTTATAGCACAGGTTTCTCCTCATGCCTCATCCAGTGTTGCAGATGATCAACTATGGCACTGTAGAATGGGACATCTGTCTGCACCTCGGTTGCGTCTTGTTCAAAATTCTGCACATTTTGTTCAAGTTTCAGAAAAAACACTGCGATGTCTGCTCTCTTGTCAAGTTGAAGATACAGCCTTTTTTCAAATAGTAGCTCTACCACTGTTTCATGTTTTTCTCTCAGTCATGTAGACATTTGGGGGCAATATAGGCATCCCATCCTGAATAATCAATGTTTCTTTCTTACTATTGTTGATGACTGTAGTAGATACTGTTGGTTGTTTATTTTAAGACATAAATCTGAAGTCAGACAAATTATTCACAACTTTTATGAACTCATTCTCATATAATTTCAAATTAGAATTCAGATAATGAGGACTGATAATGGGCAAGAATTCAATATGCATGAGTTTTATGCTAGTAAGGGTATTATTCACCAAACTTCATATAGCCATACACCCCTACAAAATGGGGTTGTTGAACTCAAGCACCAGCACATCCTAGCTGTAGCTAGAAGTCTTAGGTTTCAAGCTAGGGTGCAGCCTATTGGGGTTTTTGTGTTGAACATGCTATCTATTTGATCAATATCACACCCACACCCATTCCCCAAAATCGCACTCCACATGAAAAGTTGTTTAAGTCTGTCCCTACTTATGATCATTTGAAAGTCTTTGGGTGGTTTAGCTTATGCTTCAGACTTAGACCCTCATAAATCTAAGTTTTGTCCTAGGGGGCTAGCCTGCTGTTTTTAAGGATTCTCACCCACCACCAAAGGTAGTATCCTGCTTAATCTGAATACTAATGCCATATTTGTGTCTAGAGATGTTACCTATGTTGAAGGTTCTTTTCGTTTTCATCTTACAAAACCAGAACCTACTCCCTCCGATGACTTTATTACCCTATGTTCTCTTCCTACCCTCTCTAATGATGTATACACTGTTGATCCTCACACAGAGGTTCAAACTCCTATTTTCCCACTTGCCCAAGAACCCATCAGTCATCCAATCTTTACAGTGCAGCCGTCCAGCTCCATTCTAGAAATTAGACCCACTAGACACCATAAACGTCCAACTTGGCTCCATGACTATCATTGCAACTTACTTTTGGCTTCTAGTTCCCCTTCTCCCTTAACCTGCTGCACTCCTTACCCCATTCAGCAAGTCTTGTCCTATGATCGGGTAGGCTCCATGTACAAATCCTATGCCTTAAGTCTTATGGTCAATCCTAATCCCAGGAATTACAATGAAGCCTCTAAGCATCCTGAGTGGCAACAAGAAATGCAGTCAGAGATTTCTGCCCTAGAGCACAACCATACGTGGACTCTTGTAGATTTGCCTCCTAATAAGACTCTTATAGGGTGTAAATGGGTATTTAAGGTGAAGCACAACCCTGATGGTTCCATAGAACGCTATAAGGCCAGGATTGTGGCCAAAGAATACACCCAACAACTAGGCATAGATTACTTGGAAACATTCAGCCCTGTAGCTAAAATGACAATCATTCAAACTCTTTTAGCTGTGGCAGTCTCTCAGGGATGGTCTTTAGAACAATTGGATGTGAATAATGCATTCCTTCATTGGGAAGTGCATGAAGAAGTATACATGTTAGCCCCACCAGGTTTTTCACCTTCTAATCCCTCCCAAATGTGTAAGTTGCATCGTTCTTTATATGGGTTAAAACAGACGTGTAGACAGTGGAATGCTCTTTTGCTGCAGGGTTATGTACAGTCTTTACATGATTATAGTTTATTCATTAAAGCTGGAGCTGGTACGTTTACTGCTTTATTAGTGTATGTGGACATAGTGATTGCTAGTAACAGTCCTCAAGACACAACTGCCATAAAAGCACATTTAGATGCTGAATTTCACATTAAAGACCTGGGCCTTTTGCGTTTCTTTCTGGGAATTGAGATAGCTCGTTCCAAAGCAGGGTTGATTCTTAATCAATGCAAGTATACATTAGAGTCAGAACCTGGCTTACTCCCATGGACACCAAATAGAAACTTGCACATGATGATTTTGCTCCTTTTTCGGATGTTAGTACTTATAGAAGCTTGATTGGTAAGCTTTTATACCTTATTATAACCAGGCCTGATATCTCTTTCGCGGTCCAACAACTTAGACAGTTTTTAGATGCCCCCACTATTCTGCACTTTCAAGCTGCACAACATCTATTACGGTATTTGAAGAATTCTCCAGGACAGGGCATTTTTTATCCAGCAGCAAACACCGTTCAGCTCAAGGCTTATGCAGACTCAGATTGGGCAGGTTGCATTGAGACACGTCGTTCAGTTACTGGGTATTGTGTGTTTCTTGGGCAAGCCCTCCTTTCATGGCATTCCAAGAAGCAAACTACCGTTTCTAAAAGCTCCTCCGAAGCAGAATACCGCTCTATGGCCATGGCCACTTGTGAGGTCCAATGGCTCCTCTATCTACTTGCAGATCTTGGTTTTAGAAATGCCAAACCCATGCCACTGTTTTGCGACAATGAAAGAGCGATTTATATCACTGAAAACCCAGTTTTTCATGAGCAGACGAAGCACATAGAGGTCGATTGCCACATTGTTCGTGAGAAATATGCTGCAGTGATCACTAAACCACTACCAGTCCGCTCCCATAATCAGCTAGCTGATATGCTAACCAAGGCAGTTGATAGATTCACTTTGCAGCACCTGCTTCAAGGCTTGGGCATTATCAACCTTTTCAGTGGCTCAGGTTTGCGAGGGGGCCTTGAGGAAATTGGGCAAACCTGCAAATAAGTTTTGTACCTGATTGCAATGTTGTAAATAGGTAATTGTTTTGGTGTTATTTTGTAAATAGTGAGTCAAGCAGTCAAGGGGTATAAATAGTTGTAATAGACTTTTTCTATTTGATGAGAAATAATAAAATCATTTTCCCGTTCTTTCAGCTTCTTCTCCAAATCGTATCCATGGGGTAAGCTAGGTTGCACGGACACGGACACATGGACACGGATATGCGGATACGGACACCGGGATACGGACACCAGGATACGGAAGTTTTAAAAAATATAAGATACGGGTGTGGGGTCAAAATGTAAATATTAAAAGTATAAGGACTAAAATGTAATTAATAAAAGTATAAGGACTGGTATGCAATTATTAAAAATATAAGGACTAAAAGGTAATTATCAAATACTATAAGCACTAGAATGATAAATTTAACCCAAGCATAATAACCAAAAATATAATCATGGGCTCCATGATAGTACGCTTTCATCCCACATCTATTTTACTCAAGCACTAACAAGTTTTGATTTTCTATTCTTTTTCGTTCTTTGAAGTACATAACTTTAAAAGCTAAAAAGAAAATTACCAGAAGAATTGACACCCACGTTGGTTTGAGATGACTACAGGCGGCAAACGGCGGTGGAGCCAGTGGAAGCGGCGGAATTTGAGATAAGGTATAAGCGTGGAGTCGTGGACGGCAGCTTCCAAGCAATTTCCTTCACAAATGAAGGATCAGATCTGGAGCTTTGTTTAATGTTTAAGTCTTATGGGGATTAGAACTTTTATTTTAAAAAAATAAATAAGAGTTTTTTATTCAGAATAAATTATTGTATCTAGAGTCAGGGAAAAAAAAAAAAAGAAATACTGTCTCCAAAACTAAACATGCGTGTCCCAGGTCCGACTCGCATATCCGAGTTCCGACTCACGTGTCTGAATTTTTTGAAAAATACAATTCGGTCCGACACCGTGTCCAGTGTGTCCGGCGTGTCCCGCGTCGTGTCATGGTGTCGGTGCGTGTCCGACACGGGACACGCGGCCTAAATGGAGTGTCCGTGCTACCTAGGGGGTAAGAACCCTAGCTTTCTGCTGCACTTTTATACAAAATTCACATTTTGGCCAGCATTTTCGAGCTCCAATTCGACCGACAATAATTTGTATCACTTGCTTTGAAGAGTTTGGCATTCTGTAATGGATACTTTCATGGAGTCTGGTGGTGGCGGTGGGTGTTGGAAGTTTCTGTTTTCTGTTTTTAAAAAAGTGAAAGGGTATCGATGTAATTTCATATTATTGTTTAGTGTATTGCCCTTGTATTAATTTTTGAGCACTGACGATAACTGCCCCTCCCCACATACATACACCCTCCTTCTTATTTGATGTATGTCTTCCCAAAATGCGAAGAAAACAAATAAATTTTTTCCCACAAATTGCAAAAAGAAAATGAAAATGAAAAACAAAAGTACTCAAAGTTTGTTACGATCTATACTGAATTTTATCGATTAATGCTTATCTATAAAGGGAGTACTTATTAATTAGGGACGACTGGTTGACAATTTTGTCATTTTCTGCGCAATTTCGTTTTGTATTTTTTTGATCCCATTGTTAGAGTTAAACGACGTCGTTTGCCATTGAGATTAGGAATCCTAGGGCCCTTTACACTGCCTTCTGCCTCTCTTTAAGACCAATAGTAAGAAGCCTTATGTGCTCCAACTCAATTCCACCACCGCTTTAATTCACCGCTTGCGTCTCTGATCATATATACCTCTGCATACAGATGGAATCAAGTTCCACGCTCTCAATTGCTTTTCTTCTTCGGCGAGGTTCATGGTATTTTGTTTATTCCGGCTGCTCTGTAACCAATTTCCGGCTGTTATTCTTGCTGGGTGTCGTCCTCCAGCCCTCTCCTATGTTTCCTTTTTCTTCTATTTCCGTTTTTCGTGCTGATTAGGTCCTCTTTTTCTTTCTCCAGAGTTTGATGTTTGTTTGCAGATTTCTTTCAGATATTAACGAAATTGAAATTGAAGTCATAAATCGCAGACCTTCATCTTCAGCCCGGTGTAGTTTCTGCCTCCATGAAACTCCAGCACCGCCCACATAGTCGAGTGGCTGCTTGACTTTTTATTTGGAAATGATATCTTCAAATCCATAGGCTGGGACTTTCAGAAGACGCCTTTGGCCTTTGCAGGTATGTGTATTTTGAGTTCTATGGAAAATCAAATGTTAATTCGTGAAATGAGTAGAATCCCTCTTTTAGTAATGGAAACATCATGGGTATCTTTATTTTTTTTTTTTTTTTCATCATTATAGCCGTTGGGAATTAGACAAGGGATTGAATTAGTGGTTCCAATTTTAGAAAACATCTGACAATTTCGCGTCTTAGCAAGTTCAAAATAAGTTTTTGTAGTACAGTTAGCAGAAACAGTGAGTCATTGAACCTGCTCTTTATCATGATACAACTATTGGTCTGAATCAACTATTGGTTAGCAAGTTCAGTCTTCAGGTATTTTCTACTAAATCACACTATAATATGTTTCTTATTAAGAATAACGACTCTTAACTTGGAGTCTGTATTGTCTACTTGAAATTAGGTCCATATTTGATTTGCTTTAGTGACATCTTTCCTGTTAAATTATAAGCAGGTTTTAACCCTGCATTCAGTAGTGGAGATGTCCTTTTTCCGCTAACGGATTGATTTCCCGGAAGTAGAATTGTGTTAAAGCTTCATTTTTTCATGATTTCTTTTTTATATTTGGTATGTATACATCTTTGTCCTGCTTTTTGATTGGTTTTGTAATTTTTTGGTTGAATATTTGTTTCTTTAGACGATTGGTAATGGGAACTTCAGTCGTGTCTTCAAGGTCCTGCAGATAATCGACGGTTGCTTGTATGCTATTAAGTAGAGCACTAAGCTACTACGTAATGGCACAGAAAGGTACTGTTCATATCCTTCTAACCTTTGGTAGTTAAACATGTTTCAGCATCGAGAGTGATTGTCTTGCTGATTCTATTTTCTTAGGCAAAAGGCTTTGATGAAAGTTCAAGCTTTAGCGACTTTAGGTACACACTAGAATGTTATGCAGCAGGTTTCGACACATCGCCACGATACATTGAAGGGCAAAGAATTTGGCGGCACTCCAGGTAACAAATGCCATATTCATACTATCAACCGTGGTTTTAATATAATAAATGTCAATAACAAGGTGCATTGTCTTTCTACCCTTTACAGACAAAGAAAAGGGAAACAAAGTAAGAACAGCACTACAGGAAACACCGGAGCCCGACTGATCTAAGAAGGACAAAAGACCACGCGATCCTATAGAGTCCAACACAACGAAGAAAGTCAAGCCGGAATTCCCTGAAAAGACGTAACCGATCCACCAGCGTAATTCAGATTAGCCTTCCCATACAAATAACAAACTTTCAGTACATAAATGCAGATTTTGTATGTTTTACCCCACCTCCATTTTGCAATACGCCAAGTATCATGCCATCGAACGGCACCTTGTAAATTTGGCACCTCAAACCGACAACAAAGCGCACCAAAGTACTCCCTTTTGTAAAACTACTGAGTCCGATCGATATATATATATATATATATATATATATAAGCGTAACGGACGTGTATGTAAGTCAATAGGGTTTAAGGGTCTAAATTAAGATCAACAAGGCTACGTAAAGTATGTTGAGCATTTTGGCTTTAAAATTACCTCAAGCAGGCATAATAAAAGTCGCATAGCGTGTGTAATGACATATATAAATACTTTTGGCCTGTACATTAAAGCTGAAACAATCATCGTAGCAACCAACTTCTATTTCATTTCATCACCTATGTAACTTAACTAAAACAACCGCTCTACATACATTGCATCACAGGTAATATAGCCTAACGGACAACATCGTAACATTTAAAAAAGACAGGGCCTACCGTGCATCGCACGGTGCGCCTTCCTAGCAATACTTTTTATTTCTTATGGATATGTTTGAATCATTTTAAGTTGCATATTTACATAATTTTATTATAAAATATATCTTAGCTTTGAAACCGGTTAAAAACAAAGTTCAATATTAAAATAATAGGTTTTTGTCACAAATGACGGACTAATGTATTTATCAGGATCCAAGGAAACCGATTATTAATTAGGACAAAACCTACGTAAACTTACCAGAATACCCTTTTTTACTAATTTTAAAAAATATTCACGCTCTCAGCCCTAGCATAGCCGTCTCTCCCTCATCCAGACTCAGCCACCTCTCAAACCAGCCATACCACCGCAGCCATTGTCCACCCTGACCTCTCCCTCTGCGAAATCTTTGTAATTCAATGCTCAACCAGAAAATCCGACTGCTGCTTCATCTCCTACCTCTTATGTGGTCAATCGAACACTCGAAAGTCACCCCACCAATCGGGGTAACCGTGAATCATAAAGCAAGTTGATTCGTCGTGGCCATCTCTGTTGTAGTAGGAGCAAAACTCCACTGCGTTGTCGCCGGATTTTGGCCTCCGGGTGGTTGCTTTGAAAGCCATATTTCCTTTCTTCTTTCTCTTTCAATTTGAGAGTGTACCGAATCGGAGCAGATTCTCCGATTATTGAGTGCTGGCGTTGATTCAAAATTTAAAGACAAAGATTTGCATCATTAAATGATGATCTGAGCGGAGATTCAAAAGCGGAGAACCGTTCTTCATCTGAGCTTTAGAAGACGAATTTTCTGATGCATTATTTGTGATCCCATGTTGTGGTTTAAGTTTAACTCTACGGAATCGCGTAAGGGTGAGGATTACGAATGCCGAGACAATAACGGTGATCACTATAACAACACCATAAATAATTACGGCTAAGGTGGCCTTTGAGGCATTTGAACAAACAGTTTGCTGCAATTCAAGGTGAATAAGGTCAGATGATGAAGCTCATGTTCCTGTTGACCTATTCTTTTCTTTCTTTCTTTCTTTTTTCCACGGATACAGTGGATTTGGAACACTTATTTCTGATTGGTAAATGTGACGGAAGAAGGAGGAACGTATCATTGTTGCAATATTTTTTAGTTTTACTACATGTATATTATAGGCTGTTACTACTAATTTTTTATCGTTACTACATTTTTTGTTGTAACTTTATCTATTTTATAGGTTGTTACTACTTGTTTATTGGCCATTACTACATTTTCCGGGCTGTTACTACTTGTTTATAGGCTGTTACTACTTTTTCATTGGATGTTAACTACATTTTATGGACTGTTACTACTTGTTTTTTGGTTGTTACTACCCTTTATCTAGCGTTACTACGTCTTTAATGTGAAAAACAAAATCATGCGTATTTCGGTCCATTTATTATGAATTTTTCCTTTTTAATCAAATAAAATGTAGTAACGTCTTTCTATCCATATTTATGACTTTTTTTTGTCCTTCTGGCCCCTTCCCCCTTAAAATAAATACATTCATATGGCAATTTTAAAAAGAACCTATCACTTAAAAATATAACACAAAAAAAATAATAAAAAATAGGAACACAAGTGATACTCCAATCCAATTATAATTTTTCTAAGTTATAATTCTCAAAAGAAAAAAATTAAACAAAAATTTCTTTAAAAATCCATGATTAATATATTGTAAAAAAGAAAACCACATTGTTTACTTTGGTTCTTTATCATCTTTTTAGAATTTATTTGAATATTACATTTCATAAATTTCAGTTGACGTTTTTTTATCCTCTTAAAAAAATTTGATATCATTTTTAATGGTATTCTTTGGTAACACACGATTGCTCTGAACTTTTCATAAATTTATTACTACCTCCGTCCCAAATTAAGTGTTCTCTTTTTAGTTCTCACGTATATTAAGAAATGTAATTAATGTGTTGTGTTTTTATACTATATTGACATATTTACCCCTAACAAATAATAAATGTTTGTTTTGGGATGTGAAATGAGTGCAATAAATAAATGTTTGACTAAAGGTATCTTTGGAAAATAAACATTAAATGATGCATTGGTAATATAAAGTGACACTTTTTATGGTACAATTTTTTTTTAAAATGTGGACACTTATTATGGAACGGAGGTAGTATTTTCATATGGCTCAAGGTAAATAAGCTTTTCTTTTAAGCCAATCTTTTATGTAAATGATTGGTTGGTAAATTAAAGTCTGTTCTATATTTTTCCACATTGAGTGTAGTTAATTAGCTAGATTAAGTAGAATATATGTTTTATTTTTATGAAATTCTATATGGGTGTATAAATCTACATCATACCGGAAAATATGACAAACAATCAAGTATTGTGAAAATGGAGATCTTAAACAAAGAAAAATCATTGATTTAAATAGAAATATTTTTAATTTTAAGAGGGATTGAGGGAAAAGGACAAAAATATTTACAAAATGAATAAATAGGACACACTCATTTTTTTAGTTGCAAAAAGGACAAAATAATTTCAGACGGACAAAAATCCCCTTTTTAATCAAGCCGCGCGTCTTCACTTGCTTCCGCCTTTCGCTTCAGAATATATTGATATATACAGGTTTGATTTGATTTTTTTTTTCAAACACTCGTAACTTTTAATTTATAGCTCCGATCGTCGAAATGTTTTCACCAAAATTCATGTTTTTTTTTGCTCTTCAATTTGAGCCCAAACACGATATCCTTCCGACGTATATTTTGAAAGACGAAAAAACATTTATATTAACCGGATTGTTTTTTCTTATAAACGACCGTAACTTTTGATTTAGAACACCGATCATCAAAATTGTTTCACCAAAATTCATAATTTTTTTTTATCTTCAATTTGAGACCATGTTTGATACATTTTCGACGTAGTATTTGAAAGCCGAATTTTATCGCAGCTTTTACATCGATTAATAAAATGACACAAGAATACAAGAATACAAAGAATAAATGACACAAGAATACAAGAATAAGAATACAAGAATACAAGAATAAAGAATACAAGAATAAAATGACACAAAGAATAAAGTGACACGCTTTTATTAACATCCAAAATATCATCATTAACATTGCATAATACAACAATATATCAAAAAATGCTTCATATCCTAATGAAACAATCTATGAAAGCATTATGGAGATGCAACTCCGGGGAATCAAGAGAATAAAAACCTAATAATATTGGATGTAATCAAAAAGAATATTAATGAAACTAAAACATTCTTCAAGTTCTTGAAGACAAAAGCAAATTGTTGTACCATCTATGGACCTTCATCCTTCAAACCCGCACCACATCAAACTCCATGAAAGATGTATAGGCGAAAATGCATCAAATAAAGATCGGCTCGGCTTCATCAATAGAGAATCTAGCTCCACCAATTTTCTAAAGACAAAAAAACACAAACATAACCATTTGAATCAATAAAGTAACACACTAGTCTATTTTTGTTCTCAACAAAGTAACACACCAACAAAGTAACACACTAGTCTATTTTTATTCTCAACAAAGTACACACCAACAAAGTAACACACTAACAAAGTAACACATCAACAAAGTAACACACCAACCAAGTAACACATCAACAAAGTAACACACCAACCAAGTAACAAATCAACCAAGTAACAAACCAACAAAGTAATACACCAACAAAGTAACACACTAGTCTATTTTTGTTCTCAACAAAGTAACACACTAAAAAAGTAACACGCTAGTCTATTTTTGTTCTCAACAAAGTAACACACCAACAAAGTAACACAACAACAAAATAACACACTAACACACCAACAAAGTAACACACTAGTCTATTTTTGTTCTTAACAAAGTAACACACCAACAAAATAACACACTAGTCTATTTTTGTTCTCAACAAAGTAACACACTAGTCTATTTTTGTTCTCAACAAAGTAACACACCAACAAAGTAACACACCAACAAAGGCATGTATCTCTAAAAAAAATAAAATAATAGCATTCGGCTTGCTTATAATATCAAAAAAGAAACAGCCATGAGCTTATCAAACAGCATCAAAAGTTAAATACATCCAAGTTTTTTCTCAAAGCACAATGCCTTTGTTTCCTGCTTCATTCCCGTGCAATAGTAGTTTATTTTCGTATTTTCCCCCCAACAAACTCTGTTACCTGAAAGTTCCAGCTATGGAGCGATGATCTAATTATTATTTATTTTATGAATTTCAAAACATTCCATCTCGCAAGATCATCATCAACATCGAGCCTTTTCCTTTCTAATCTGTGATTTACCATTCAAGTAAAATGTCCCAGAGAAATGAAAAGACAAAATTAGTGTCATATAAGAAAGGGTGAAGCCTGCTTATCTGCAATCAAAGCCATATTCTACTATAATTATATATGTGTTCACATAGCATTTAAAATGTGTAGTCATTGCCACCATTGCCATCACATATAATTATATATGTGTTCACATAGCATTTACGCAAATTTGAAGAGATAAGCAATTAATCTAGGAAGCTAACTAGCTGGTTTCCAAAAGCAAGCAGTAATTAAAGCTGCTATGATTACAATGAGTTGACTTGCTACCCTGTTGACCACTAAGTAATTGCTATTACCAATTTCTTTCTTTCTTACTTACTTAACAAACAGATCATCATCTGCCACAAAACCCGGTTTTGTCTGCTGTTGCTGTTGTTGCTGCTGCCAATACCTCCTCAAGCTCATCTCTTTTCTGTAAGCTGCTTGATGAACTCTCAACATTCTCCTTCTCCTCCTCCTCTTTTCAGAATCAAACTCCACATCAAGGAATGGTTCTCCACCAACATGAATTGCGTAAATAAAACATTTTCAATTTAAATACATAGAATACAATTAAAACGGTAAGGAGAAGAAGAATTAAGCATACCTGGTGGCGGACTGGAGGCGAGGCGGCAATTGAGGGAAGAGAATCGGCTGTTCACGGGGCTGATTGACGGCGGCGAGTGCTTCAGGACCGAGAGGGTGTGACAATCTAGTCCGGTGTCGAGGATGTTTGACAGGATGATGAGTTTGATTTAATGACAGAGGATGAGTTTGATTTAGGGATTAAAAAAAGGGTAAAATAGTCCGAAAAAAATTGTTTTGTCCTTAAATCATCAAAATAATACAAACTGGATTAAAATTTATACACATAACGAAAAATGAACTAAAACCTAATATTCCCTAATTTTAATTAAAAAGGCTAAACAATTTATTTGAGTTTATTTAAAAGATATATACGTGATTGTTACTTAGAAAACATGCCCAAAGTAATTTTAGAATATTAAATGTTTTTTTGAGGATGAATATTGAAAGTCTTTGATGAAAAACAATTCAAATGTAAATTAGTATGACCAAGAAATATGAAAGAAACTTTTTTATTAAAAAAATCACATAGAATGGAAAGATAGACACCACTAAAAAAACAAAATTGATGAGCCGTACCATACGGCTGGAACTAATGCCAGAGTTATTATGCTCCTGCCAGAGCACTTTTCCCACCCTACCCTCACCTTTTTTTTTAGAAACAACCCTCACTTTGTTTCTCACACCTATTTAATGATTTTCTGCAGCTTTTTTTTTTTCTTTTCAACGTGGCCAATGTCTTTCCCGCTTCATACATACACTCTTTTTTTGTTCGCTATATGTCTTCCCAAATTGCAAAGAAAACAAATTAAAATTTCTTCCCAAATAGTAAAAAATAATATTAAAAAAAAAGTACTCAAAGTTTGTCATGATCTATTTCTGAATTTCATCCATTAATGCTTATATAATACTTATTATTTCTTATGGATATGGTTGAATCATTTTAATTTGCTCATTTACATAATTTTATTTTAATCTTAGCTTTGTTTCCAGTTAAAAACAAAGTGCAATATTAAAATAAATACATCCATATGGAAATTTTATAAAGAACAAGTCACTTTAAAATATAACACAAAATAAAAAAAAAAAAATTTAGGAACACAAGTTATACTCCGATCCAATTATATTTTTTCTAAGTTATAATTCTCAAAAGAAAAAAATTAAACGAAAATTACTTTAGAAATCCATGATTAATATATTATAAAAAGAGAAAACCACATTGTTTACTTTAGTTCTTTATCATCTTTTTAGAATTTATTTGAATATTACATTTCATAAATTTCAGTTGACTTTTTTTTATCCTGTTAAAACAATTTTGATATCATTTTTAATGGTATTCTTTGGTAACACACGATTGGTCGAGACTTTTCATAAATTTATTATTTTCATATGGCTCAATGTAAATTATGCTTTTCTTTTAAGTCGATCTTTTATGTGAATGATTTGTTGGTAATTAAAGTCTATTCTATATTATTCCACATTGAGTGTAGTTAAATAACTAGATTAAGTAGAATATATGTTTTATTTATAAGTATTTCTATATGGTTGTATAAATCTACATCATAGTGGAAAATATGACAAACAATCAATTATTTTGAAAATAGAGATATGAAACAAAGAAAATCATTGATTTTAAAAAGAAACATTTGATATTTAAATTAAAAAGGCAAAACAACTTTATTTGACTTTATTTAACAGTTATATACGTGATTCTCACTTAGAAAACATAGCCAAAGTAATTTTAGAATATTAAATGTTTTTTGAGGGTGAATATTGAAAGTCTTAGTATGTGAATAATTAAAAGAAAATGCTTAGTTTGATGAAAAACAATTCAAATGTAAAGTACTATGACCAAGGATTGAAAACGTTTTGCTTCTAGGGTGAATAAGGAGGCGGCAGCAACTGTGAGGGATGTAATGGGAATTAGGTTTAACGCCGGAAAACATGGCATCCGATGCCGAAAAAGTTATTCCTTTTTGTTTTTTTTTTTTTTTTCCTGACATAGATTTGAAAAAAAAAAAAAAAAAAAAAAAAAAAAAAAGAGGACTATTGCTAATGGCCGGACGTGATGGTGGCCGGACGATTATTTTTTTGGTTTTGTGGTCGGACGTGATGGTGGCCAGACGTGATGGTTGTATTGTTTCTTCAAGCTGTTTTTTTTTTTTTTTTTTTTTTTTTAATTTATAAAATTCAGGGTTTAGGGAACTTTAGGGTTTAGGGTTGTTACTATTAAATTTCAGAAGTTACTATTATTTTCAGAAGTTACTACAATTTTTTATGTAATTTTATCTATTTTACGGGCTGTTACTCATTGTTTATTGACTGTTACGACCTGTTTTTAGTATGTTACTACTTGTTTGTTGGATGTTACTCCTTTTCCATTGGATGTTACGACATTTTATGGGCTATTACTTCTTGTTTCTTGGCTCTTACTATATGTTTTCGTGGCTGTTACTACATTTTATCAGTGTTACTGTGTGTTTAATGTGTAAAAGGGTATTTTTGTCCGTTTATTATGAATTTGTCCTTTCTAATCACGTAACATGTAGTAACGTCCTTCTGGTCCATTTTAGATTTTTTTGTCCTTGTAGCCCCTTTCCCCTTTTTTTTTTATATTGAAATGGTTAGTTTGATGAAAAACAATTCAAATGTAAATTAATATGACCAAGGAATATAGAAGAAACCTTTTTTATCAAAGAAAAAAAATCACTTAAAAAGAAAAGATAGACACCCCTCAAAAAAAAATTAACAAAATTGATGAACCATAGCTTACCGCTAATTTTTAATTTGTTTTAAACGGTCGTAATACTGCTATTTAAACGGCATTGACCAAAGTTCTACAATTAAAGATGGCGGAAGCATCACATTAAATAGGTGTGAGTAATAATGTGAGGGTAGAGTAGGAAAAGTGCTCTGGCAGGAACACAATAGCTTTGACATTAGCGCCAACCATATTTTCTTAACGCGTAAAAATGAGGTTAATTAATTTTGGGGTGGGCGTTACAAATGTTTCTCATGCAATGAGCTCATTGGAGGGATTACCGGTGACACGTTAGTTATTTAGTTAGTTTGTAATGATTATTATTATTTATTTGGTGGTTCTTTATTCATGAAGATAAAAGTCGTGGAATGCCGAGTGCACGCATCGATCAATCGTATCGGTTGAACTGTTGACAAAATGAAGACCAACAAACCATCGACAAGATCTAAGACTCAAAGCACTTCCGATCGATTCGATAGAGTGTATAATATGGAAAGCGGTTATTAGGTTGTCATCAGTTATAACGGTTTGTAACTTACTTCTAACTGATTCATGAGGTGTATGTTGTTATAAATACCCCATGATAAACCACATTGTAAACACATTGTAACTTTTACATGATCAATAATAATTCCGTAATTTATTTTGTTTGTTTGTAATTCTACAAACTCCATCATAGTATCAGAGCAGAAATTTGAGAATTTCTAAAAGCTTTCCTGCAATTTTTGAAGAAACTTGAGAGTTTTCTTCATTTTTCCGGGTTTTCAGTTTCTTGAGAGTAAACTGTCATATTTTTCTCTATTTTTTGATCATCTCTTGATCAGTTTTTCCACTATCATCGTTGATTTGAGAATCAATTCTAAAATTCTTGATAGCCATGGCAGCTAAGAAACAAGAAATAAGCCCCTCCAGTCTATTCTATGTTCATCCTAATGAGAATCCTTCTCTGGTTCTTGTTCAGTCATTGATGAATGGCAATAAATATAATCCCTGGAAAATGTCCATGGAGATGGTTTTGATCACCAAGAATAAAATTGGCTTTGTAGACGGCACAATTAAAAGGCCAGAAGCAGATTCAGCAGACTTTCATGCTTGGAGGCAATTTGATACAATGGTGAGATCATGGATCTTGAATTCTGTTGAGAACACCATTGTACAAAGTTTGATGTGCTTCAAGAATGCACATGCGGTATGGAAGAATCTTGCAGTAAGGCTTTCAAATGTTGATGCATTAAGACTCTCGGATACACTTGAAGAAATACATCTACTGAAACAAGGCTTGGATTCTGTCAATCAATACTTTACAAAATGGATGATTCTTGGGGAAGAAATCAAGACCATCAGACTTGTAACAATCTGCTCATGCGATCCTCAATGTCACTGCAATGCAATCAGCAACCTGATGGATCATATGGAAGCTGAACATGTCATGAAATTCCTTAAAGGTTTAAGGGATGATTTGAACCAATGGTCTCACAGGCAATGTTGATAGTGCCTTTTCCAGAAATTCATGATGCCTTTGCTATGGCAATCAAGTTTGAGAGACAGAAGTCATATGTGGCTAACAAGGCCAAGAATCAAGATTCCACGGTTCTATTGTCATAAAATAATGGACATGGACAAAATCAGACTGTCAGCAGACCTAACTCTGCTGCAAATCACAGGCCCAAAAATCCCAAAAAGATGCAATGTAGCTTTTGTAGATTCAATGGTCATACTGAGGAGACCTGTTACAAGAAGCATGGTTTTCCCTTGGTTTTAAATAAAAAGGGCAAATATGGTAGAAGATGAGCAATCAGCAGAAGAAGATCAGGCACCAAGCAGATCTGTTGGACTAGGGGTTCCCAATCTTACTACACAACAACTTGACAAGATGATGGCTCTGCTGAATGACCCTCCAAGACATGCAAGATTTGATGTTGGCTAGCATGCTGATATTATTACACATTACTCACCTGCCACAGGAACAGGTTACCTAAATTTAGTAAGATCAATACAATGGATCTTGGACTCTGGTGCCACAGATCACATTGTAGGATCATTACATCTATTAAGTAATCTTAAACCTTTATCTGGTATAAAAATGGGATTACCTAATGGAAATAATGTCTCTGTCACACACATAGGCCAAGTGAGGATCAACACTCAACTGGTCCTACATGATGTGTTTTGTATTCCTGGTTTTAAGTATAGCCTTTTATATTACATTCTTTAATTAATCATACACAAGGTGCAGCTGTTTTTTCTCCTAACAACTGTGTTTTGCAGGACAAGAACAAGAACATGATTGGTTCAGCTGAGTTAAAGAGAGGACTTTATGTCATAGATCAACCAATAAGACTTTCTGTTACTAATGCTGTAGAGAATCACACCTTATCTGATCGATTAGATGATGCACTTGTATGGCACTACAGACTTGGACACTTGCCTGATAAGAGACTGCAAGTTATCAGTTCACAGTCTGCAGATGTCCAATTTCGTAATCATGATCTTTGTTATGTCTGTCCAATGGCAAAAATAAACTAAAATCCTTTTCCTTTAAGTACCACTATTGTAAACACTATTTTTGATCTTGCCCGCATGGATATTTGGGGTCCTTTGAGACAGCATACTGTGAATGGATAGCAAAATTTTCTTACTGTTGTAGATGATTTCTCTAGGTTCACTTGGGTTTTTCTTATGAGGGATAAATCTGAAGTTTATGACCTTGTTAAATCTTTTGTTAAATATGCTTCTACTCAGTTTCATAAAATTATTAAAGTGATTAGATATGACAATTTTGCATAGTTTCAACTTACTGACTTTTATGCTCAGCAGGGTAACATACATCAGACATCATGTGTCAGTACACTTGAGCAAAATGGTATTGTTGAAAGAAAACATCACCATCTGCTGAATGTTGCAAGATTTTTGATGTTCCAGAGTAATCTACCAATTGAATATTGGGGATTTTATCTTTTACATGCTGTAATATTGATTAATGCCACGCCCACACCACTGCTAAAAGAAAGCACTCCACATGAAATTCTTTATGGCACCAAACCTGACTATTCTGTATTTAAAGTTTTTGGTTGCTTAATTTTTTCATGCACACTTCAGCAGTATAGAACCAAATTTGACTCAAGATGCAGGACTTGTGTCTATCTTGGGAATTCAACCACCTCCAATGGTGCTATTCTCTTAGATATTACCATCAAAGACATCTTTGTTGCTAGAAATACTCAATTTCATGAAACTTACTTTCCCCTTTTATCAAGACATGTGGTGAGCAGCCCATTTTATCAATGTTGCTAGACTCATTACTTCACTCATTACTTCCTCTTTTATCAAGGGGCTGCTCACCACATCTGCTGAGTGAAGTAATGAGTCTGGATAATCTCTCAACAGACTATGCCAGATTCATTAATGCTATTGATGTTGTTAAAGAGCCTAAGACCTACAATCAATCTATCAAGCATGATGAATGGAAGGAGGCAATGAACAAAGAAATTGAAGTTGTACAAAAGACTCACATTTGGGAGATAGTTCATCTGCCCCCAGGAAGATACCCATAGGGTGCAAATGGGTATACAGCAAATGGGTATATAGAGTCAAATATAATACTGATGGATCAGTAGAGAGATAAAAAGCAAGATTAGTAGCCAAAGGCTATACTTAGACATATGGGATTGATTATCAAGAAACCTTTTCCCCTGTTGTCAAGATCACTACAGTCAGAACCTTACTTGTAGCAGCAGCAACCAACAACTGGAATTTACATCAAATGGATGTCAATATTGCCTTTCTACATGGAGATCTGCATAAAGAAGTATACATGCATCTACCATCAGGATGTGCAACAACTAAATCAAACCAAGCTTGCAAACTTATCAAATCATTATATGGCCTCAAACAAGCCAGCAGACAATGGAGTTTCAAGTTGACTGAATCATTGAAGAATCAAGGATTCATTCAATCCAAACATGACCAGAGTCTATTCACAAAATGGCCAGGACATTCATTTGTTGCCTTATTGGTATATGTGGATGACATCATAGTTTCCAGTCCTAGTGACGAGTTGATTCAGCAAGTTAAGGGTGCTTTACATCAGCAGTTCACCTTCAATGATCTTGGAAAATTGAGATATTTCCTAGGTATTGAGGCTGCTAGATGTCCCAAAGGTATATCCATTTCACAAAGAAAGTACACACTTAACCACCTAGAAGAATATGAGTTTTTGGGAGCCAACCCTGCTAAGACACCTATGGAGTCCAAGCAGACTTTGCAACATGGTGATCACTTCTAGAAGATAACACTGCATACAGATCCCTAGTGGGTAAATTGATTTACCTCACTTTTACCAGACCAGATATTGCCTTTGCAGTACAACAACTACGTCAATTTCTAGACACTCCCACTGAAAATCATATGAAGGCAGCTTATAGACTGCTGAGGTACTTGAAGACCAATCCTGGCCAACGAATCTTTTTCCCAACAGACAATAATCTTGTACTTAAAGGTTTTACAGATAGTGATTGGGCTGGTTGTCCTGAAACCAGAAGATCAGTCTTAGGATGTATATATGATGTTCCTTGGAGATGCTCCAATCTCCTGGAAGGCAAAGAAACAAACAACAATTGCTAGAAGCTCCTCTGAGGCTGAGTACAGGGTCATGGTAAATGCAGTTTGTGAAATCCAGTGGCTTATCTATATACTACAAGATTACAAATTCCAGTTCGGTTGCCTGTTGTGTTATTTTGTGACAATGCTAGTGCAATGCACATTGCTCTCAATCCTTTCTTCCATGAAATAACCAAACATATTGAAATTGACTGTCATGTTGTGAGAGACAAAGTCAAATCAGGACTCATCAAACTTCTTCCAATCAACACCAAAGAACAAATAGCTGACATCCTCACCAAAGCCTTAGATGCACCTATTTTCTCTTATCTACTAGATAAATTGGGAGTTTCAAAGATCTTTCAGACTTCCAAGAGGCGATGGGAATCTTTGAGTGCAAGTCGCTCATGAATCACTCACGGCTTTGGGGGTGTTTTGAAGATAAAAGGCGATGGGAATGTTGAGTGCACTCTGCTGATCAATCGAAGATATCATCACCGCTTGACAAAGATGAAGACCAAAAGAAAATTACCGACAAGATATGAAGACTTAGCAGCCTGGTGATCAGTTCGATAGAGTGTATAATATAGAAAGCAGTTATTTAGTTGTAATCAGTTATAACTGTTTGTCACTTACTTCTAACTGATTCATGAGGTGTATGTTGTTATAAATACCCCATCATCAGCCACATTGTAAACAAATTGTAACTTTTACATTATCAATAATAATTCCGCATTTTATTTTGTTTGTTTGTAATTTTACAAACTTCATCAGTTGCTGGTGTTTCCCAGTCTTTTTTGTTTTTTCATTAAAATGAATAATGTATGGTGAGCAATGTTCAGTGTAGATTTTTAGAGTAAACCTATCATTTATGTAGATTTTTAGAATAAACTTATCATTTATTTCATAAAATAAGTCGGATACATAAACTATTATCGTAGTATGTGAACGTTGTGCACATGTGTATAATAGGAGGGGAGATTGATGTATTAGTGTTAGAAGAAAATTTTCAATCAAGGCCGGGCTACAATTATACATCCACGGGCTTGAGGAAAACAAAGCCGATTTGAGTACATGGGGCTTCATTTTAACCGTTATTCAAGATTGAGTACTCCTTTGAATTTAATCTTCATATATCAAGTGTCGTTCTTCGCGACGGCTTGTAACGTCTCCGTTGAGGGCCGGACGGACACAACTTGTGCTAATTGGGGTACATGAACCCTTTATATAAGAAGAAAAACTATACTTTTATCTATATAAACATATTTCAGATCCCATGAAAAAAAAATTGCTTAAGAAAAATATTACGGACCCCCCTGGAAAAAAAATCTGGATGCATGTGCCACTGGTTGAGGCACGATCATAAGCAACCACTGGGTTGAATAACTCCATAAGAATTCCCCCTAGCATTGAAACATGAGGATATTGAAGGTTGTTTGTTGTAGGAAAGATTGACGTGATCCAATGTGATACGTCTACAAGGATTTTGTTTGCTGCAGTTAAGTTTTACAGCCACACGTGTTGCAGATGTTCCATGCACATCTTGAAATGTGACATCACTTATCTTTATACCTGAGGCCTGTATATATGAAAAAATGAAATATTATTTAAGGATTTATATGGTGTGATATAATATACGTACTGTCCTATTGGTTTCTATGATTGCAAACCTGATTAGGACATCCATTTCCACTTGGGCAGTAATTTTGATCAATGATGATGGGATTTTGGACATTAACCATGACCGCGTGTTGTAATAATACCCCGCTAATAAATCCATTGCTCGGTCGAGCCCATGTCTTCAATCTAAGACCATTTTGTGTTCCGATGAAGGTAACGGTTCTGACTGTCACATTTTGAACACCGGGTTCTTGCAATTTCCAACCCAGGCTTCCAATGCTACAAAATCAAACATCTGAATAAGTTAGAAACAGCAATTGATCATACACAATTGAAAATGAAACGAAATGAAACGTCGATACACGTTTGTAAACCGTTTTTTTTTTTATGAAAGACTTATCAATAGTTTACATTCGTAAAATGAAATAATGTTTATTGTAAAACAAAAATGTTGTGTTTCTTGTAAGAGTGTTGACTACCTTATTCCGTGACCAGGGCCACATAAAATGTTCTCGATCCAGAGATTGGAGCTTCCTGGACCGATTGAGATACAATCATCACCGGTGGAAATCTTAGAATTGATAATTTTAACATCCGAAGAAAATTGAACGTTGATCCCGTCGGTGTTTGGGCTATTTCCTGGAGCTATAATCTTCACTCCTTGAAGCCTTGTGCTTTTACATCCATAAATGATGATATGAAAAAGTTGACTATATAAGGATGTTAAACCTCTAACGAGTACGTTATTTGAGTTGTAGATGCCCAATGTCTCTTGCAATAAATGGATAATTCGAATCACGGGTCAAACCACTAAACTAATGTAAGAATTATATCAAATGTGTATAAAAAAGGACTTATTTACGTACGTAGATAAAAGGTCATTTGTGTTTTATTATTAAAAATGATTTACTTTTGTCACGATAAATGTTACAAGACTTTCAGTTCATTCATAATTGCAAGAAACATATAATAACTAATAAATCTTACACAATAAGAAATAGTAGTATGCAAATGTGTTAGGGTTATCGTGTCCATTTTATTGTCCCCAGCAGCACAAATAATTAGTAAAAAATATATAAAAAAAACTGGGGAAGTTTTAGTTGACTTTACGTTTGTCCGAACAATTTATTAATCACATCGATTAGTAAAAAAGTACGATTAGAAAATAATTGGTCCAAATAATATTAAAGGGAAATGATAGATTTTCTTCCTTACCGTAGCAATTTTAAAGCGTAGGAATTTTATTATAGTCAATTTTATTGAGTAAATTAATTTAAAGTATATGGTCCTTAAACATGTTTCAAGTATATTATGACCTAAATCGCAAAAAAAGAGTACATTATGACCTTTCATATATATATATATATATATATATATATATATATATATATATATATATATATATATATATATATATATATATATATATATATATTATGACCTTCTACACATGCAATGTAAAGCTGATAATATTAATAACGGGCAACAAGTCTACACCCTTACCGTTGCACCAACAGGGCAATTCTTTTGGCCGGAGTTCTTGCATACCCAAAGTCTAGTTCCTTGGCCGTCAAGGGTTCCGCCAAGAACGGTAAGTCCATTTACCCTTTGGAACTTAATCCAGTTGCCGGAATTGCCAAGTTGGTTGTAATCTGCGGGAGCAACTAGAGTGCCATCAATGCGAAACGTTATTCCTCGACTCTTGCAGAAGTCGCCGGAGAAAACCGCCAGGCCAAGTAAGTACCGACCTGGTGGCACGTAGATGGTTACCCGAGCGGAGGAGGCACAAGCAGCTGCCCACGCACTTAGAAATGCCTTAGTGGAGTCGCTAACGCCATTCCCTTTTGCTCCAAAGCTTTGTACATTGTATATTGCATTGTTAGCAGTTGATAAGGGGAAGAAAATTAAGAAAACTGGAAGAATAAGAAGGCAACGCTTTTGGTTTTCCATCTGTGTGGATGACCTGAATAATATTATGCAAAACCTTGTTTGAGAATACGTAAAGGAGTGAAATAGAGAAAAGAGATGGAGATTTGAGAACAACGTCCCGCGTTTATATAGGAAAAACAACACATATTTTAAAATTGTCTACCCCCATTTAGGGGCGGCTTCAAGAATTTGGAGTGCGAGTCAGAAATTTGTTATATTTTATAAATACTGAACTTAGTCTTATATATTATTATTCAATATAGGTCAATACGGATAAGTATAATAAAATAAGCGGGTCTGACTCACATATATATGTGTACCTATATTTTTTTCCTACTGTAATATTTTTTTTAGCGGATCGTATAACCCATTTCCTTTGATGTGGAGCCGCCAGTGCCGCCATTTATGATATGATGATCTCAAACCAATACTTCATCGGTCTCTATAATTGTATTAGTCATAAAAAAACAAACTGTGATATCCATATTGGAAGTGATGAAAGCATATCACCACCATATAAGTGTGACACATAAAGATATTGTCAACTCGGGTTAGCCATTTTATAACAGGCGAGAACGACAGTATAAACAGTTGACCGAACCATTTATGGCTAATTTAGTGCTATCATACCCGGGGTCTGATGGCGTTACAGAATGATATTCAGAGCCGGCTATCAGACGGATCTAAGTGCCATAAGCCATCTCTAGACGACTCTAAGTACCACATGCCACCTCCAGAGTCCTCTGGTAGAGACAGACTGGGACAAGTGCGCCGGGACAAGTCTTGGCCGTCCTCCCCCATATAAGGGGGGAGAATGTGATAACCCACACTGAAAGTGAAAGAAGCACATCACCACCATATAAATTCCTTGTCAACTCGGGTTAGCCCTTTGAGACATAAGTGTGGAACAAATTAATGAAAGAAGTTAATACATTGTCTTTAACATCAAAATGACATTAAAACCCATTGAATATGATCAATGCAATGTTATTTTCACTCTATCAACACTTAATAAATACTCCATCCGTTGCGAAATAACAGAGGCGGTTGCCAAAAAGACGCATATTAAGGATGTGAGGAAATTAATGTTTTAATTGAATGTCAAAATGACTAAAAAAACCCTTAGTCTATAATTAATACACTGTTGTATTTATTGTCTCAGTTCTAAATAAATAAAAATAGATATAGGAAAAACACAATAAATGTTGAATTGAAAGTGTAACTTCCTCAGTTATTTTAGAACTAATCTTTTTGACAACTGCCTCAAGTATTTCGAAACTGAGGGAGTAATAGTAGATTTAGAATAAAACAATAAATAATGAATTAAAATGTAACTTCATCACATAAAATTGAACACTTTATTTGTGACAAATACAATAGTTAAATAGTTAAATAGGGCCAGATGGAGTAATATTTTAGCATTTCATTTATTGACTCCTCCATTTAAAAAAAAAAATTTCTATTTAAAAATTTTAGTTGCTTGAAAATATTGTTTTTGTGTGTATTCTGATGATCCTCGATCACAATAAAAACACAGGAAAAAAAGGATGGAAAAGTAATGAATTACTAATAAATTTGGATTTTTATTGATTAATAACTATTTAATAAAATATAATTTGATAATCATTAAAATTTTCATTATAAGAAAAACATTTTTTTTTGCTATAGTAGCCTTTGTCATTCATAAAAAAATGTTGCTATATACTTATTTTAACCACAGTAGGATGATAAATTAGTCTAACTTAGTATATATTAGCACACTTATTTGTGTGTGACAAAAGATAATGTAAGAAAATAATGTTTTTCTTGTATTTTTTGCAGCCAAGAAAACATTAAAATAAAAAGACCAATCATCATGTCAACACTTTTAAACAAATTTAAAAGAGTAGTATTAATTTTTATGAATAAAGATCATTAAAATATGCTTAAATGTAATTGGTTCATTACAACTAAACTATATTTGAACTTCAACCATTTTAAATTTTCTTAGACCAATTAGTTAAAGTAGTTGTCAATTAGTTGAATATGAACAAACTTTTGAAAGGATATAGGAAATTGGTACGTTCAATAATACAAACAACGTGGTATGGTATGGTTTGAATATATATATATGGTATATATATATATATATATATATATATATATATATATATATATATATATATATATATAGAGTGAGTGAAACAACAAAATACAACGACACACTTTACATCATTGATTATGATGTGAGACCTACTGATTTTTAAGTAAGGCTGTTGAAATTTTTTTGCCTCCTCCTATTGATTTAGTCTAATTTAAAGAGCAATATTTGTTGTCTTTCTCATTAAGTTAGATTGAGAAACTGCATCGGTTAAAGTTTTGAAGCTTTTTGTATTTTATTGTTAAAGTTAAAACATTAATTTGACTCCTTCGCATTTGTGGTTTTTGCAATTACATCAATGAAAATACTATCTCCGTCTTATAAAAAGTGACAAATTTCTGCTTTAGATACTTTATGAAATCAATTAATGCATATATAAATGTTTTTTTGGATTATGAAATTACTACTCATATACAAACATTAAATATATGGAAAATTGGAGATAAGGACACAATCTGGAATATTTTTAAGTAACAGGACAACAACATATTTTTTATAGGGAGAAGGACAACTGCATAATTTTTATAGTGAGAAGACAAACAATGAATCCCGAAAATCGGTGAATCTCCCGATGAATCCCGAAATCATGAATTTTGACAAATGAATTTGATAAGTGAATCCTTAAAATTAGTGAATTTCGACAATGAATTTTGAAAATTAGTGAATTTCGATAGTGAATTTTTGCAATGAATTTAAATAATGAATTTGAACACAAATGAATTTCGACAATGAATAAATAGTTTTGTCCTTTATGCAAAAGTTTCAAAAGACTGTCCTTCTTCTCAATTGATGAAATATTTTTGTCCTTCCCCCTCATTCCCCCTTAAATATAATGATGGATGTATGTTTCAAGAAAAAGATGCATTAAATACCATATTGGGTTTCTAAATAAATGAACAAATTGTTTTAAAAAATTGATTGTTTTTGTTTTTTTTGTAAGGCGGATGTACTATTAAAAAATATTGAGGGAATACCATGCAAAGAATAAAAAGACTTAAATTAAATTAGTGAAAATGGGCGCATTCAATGTACAATGATGAAGTCAAGGTACATCAATGTGAAGTAATAATGTACGGACAAAGTCCTTAAACACATGATTGAACATGATTAATCATTGGGTGGTTCTTGTGTGGTGTCTCCACACGGTGTGGAGACGCACATCCCACACAATTTTATTTTGTCTTTAAATCGTGTGATTCTGATCGTTTTATCCGTCACTTCACCTCTAAATCCCTCTCCACACAAGTATTTCCCTTAATCATTCAAACCGCCCTTGTAAAGTGATAATTATAGATTGGATGAAAGTCGCGATGTTATCATTTTCTTTTCTTTTTATTCATAAAATGGGGAAATAATTGTGCGGTGTTTCCACACGTGTGGAGACATCTTGTCAAGACATACACAGTACACAGTTTCATTATATCTTTAAACTGTGGTGCTATAATCATTTCACCGGTCACTTCACCTCAAAATCCATCTCCACACAAGTATTTTTTCATAAAATGTTGTCTCACAGATGTACATATTTTAGTCTAATCATGGAAGGAAATTTTCATTGTCAACCTTATTCTGCAGCTATATAAAAGTATCCAATTGTACCATGAAATTAAGTACCAGAAACAAAACAAGAATGCATATGTTTCCTCTACCAATCAATTAACTTCATCCATCAAACTTTTTTTTTGTACTACAACAACAACATCATCTCTCTAGACAGAAATAACCAAATGCATATATTGAGAGATCGAACTAGCCTTATTTAAGGGTGAAAGACGGCTTGCGTTTTATATATGTAATTAACAGGAATACAGGATGCTAGTGAAAGTACATACAAAAGGGTAATTAACAAAAACATCAAAGCCCAAATTGAGATCAGAATGACTTGTAATGCTTGAAACAATTAGTGACAGCAACATAGCTAGGCCTCTTCTTCTTCTTCTTCTTCATCTTCGACGATATGCATGATCACAATTGAAAACAAAATAATCAGGGTGCCTAATATGATCATTGTTATCATTTAAGCTCAAAACCGACTTTGCATCAACAAGACGTACCTGTACGAGACAACAGTTTCCCATCCTGTATGGATCAGAACACTTATAAAATCAATACTTGAAGAAATACATCTACTGAAACAAGGCATGGATTCGGTCAATCAATACTTTACAAAATGGATGATTCTTGGGGAAGAAATCAAGACCATCAGACTTGTAACAATCTGTTCCTGTGATCCTCAATGTCACTGCAGTGCAATAAGCAACCTGATGGATCATATGGAAGCTGAACATGTCATGAAATTCCTTAAAGGTTTAAGGGATGATTTGAACCAATGGTCTCACAGGCAATGTTGATGGTGCCTTTTCCAGAAATTCATGATGCCTTTGCTATGGCAATCAAGTTTGAGAGACAGAAGTCATATGTGGCTAACAAGGCCAAGAATCAAGACTCCATGGTCCTATCGTCACAAAATAATGGACATGGACAAAATCAGACTGTCAACAGACCTAACTCTGCTGCAAATCACAGGCCCAAAAATCCCAAAAAGATGCAATGTAGCTTATGTGGATTCAATGGTCATACTGAGGAGACCTGTTACAAGAAGCATGGTTTTCCCCTGGTTTTAAATCAAAAAGGGCAAATATGGTAGAAGATGAGCAATCAGCAGAAGAAGATCAGGCACCAAGCAGGTCTGTTGGACTAGGGGTTCCCAATCTTACTACACAACAACTTGACAAGATGATGGCTCTGCTGAATGACCATCCAAGACATGCAAGATTTGTTGTTGGCTAGCATGCTGATATTGTTACACATTACTCACCTGCCACAGGAACAGGTTACCTAAATTTAGTAAGATCAATACAATGGATCTTGGACTCTGGTGCCACAGATCACATTGTAGGTGTCAGGAAATCTACGCGGGAACGTAGCGGAATTTAAAATTTATTTCCTATCGACCCAAGATCGACTTCGTTTAAGCAATAAACAATTAAGCTAGTAGACGGTGGTTACCTTGGTTGATCTAAAAGATCGACGCTTTGACCGTCTAAGGAGAGTAGTTCTGCATAGAGCCGCCCAAGTGTTCGGCCTCTCACCGCTAGTCCACACGAGCGACCACTGGAATCCCATCATGGATTCTTATTGGAAAACTCCGGTTGCTAGACCGGCCTTTTTCCCCTCTCTCCAACTCTCCAAAAGATGCTCTCTATTTTACACAAGAACTATTAGCTCTTGGAATTGTGATGTATAAAAAGAGCTTAACACCCACCTCTTATTTTATAGTGAGTGGGCGCCTCTAATAGAGTGTGGAGAAGAAAACATTTTCCCAATAAAATAAGGAAAATATAATTGATTGATTTATCTCATTTAATTTAATATCCTATATTAAATATTTCCAAGATATTGTCAATATCTTATATTGACTATATTTATCTTATTACCATAAATCAATTTACACATGTGTGCAAATCTATAGTCATTAATATCTAATATTAATATATGATAATCTTACTAATTAAATTACACAATCCAAGTGTATCTTATACACATTGAAAGTGGCGCCCCATATCCCAAAGATTTGGCATCCGGAACATTCTTTAATTAATATAATGCTATGATTAATTAATTTGCAAAATACATGTATATATATATATATATATATATATATATATATATATATATATATATATATATATATATATATATATATATATATATATATATATATATATAAATTTATATGTATCAATATACATATGTAATTAATCATCATAATTAATATATTGTATTATATTTATTCATAATAAATAAATACCACCATATTAATTTACCACTATAACCTTTATAGTACGAGATAAACTTTCCTTATTTGGTTATCATCTATAACCACATTTTAATCCGGCTAGATGTTCATATGTGTGTGACCCGATAGGCTTCCGAATATGTTGGCCGTAGACACAAAGTGTAAATTACTAAAATGCCCTTCATGCCTAACGATCACGGGATAGCGTCTAGCAACACACTGTGACCCCCAATCATCGGAAGAGTCAAATGCAATGACTACTACCTTTCATGTGAAACAGTTACCGTGTAACTTACAATCCTATCGCTGTAATAATATCCATACGGTCGTTAGTCGAGTGTTAAAACATCAACGACCGTATCTTATAATCTGAATATCAAGCTCTCTCGAAGTAACTCGTTTACTCCCACTTTGCAAAGATTCACGAGAGTTAGACATTCCTTATAAGAAGGCCATTTCGGATATTCGATCCCAAACATAGGATACGCGATTCCCGGACGACCAATCATGTATACTCCGCGATGCTTCAAAGATCATACCCAATCACTACCGCATGATCGCCCCGTGGCTGTGGAAACCTCAAGAGTGTCAAAGCATGACAATCCACACCGTGATGCCATGAAGACTCCGGTCTTAAGGATAATTACACAACCGCCACATAGTGTGACACTTATCCGTGTAAGTGGGTCAGTCTAACGTACGCATTCTCTAATACACGTCCACGTACAGTCCAAGTGTCTCTACACTTCGATAGACGAGATCTATCCCTGCCCTAAAGACAGATGACATCTAATACGTGCTAGCCTGTTCATACTATCAATGCCCTGTTTAATAGTACATCAGCCTAGAGACATTTAAGTATCAAACTTATTAAAGTGATTAGAGATCTCATCAACCATAATCGCCTATCATGGTTTCTCTATCACAGTTTAATACTAAGGATGTTATCACATAACAATTCATAATTGGTTCTTTAAAAGAACATATATATGACAACATAAAAGCCAATTAATATATGTATAAACATAAAGAAATAGTAGAAATGATCCGACCCGGTCGGATCCGGTCCAACCCGATTGGGTTTAGGACACTATTTCAACAATCTCCCACTTGGCCTAAAACCAATCACTCGCACACACAAGACCAAGTTGAAACACAAGAATCTTATGCAATACTCGCAACCAGCCCTAGCCTTAAACGGATCTCTATCCATGGGGACTCAGACTATGTTCATACCATGCTCCAAATGACCAAGTCAAAGGAACCGCCTCAACACACACACGAATCTCTGACGAGACCCTGGTCCTTGCTTCAAGCAATGAATCCACTTACTATATCAACTATATAGAAAAGGTGGAAGAACCGTATAAGGTTCAGGAATGAACCTTCTAGATCCATGTACTGCTCCCGCTGCGCCTTCAAGGCACTACTGTGTTTTGGCTTTGTTGCAGAATTTACAGTGACCCATAGGCTAGAACATTTCCACTCAACGTATCACTTAATCAAAGTGATCGCAAACCTGCATCGTAGCTCCCACTCGCCTTCATAAGACTCGGGATATAATGCCCAGATATCTACGTTTATTTAATTCCAAGTTTCAATAAACTAGGAAACTTTCCTTAACTTGTTTAAGGATATTCTCGACATTCACAGATTTACTTTCATACTTGCTCATGACTATTCATGGACTATGAACATCCGGCATTACCTTTATGATGGTTTCTATCGCAAAGAGATGGCGAAACCCTCTATAAGCATCATCTTTCACCTTATCTTTAGGACTAACGCCCTAACATAGATAGATCTTGAGAACACCGACCGACCAGAGATCCCCTGTCACGATCTATGCTAAACTCCTTTCAGCATCACATCTATATAGGTAAACTATAATCTAATAGCAGTTAAATCTATCGCTATAGATTCTTATTTCCAAAATTAAGAACTGCCAATCCAAGTGCTTTCGTAAAAACCTTGAACTACCAAACATTAATTGACTGTGACATGGGTGACAATTCTCGAGAGAGATATCCAATACCTTACTCGAAAATCATAACACACTCCCACTATCCATATTGCACATGAGGCATATCCTTCTTTTGACTAAATCAAACTCCTTTGATTATCTAACAAAGAAATTGTCTAGAAAAACTTGTTTGAGTCCATAAATGGATCTCGTGGGCTTTCATATCATGTTATCGTCTATGAACATCGGGTTGTTTGCCCAACGTCTTCAACACTATCATATAGTCATGATACGAAGCTATAACAAGCATTATCTGAATAGAACTGGGCACAGCTGGCAGCATAAAGATAATTACAAGGTTTACACCTCATACCCTTCAGCCGTCACTATAGCCTTATGGTAATCATATTACTATCCATGTCAGCCTTCCAGGGACACTTCCCTTAGGTAAGACAGACTAGGTTCATAACCTGGTTGTCACTGATGGAATCTAATTCAGATATTATGGCTCCTGGCCATATCTCTCAATCTTGCCTTTTAAACATTCTTTCATAAGTCGTGAGATATTCATTCTTCAAGATGAACATACCAACAGCCTTTTCAGGCTTGAGGTTATCCACAGACTTACAGAACTTTTGTGTGCAATGAGCAGTGTTTTACACCTCATCGCTATGTGGCGTCAGGTCACGTTCCTCTGGTTGAATATATCTTTGTGGTTCTCAAACTCTTTTGAGATCTGATTCACTCCCACTGTTTCTCTTGGAAGAAACACTTCCTCTAGAAGACAGCATGTTTGGAGACAAACACCTTTTGCTCCGCGGACGAGTAAATAATATCTAGCGTACTTGCTAAGATATTCCACAAAGTTGCATATGTCGTACTAGGCTCCAAGACCTTTCTGATTTTGCCTATGAAGACTTCAAATCATCGATTAAGATAGATTCGACATTATCCTCTTCCATATCTAATATGGAATTTATTCAACCTTTATTCTTTGGAACTAGGTTAAGTATAAGGGCACTATCCGGAAACGGGTAAGGGATACATCGCATGGCTTGCGTCACACCTTTATCATATAAAGTGTTATTTCCATTTTGGGAACACAATCTAATTGCGTATCCCAAAGATGGTATCCTTCAAGGGAGAATCTTATTCCCCTTTCAGACGACTTCACGAAACACCCTTCGTGTATTAATTACTTCAATCCAATTGAAGATTAATTCCTAAGTAGCTCATCAATCTCATATTCGTACTGGCTCGAACTTTTCGGGCTTTCCGAATTATACACTTCACTGAGTACACTTGACTATTTCTAAAAATATTCATAGAGATTAACAAACAATTATTTGTGGCATTAATTGTCATAAGCCAACAAACATCGGTATGTTTAGGCTTTAGACAATTTTTCTAGAGTTTACGACCTTTTTCATAAAAGGGTATTTTAGTCATCTTTAGATAAGATACGTATTACCCACGTGATTCATAATCATATGGTTCAACATCATCAGAATGACGTTTAATTACACGCTTCCCTTCCAGAGACTATGTCTAGAGTAACCACAAATCAAGGATAATAACCATACAAATATTTAATTGAGATACCATCACTTATATCATCTATATAGTGACATCAATCTAGTATGTTAGATTCAGTGACCTTCCAACTTTATCGGAATAACATTTATTCTTTATGATTGAATATGTCTACTAAATCCTAACAAATAACTGAAAGCATGTTCTTTATAAGAACCGGAACATAATAACATTTATTTAGTTCCCTTATCAGTTTACTAGATCCAGAATATGGTAAGTGTTACAACGTTTGCTTCACCTTCCATATCTGTATTTAATCTTTCTAATTTAATCACACTCGCAAGATATCATATATCTAAGAGTTGACTTGAACTTAGATTGATTTATCTCAACTCACTTGCCTATAATAGAAACTTCAATAAGTTCTCTATTTAAGCACATGCCCTAACTTTCATTTTAATCCTTCAAGCACTTGTAAATGTTTCTTAGTGTAGTCTTCATAAGACTTAAGAAAGATCACAAGAGCTATGTCTTTGATTTCCTTTCATAAAGAAAATCTAAAGTTTATTAAATAGTTTATTTATCCTTTTGAATCGTATTCAAAACATTGACTATTTAATTAACCTTTAAGCAATGATAGAATTAAGTCGATACTTAAATCTTACAATTTTGAAAACAACCTTTCCAAAATTAGATGTGGTCATTCTTATCCAACATTTGAATTAATTGTCATCGTATGACTGAATGATCATCTTGGATCGTATCCAATATATGACTAATTCGTTGAAACTTATTTCAAATGATTTAATCATATCATGAGCTTCCGCTTTCATTAATAATCAAAGCCTTGGAGTACTCCATCAAATATGTAGTCTCCTTGTCTCTAACTACTATAATGGGATGGCTCATGTCATTGCTTATTTTAAAAGGATTAAAATTACTTAACCATATTAGAGAACGTTTCTCAAAATTAACAGTCATAATTTGGTTTTACTAAACGAGAATAAAACATAAATATAAAGTTTGCTAAAACTACAACATAAAAATGAAAATAAAAGAGTGTTGTTGTTTATACACGCAAAATCAAAAATGGTCTTTTGATTTATGATTTTGCTCACACTAGTCAACTACTCCCAATTGACTTTCAAGAATCTTTCAAAATTCTTTATTGGCCAAGATCCCATCTGGTTACCCTGATTCCCGACGAGGGCCGATCAACCGGAATAATTCGAAAGGTATGTAACTCTTACCAATCACATCTCTATGTGACTCTTGGTGGTTGACTAGTCAACTCTTTGACAATTCACATCTTTATGTGGTAGTCAACCCCTTGCCTCTAGAATAAGACGGTCCTGACGAGGGCCAATCACCGCAATACTCTAGTCAAGTCATAACCCAATATTCACGAGATCTCATACGATCATATCTCAATAACGACGATATACCCGTGGTAGGTCAACTTCCGACGAGGGCCGATCAGTTGGATCCGAACAAAGGCTCTTCACCGTCGCTATAATAGTGGGAGACAATTTTTCGACTTGATTTTTGTTGTGGAAGTATTTACGTAAATTAATTCACTTAATTAATTTTAATTACGGTCTCATCAAATATATCTATCTCTATAGACATACATCCTACACATTTATCTAGATCGTGCCTAGTCATGCATCTATCGTATCATATAAAATAAATACAAGCACAAAATAAATAAATGCGTAAAGTAACCGGTATGATCATGGACTTTTTCTCAAAGTGCGGTTTGAATACAAATTGACTAAACCGCTGGTCACAATCTAAGCAGTAATGCAACCGCCAATAGGATCTTTAATGCTCCATTCTCCAATGGGATCTGTATTTTCGTCTTTCTTTGGTCTTCATCTTCTGCTCCATTCTTGTTACATTTAATTCTATCTACTAAAATAAATACACCCACCGCACACGGGGGAGCTAACGGGAATGAGATGAATGTAGAAAATAAACTAGGTCACGTTCTTCATAACGGCCTAGGACAATTTTTAAACCAACAGAAAATTAAATCATTCACATTTATCCTATCGGTCGAGTCCATGATCAATTGGGGTCCATATAATCATATTATATCTACTATATCTAATCCATACAATAAAATCTTATGAAAAAGATAAAATTAAAATTTAACTACTTGCGTCTTAGTTAATCAATTAACATTTAATCTATTAAATAATTTTATCCAATCAATTAATTAATTAACATTTAATTAATTAAATGATTTAATCGAAATTAAATTAACGATTAATTTTAAACCGATTTTAATTTTAATTTTAATTAATTAGAACTATTCCAAAATAAATCAAAATTGAAATTATTTCTCTTTTGTTTCTTTCCTTTTGATTCTTAATCAAAAGGGATGCCTTTGGTTTTCTAAACCAAATTTGGCTTAGGCCTGGCCACTTTCCAAATCAAAATTTTGGAAGTGACTTAGGCCTAGGCCTTTTACAAATCAAATATTTGAAAAGGGGCCTAGGCCTATTCCAAATCAAATATTTGGAAAGGCCAAATAATTTTGGTTTAGGCCTGGCTACTTTCCAAAATCAAAATTTTGGAAGTGGCCTAGGCCTAGGCCTTTTCTCAAATCAAATATTTGGAAAGGGCCTAGGCCTATTCCAAACAAAGTTTGAAAATGCCATTATTATTTTAATGCCATGTGGCATCCCAATTGCCCAAACTATTTGAATCATTGGTTAGCCATATGACACAACTAAACAAAGGAGATATCAATCACAACAATGAACCATATTGAATCACAAAATACACAAAACAAAAATTTGGAGATCCGCCAGCATTGACCGGTCAACCGACCGCCGCGGCGAGTTGTTCTTTGCCGCCGCCGGTGGTGGTGCCGCCGCCAGTCGGCCGAGCACCACCCGATCTCCTTTTTTTTCTTTTCATTTCATGTATCACTTTTGTGAATAAAAAATCTTTCATCTTTTAATTACGTGATTTAAACGATAAAATTAACTACGCAAATTAACATGCTTATTGCTTAAGCTCGAAGCTCGCTCTGATACAACTGTTAGGAAATCTACGCGGGAACACAGCGGAATTTAAAATTTATTTCCTATCAACCCAAGATCGACTTCGTTTAAGCAATAAATAAATAAGCTAGTAGACGGTAGTTACCTTGGTTGATCTAAAAGATCGACGCTTTGACCGTCTAAGGAGAGTAGTTCTGCATAGAGCCGCCCAAGTGTTCGGCCTCTACCGCTAGTCCACACGAACAGCCCGCCGGAATCCCATCATGGATTGCTATTGGAAAACTCCGGTTGCTAGACTGGCCTTTTTCCCCTCTCTCCAACTCTCCAAAAGATGCTCTCTATTTTACACAAGAACTATTAGCTCTTGGAATTGTGATGTACAAAAGAGCTTGACACCCACCTCTTATTTATAGTGAGTGGGGCGCCTCTAATAGAGTGTGGAGGAGAAGAAAACATTTTCCCAATAAAATAAGGAAAATATAATTGATTGATTTATCTCATTTAATTTAATATCCTATATTAAATATTTCCAAGATATTGTCAATATCTTATATTGACTATATTTATCTTATTACCATAAATCAATTTACACATGTGTACAAATCTATATTCATTAATATCTAATATTAATATATGATAATCTTATTAATTAAATTGCACAATCCATGTGTATCTTATACACATTGAAAGTGGCGCCCCATATCCCAAAGATTTGGCATCCGGAACATTCTTTAATTAATATAATGCTATGATTAATTAATTTGCAAAATACATGTATATCATATATATATATATTTCGAAATTTATATGTATCAATATACATATGTAATTAATCATCATAATTAATATCTTGTATTATATTTATTCATAATAAATAAATACCACCATATTAATTTACCACTATAACCTTTATAGTACGAGATAAACTTTCCTTATTTGGTTATCATCTATAACCACATTTAATCCGGCTAGATGTTCATATGTGTGTGACCCGATAGGCTTCCGAATATGTTGGCCGTAGACACAAAGTGTAAATTACTAAAATTCCCTTCATGCCTAACGATCACGGGATAGCGTCAGCAACACACCGTGACCCCAATCATCGGAAGAGTCAAATGCAATGACTACTACCTTTCATGTGAAAGCATTTACCGTGTAACTTACAATCCTATCATTTGTAATAATATCCATACGGTCGTTAGTCGAGTGTCAAAACATCAACGACCGTATCTTATAATCTGAATATCAAGCTCTCTCGAAGTAACTCGTTTACTCCCACTTTGCAAAGATTCACGAGAGTTAGACATTCCTTATAAGAAGGCCATTTCGGATATTCGATCCCAAACATAGGATACGCGATTCCCGGACGACCAATCATGTATACTCCGCATGCTTCAGTATCATACCCAATCACTACCGCATGATCGCCCCGTGGCTAGGGGAAACCTCAAGAGTGTCAAAGCATGACAATCCACACCGTGATGCCATGAAGACTCCGGTCTTAAGGATAATTACACAACCGCCACATAGTGTGACACTTATCCGTGTAAGTGGGTCGGACCTAACGACGCATTCTCTAATACACGCCCACGCATACAGTCCAAGTGTCTCTACACTTCGATAGACGAGATCTATCCCTGCCCTAAAGACAGATGACATCTAATACGTGCTAGCCTGTTCATACTATCAATGCCCTGTTTAATAGTACATCAGCCTAGAGACATTTAAGTATCAAACTTATTAAAGTGATTAGAGATCTCATCAACCATAATCGCCTATCATGGTTTCTCTATCACAGTTTAATACTAAGGACGTTATCACATAAAAATTCATAATTGGTTCTTTAAAAGAACATATATATGACAACATAAAAGCCATTTAATATATGTATAAACATAAAGAAATAGTAGAAATGATCCGACCCGGTCGGATCCGGTCCAACCCGATTTGGTTTAGGACACTATTTCAACAGTAGGATCATTACATCTATTAAGTTATCCTAAACCTTTATCTGGTATAAAAATGGGATTACCTAATGGAAATAATGTCTCTGTCACACACATAGGCCAAGTGAGGATCAACACTCAACTGGTCCTACATGATGTGTTTTGTATTCCTGGTTTTAAGTATAGCCTTTTATCTTACCTTCTTTTATTAATCATACAAAAGGTGCAGCTGTTTTTTCTGCTAACAAGTGTGTTTTGCAGGACAAGAACAAGAACATGATTGGTTCAGTTGAGTTACAGAGAGGACTTTATGTCATTGATCAGCCAATAAAACTTTCTGTTGCCAATGCTGTAGAGAATCACACCTCATCTGATAGATTAGATGATGCACTTTTATGGCACTACAGACTTGGACACTTGCCTGATAAGAGACTGCAAGTCAGTTCACAGTCTGCTGATGTCCAATTTCGTAATCATGATCTTTGTTATGTATGTCCTATAGAAAAAATGAAGAAAAATCCTTTTTCCTTTAAGTATCATCAATCGTCCAAAATAACCATGAGCGGCTACGATATTATAAGTTTCTTCCTCTTGACCAAATCTGTAACCACTATTGTAAACACTATTTTTGATCTTGTCCACATGGATATTTGGGGTCCTTTGAGACAGCATACTGTGAATGGACAACAATATTTTCTTACAGTTGTAGATGATTTCTCTAGGTTCACTTGGGTTTTTCATATGAGGGATAAATCTGAAGTTTCTGACCTTGTTAAATCTTTTGTTAAATATGCTTCTACTCAGTTTCATAAAATTATTAAAGTGATTAGATCTGACAATTTTGCATTGTTTCAACTTACTGACTTTTATGCTTAGCAGGGTATCATACATCAGACATCATGTGTTAATACACCTGAGCAAAATGGTATTGTTGAAAGAAAACATCCGCATATGCTGAATGTTGCAAGAGGTTTGATGTTCCAGAGTAATCTACCAATTGAATATTGGGGATTTTGTCTTTTGCATGCTGTAAAATTGATTAATGCCACGCCCACACCACTGCTAAAAGAAAGCACTCAACATGAAATTCTTTATGGCACCAAACCAGACTATTCAGTGTTTAAAGTTTTTGGTTGCTTAGTTTTTTCATGCACACTTCAGCAGTATAGAACCAAATTTGACTCAAGATGCAGGACTTGTGTCTATCTTGGGAATTCAACCACCTCCAATGGTGCTATTCTCTTAGATATTACCATCAAAGACATCTTTGTTGCTAGAAATACTCAATTTCATGAAACTTACTTTCCTCTTTTTCAACATATCTTGGGAAAGCCAGATATCTTGCTGACATGCCTGTTCCTTTGCCAGTGATGGATAGTTTTGATGACCTGCGGAATGAGTCAGCAGAACAACCGGCAACGTGATCAACAGCTGCTGATCAATCTAATGAAAGGCATGCACCAGGACATCAGGCACTTAAACCCACACAACTAAGAAGGTCCACAAGAACAAGGAAATCACCCATCTTTTATCAAAGGGGTGCTCATAATGTTCAGCAGACTCCACATCTGCTGAGTGAAGTAATGAGTCTGGATAATCTCTCAACAGACTATGCCAGATTCATTAATGCTATTGATGCTGTTAAAGAGCCTAAGACCTACAATCAAGCTATCAAGCATGATGAATGGAAGGAGGCAATGGACAAAGAAATTGAAGCTTTACAAAAGACTCACATTTGGGAGATAGTTGATCTGCCCCCAGGCAAGAAACCCATAGGGTGCAAATGGGTATACAGAATCAAATATAATACTGATGGACCAGTAGAGAGATACAAAGCAATATTAGTAGCCAAAGGCTATACTCAGACATATGGGATTGATTATCAAGAAACCTTTTCCCCTGTTGTCAAGATCACTACAGTCAGAACCTTACTTGCAGCAACATCAACCAACAACTGGCATTTACATCAAATGGATGTCAATATTTCCTTTCTACATGGAGATCTGCATAAAGAAGTATACATGCATCTACCATCAGGATGTGCAACAACTAAACCAAACCAAGTTTGCAAACTTACCAAATCATTATATGGCCTCAAACAAGCCAGCAGACAATGGAGTTTCAAGTTGACTGAATCATTGGAGTCTCAAGGATTCATTCAATCCAAAATGACCACAGTCTATTCATAGAAGGGCCAGGACATTCATTTGTTGCCGTATTGGTATATGTAGATGACATCATAGTTGCCAGTCCTAGTGAAGAGTTGATTCAGCAAGTTAAGGCTGCTTTATATCAGCAGTTCACTATCAAAGATCTTGGAAAATTGAGATATTTCCTAGGTATTGAGGCTGCTAGATGTCCCAAAGGTATATCCATTTCACAAAGAAAGTACACACTAAACCTCCCAGAAAAATATGAGTTTTTGGGAGCCAAACCTGCTAAGACACCTATGGAGTCCAAGCAGACTTTGCATCATGGTGATCACTTCTAGAAGATAACACTGCATACAGATCCCTAGTGGGTAAATTGATTTACCTCACTTTTACCAGACCAGATATTGCCTTTGCAGTACAACAACTAAGTCTGTTTCTACACACTCCCACTGAAAATCATATGAAGGCAGCTTATAGACTGCTGAGGTACTTGAAGACCAATCATGGCCAAGGAATCTTCTTCCCAACAGACAATAATCTTGTACTTAAAGGTTTTACAGATAGTGATTGGGCTGGTTGTCCTGAAACCAGAAGATCAGTCTCAGGATGTATATATGATGTTCCTAAGAGATGCTCCAATCTCCTGGAAGTCAAAGAAACAAACCACAATTTCTAGAAGCTCCTCTGAGGCTGAGTACAGGGTCATGGTAAATGCAGTTTGTGAAATCCAGTGGCTTATCTATATACTACAGGATTACAAATTCCTGTTCAGTTTCCTGCTGTGTTATTTTGTGACAATGCTAGTGCAATGCACATTGCTCACAATCATGTCTTTCATGAAATAACCAAACAGATTGAAATTGACTGTCATGTGTGAGAGACAAAGTCAAATCAGGACTCATCAAACTTCATCCAGTCAACACCAAAGAACAAATAGCTGACATCCTCACCAAAGCCTTAGATGCACCTATTTTCTCTTATCTATTAGATGAATTGGGAGTTTCAAAGATCTTTCAGACTTCCAGTAGCTGATGGGAATGCTGAGTGCAAGCTGTTCATGAACCACTCACAGCTTGGGGGGTGTTTCAGTATAAAAGCTGATGGGAATGCTGAGTGCACTCTGCTGATCAATCGAAGATATCGACTGGCCTGGACGACAAAGATGAAGACCAAAGAGACCACCGACAAGACTAAGACTTAGCGACCTCTTGATCGATTCGATAGAGTGTATAATATAGAAAGCGGTTATTTAGTTGTAATTAGTTATAACCGTTTGTAACTTACTTCTAACTGATTCATGAGGAGTATGTTGTTATAAATACCCCATGATCAGCCACATTGTAAACAAATTGTAACTTTTACATGATCAATAATAATTCCGCATTTTATTTTGTTTGTTTGTAATTCTACAAACTTCATCAGTTGGTGGTGTTTTCCAGTCTTTTTTGTTTTTTTCATTAAAATGAATAATGTATGGTGAGCAATGTTCAATGTAGATTTTTAGAGTGAACCTATCATTTATGTAGATTTTTAGAGTAAACTATCATTTATTTCATAAAAGAAGTCGGATACATAAACTATTATCGTAGTATGTAACGTTGTGCACATGTGTATAATAGGAGGGGAGATTGATGTATTAGTGTTAGAAGAAAATTTTCAATCAAGGCCGGGCTACAACTATACATCCACGGGCTTGAGGAAAACAAAGCCGATTTGATTACATGGGCTTCATTTTAACTGTTACTCAAGATTGAGTACTCCTTTGAATTTAATCTTCATATATGAAGTGTCGTTCTTCGTGACGGCTTGTAATGTCTCCGTTGAGGCCTGGACGGACACAACTTGTGCTAATTGTGGTACGTGAACCCTTTAAAAAGAAAAACTATACTTTTATCTATAGAAATATATTTCAGATCCCTTGAAAAAAAAAATATTTTCTTAAGAAAAATATTACGGATCGACCCCCCTGGAAAAAAAATCTGGATGCATGTGCCACTGGTTGAGGCACGGTCATAAGCAACCACTGGGTTGAATAACTCCATAAGAATTCCCCCCAGCATTGAAACATGAGGATATTGAAGGTTGTTTGTTGTAGGAAAGATTGACATGATCCAATGTGATACGTCTACAAGGATTTTGTTTGCTGCAGTTAAGTTTTACAGCCACACGTGTTGCAGATGTTCCATGCACATCCTGAAATGTCACATCACTTATCTTTATACCTGAGGCCTGTATATATGGAAAAATGAAATATTATTTAAGGATTTATATGTTGTGATATAATATTATACGTACTGTCCTATTGTTTTCTATCATTGCAAACCTGATTAGGACATCCATTTCCACTTGGGCAGTAATATTGATCAATGATGATGGGATTTTGGACATTAACCATGACCGCGTGTTGTAATAATACCCCGCTAACAAATCCATTGCTCGGTCGAGCCCATGTCTTCAATCTAAGACCATTTTGTGTTCCGGTGAAGGTAACGGTTTTGACTGTCACGTTTTGAACACCGGGTTCTTGCAAATTCCAACCCAGGCTCCCAATGCTACAAAATCAAACATCTGAATAAGTTAGAAACAACAGCTGATATACACAATTGAAAATGAAATGAAATGAAACGTCGATACACATTTGTAAACCGTTTTTTTTAATGAAAGACTTATCAATAGTTTACATTCGTAAAATGAAATAATGTTTATTGTAAAACAAAAATGTTGTGTTTCTTGTAAGAGTGTTGACTACCTTATTCCATGACCAGGGCCACATAAAATGTTCTCGATCCAGAGATTGGAGCTTCCTGGACCGATTGAGATACAATCATCACCTGTGGCAATCTTAGAATTGATAATTGTAACACCCGAAGAAAATTGAACGTTGATCCCGTCGGTGTTTGGGCTGTTTCCTGGAGCTATAATCTTCACTCCTTGAAGCCTTGTGCTTTTACATCCATAAATGATGATATGAAAAAGTTGACTATATAAGGATGTTAAACCTTTAACGAGTACGTTATTTGAGTTGTAGATGCCCAATGTCTGTTACAATAAATGGATAATTCGAATCACGGGTCAAACCACTAAACTAATGTAAGAATTAAATCAAATGTGTATGAAAAAGGACTTATTTATGTACGTAGATAAAAGGTCCTTTGTGTTTTATTATTAAAAATGATTTACTTTTGTCACGATAAATGTTACAAGACTTTCAGTTCATTCATAATTGCAAGAAACATATAATAACTAATAAACCTTACACTATAAGAAATAGTATGCAAATGTGTTGGGTTATCGTGTCCATTTTATTGTCCCAGCAGCACAAATAATAATTAGTAAAAAATATATAAAAAAAAAACTGGGGAAGTTTTAGTTGACTTTACGATTAGAAGATAATTGGTCCAAATAATATTAAAGGGAAATGATAGATTTTCTTCCTTACCGTAGCAATTTTAAAGCGTAGGAATTTTATTATGACCTAAATCGCAAAAAACAGAGTATATTATGACCTCCGCATATATATATATGGGCGGACGCAAGATCTTAAGTAAATGGGGCAATAAAATTTTTAAAAGCAAATAAAAATTTTAAAGGGAGGCAAACTATATGTATCGTACAAATTTAATGTATTTTTTTCGGATTAAGAAGAGGCAATTGCTCCCTTGGCTGCATGTAACACCCCCGCTGTATATATATATATAGTGTATATATTTTGACCTTCTACACATGCAATGCAAAGCTGATAATATTAATAACGGGCAACAAGTCTACACCCTTACCGTTGCACCAACAGGGCAATTCTTCTGGCCGGAGTTCTTGCATACCCAAAGTCTAGTTCCTTGGCCGTCAAGGGTTCCGCCAAGAACGGTAAGTCCATTTACCCTTTGGAACTTAATCCAGTTGCCGGAATTGCCAAGTTGGTTGTAATCTGCGGGAGCAACTAGAGTGCCATCAATGCGAAACGTTATTCCTCGACTCTTGCAGAAGTCGCCGGAGAAAACCGTCAGACCAAGTAAGTACCGACCTGGTGGCACATAGATGGTTACGGGAGCGGTGGAGGCACAAGCGGACGCCCACGCACTTAGAAATGCCTTAGTGGAGTCGCTAACGCCATTCCCTTTTGCTCCAAAACTTTGTACATTGTATATTGCATTGTTAGCAGTTGATAAGGGGAAGAAAATTAAGAAAACTGGAAGAATAAGAAGGCAACGCTTTTGGTTTTCCATCTTTGTGGATGACCTGAATAATATTATGCAGAACCTTGTTTGAGAATACGTAAAGGAGTGAAATGGAGAAAATAGATTGAAGATTTGAGAACAACGTCCCGCGTTTATATAGGCAAAAACAACACATATTTTAATATTGTCTACCGCCATTCAGGGGCGGCTTCAGGACTTTGGGGTGTGGGTCGGAAATTTGTTATATTCTATAAATACTTAACTTAATCTTATATATTATAATTCAATATAGGTCAATACGGATAAGTATAATAAAATAAGCGGGTCTGACTCACATATATACGTGTACCTATATTCTTTTCCTACTGTAATATTTTTTTAACGGGTCAGTTCATCCATTTCCTTTGATGTGGAGCCGGCAGTGCCGCCATTTATGATATGATGATCTCAAACTAATACTTCAACGGTCTCTATAATTGTAGTAGTCATAAAAAAAAACAAACTGTGATATCCATATTGGAAGTGAGGGAAGCATATCACCATTATATAAGTGTGACACATAAAGATATTGTCAACTCGGGTTAGCCATTTTATACCAAGCGAGAACGACAGTCTAAACAGTTGACCGAACCATTTATGGCTCATTTAGCGCTATCATGCCCAGGGTCTGATGACGTTACAGAATGATATTCAAAGCCGACTATCAGCGGATCTAAGTGCCACAGGCCATCTCTAGACGAATCTAAGTACCACATGCCACCTCTAGAGTCCTCTAGAGACGAACTGAGACAAGTCCGTAGGGACAAGTCTTGGCCGTCCTCCCCCATATAAGGGGGGAGAATGTGATAACCCACATTGAAAGGGATGGAAGCACATCACCTCCATATATATGTCTTATCAACTCGGGTTAACACTTTTAAACATAAGTGTGGAACAAATTAATGAAAGAAGTTAATACATTGACTTTAACATCAGATTGACTTTAAAACTCATTGAATATGATCAATGCAATGTTATTTTCACTCTATCAACACTTAATAAATACTCCATCCGTTGCGAAATAACTGAGACGGTTGCCAAAAAACACGCATATTAAGGATGTGAGATAATGTTTTAATTGAATGTCAAAATGACTGAAAAACCCTTAGTCTATAATTAATACAATATTGTATTTATTGTCTCAGTTCTTAATAAATAAGAATAGATGTAGGATAAACACAATAAATGTTGCATTGAAAGTGTAACTTCCTCAGTTATTTTGAAACTAATCTTTTTGACAACTGCTTCAAGTATTTCGAAACTGAGGGAGTAATAGTAGATTTAGAATAACACAATAAATAATGAATTAAAATGTAACTTCATCACATAAAAATGAACACTTTATTTGTGACAAATACAATAGTTAAATAGGTTCAGATGGAGTAATATTTTAGCATTTCATTTATGGACTCCTCCATTTAAAAAAAAAAAAACTTTCTATTTAAAAATTTTAGTTGCTTGAAAATATTGTTTTTGTGTGTATTCTGATGATCCTCGATCACAATAAAAACACTGGAAAAAAAGGATGGAAAAGTAATGAATTACTAATAAATTTGGATTTTTAGTGATTAATAACTATTTAAAAAAATAATAATTTGATAATCATTAAAATTTTCATTATAAGAAAAACATTTTTTTTTGCTATAGTAGCCTTTGTCATTCATAAAAAAAATGTTGCTATATACTTACTTTAACCACGGTAGGATGATAAATTAGTCTAACTTAGTATATATTAGCACACTTATTTGTGTGACAAAAGATAATGTAGGAAAATAATGTTTTTCTTGTATTTTTTGCAGCCAAGAATACATTAAAATAAAGAGACCAATCATCATGTCATCACTTTTAAACAAATTTAAAAGAGTAGTATTAATTTCTATGAATAATTAAAGATCATTAAAATATGCTTAAATGTAATTGGTTCATTACAACTAACTATATTTGGTCTTCAACCATTTTAAATTTTCTTAGACCAATTAGTTAAAGTAGTTGTCAAGTTGTTGGTTCACATGATTAGTTAGTTGAATATGAACAAACTTTTGAAAGGATATAGGAAATTGGTACGTTCAATAATACAAACGACGTGGTATGCTCACATGGTTTGGAATCTCAATATATATATATATATATATATATATATATATATAGTGAGTGAAACAACAAAATACTACGACACACTTTTACATTATTGATTATGACGTGAGACCTACTGATTTTTAAGTAGGGCAGTTGAAATTTTTTTGGCTCCTCCTATTGATTTAGTCTAATTTAAAGAGCAATATTTGTTGTCTTTCTCATTAAAGTTTTGAAGCTTTTTGTATTTTATTGTTAAAGTTAAAACATTAACTTGACTCCTTAGCATTTGTGGTTTTAGCAATTGCATTAATGAAAATACTATCTCCGTCTTATAAAAAGTGTCAAATTTTTGCTTTAGACACTTTATGAAATCAATTAATGCATATATAAATATTTTTCTGGATTATGAAATTACTACTCATATACAAACATTAAATATAATGATAGATGTACGTTTAAAAAAAAGATGCATTAAATACCATATTGGTTTTCTAAATAAATATTTTTGTGAACAAATTGTTTTAAGAAATTGATTTTTTTTTTTTTTTTTTTTTTTTTTTTTTTTTTAAGGCGGATGTACTATTAAAAAATATTGAGGGAATACCACGCAAATAATGAAAAGATTTTAATTAAATTAGTGAAAATGGGCGCATTCAATGTACAATGATGAAGTCAAGGTACATCCATGTGAAGTAATAATGTACGGACAAAGTCCTTAAACACATGATTGAACATGATTAATCATTGGGTGGTTCTTGTGTGGTGTCTCTATAGGTGTGGAGACAGACACATCACACAGTTTCAATCTGTCTTTAAACTGTGTGGTTCTGATCGTTTCACCCGTCACATCACTTTAAAATCCATCTCCACATAAATATTTCCTTTAAACATTCAAACCGCCCTTGTAAAGTGATAATTATAGATTAGATGAAAGTCGGGATGTTATCATTTTCTTTTTTTTTTATTCATAAAATTGGGAAATAATTGTGTGGTGTTTCCACACGTGTGGAAACACCTTGTCAAGACATACACAGTACACAGTTTCATTATATCTTTAAACTGTGGTGCTATAATCAATTTGCCCTTCACTTCACCTCAAAATCCATCTCCACATAAGTATTTTCCCATAACATGTTATTTCATAGATGTACATATTTTAGTCTAATCTTGGAAGGAAATTTTTATTGATGGACTCCACATTGCGTGATAATTACCCGTACTTTTCCTGCTTCAGCACCTTACTTGGTCACACGACATAAAGTGGTAGACAATCATGCTGAGGTGCATTATAACTGTATTTTATCATCTAATTTATTATCTTAAAGTAGACGTTTTGCATAATTTTTTTCCTTCTCTCCTTTGTGAATGTGCGCGTGCAATCCGGGTGACTAAGCCCTCAAAAAAAAACTAAAGCTTTGCAAAGACATTAGCTATTCACAGTACGCTGTGACCAGACCCTGAGTATCACCTCCGTAAATGAGACCAACATTAGCTGTATGATCGCGTGCAACTCACGATACTAGCAAGGTGACCAGTCCAACTGCAGTATAGCAAAGTCAAATAAAGGTCGATCTCACAAAGACTCGTAAGGACACAATTAAATCAAGATTGAGAACGATTGTGATGGTCTTTGACTGAATAAGGTGTAATATCCCGACTTTTCGAAAAATGACAGACGTGTCTTTTTACGAAAAACGGAATATTATGTTTATTTAATTATGGATATAAGATTAAAGGAAAAGAAAAGAAAAGGACTAATTGGAAAATTTTGGGAATTTACGGGATTTATTGTAATCAAGGGGAGTTATTTGCAATTATAACTCCTGGAGGTTATTCCCAACAAAAGTAAAACTTCCCATAACAAGGAAGTTGTCAGAACATGTTATCCATGTTCGAACTATGTATCTCAATTGGAAAAGGAAGCAAAAGAGACTTCTCCAAAATTCCCACAAGTTTCTCAATGGTTTTCAGAAAGGATTGAAGATTCGGAAGAAGGGCTTCGTTTTGACACAGAAAAGTTGGAGTTTTGGAAAGGTAACGATTTTAGGCCTAGTTTTGGATCCTTCACGTTTTGATCAAGTTTCAAGGTTTTGTTTGGTTTGATTCATAGTCTTGTTGTTTAGAAGCTTTTGATTACCCTTGTTTCTTGTTCAATTGGTTGATCAACTAGGTTTGAGTTGAAGTTTTAGGAGTGCTGCAGTCTTTCTTGGAGTTTTTCTTGGTTTTTTGCTTTGCTTAATGTAAGAGGCTCTTCCTATTGTTTAATTACGGTTTACGGCGTTAGGGTTGTGCTTTTGTGTTGATTTGATGTAGAACTCATGATATTGATTGTTGCTTGAAGTATGAGATAATATTGTATGATTGGTACATGTTTTCTTGATGTTTTGGAGTGTAAAAAGTCGGATTTTTGGCTTGAAAAAGGATCGAATTCTCATAGAATAAAAATACGCAGGCAGTTTTCAGGCACGGGCCTGAAAAGTCAAGCCCATGCCTGAATTCGAGCAGAATAAAAATTAGGAACAACCAGCTTTCGGGCACAGGCCTGAAAAGTCAGGCCCATGCCTGAACCTGTCTTTTACATTTGAGGCATAGGCCTGGAAGGCCAAGCCCACGCCCAAACCTGAATTTTGTACATGTTATTTTTAATGCTTAATTTTGGGACATGGTCACTTGTATAATCTAATATGAACAAAATACTTAACAAAGTCATGAATAAGCTTCTGATGAGTTTAGTTCCGGCACTGAATGAATTCTTCCTAAGAGTTGAAGTTCGGGACCGTCGGAAGTTCATGAATGGCCTTGTGCTTTGGTGGATTAGAATTCATCAATGTCTGTGTACGTGCTAGGACTTGTCTGTGTCTAGCGGTCTAAGTGAGAGATTAGTAGTTGTACGGGTGCATTTCTCTAAAATACTTAGGTGGCTAGTCATATAAAGTGTATAACTCTGTAAGTCTTCCAGAATAGACTCTATCTGCGGAGGGACTTCGCCGAACGTGTACACTATTGGAGTCTTCCAGAATAGAATTCCGTGGCTATTGGTGTGATCCACCAATAGGTTGAACCCAGATACTTCGTGGTGAGTAGCACCATGCGTAGTGCCCTTGAATGCTGATGTAACAATGATAAGTTAAGGTAGTAACAGTTAGGCACGACATGTTGATGAACATAAAGTGAACCCTAGAATTGAGTCGGTCTCATAAAGATAACTCATAATTGTTAAACCCTTCGTTACAAACTCTAATTATACATTAACTTCTTCCTCCTGCTAAGTATTTTGTACTTAACTCAATTGCATGTTTTTTTGTATGCTTTTGTGGTGAGAAGACGAATAGGTTGACCCGGGGTTTGATGATGACTTCAAGGATGATGTTTGATATGCTTTCTATGGAGTTATCTTGTTTCCTTTATCATGTAGAACTTGTAGTCTTGTTGCTTTTTCTTTTGAGACATATGTTGTTTTTTATTTCATGTGTGTAAGACAAGTTTGTAAGCTCTTTCTTTGAGACATCGTATGTTAAAAGTTTCTTTTCGTTGTTGTAAGGATAACTTTCCATCTTTAGTCGGTTGTAATATATTCATAGTAGCTTTTATGATGTTTGCCGGGACTTTTTTTTTGCTTCTGTTTGCTTTATTTTGATACGACGTAGTAGAGACTTAAGTATAATATTAGATTTTTTTAATATTATACGTGCCGAACGTTTCATTTTCGGATAAGGACTCGGTATTCGGGAACCTCCATTTCAAGAAAATGAAATGGCATTTATCAAAAATTCCCGTCATGAGCAGCAGTGTATAACTGACATAGTGTTCGAGTAGGATTGCGGAGAGGACACTCAGGACCAAAGAGTACTCTTCCCTCTGCCTTACATCTCTTATGTGAGAGGAATTAGCGGTTCTTGGAGGAGCATTTGAGGATCGTGTTCCAGGTACCCGCACAGGTCTTTATAGATACACTCACTCACTTACCAAGGCTCATATCGTTACTCTTTAGAGCATTAAATCATAGGAACCCTAATAGAGAGGTGCTATAGCCACTCGTTAGAGGAACCCGTGGACGATGGAGCGAAACGATGCAGAATGGAAAGTAGGCTCAGTGATTCGTCAGAATTGTGGGGCGTTACATAAGGTGCAATCAAAGTAAATAATGGCCACATAAGAATCACACAAATATGATTTCTATGAGTTTCTAAAAGATTAGTCCTAACAATGAGTGATTAAACACTTCCCCCAATCATGAATTTATCTTCCTCGTTAGTAAATTTGATTCATTAACAACTATGGGTGCTACCCAATAATTTTGCTATACTTCCATTGTAAGGACAGTAACGCCTATATGCAGCTAACCTACCAGAGGCCGTATTAGCATCACATGCCGTAAGAAATAGGGATGGCCGGCTCCCTAGGCAGCCATCAACAATGACTGGCAGTACCTAATGATCGATAAACTATGTCCTAACTAGCACTTCAGTAACACAGCATCATGCTAATTTACAAAAACATGCAAATAGTTGATCAGGCTGACTACATGTAAATTAAAGGTGAATATCAGGCATAGCTGGCACCGTGATCATGAAATATGCTTTAATAGGTGCCTCGACTCGTTGGTAAAGACCTCTGCCACGTCGAGATCAGCGCAACTTTATTTCATGATTTTCTAGAACAACGATTCAGATCTACTCATAACTGTGGGAAAGAATTCAATAACTACATTGTAATTATACGGATCATCCTACTTATGTTATGTTAATACAGATCATTCTGATTATGTTTGCAAGCTTTGCAAGGCCATTTATTCAAACAAGGCCCCTGGTCTTGGTATGATAAGCTTAGGGGTTTTCATATATCACTTGGTTTGAGAAATTCACAGGCAAATACTTCACTTTTTATTTATCATGTTGGCCTTGCAATTCTCTATGTTTTCGTCTATGTCAATGATTTGATTATCACAGGTAATGAATCCTCTTGCCTTGAGGACTTCATTCACTTATTAGGGTCTAGTTTTGCGTTCATGGATCTTGGCCCCCTGTCCTATTTTCTGGGTGTGGAAGTGATCCCTAATTCTTTTTGTTGTATTTTGTCTCAAAAATATTATACTAGGGATCTTCTCACCAAACTCAACATTCATACTAGCTTGTAAATTATCAGTAAATTATATTTAAAGTTGTATTTAAACTATATTGTAAATATCCTAGATAATCCTATATAAGCATAGAAGCTTGTAATTGTACCTGTTGGTCCCTTGAAAATGCGTTGGTTAAGTTTAGAGGGGGGGAGGGGGGTGAATAAACTTAACACTTAAAACTTTTGGAGTTAACAAACTCAAGAAGGTCGAGAGCTTGTCGATCGCTCTCGATAGTCTGCCGACCACTCGAGAGTCTCACGATGAGTAGATATTACTGAATTTATTGCAGCGGAATATATTCAAATTAAGCCTTATTACTTGTTGTTTAAATATGATACTAAGTATTAGATACTTAACAATGTAAGTGTGTGATTCAGTTGCTAGTTTCAGTAAGTTGATGTGATCAGTATACTAAACGTAGAAATTAAATGCAGAAAGTAAGTAGGCAAATTTTATAGTGGTTCCAAGTGAATGATTCAACAGTCAGCAGCTTGATCGGGATGAAATGATCAGCAGCTTGATATCTTCAAGTGTGTGAACTTGATGTAACTTGATAGAAGGTTACACTTGAAGAGTTTTCTGGATCAGTAGCTTTAAGCCCAGTGAATGTCAGTAGGGTGATTTATTGATAATAAACTTGATAGCTTAAGATAGATTGTTATTTTTCATCACTTGTATCTGAATCAAGAGTCTTCTATTTATAGGTGAGAATCCTGTGACTTATGTTTGAAATTCAAACATAGCCGTTTCAGATTTGTCCCCATCTTGACTTGCTTTTCGTCTCAGACATAGATCGATAATCGTCGATTTACTTTTTGATAGTTTTCAGTCTGTCCACCCTTTTACTTGTGTCCATTGGATAAAGCTCTGAATCTTTCCAACGTTCTTTTAATCTTGACCATTGATTTGTTGACAATATCAAGGATTGTAATCCATCATTATCCTTGTAATATTCCAATGTAACCTTTGATTAAATTGAGATTTACATTTAGCAGATTCTTGTGTATGTAAGTCTGCTGAAATGAATGTCAGTCAGCTTGTTCAAGTTTGCTGTGTTTATAAAACACTTCATCTGACTGTCTTCTATCTAACTTGTTATTGTGAAGTTAGAGTACACCAATTTGAACATAACTAAGTTTCAAACATCACTTAACTTATGGAACTCAGACTTTGTACACAAGGTATATGTAGTCAGTTTAGGTCATCACAGACTTCCCTAAATTCTGATTCCATATCCTTGACTTTAAATACTAAGTTTGATCCCTTAGCCTTCAATAACTGAGTTTGAACCCTCAGCTTTCAGTCTTCAGCAGGTTCCTAACTAGTCTACTGACCTAGTAACCTTACTAACCAAGACAGGTCTGCTGATAAAGTCAGCTGACCTACTTACAATGCTTGTTTGATCAAACCTATACAAAGATCTAACTCTAATAAACCTATACATTTGATCTAGACATCTTTTTGCCTTTGCTCTATAACAGCTTGTCTGGCACTCATCATTAAAACTTAAAATAAGTCCAACAATTTCCCCTTTTTTAGTGATGATTCCAATACCCTCCTTACAGCAAAGCAAAAAGATAAAAACAAAAAAAATAGAACAAATTCAGTCATTTCTCATTATAAGCATGTGTTCAACATTATTACAAACTAGGATCAGCAGAAAGAGATAAACAGTATAAGTATGCTGATCTAGCTTCAGTCTTTGTCTTGCTCCTTCTTCTGATAATACTCCATGATTTCTTTGACTACATCCTGCATACATTGATTTTCAATTGGAGAAAAGTCAATCCAATGATTCAGATCTTTCCACCACTTCAAGGCTTCTGGTAGAGTTAATCTTATGGTGTGAACATTGAAGCCCTATCTCATGTAGAAATATTTGAATTCATCCAGAGAATTCTTTGCTGATTGAACAGTTCCCAATCTACCTCTTCCACCTCTGCCTCCTCTTCCACCTTTAGTAGAAGCTCTCATAGCTTTGACCCTTGTTTCCCAAAGCTTCATTCCTAAAAATGAATCCAGACTCTCAAAATATCCCATGCGATTGTAAGGTCTTTTCTTTCCATAGTATAGCTGCTTATATTTCTTCAGGAGGTCATCAGTCAAATGAATCCTGCCAGGTGCAGGTTTCCTGAACTCATTAGTATCAGCCTCCCATTTCTTCTTTGCAAATATCCTTGCAGCTTCCTTTGCTTCTGTTGTAAGGCCCTCTTCCCCCTTATTGACATCATCAACAAACCGGGACAGTAGACCATGAACATTCTCCTATGTGATAACTAAGTTAGCAAGTTGACCTTCCATAATCTCTGTTCTTGTGTCAACTGCAGTGATCCTTCCTTCCATAGTTTGTTCCAGCAGATTGATCCTTTCAGTGATCTTAGGATCCAATGCAACATGTTGAGGTGCTTCAGTAGGGTTAGCCACAGCAGGCTTGGGTGCCCCAGCAAGCTTGTCAAGCTTTTTGTGTAAAGAGGCAAACTGTTCATTCAAAAACTTATCTCTGTGTGCATTGCCTTGTTTTATACCTCTCACATCTTTGGTCAAGTCAGCAAGTTCATACTGAGTGGAGGTTATATTGGAAGCAATAGTTTCTGTGGTTCTTCCTCTGTTTTCCCCCAAATTCATCAAATCTTGAAATCTTTGCTCTTGTTTATTGAGTTGAGTTCTTAACTGTGTAATGTCATTTCTGACTGCCCTCAACTCATCCAAAACATGTGCTGGTACAACACCAGCCATGCCTCCACCCATATGTCCAGTAGCATCATCAGCAGGTTCTTCAACATTGAAATGTGCCCTTTGTGTGCGGACAACCAAAGCTCCTGTCCTATCCCATCCAGCAAGATCAGGACCTCCTTCAACCACATCTCCAAAGATGTCTTCCAAAATAGGATCTTGTGCAGGTTGAGGTTCCAAAACATGTTCCTCCTCAAAAGTTGGTACATGTGCCTGTTGAGGTTCAACATCAACTCCTTCTTCCTCAGGCACTTGTAACTCCTCATCACTGAAATCATAATCCAGCAGCTGTTCATCCTCATCAACAACAGTCTGCTGACTATCTTTACCTTCAGTTGCCTTAGCTTCAGTAGACTGCACTGCACCGACAGGTGTTTCAGCAACCTGTTCTATAACAATCTTTTTAACTAGTGCAGGGGTTTCCTCCAAACCCATTGTAGGTTCCAACTTTTTTTCAGGTGTTGTCTGATCCTCAGCAGCCTGTACCTCATGTTCCAACCTGTATTCAGGTGTTGTTTGTTCCTCAGCAACCTGATCCACCTCTTCAGCAAAAGCTTGAGGAAATATAGCTTGATTATCCTCTAATACTCCTCTAGCATCAGCAATCTCTTGTAACTGATCTTCAACTTGTGATAAGGTATCCTGAGTGTCAAACCACTCTTGATACTGAGCTGGTCCCTCTGAACTTTCATCAGCTTCTTCAAATGACACAACAGCATCAAAAGTAGTTATTATGGCATCTTCCATGAATGTTGCTACAACAAGCTGTCTTTCTAAGTCTTCATTAAAAATATCTCCAAGCTTTTCGTTTAATAAGTCAGATTGCTGAGCCTCAGGATTTACAGCAGATTCCATCATCTGTAAAGTATCAGACATACTAACCAGCCTGTTATCTCCAAAATTTATTCCATCATTTATTAGAGCCTCCAATTCATCTATGGTTAAGTCCTCTAGATCTTCATCCATTTGATCAGTATGTTGACCCCCAGCAGACTTGCCAGCATCAGCAGATTGATCTTCAGCCATGTCTCTAGATCCTTGTCCTACATCCTCAGTAGGTCTTTCCAATGCAGTGCCACTAGATTGGCCTGGGAAAGAGGGATTATCATCAACAGAATCAGAGGATGAGGTATCATCATCATCAGGTCCAGAGTGTGGTTCATTGATCTTAATGCTTGCACTATGTTTTTCACTTTCAATAAGATCCAGCAGCCTTGGTGCAGATTGCTCAGCCTGTTGTCCTCCAAAAGCATTAACACGGTGACCCAATGTATCTATAGCAGATACAAATAGGTCAGTAGGTTCTTCAGGTTGTACATTTGTACCTACCACCTCCAACTGTTCCACACTGGGTTCCCTCTGACTTGTATGTGTATCAGTAGGGTCTGCAACGATGTGTTCTTCCTCCTGAGTTGTAGCATCCACAGCAAGGTCAGGAACAGGTTCAACAATTTCCACAACAGGGTCAGGTATAACAGTCTGCTGTGACTCTGCAATTTGTTGCTCAACAACAACTTCTCAAGCCTCAGTAGGCTCATCACCTTGTGCAGGTGCTTCTTCAACAACACTTTCAGCTTCCTTTTGAGCTTCCAAAATCCTTAATTCTTTTCCCTTTCCATGCATTTTCTTTTTCACAACCTCCTTCATTCTTTTTGCAGGTTGTTCAGTTTCAAGATCCTTGGCAATTTTCCTCTTTCTTGAGTCTTCTTTTAACTGCTCTCTCAAAACTTCAGCAGCAGTTCTCTTTGTAATTCCAAAGAGCTCGTGAGCTTTAATAAAGAATGGAACCTCGAGAGATTCAAAGCAGGTCTCACTGATTGTCGCTTTGTCTTCTTAGGCTTTAACATCTCAGTAATTTTCCTTGTATCAGCAGCCTTTCGCTTCTCTGCAGCCTTTTTAGGTGCAGCAGGTTGTGCAACTTGTTTAACCTGCTCACCACCAGCATCATCATCTCCATCATTGTCACTCTCTGTTTCTCCAGCATCTAAATCTTCATCATCATCCAAACCATGGATGAGATAATTGATTTCCTTTTTGTATCTGGTCTTATTGATTTTTTTCAGGTGCCACATCAGCAATCTTCAAATGGTTCAGTATGGCCTGCACCATCAAACCCAAAGGTAGTGTCTTGGACTTCCTTGTCCCTTCTCTGTCCTCAGTTATCACTTTCTTCATGTATTGGACAAAGAATACAGCCCAATCAAACTTCATACTCTTGAATATTATTATCAACAAGTCAATCTTGGGTCCAGACAATGTGTCAAGACTTCCACTGAAACCAAGAATGTTTTTGGAAATAATCTTATTCAGCAGATTATACTCCATTTTGATGTGCTTCACATTGATACTCAGTGATGACTTAATGGATTTGTTGGTCTTTATCATATCAACAAACTCCAATCTTGACAGTCCCATTGATTCAGGATTGGTAGGAGCATTGTTACTAGGTCCAAATCTGAACACTTCCCTCAGCAGGTTTGAGGAAATCTCAATCTCCTGGGCATTAATAGTGGTAGTGAATGCCTCTCTATCATCTCTAATCACAATGTTTCTCCAGAAATTTGTAACATTCGTGTAGGAGATGCTTTCCAATCTCAGATTAAGAACATCCTCTAATCCTTCATATCTCCTGATTCTTCTACCAATGTTGATAGCTAGTTCAGTCTTGTTAGCATCAACAATGAACCCTCTAACACTTTGGCTAGTTCCAATGTGAATATTATCTTTATCCGCCATTGTAGATGAAAAAGATGAAGAAGAAAACTCTGTAAATCTGTGTTCACACAGTGTATTTTTAGAGAAAAATCGATCTGAGAGTTGTATGTATCATCTCTGTATATATATCTGTATATATAGACGAAGAAGGTGGGTGGTAACTGTCAGAGAAAGCACTGTACACGTACTGTGCATTTAACCACGATTAAAGTTGAAGTAAATGTGATGTTGCCATGTGTCTCACTAACTGATTCCATAACGTGTTGTAACCATTGGATAATGTAACCGCAGTTATAAAGATAAGAATAATATCCAATTACTGTTGACTTTCAGTTAAGTTTGACTGTCTTGTAACGTATAACTCAGCAACCTTGATCTTCAGTAGAGTTATATCTCAAGATCATTGATGAAGATTACTCAAAGATCCTACCGATAGGTTACTCACGATCTTCATACACACTAGTTTTGTCCAACTGATAATACAAGATGAATTTTAATGCCAATGACTGATCTGTCAAGTGAGCTCACCCAACAGGACAAAGACCAATCCCCTTGGCAACTTCATTTGCTCAATTTTCCAAACTCATATAAGTACATGGAATTGTTGATACCAATGACTAGTCTTTTAAGTGAGCTCACCCAACATAGCAAAGACTAATCCCCTTGGTGAATTCAAGTACACTGCTGATTATTGTATATCAGTCAACTTTTATGATTCCAAGTTCAGTTATTAACTTAGCAAATCTTTCACTATCCAATGTTATAGTAAAAATATCAGCAAGTTGATCTTCAGCAGGGATGTAAAGAACCACCACATCTTTCTTTTCAACAATATCTCTTATAAAGTGATGTCTCACATCAATATGCTTGGTTCTTGAGTGCAAAACAGGATTTCCTGTGATTGCTATTGCACTTGTGTTGTCACACATTATATGAATTTCTCTTTCTTCAATTCCATAATCCCTGAATTGTTGTCTTAGCCAAAGTATTTGTGCACAAACAAATTCCAAAGCTGACTATATACTCACTTTCAAAGAGTGGAAGTTGATATAGAATTGCTTTCTTCTTGAACCAGAAACCAGTCTATTTCCCATCAACTGACAGGTTCCTGTGGTGCTTTTTCTATCAATCTTGCAACCAGCATAATCAGAATCTGAGTAGGATATAACCTTGAAGCTTCCATCTTTTGAATACCATATCCCTACTCCCATAGTCTCTTTTAGATACTTGAGAATCTTTTTTACTGCAGCTAAATGACTTTTCTTTGGTTTTGATTGAAATCTTGCACAAACACCTACAACAAAGGATATATCAGGTCTGCTGGCAGTAAGGTACAACAGACTGCCTATCATCCTTTTATAAAGAGTCTGATCAACATCTTTGCCTTATTTATCATCATCCAATCTGTTATTTGTGCTCATAGGAGTTGATACCTTGGTGCTATTTTCCATACCAAACTTCTTCAGCAACTCCTTGGTATATTTAGTCTGATGAATGAAGATTCCATCTTTCATTTGTTTGACTTGTAAACCCAAAAAGTAGTTTATTTCTCCCATCATACTCATTTGGAACTTGCTTTTCATGAGATTAGCAAACTTTTCACATAGCAATTCATTTTCAGAACCAAAAATTATGTCATCAACATAAATTTGTACCAGCAGGGTGCTGTCCCCTTCATTGATTCTGAAAAGAGTCTTGTCAATGGTTCCTTTGGTAAAACCATTGTCCACCAAGAATTGAGATAGGGTTTCATACCATGCTCTTGGTGCTTGTTTCAAACCATAAAGTGCCTTGTTGAGTCTATACACTTTATCTTCTTGATCTTTAACTTCAAAACCAGGAGGTTGCTGAACATAAACCTCTTCTTCCAGAATGCCATTTAGAAATGCACTCTTGACATCCATCTGGTATACTTTGAAGATTTTGTAAGCAACATATGCCAAGAATAATATTATGGCTTCCAATCTTGCAACTGGGGCATATGTCTCATCAAAATCTATTCCTTCAGCTTGAGAATAGCCTTTTGCTACTAGTCTGGGCTTATTTCTTACAATGGTACCAGATTCATCCAGTTTGTTTCTGTATACCCATTTAGTTCCAATTATATGAGCATGATTAGGCATTTCCACTAGTGTCCAAACTTGATTTCTTTCAAATTCATTCAATTCCTCTTGCATAGCAATTATCCAATCTGGATCTGATATTGCTTCTTCAACAACTTTAGGTTCCATTTGAGATAGAAAACAAGTGAACATTGCTTCCAATTGTCTTCTAGTCCTTACACCTTGCTGTATATTGCCAATAACTTGTTCAGTAGGGTGATCCCTTAACCATTGTGGATTTTGGTTAGTTTGGTTCTCAGGAACATCATCTTCAGTAGGGTCTGATGTTGATTCAGCAAGGGGTTCAGCAGATCCTTGAACTACATCAGTTGTTGCATCAGTAGTGTTACCAGCAGGTTCTTTAGCAGGGGCAGAGTCAGAAACTTTTAAGTCATTTATCCTTTCCAAAACATCAACATATTCTGGATCAGTGACTTAGAGATTCTCAGCAGGTTCTGACACTTCATCTTCCATTCCAGTGAACTTAGGTTCATCAAATACAACATGTATTGATTCTTCATGTTTCAGTGTCCTTTTATTATTCAAGACTGAATGCCTTCTTCGATGTAAGAGTATCCTAAAAAGATTCATTCATCTGATTTTGGTTGGAATGTCTTCAATTGCTCCTTATGATTCAAAATAAAACATTTGCTTCCAAATGGATGAAAATAAGATATATTTGGTTTCCTTCCATTCCAAATCTCATAAGGTGTCTTCAGCAGGTTCTTGTTCACTGAGGTTCTATTTTGTGTATAGCATGCTGTATTGATTGCTTCAGCCCAATATCTTTCAGGTAATAATGCCTCACAAATCATAGTCCTTCCTGGTTCTTTCAAGGTCCTGTTTCTTCTCTCAGCAACCCCATTTTGCTGAGGTGTACCAGCAGCTGCTAATTGATGCAACACACCATTTTGTTCACAATATTCCCTTATAACTTTATTGAGAAACTCAGTACCCTTGTCTGATCTGATCTTCACTACTGTCAAACTTTTCTCATTTTGAAATCTCTTCAAAAGTTCTGGCATCTTTTGAAGTGTTTCACGTTTCTTGTTCATGAATACTACCCAAATGTATCTTGAATAATCATCCACAACTACCAGAGTGTACTTCTTTCCAGTCATACTTGTTGGTGTTACTGGTCCAAACAAATCCATGTGCATCAGCTCCAAAACTCTTTTTATTGATTTTTTAGCCTTTGACTTGAAGCTTGACTTGGTTTGTTTACCTTACTGACAAGCATCACATATGGAATCCTTTTTGAATGTCATTTCAGGCAAACCAATTACCAACTTCTTTTTCACCAACTGATTGATGTCATCAAAATTAAGATGATTCAGATTCTTATGCCATAACCAATTCATTTCTGACTTAGTATGCATAATTAGGCATGTCTTTGGAACATCAGTAGACCAATCCACAACATACATGTTTTGTTGTCTTTTTCCAGCCAACACAACTTGTTCACCTTTTTCACTAATGACAACACAGTAGCCTTTTGTCAAAAGTGACCTTGTAACCCATGTCACAAAACTGTCGCCCAAAGGCTCGTGAGGTTGTAGTCCAGTCCTTCCACAAATGCAACATTTCTGATAGTTAATCCATTCCTCACCAGTGTGCCATATCCTCTTGTGTATCCTGGTGTGTTCTTGTTGCCAAAATTCACTCTTGGACCATCCTTAGCCACATAGTTTGTCAAACAGTGCTTATTCTTTGTCATATGTCTGGAACATCCACTGTCAAAGTACCAGACACCCTACAAAACAAAGTTAATGTATTTTAGGTACCCAAAACTGTTTGGGTCCATAGTGGTCAGTGGTAAGCATGACCCTTGGCAAATTTGCATAAGGTCTTCTACGAAAAGTATCATACTTTTGTTCATACATGTATTCCACACTTCCATAAGGTCTAACATTTGGTTGTGTAGGATTCACATATGCTTTCTTGCCTTTTGGTACATAATGCTGTTTGAAGTGATTTCTATTGTTAGAAACACTAGCATAACCATAGGTTTGCTGTCTGTTAGAAGCAGCCTTGTAATATGGAGTCTGCTGAGGTCCCTGCTGTGGTCTTGTGTAAGTCCTCTGCTGAGTCCTCTGCTAATTCCATTGCTGAGGTTTTACCCTAGCACAGGAATGTTCCAATCATCATCAGTAGGGAACAGTCTACATTTCCCCCCTGAGATAAGTATCCCTAGAATGATTACCATTTTTAGGCTTAGGATTCTTATCCTTGGAATATTTCTGATTTTTGCCCTTTTGTGGTCCAAATAGACTTAGTAGCGGGGATCGCTATCGATGAGTCTAGAAGGTACAGCAGTCCTACTCTTGGATTTATTCCTTTTGTTAGGTGCTGTTGACCTTTTTGACTTCTGATTTTGCTTCCTTAAAGTCTTCTCAGTAGGCTTTACTGCCTCAGCAACCTTTTTGGGAGTTGGATCTTGTGCAGGTATAAACTTAGGACCAATTCTGGTACTCGGTTTAGTAACCTTACTGGATCCACTCTTATTAGATTGTTGAGTTCCAAATCCAAGGCCTGTTCTATCACCATAAGGATTTCCAGATTTGAATGCAGTGTTGGAACTTGATTGTTCAGCAGATTCAGCAGCTACTGAATGTGAAGCAGGCTTATGCTGATTTACTCAAAATCTTTTTCCTTACCTTTGAGAATTCGTAATTCAGCTTTTAGCCTTTCAACTTCTGTTTGAAGAGCTTCCTTTTCAGCCTTCACAATCTCATAACCAGATTGTATTTTCCTCAATTGATTAAGGATGGCATCCAAAGTTTATTCATTGTCAGAATTTTTAGGATTTGAACCACAAGTTGATTCATAATCACTTTCAGCAGGAGTGTTTATGGATACAGAATTGTATACCTCCTCAGTTTCATCTATATTTTCCATCAAAGCATAATCTTCCATGTCAGCAACAAGTGCAGTATCATCAGATTCATTTCCTTTTTCTGATTCAACTTCATATCTTGATTCATCATCAGCAACCATTGCTTTCTTGCCAGGTCTTCTTTGCTGATTCTTATTCTTCAGTAGGTCTGGACAATCAGGTCTGAAATGTCCAGGTTTCTTGCAGTTGAAGGATAGATAATCTGGTTCCTTTTACTGTTTTAGTTCAGGACAGTCATGTTTGAAGTGTCCTGGTTTCTTGGATTCTTCCTTCTTCTTTTCATTAGATTTCTTTGTGAAATTCCTTAGAGAACCCCTTCCAGTTTTTATCATTCTGATTTTCTTGCTCAGTAGGGCAATTTGCTCTTGCAACTCATCTAGTAGATCATCTTGAGCTCCTGATGATTCTTCTTGATGTGTGGCAGCCAATGCAGTAGTCTTTGGTTCTTCCTTTTCAGTCTCAGGTGCAAGTTTCTTACTGAATTCATAAGCCTTGAGATCTGAAATAGCTTGAAGGTGTCCTCTTCATGTAGTCTTCTCATTTCTTCAATGGTAGTAACCTTCATTTCCCAAACATCTTTTGCTGGTAGGGCTTCTAAGATTTTTGTATTGATTTCTTCTTTTGAGTAGTCTACATTCAGTAAGGTGAGTTCATCCATGATAACTTAACACTTAAAACTTTTGGAGTTAACAAACTCATCAAGGTCGAGCCTGGCCGATTGCTCGATGAGTCACGACCACTCGAAGAGAGTCTCCGACGATAGATGTTACTAAATTTGTTGCAGCGGAATATATTCAAATTAAGCCTTATTACTTGTTGTTTAAATACGATACTAAGTATTAGATACTTAGCAGTGTAAGTGTGTGATTCAGTTTCTAGTTTCAGTAAGTTGATGTGATCAGTATACTAAATGCAGAAATAAAGTGCAGAAAGTAAGTAGGCAAATTTTATAGTGGTTCCAGGTGGTGTAATCCAGTCAGTCCACTCTTCTCCTGTGATGTTGGAGGAAATTCACTAGAGATATTTGAGGTTGTAGTTACAAAAATCCCTAAGCTGTCTGTCCTTCACCAATAACTATGGCTTCACAAACTGAACACTTGAAACGGGTAGGATTGCTGCTCCAAAGTATTCCACTAATCCTTGAAGGGTAGGATTGCCTCTTCACCAGCTCCACCACAAACAATAGTTCTTGACACCTAAGTGCTTCTCTATCTTCAGCAGGTTTCTTGTAAAAAAAAAGTTTGAATCAAGTGAATGATTCAACAGTCAGCAGATTGATCAGGATGAAATGATCAGTAGCTTGATATCTTCAAGTGTGTGAACTTGATATAACTTGATAGCAGGTTACACTTGAAGAGTTTTCTGGATCAGTAGCTTTAAGCTCAGTGAATGTCAGCAGTGTGATTTCTTGATAATAAACTTGATAGCTTAAGATAGATTGTTATTTTTCATCACTTGTATCTGAATCAGGAGTCTTCTATTTATATGTGAGAATCCTGTGACTTATGTTTGAAATTCAAACATAGCCGTTTCAGATTTGTCCCCATCTTGACTTGTTTTATGTCCCTGTACATAGTACTGACACTGTCAGTTTACTTTTTGACAGTTTTCAGTATGTCCACCCTTTGACTTGTGTCCATTGGATAAAGCTCTAAATCTTTCCAACGTTCTTTTAATCTTGACCATTGGTTTGTTGACAATATCAAGGCTTGTAATCCATCATTATCCTTGTAATCTTCCAATGTAACCTTTGATTAAATTGAGATTTACATTCAGCAGATTCCTGTGTATGTAAGTCTGCTGAAATGCATGTCAGTCAGCTTGTTCAAGTTTGCTGTGTTTATAAAACACTTCAGCTGACTGTCTTCTATCTAACTTTTTATTGTGAAGTTAGAGTACACCAATTTGAACATAACTAGGTTCCAAACATCACTTAACTTATGGAACTCAGACATTGTACACAAGGTATATGCAATCAGTTTAGGTCATCACAGACTTCCTTAAATTCTGATTCCATATCCTTGACTTTAAATACTAAGTTTGATCCCTTAGCCTTCAATAACTGAGTTTGAACCATCAGCCTTCAGTCTTCAGCAGGTTCCTAACTAGTCTACTGACCTAGTAACCTTACTGACCAAGACAGGTCTGCTGATAAAGTCAGCTGACCTACTTAAAATGATTGTTTGATCAAACCTATACAAAGATCAAACTCTAATAAACCTATACATTTGATCTAGACATCTTTTTGCCTTTACTCTATAACAGCTAGTCTAGCACTCATCATTAAAACTTAAAATAAGTCCAACAGTACCTATCAATTCTTGCGCATACCCGTTCCATGAAGTGTGAACTAAATCACAATTTCCCAATTATTTTGTTAGAAACAACTAGGAAACTCACGTCGTGTAATGACCTTGAAGTGATACTTAATTGTTGTGTTAGTTACATGAAGATAACCTTTGATAATAATGCATTTACTTTCCTAGCACTATAAAATTTATTGTTCAATATCTTCTACCTTTTACTAAGTACTTAATGTACTTACCCATTTTGCATGTATTTGTATGTTTTACCTTTTCGAGAAGGTTTGGATGATGATCTTGATTTTGAGGATGTTGTGTGAGCATGGATATGCTTGAAGATCCTTTCCTATGTTTCTATTTATCTTGGTGCTTTTGAGACTTCATACTTTGTTGTTATGTTAAGACTCATTTCCTTTCAGTTTGATTTGTAAACTAAGACTCATTTCCTTTCAGTTCGATTTGTAAAGTTATGTTGTGCATTTGGCTGTAGGACTTTTCGTATCTTGTAAGATTTGTTTCATTGTTGTAAAAAGGCATATACATATATATTGTAGCAATAAGAAATTACAGCATGAAATAAGGACAAAACAGAAAGAAGAAAAAAAAAGAACACAAGCTATATTTGAGGTTCTTAGAAAGAAGAAAATTACAACTAAACAATTACAGGAAACTAAAGGAAAAATAGCTTTCGTCATTGATGAGAGACAAATTGACGCTCATTATTATGATTTTTACCTCAATTTTAATAGCACTTTGAGCATTATTGTATCAATTCAAGTCATTAACTGCTTAATTTCATCCAAATATGTAGGTAGTAATTATTATATAAAATATCATATTTTGATAGGTTTTGTACCGGTTTAGTAACCGGAGCGTATGGTATTTTGGTGATTTATTGCAGGACTATAGGTTGACCAAGACCCCGAGTGACGACACGTGTTGAGCCTAAAACACGTCTTTTGAGGGCTAGAAGAGTGTGCCGGAAGGTATCGGATTCAAACGGATCAATTGTCCATAGTGCTTCTACCGTAGCCTATCTTCAACGGACATTTGACCCCACTTAAAGGAATTTTCTGGGGAAGACTTCTTCATAAGAGTTGTAGATCAAGAAACGAGATTTCCAACTCAATTTGAATCACATCAATCATAGGTCTACAACTCAAGTTATGATAATTTTACCGAACTACTGTAAAGAACCAGCGCAAACTGGACTTTTGCGGGGCGCGCGCCAAATCGTTGCAGAAAGCTGTCAGAGCTGGTTATACCGGCGCGTGCCGGATCTTTAGCGGCGCACGCCGGAATGCCACAGAAGCAGTTTTCAGCATAAATACTCATTCTGGATCGCATTTTCCCCAATTCTTTCAACCCCATCTTCTTCTTCCCCCTTCTTCTTTTCTTCTTGCAGGCACCATCATTTAAAGGCTCTTAGAGCCAAAATTAGTTACAATATTTAGCTAATTTCATCACAAATATAATCCTAGAATGTTAGTCTAATTTCTTGGTGTATCTTACGTGGAAGAAGCTCAACAAATTGGTGCAACCTCCATTGAAGCTCACCGGAGATGGAAGCAAGCTTGCCGTTGGAAGGAATTCAACATCTTGATGGGTTTCTCCATGGAAGCTCTAGAAGGAAAATGCAAGCCTTCTCTTTTACAATTCAACGGTTGTAATCGCTAATATTCTAGTTTTATTTTTGTTTTGATAATCTTATTGCTATGAATACTAATTTCAACGTGTTAGTGATTGTAGTAATGAGTAGTTAAATTTGTAACTAGCCAAAATGATGTTGTTGTGATAGTTATTGATCTCTATTAGTTGATTGGGAATGTTAATTCATATATTTCATAGCTTATTGTGTTGTTGTTACCTTTTCCTATTTGCGCCGTATTGCTTGTTTGTGTTGGATTGATCATCTAGCACTAGCACACACACTTAGTTGAGACCGAAAGGAGATATTAGGTGTGGGAGAAGGAATAGGGAATCCGGAAGGTAAAATTGAACTTAATTGGAATTCGATTTCTTATCCGGGGATTATTGACATTGTCATTGCATTCAAGATCTTAATGATTTTGAATCATTAGGTCTAGGGTTCTTAGACCAAGGAGGAGACAAAGAGTAGTTTCATTCACTCGTATGAGGGGAAACTACTAGCTTAGGAGTGCACCGGTAACACACACTTGAACACTAATGGAAGGTTGGTAGGTAGTTCATTCCTGATGCTAGTAGAGATATACTTGATCAATACATTGTCTTGGCTAGGCCTTTTATAATTTTATCACCCTTTGTAGTAGTAGATTTTAGATAAATTTACCTTCTTGTTAATTTGCGACATAGATCAAGATAATAATAGCTTTTTGGTGTTCAACCTCACAATCCTCGTGGATACGACCTTGACCACTTACTAGACTACAATTGACCCGGTACACTGCCGGTTAGATTGGACACCTAGAAAGTTTATAAGCGGTTTCGCCCATTTTTAGGCGGAGGATAGGGAGAGTTTTTTTATTTGGAGGGGTATAGATTTCGTTTTTATTTTAAACTATAGGGTATAATTCCAATTTCCACTTTTGTATATTGAGTTTTCAGTGTGGTTGAGGGTCCAACCGTTTTATAGGTGTATATGACTAGTTATGTAATAATGATGATTGACTTCTACCCAATGCAAGCTTGACATGGAGGATGGCAAGTGGCAGGGAAGACATGTGTTGTATCCGTTGTAGGGATATTAGGGCTGACCTGCTCTAAGATCCTTTTCCTAGAGGTATGACCACGCCGATCTAGTGATTTTAGGTTTGTTTAGGAATATGTACTGAGCTCTATTACACTGAGGTCGAGCTCTGTTGTGCTGAGAATGTGCTCCAGACACTTGTATAAGATATGGGCAAATGATGCTGGACGATACACAAAGGTGGTATTGTGCTCGTAGTTCTGTTGTGCGAGTGCCATGTGTATGGTGGCCGATCTGACCCATGTTAAAACACCCTAGATCAGTGTTGGGATATACTCATAAATCGGAGAATGGATCTGCTTATAGGTGATGTTCCACGAGCCAAAAGGTTGATTTTGATCCATTCCTGATGATTGGCTATCAGGTGTGTTTATCGCTTTCGTTTCTTGAAATCCAAATCACCTTTGGATTTATTTGAGACACCTTTATGGGAATAACTTCAAGCCTTTAATTGAGGCATTGTTTTGAGGTGACTCTTTGCCATCCTCTTTCTTTGGGGGCTATAAAAGGAGGTTTTCTCTTCTTCAAAGTCCTCATCGACTTTTTGTTGAGTTCAGCACTTTGCCCGCCTACGCGGGTTCGAACCGTGGCGTTGTTAGGGTGTGGTATAATGAAATATAGTTGCATCTATACTAACACCAACTGATATAGTACAATGGTAAACATTTGATCCTAACAACTGGTATCAGAGCGAGGCCATGGATTCGAATCCCGGCAACAGCATGTTGTGCAGTTTAGGCTGGCAGGTGCTTGGGGGGAGATTGTTGGGTTCAACACTCTTCGCTCATGTGTGGTTTTAGTACAACGGTAAGCACTTGATCCTAACATTTTTTCATCTTCACTATATTCTTATTGCCTCCATATGCTATATCCCTTATCACATACTCTAGTATGAGTTTACGTTTGTCCATATTGCCCATCACCCGCCCTTCAGCCCTCCCATAAACCGCCATGACGGGCGGTTCCGCCCATAAACCACCCATAATCTGCCCATATTTGAAAAAGACATATTTTCCACTATAAAACGTATTTTCTTCTATTTTTTTCCGTTAAACTCGTTATTTTGATATTTATTACCGATTGACATGCGTTTTTTTTGTCCGACACAAGTGTGAATAAATTTTTTTTTGGATAATTGTCACAACTTATTTTTACGCTATTGTTTATGTTATGATGGCTATCAATCAATATTTCATATACAATATTTAAAGGAAAACAATGTTTCACTCACTCGTGGGGACAATGTTTTGATTAAGTGGGGGTTAGGAACGCCACTTAGCTTTCGACTATGTCTTTCATCAATTTTTGACTAATCAACTCTTTTTTATGCACTTTTCACCACTTTACCCCTTGAGTCGTTTTCAGGTAAGATTGTAAATGATATTAAGTCTTTGATCTTTTGGAGCTAATTAATTACATCTTTGTTTCACGGATGAACGGATGAAAGTCGTGTCAACTTTTGAAGTAGTTGCATATTAACCGCATATTCTTTTTCTGAACCACCAATTAAGCACATATAACTCACTCTCTTCAGTGTGTAGTATAAATGATGTATTATTTTGACTTGTGTTGACTCTAGTTTTCCGAGTTGTGTCCTACCTATGGTAATTTAGGTTATGTTGTGGATCTTATAAGCGCTAAGGATAAACAAATTTGGTAGTTTATCAAATTGAGCGCACTGTGAGGATAGATAGATTTTTGAGAGTGTCCACTTTGCCCAAAAAAGAATAAAATTCTATGGAAAGAGGTAGCATGTTTGGTGTTAGATTTGATAAAGTTCTTGCTTGGGAACCACCAGTGCAAGTTTCTTCTTGACAATCTACCCGGCCCTCGCGCAAAAATAATAAGTAAATAAGATAAACAGGAGCCTTGGAGTAGTACTTGGTTCTCGATCCGTCTTGTCCAGTTGACTGGACCTACGAATTAAAAATAAATGAATCAAAATTATAAAATCAATGGTGTAAAGGGAAAAAAAATTCTCGTGATTTGCTAGTTCGACCCTGAGTTGATATAATATGATTCTATCTACGTTACTGCGGTTTGAGAGTTAGTTTACACACACACACTGGTTCGTGAATTGAATATTTTTTAATGTGTTACTTATGAATAGTAGTTGACGTGATTCTTATCTTGACTTTGTGACACATAGATGTTTTTAATTAACTTTTATATTGGTCCGAGAGTTCATTTTCTTTCGCCTTTTTGATCGAGACGATCAAATGCTAAGTGGGGGTAGTTGACCACACCATATTTATTACTATAAACTACACATTATTTACCCCGAATCGTGCTCAATTGACTAGAGATAGTTTGATTATTGTATGAAATATATGTCGATTGTTGTGCTTGTTCCTTGGTTACTAATTCTGCATTTACATAATTATCCCCCGTAGATGGTAGTGTTATGCCTTGTTTTCCGTGATTTTTAGGTGTACCGTATTCTGGAGCTGGGAAAGACGGACCCGATCTATTAAAAGGCATTGGGCCGAAGTGGAGAAGTCCATTGAGAAGTCTACTGAAGCTGAAAAGGCCAAAGTTGGGCCCGCAAATGCGGATGCCCTAGCTGTAACATCAAGCCTTGGAAAGTAAAAAAGAGAAGCTGCATGTTTTTGCATTAAGTCGGTTAAGGTTTAACAAGTCTAAGTCGGTTTACAGCTCTATATAAAGTTTGTACCAGTCCATTGTAACATATACTTAATTGTACCTCAAAATCTTTTATCAAGTTTATATGAAATAAAGTTCTTGGGTTTTATTTCGAGTTCTTTCCCTTGGTTTTCTTTTCTAAGCTATCGACTAGCTTGAGTCGATCAAGCTAGATCCGCCATCGATAAATGTATGAAACTTGGAACGTTCCTTTATGTTTTTATCATGGTAGATTAGCTTAGATTTATGCGATATAGTTAATCTGAATGTTTAAACGAACCATAATTTACCAAAATTAATCAGAACAAAACTATGAAATTCTAGAAGTGGAAACCGCCGCACTCGCAGTTGCGACGGTCTATATTGCAATTGTGAGGAAACTTTAAGTCACCTTAAGTCTGGACATTCAGCATCAGCTACGTTGATTGACATGTTTAATTAACAATAGATTAGATCAGGACAATCTGCTTATTGTACTCGTAAATTAACATGAAGGACTTACAAGGTGAAGTGTTAGTTAAGGCATAGTCTGCATCCCTTAGGAACGTGCTAGTCAATCCACGATAGCTACTTAGGGAGGTTCTCGGTCTTGAGCCTGCACTTTCGAGAACTTATTGCGTGTGAGTTAAAATAACTGACAAAGAAGGTTAACTGCACATAGACGTTTATTGTCCGACCCACGGAAGTAAATGAGGTTAGGAGATTGCACTCGTAGCTAAAATGGGATTAAAACATAAGTTCTGGTTGAATCGAGGAATTACGGGGAAAAGTAAACATGATGATTAAGTACACCAAGTTAGGGGATCGGTGAGGAAGAGAAAAAACCAATTTCTTTTATGTATTTATGTTGGTCAAATAGCACTTTGTGTGTTCTTAATTGGTTAACGCATTCACTATCAGTGTTGCAATGTCTCTGTGGGATCGACCTTGACTCGCCCTAGCTATGCTACGATTGACCTAGTACTCTTGCTAGTAATTCGTGAGATAACAGGAGATGAGATGAGGCCTGCATGCAGGTAATAAAATAGGGTTCAAGAGAAGCTCCTTCAGATATACTAGTGGGAAAGGTTTCTTGATTCCTTGTCTTTGGAAGGAACCCTTATCACAGTTAAATCCTTTTTTACCCTCCTTAGTGTTCCTCTCAAAAGAAGTCAAGTTCATGACATCAGAAGTCAGAAACTTCACGCGTTCTGAAAGAACAACGAAAATTTCGTTATCTTTCACTAGAGATACGACGTCAAGCCTTTCTGGTTGGCCTAAGGAGTCATAAACCGCGCTAAGGTTAGAACAACAGTTTTCCTAGTACCTCTTGACAACATATAATATGGACAAACAAAAACTCATATTAGAGTACGTATGTGATAAGGGATATAACATATGGAGACAATAAGAATATAATGAAGATGAAAAAGTCGATGAGGACTTTGAAGAAGAAAAACCTCCTTTTATAGCCCCAAATGAAAGGGGATGGCAAAGAGTCACCTCAAAACAATGCCTCAATTAAAGGTTTGAAATTTTTCCCATAAAGGTGTCTCAAATAAATCAAACGGTGATTCGGATTTCAAGAAACGAAAGCAAAAAAACACGCCTGATAGCCAATCATCAAGAACGGATCAAAATCAACCTTTTGGCTCATGCAACATCACCTATAAGAAGACCTATTCTGTGATCTATGAATATATCCCAACACCGATCTGGAGGGGTTTTGACGTGGGGCAGGTCGGCCAGCATACACGTGGCATTCGCACAACAGTACTACGACCATAAGACCACCTTAGTGTATCGTCCAGGGTTACCACCCAGCTTCATTTGCCCACATTTTATACAAGTGCCTGGAACACGATCTCAGCACAGCAGAGCTCGACCTCAATGTAATAGAGCTCAGTATCTATTCCTAAACAAACCTAAAATCAACATATTGGCGTGGTCATACCTCTAGCAAAGGATCCTAGAGCAAGTCACCCATAATATCCCTACAACGGATACAACACATGTCTTCCCTGTCACTTGCCAACCTCTAGATGTTAAGGGTGAATTTACTTGGGTTATAACGCTATATTTTATAATATTTTCCTCCACATACGTATGAATTGCATGGAAATCACGTGTTTAGATGGAATTATTGAACAAATGACATTTTTAACGAGTTAATCGCAAAGTTGGTGAATTCATATGTTTTAATTATGATTTTATGTTTATTGGAGTTATGTTATGCTTTGCGGTGTTTTTGATGTCATGTAGGTACAGTTATGTGGCTCAATTGATGATCAAATGTTGATGAATTTCGAGCTAATTCAAGTTAAAGAGAAAATGGTGAATTGGATAGAGAAGAAAAGAAGATAAAGATGGAAACATCAAGATTTCAACAGTGGACTGGCGTCCAGATAGGGTAGACGAGCGTCCAGATTAGAACGGGCGTCGATAAAGTAAGCAGCGTCCAGGGAGAAAAGTTGAAGCGAGAGAGTTTGGACGGCATCACGGACGAAGCGTCTTGCTAGCGTCCGACATTATGGACGGGCGTCCGGATCTTCAAACGGGCGCCCAACGCCGATCGAAAGCGAGCAACCGACCTAGTTTTGACCTAGCCGACTTATTTTCCTATTTAAGCGGCGCCCAAACCCCTAGGAGATACGTTTTTTTGACCCGAATTTCATAGCAGCTGACTTTGTTCTTTCTTTTTCGTTTTTTTTATGCAATCAAAACACCTTTTTGATTTGAAGATTATTATGAGTAGCTAAACTCTTAGGTTGGACGAACGGGTGAAGCGATTCAAGAGGTGTTTGGTTTTCTTATTTTCTGCGTTTTGCAATCAATAAAAGGTCAGATTTTTATTGCGTTTATTTTGTGCTTTATATCGATAGATAAAGCCTGTGATATTTGTTTGACGATAGTTGAATGGACTCTAGATCACCGCAATAGTATTCAGTTTAATCAATTTGTCTAAAAAACGAAAGTTATCAAATTGTTAACCTAGATAATAGATTCGAAAGAATTTATGCCTATCGTGCTTGAAGAATCAATCTTTGATAAAAGTTGATAAACAAATTATCTAAGAAATTAGTAATTTGCATTGGGTATAGGTTAATCTTGGCCTTTAGTTGATTTGCATGCGTAGGAAATTAGAAGCCTTTATTGCTTTCTTGAATTGTGAATCCTTGTTTAAATACGCGCTTTCTCCCCATTATTTGGTAAACCTTAAATTATTAATTCGTGACACGTTTAGCTTAAACTTAAAAACACATTCAACCTCACGTTCCTCGTGGGATCGACCCGGAATAATCGCTTTACTACAAGCTTTGCACTTGGAGCGACTAACCGGATTTTTATTACTTGTCTCTTTGTTTCGTTTACAAAAATCCACCACACTAGATCAAGCTTGCATTGGGTAGAAGTCAATCATCATTCTGACATAACTACTCCTATACACCTCTTCAACGGTTGGACCTCAACCACACCGAAAACTCAATATACAAGGTCCTCTCCATCCATTGCCAGGTGACGTGACTTCCATACTTGGTCACTCTTGTTGCAGATTACATTTTTCCACTTTATAGTCACATCATTGACTTGAGCGTTGGAGGTTTTTCCGATGATAGAACTCCGGGACTACTAACATTTGCTTTGTCTTACAGTGCATCGCTGCTGACTCATAGTAGCGAGAACATTATACAAGAAACTTGTTCAAACCATCAAGTGGTCGAGATCATATATATATATATATATATATATATATATATATATATATATATATATATATATATATATATATATATATATCAATTGTTAAAGAATGTTTTGTATTCGAAATATTATCCTACATGGAAATAATTGTATTATAGGGCTCATTTTTATTTTACTCATACATAATCGGGCTTCACTAATCCAGCCACGGACTACAACAAGAGTTACAAAATCAAATTTACAAAGCTTCATTTTTCCTATAATACAATGAAGCCTTATACAAAATCCTCCAAACCTTAAACAAATGTGTATCATAACTAACCAAACGATATGTTTGAATATTCATATCTCTTGTGAAACTCTACTAATTAATTATAAGCAACCAAAGTGGGTTGAATAACTCCAAAGGCGATCCCACCAGCATTAATGCATGAGGATATAGCAATTTGCATTGTTGTAAGCAAGATTGACTTGATCAAGTATAATTTGGTGGAAGGATTTTGTTTCTTTGCAATCAAGTTTCACAAACAATTTGAGTGGCAGATGTTCCATGGACATCCCGAAATGTTACATCACTAATCTTTATGCACGAACCTGCAGAAATATGGAATTGTCGAGGTGTTATATAGAGAAAGAGATATAGTTATTGTGAAGAAGCACTTTTTCACTTCATACATATATTTTCAACTACAATCATATTTAGCATCCAGATTCGTCTCTGATTAAACCTCGATAAATGAATACCCTCGAGACCCATAAAAAATATTCGTTTAAGCGAGGTTATTCATTTATCGAATATTATTTTAAGCCTTTTTATCCAAGTCGAATCGGAGAAAATTATTCATTTAACGAGATTATTCATTTATCGAATTTATTTATCGTGGTTTAAGCTGTATTATTATTATAAAAGAACGAAATAAATTACTGTGATACTCAATACACTAAATCTCGATTTAAAACTTCGTATTTCTCATTCAAATAATAATAATAAGCCTCATTTATTAAGAAAGAAGGGGGTACCAATATATATATATATATATCTCTATCTATATATATATATTATCTTATCTACTCTCTGTAAATATTATTTCAAGAGGCATTACGCCATAAAAGAAGTATTAGTATCGTTGTAATATTTAGAGTAATTATCGAAGATTGTTGAATTCATAGTCATTTGTTACATTCAGGAGGAAAAAATCCCACTTCAACAAGCTGTAATCGGTAATATTCTAATGTTATTATGTTTGTTGTTTATATAAATATCTATACATTAGTTTAATAATGATTATAGGCTAATTATACAACTAGCCAAGACATGTAATTGAGCTATTTTGATCTTTTAGGAAATGGATGATGACTATGTTAAAATTTAATTAAAGATTGAATATGATGAATCTTTTTCTATTTGGACTAATTGATGACCCGTATTGGCGTAATTAACCAAGTATGGACAGAGACATAACATAATCATGGGCCCGACCGAGAGACGTTAGGATATGAGAAAGAGTAGAAAGACTGGAAGGTAAAATTGGCCGTCGACAAACGGAACCCTCTTTCTTATCCAGGGAACAGAATATTTATACTCGAGAGATTATCATGTCAAATCATTAGGTTTAATTGAGGTTTTACCAAGGAGGAGGCATAGAACAAATTTGTGCACTCGTATGAGGGGAATTTGTTAGCTGAGGAGTATACCGTTTCACATAATCAATTACACCTTTAAACAGGAAGTTCGATCACACCTTTAAGCAATGGAATGGTTTAAATCTCTTCCTTCTGAATCCATCCAAACTTGGGCCCAGCTCGAAAGTCAATTTTTGGCCCAATATTTTCCTCCATCTAAGACAGCTCAATGTCTTAACGAGATCTCAAATTTTCATCAACTGAGTGATGAATCGTTCTTTGAAGCATGGAAGCGTTTCAAAATTTTGTTGAACAAGTGCCCCATCATGGAATGGATTTGCAGAGAAAGGTCCATATTTTCTTTAGTGGTCCGAATGAGTCCACTAAAGGAATGGTCAACTCCTCATTCTGGAGGAGTCTTCTTGAAGAAAACCCCACAAAGCAAGGGTGGGAGTTATTTGAAGATATAGCTAGGTACAACTATGCACCTACGTATCAATCACCAACGCTCCTCGCCGCACCTAAAATCGAAGAAGTCAACAAACTGAGAATCATGGTCAAATGATTGCACCCCACAGCAGCTCAACTTCTGCTTTGACCATGAGTAAAAATCAAAATCAACCTCTCTCCAGCAGAATGCACAAGTATTCTCTTGTGATAATCTGTTATCGATCGGGTCACATCGGTGACCATTGTCGAGACACTCCCATCCCCACCTTTCAAGCCAATCTTTGCCCAACAAACGAGGCAAGTATGATTCGTGAATTCGCTATACTGTGGGCTTAGAGGTCACATTTTCGCAACATGCCCCTTGAATGGTGGAAATGAGAGAAACAATTTTTACGGCCCTTGCAGAACCAGAGATTTTCAAACCAGAATAACTCTCAAGGTCAGAACTACAACCAGAATAGAAATTATGCTCAGAATCAAGGTTTTGACCAAAACCGCACTCAAAATTCGGGACAGAATACCACTCGCAATACCTACTACCAGAATCCCAACTCGAGTCAAAGTTCAAATTCTCAACCAAAAACAAATCCAACCTGGCCCGCTAATCAAAACTCACAGCAGAACCGCCCTACTCAGGACTCCTCAACTTATGGTACTACCCCTACAAGGGCAGAGTATGAAGAGCAACAGAGGACGATGAAGAACTTAGAAAGACAGTTAGGACAACTGGCTGAACAATTAGCTGCCAGACCTCAAGGTCAGCTGCCTAGTTTTACAGAAAAAAATCCTAAAAGTGGGCATGCAGCCCAGGCGGAAGCAGGAACAAACCACTGTGCCGAGCTCGCACCCATTACTCCCTATGGACAAGAGGAGTCAAATGCTATGAACCTGAGATCCGGTACACAATTGCAACAACACCCTGGTTCTGACGCAGAACGAGGAAGCGAGTAAACCCTCCTACCCCGATTCGGTAGGAGGGAAGAAATCTTGATCCACGACTGGATGAAGAGAAAGATGAAAATGAGATTGAAGCAGGAAAGAGATCTCAGGTGATTGAAAACCAAGATGATGAACCGGAGAAAGTCACTCAGGCGAATGATCCTCTGACGAGTAAAAAGATAGAAAAGATGGTGAGGTGGAAGGATCTTGAGGACAAAGCTATAAGAGCTTCCTCGCCCAGAAGAGTCTTTTCCGAAGAGGAACTGAATAAGCTCCCATTTCCGCCAAGAAAGCAAAACATTTCATTATCTGAAGACAAAAAGTACGAGAAGGTACTCAACCTACTAAGAAACACCCAAGTAAATTTGCCTTTATCGAAGTGTTGGTTGAGATGCCTAATCACACGCCAAGTTTGTGAAGGATGTTGTTTCTTCAAAGAAGAATTTGGGTGAAATGGAGAAAAATTGGGAGAGGAATGCTCCGCTATCACCGACGGAGAAATTCCTAAGAAGCGTTAAACGATCCGGGAAAGTTTGTCTTAACTCTGCAGATCAAGGATTTAAGTTTCCCAAACTCTCTGTGTGATTTAGGAGCATCCATTAGTCGATGTCTCTATCTCATGCGCAGAGACTACACCTTGACCATCTATTGGAGCCTACCCCCATAAGTATCCCGGCTTTATGCATGATCTTTCAAGAGAGCCGAAGGAGTGCTTAGAGACTTCTACGGTCCAAGTAGACAAATTTACATTTCCGTGGATTGGTACGTCTTGGACACTAAAGAAGAAGATACCCCTCCTCTGCACGGGACGACCTTTCCTATCCACCGCCAGAGCTTCTATAGATGTGACGCAGATTTGTCACTTTACGTGTTGGGGACGAGGAAGTACGCTACAGTGTAGTTAAAGCTCTCAGAGCACCTTCTGAAAATCCCTCAGGCTTTGTGATTGAAACGTCAGACGATTTCACAGACTACACTCTGGACGAGCTAGAGGCTGCTTATGGAGAAGAGCTTGTTGAAGAGGACACAGTGCTCTCTGAAAGAACTCTTTCCCCCTCAGAAGAAGTCGATTTGCTTGAGGCAAGAGTTTTTGACCCTATCAGGGAGGAAGATCTAAAACAAGGGGAAGCCAAGACCAGCTTAGAGGAACCCCCTGAGGACCTTGTTCTAAAACCTCTACCTCAGCATCTGAAGTATATCTTCTTGAGAGAAGGCGAGCGCCTACCTCTGATTATCTCCTCTACACTGTCAGCAGAAGATGAAGATGAGTTGGTTGACGTTCTGAAGAAAAATGAGAAAGCCTTCGGTTGGCAGGTAGGTGATATAAGAGGAATATCTCCAGACGTCTGTATGCATAAGATTAGAACCGAAGAAGGTGCAAAGAGTATAAGACAACCGCAGAGACGTTTAAACCCACACATGCAGGAAGTGGTGAAGAAGGAGATTATTAAGCTGTTGGATATGGGGATCATTTATGCGATAGCTGATAGCGATTGGGTGTCCCCCACTCAGATGGTACCTAAAAAGGGAGGTACTACCATTGAAAAGAATGACAAAGGTGAGGAGGTAGCGGTCATATTAGTCACTGGGTACAGAGTCTGTATAGATTATAGGAAGCTAAATGAGGTGACCTTAAAAGACCATTTCCCTCTCCCCTTCATAGACCAAATGTTGGAGCGCTTGGGCGGGCATGCTTTCTCTATTGTTTTACGGGACGGCTATTGAGGTATTTCCAAATCCCTATTGACTTGAGAGATCAAGAGAAAACAACCTTCACACCGCCCTATGGTACTTTCACTTATAGGCGAATGCCCTTTGGACTTTGTAATGCACCAGCTACATTTCAAAGATGTATGTTGGCTATCTTTGATGGACTTATAGAGAAATGCATGGAGGTATTCATGGACGACTTCTCGGTGTTTGGCACATCGTTCTGATTTGTCTTGAAAATCTAGACAAAGTCTTCGCAAAGGTGTGTGGAGAAGAACTTGGTTCTCAATCGGGAGAAGTGCCATCTTATGGTAACCGAAGGATTGTTTTAGGTCACAAGATTTCCGCTAAAGGCATAGAGGTTGATAAAGCTAAGATAGAAGCTATTGAAAAGATGAATTACCCCAGAAACACGAAAGAAGTAAGAAGTTTCCTTGGTCATGTGGGGTTCTATAGGAGATTTATAAAAGATTTTTCAAAAATATCTAAACCTTTATCAACTTTACTGAAAGATGACATCACTTTCAATTTCGATAATGACTGTCAAAATGCCTTCAAAGAGCTAAAACAGCGTTTAACCTCGCCTTATCTCGATTTCTCCGGATTGGAACATGCCATTTGAACTAATGTGTGATGCCTCCAATTACGTTGTTGGTCTTTGTATTGGGGCAAAGGATTAATGGTAAGTTCCAACCTATTTCCTACATAAGTCATACCTTGAATCCAATTTCAAACAAACTATACCACTACGGAAAAGGGCGTTAGCGGTTGTGTTTTCCATGGATAAGTTCATGACTATTTGCTTGGTGCCAAGGTGATTGTATGGACTGATCATGCGGCTTTGCGTTACTTGATGAACAAGAAGGATGCTAAACCGAGACTGCTGAGATGGATTCTTACACTACAAGAATTCGATGTTCACATCAAGGACATACGGGGTAGTGAAAACACCGTAGCGGACCATATTTCGAGAGTTTTGCCAGTAGCTGAGGAAGACTCCCAGGACATTGATCTTTATTACCCCTTCGAGAGCGCTATGAACATGGATGTCCACACTCCCGACCCTCCCTGGTATGCTTCGATTGTCAATTATCTTCACTCGGGTATCTCAACCTCGAATTCTCTTACCGGAGAAGAAGAAGTTCTTCTACGATCTAAAGTACTATGTCTCGGGAAGAACCATATCTGTTCAAGATCCGCAGGATGGGTTGCTTCGCCGGTGTGTCCCTGAATCCGAGCAACGGGATATTATTGAGCAATGTCATAGTGGTCCCACTGGTGGCCATTTCAATCCGTGGAAAACCGTTGCCAAAATATTTCAATGTGGTTTTTACTGGCCCAGAATCTTTAAAGATACTGAAGCTTTCTGCAAAGGCTGTGATAGGTGCCAGAGGACCGGCACTTTGACCAGGCGGTATGATATGCCGCTTAAACCCATTTTGGAATGTGAAGTGTTTGACGTATGGGGCATTGACTTTATGGGACCATTTCCATCTTCATGCGGAAATAAATACATTCTGGTCTGTGTAGACTACGTATCTAAATGGGTAGAAGCTGTCGCAACTCCACTGAATGATCATAAAACGGTCATGAAATTTCTGAAGAGGAACATTTTCACGAGGTTTGGCTGCCCTAGAGCTCTGATCAGCGATGAAGGTTCACACTTCATTAATAAACCCCTGGATAGCCTGTTAGCTAAGTATGGTGTTAAGCATAAGAGTGGCACACCATATCACCCTATGACCAGTGGGCAAGTTGAGCGTAGTAATCAGAGTATAAAGAAAATCCTCGAGAAAACTGTCAACTCCCATCGAAAGGATTGGAGTCTGAAGCTGGATGATGTACTGTGGGCTTACAGGACCGCATACAAAAACCCTATGGGTACATCACCATACCAAATGGTTTATGGAAAGCCATGCCATTTGCCAGTAGAATTGGAGCATAGAGCTTATTGGGCAACTAAGTTCCTAAACTTCGACTCCCAAGCTTGTGGAGAACGTAGGCTCCAGCAGATACATGAATTGGACGAGTTCAGGCTCCAAGCTTATGAGAGTTCACGGATAAGCAAGGAAAGGATGAAATTCCTTCATGATAAAAAGATCAAGAAAAGGGAGTTTCACGCAGGGAGTGGTACTGTTATACAATTCCAGGCTGCATCTTTTCCCTGGAAAGCTAAGGACGCGTTGGTCCGGTCCATTTGAGGTCCTGTCTGTCTTTCCTAGCGGCGTTTTGGAACTTAAGGGGATTGGTGATCAGCCTTTCAAGGTAAATGGTCAACGATGCAAACACTACATTGGCCAACCGAAGGAATCACCCGAGATAGTTAAATTCCTTGATTTGCTTGGTTGTATCACGTCAGGAGTCGATGATTGCGACGAGTTCTCCTGCACCTATTTTCTTCGATGCTATCTTTGAATCACCGGCTAAAGTTTTTTGCGGAAGTCGGGACATGGAACAATATTGGAAGGAAGTGGCCTTGAAGAAGAATCAAGCACGGAAAAGAGCCACAGTCAGAAAGAAGATCAAACAGGCCTGGGAGAGATGGGTGGGTCGGATCCCGAGTTTGCACCGCTGTTTCTGTAGTCATAATTCTGTTAAGACTTCTGTCGATAGGATGACCGGCAAAAAGCCAAAATGGCCTCGACCAGTGAGTTTAAATGGTGTCGAGCTAACGACATAAACCCAAAAAGCGCCAGCAGGGGCATCCTAGATATCCAATCTTGTTTTGGTTTTCCTTAGTTCTTTTTGTTGTCGCTTGTTGTTTTAGTTAGATTTACTAAGCTTTAATGTTTCTCTCTGTCAGTAGTTGCTTTCTAGATATGGATCTTTACGGAGTTCGCCCTGAGGAATTCCCACTCATTAGTCGGATCCCGCTGATCACAGTAGATGATGGACCAGGAGGCAATCGTAGTTCTTCATGTAGATTTCGACATTAGCATTGAGTTAAGACCATCACGCACGTTATCATTGTTCCGCCTTGTTCGGGAGGCGGCGATTTCACGATCGAGGAGTTGCGAGGAGGCCATAGGGCGTCCTTACACGATCCTTAATGATCCTATCTTGACGGATTTGGCACTTAGTCTTTGGCGGTGAGCATTTTAGAGGTGTTGAGGTAGTGGTGAGGATTGGTGTTTGCAGGATGAGTACGACTTCCCTCCGGCTATCGACATGCTTCGACGTCTCATTCGCTTAGTGGATTGGGACGAGATCTACGTAGATTAGTGGTTTCCTTAGTTAGTTTTGCTTTCGTCGAGCCCCGACGTAAAACGGAAGCGCTTGGTGGGAGGCAACCCACTGTTTTATTTGTGTTTGTTTTATTTTCAAGTTCTTTCATGATTTTCCGTATTGTACCTTTGATTTTTAAATTATCAGTAATAAAAGTTTCGCATTTAGTTGTTTTATATGATAATTTATTTAGACAATTTTGCATTTTTCTTGACTGGACGCCCGTCTAGTGATTATGGACGCCCGTCTGTTTTCCTGGACGCCCGTCCAAGTTATGGGACGCCCGTCTGGCAACGAGCTCTTCAATCCTGTACTCATTTTACTAGCCAGACGTTCGTCTAGAAAGATGGACGCCCGTCCGGATAACTCCCTCCAATCCTGTATTCAAATCTAACCTTTGGACGAGCGTCTGGAACTTTGGACGCCCGTCCAGTTCATCACATTTCTAGACAGACGCCCGTCCGCCGAGTTGGACGAGCGTCCACCACCTGTCTATATATACCCCCCTCATGCCATGAACCCTCATTCCTTCGAATTTCAAACCGCCACACCCGACTTTTGCCCTCCTCTCAACCTAAATCCCTTGATTCAACACCAAATTGGGCGATTTCAAGTGCTATAGGACGCCCCTGACACCCTCTCATCAATTTTCAAAACCAAATCCCCCAACATTCCATATTTTCAGAGAATCGGCCACCTGTTTCGTCCGACCTTGTTCAAGAAAAATCGGATTTTTGGGGTCAATTTGGGTTGTTTTGGACGTCTACAAAGCATTATCCTCATCTACTCAACATCTTTGGTAAGTTTGTAGCGACTTTTCTTGATTTCTTTCACGTTTTTGTGAGTTCGATCTTCGGGTCGGCTCATTTTCTTGAAATTTATCTCATTTTGTTGCTGTTTTCTTCCTGTTTTGGTGTTGTGATGATGTGGTGATGATGGTTGTGGTGGATGGGTTGATATTGTTGAATTGAAATCCCGATTTGGACGATAAACGGGTAACCATTTGTGTGAATGGTTTGGTTTAGATTTACGTTTGACAATGGTGCGCAAGAAGGAAATTGTGAAACGTTATGGTAAAGGGTTAGCACGGGAGAAAGGTAAACGGCAACGTCCTGAATTTGATCCATCCGAATTGGACCCTAACAGAGGCATAGTCTTTAGAGATCAACCGCCTAGAACATCTCAACAAGCGAGCCAATTTACGGGATGATTCTTCCTCCACCTCGATCATCGAGAATGATGATCTTTGTCCCCTCGAGTAGGATGTCTCGAGGTACTCGTGGTGAGGAGTCATCACAGAGCCAAGCCGTCTAGAGTTGAGGGTGGTGAGGAGGATGTTGTGCAAGACGAGCCTGAACCGAGAGCACCTCCTAAGAAAAAGTCTAAGACTATTACCCCTCTTTCGATGCCTCGTCGGTTTGTCAATCCTTTGGCCCATGACGCCTACACTAAGCACTACTCAACCAGAAGTCTTATTTTTGACAGGGAGGTGAACGTATCTCAAGTTGATCCTACTTTCGCTCAGATGTTCAAGACTAGGAAGTGGTCAGCCTTGACAAAAATTCCATCTACTCTTGTCAATGATTCTATTGTCCGAGAGTTCTATGCCAACTTTTCTGAGGCGGACTTAGCTAAAAAGTGCGTTATGGTGCGAGGTGTTACGGTCCCTTTTTCGGCTGAGGTCATTAATAAGAAATATAATTTACCGGCTTTTGAGGGTTTAGATTATAAGGAGGAGATTGCAAGGAGGCAACGTGAGGATGGTCGTGACCGATGGAGGAGTTGAGATTACGGGTTTGTCCGGATGTGGCTTGGACAATGAGACCCAATAGCCGGAGAGAAAGGAGTTGGTCACAACAACATGGACCGAGGATTGGAGAGTCCAATGCCGTTTTATTCAAAGTCGCCTCGATCCCGAAGAATAATCTCACACATTTCCATATCGGTGATCTTGGGATGTTGTATGCTTTGACGTTCGGGTTGAATGTAGATGTAGGTCAAGCTTTATACGATGAGATTTCCATGAACCGGAAGGTCTACACCCGGAGTTTAATAGTACCTCATTTGATACATCGCTTATGTCTCGATCGCGGGAGTTTTGGAGTATGGAGCGGACCACAAGACCAAGAGTTATCCCCTATTAAATCGAGAGAAATTTGTTCCCGTTCCGAGCCACGGGTCCACATCGACACCGCCTCGAGCTTGATTCTTTCTGGATTGTCTTCTTCCGAGATTACTCGGCATAGTATGGCTCATAGTTTGAGGGCGATGTTGAGTGACATCCGGGATGGCCAAGATAATATCTTGTCGGTTTTGGAATGTATCGTTGATGGACGGCAACCGAGAGATCGGCGGGTGTTCAATGCAAGTAATATGGATTATGTCTTCTCCGAGCAGATAGAGCGGGTGATAGCTGAGGTGGTCAAGATGGAGGAGAAGCCCGAGTCAGATGAGGAGGATGAGCCCCCGGTAGACCCTGCTACTGCTTCTACTACGCAGCCTGAACCTACCCAGACGACATCCACTGTTGCTGTACCTACTTCAGCTCCTCCTCATGTTGATGCCCCTGCTGGTGATTCTGCTGTTATTCCTCCGTCTGATGATCCGATCCCGCCCGAGTGATCTTGAGATTTTTCTGCATTTTCTGCTTGATGTATTTCTTCCTTTTATCCGTATTCGATATGGTTGTACGATGACTATTACTACTTTCCTTTTGATGCTTCCATGATTTCTGTACTTTCTATTTTTCTCGCTACTGTTGATTATCGTAGGCGTATGTTTTTTTTAAATCATGTAAGCTGTCTAGCACCACGTACTTGGATTGCGATTTCATTGGTATTATGATCATTTTTGGATGACGCTTGTTGTTATATCTCTTTCATTCATTCCTTTCACATTATTCCGTTATTGTACCCCGTTTTCCCCCGAGCTTCTGTTGTTTTGTCGAGTAGTACAGATCTAGTTTTGTTGAGCTCGTTGAGTTCGGTGTGAAAGTTTTCCGGTGTTTTTCGCGACCGTTGTTTCTTTCATGCTCTGGCACGACCAACATCTCAATTTTCTACGCGCATACTGACTAAGTTTCTTATCCTTTATTTTCTCGCACAACATGAGGACATGTTGCATTTTTAAGTGTGGGGAGGGGATAGTTCGATTTGCACCTATGCGATATCGTTGTTTAATACGTAGATTATTTCTATGAAAAATGAGCGTAAATTTTTCAAAATTTTTCGACACTTTTGTTTTTGTTTTGTCGAGTAGGCAATTCAATTTGAAGTTCGTTGTTTTTACTGATCATCTATGCTTTATATCATATGTTTGGTAAGTTAGTTGATTCACCCGAATTATATTTCACAAGCCATAGTGAATGATGAGCTATATTTATGAGCTATACCCGTTTTGGATTAGTAATTTTGATTTTCTTATAAGTCATGTGCTTAGTGCTACGTATATATCTCGCGATTTATGATAGTTTGTATTTAGATCCAAGTATGAGATAATCGTGAATATCTAGAGGTTTGAATGTGATAAGTAACACGTAACTAATGTCAAGTGAGAAGTTGAAAAATTTAAAATGAATCTATGTGTGTGTCGAGGAAGCTAGTCGATGATTTGAGTGCGATAGGGTATACCACGTATGTCCTATACCACTATGATGACTAAGAGCTCACGACAGTTAGGAAAAGCTGCCTTATGATTGGAGTAAGGTAGGGTATTATCTCGAAATGTCCTATTCTGCTATGAGGGCAATAGCTTCTTCTAATGTGTGTTTAAAAGTGAATGAATTCAATCAACTTAAGATATGTTATGAATTAAATGAAAGACTTAGTTGTCGTCTATCTTATCCCCAGTATAAACTGATAGATATGCTGTAGGGATTATCCTCTGAGTATTTCAGAAAGGCCCTAGATTCATTCGATCATCCTTTTCGGGATATGTCACGTTTGTAGGGTGCACCTTACGAGTGTCACTTATTACTAGTCTACGAGGGGGGGGTATTAGCTAGTTTTACTTTGAATTATTCAAGTTTGGATTTAGTGGAAATTTTCTATGGCTTTGCACACACACGGTGGTGAACTTCTAATTTATTGGCTATGTGGTATATGTGTTGAGATGTCTATATTCTTTCCGAGCCTTTACCTTGTTTTGTTTTGCTCGGGACGAGCAAAGTTTAAGTGTGGGGGAGTTGTTAAGGGTGAATTTACTTGGGTTATAACGCTATATTTTATAATATTTTCCCCCACATTCGTATGAATTGCATGGAAATCACGTGTTTAGATGGAATTATTGAACAAATGACATTTTTAACGAGTTAATCGCAAAGTTGGTGAATTCATATGTTTTAATTATGATTTTATGTTTATTGGAGTTATGTTATGCTTTGCGGTGTTTTTGATGTCATGTAGGTACAGTTATGTGGCTCAATTGATGATCAAATGTTGATGAATTTCGAGCTAATTCAAGTTAAAGAGAAAATGGTGAATTGGATAGAGAAGAAAAGAAGATAAAGATGGAAACATCAAGATTTCGACAGTGGACTGGCGTCCAGATAGGTAGAGACAGCGTCCAGATTAGAACGGGCGTCTGATAAAGTAAACGAGCGTCCAGGGGAGAAAAGTTGAACAGAGAGTTTGGACGGCATCTGGACGAGCGTCTTGCTAGCGTCCGACATTATGGACGGGCGTCCGGATCTTCAAACGGGCGTCCAACGCCGACTGAGCGAGCAACCGACCTAGTTTTGACCTAGCCGACTTATTTTCCTATTTAAGCAGCAGCGCCCCAAACCCTAGGAGATACGTTTTTTTTGACAGCCGAATTTCATAGCAGCAGCTTTGTTCTTTCTTTTTCGTTTTTTTATGCAATCAAAACACCTTTTTGATTTGAAGATTATTATGAGTAGCTAAACTCTTGGGTTGGACGAACGGGTGAAGCGATTCAAGAGGTGTTTGGTTTTCTTATTTTCTGCGTTTTGCAATCAATAAAAGGTCAGATTTTTATTGCGTTTATTTTGTGCTTTATATCGATAGATAAAGCCTGTGATATTTGTTTGACGATAGTTGAATGGACTCTAGATCACCGAATAGTATTCAGTTTAATCAATTTGTCTAAAAACGAAAGTTATCAAATTGTTAACCTAGATAATAGATTCGAAAGAATTTATGCCTATCGTGCTTGAAGAATCAATCTTTGATAAAAGTTGATAAACAAATTATCTAAGAAATTAGTAATTTGCATTGGGTATAGGTTAATCTTGGCCTTTAGTTGATTTGCATGCGTAGGAAATTAGAAGCCTTTATTGCTTTCTTGAATTGTGAATCCTTGTTAAATCGCCTTTCTCCCCATTATTTGGTAAACCTTAAATTATTAATTCGTGACACGTTTAGCTTAAACTTAAAAACACATTCAACCTCACGTTCCTCGTGGGATCGACCCGGAATAATCGCTTTACTACAAGCTTTGCACTTGGAGCGACTAACCGGATTTTTATTACTTGTCTCTTTGTTTCGTTTACAAAAATCCACCACACTAGATCAAGCTTGCATTGGGTAGAAGTCAATCATCATTCTGACATAACTACTCCTATACACCTCTTCAACGGTTGGACCCTCAACCACACTGAAAACTCAATATACAAAAGGGTCCTCTCCATCCATTGCCAGGTGACGTGACTTCCATACTTGGTCACTCTTGTTGCAGATTACATTTTTCCACTTTATAGTCACATCATTGACTTGAACGTTGGAGGGTTTTTCCGATGATAGAACTCCGGGACTACTAACATTTGCTTTGTCTTACAGGTACTGCTGCAGCTCATAGTAGCAGAACATTATACAAGAAACTTGTTCAAACCATCAAGGGTCAGATCATATATATATATATATATATATATATATATATATATCAATTGTTAAAGAATGTTTTGTATTCTGGAAATATTATCCTACATGGAAATAATTGTATTATAGGGCTCATTTTTTATTTTACTCATACAGTCGGGCTTCACTAATCCAGCCACGGACTACAACAAGAGTTACAAAATCAAATTTACAAAGCTTCATTTTTCCTATAATACAATGAAGCCTTATACAAAATCCTCCAAACCTTAAACAAATGTGTATCATAACTAACCAAACGATATGTTTGAATATTCATATCTCTTGTGAAACTCTACTAATTAATTATAAGCAAACAGTGGGTTGAATAACTCCAAAGGCAGTCCCACCAGCATTAATGCATGAGGATATAGCAATTTGCATTGTTGTAAGCAAGATTGACTTGATCAAGTATAATTTGGTGGAAGGATTTTGTTTCTTTGCAATCAAGTTTCACAAACAATTTGAGTGGCGAGATGTTCCATGGACATCCTGAAATGTTACATCACTAATCTTTATGCCGAACCCTGCAGAAATATGGAATTGTCGAGGTGTTATATAGAGAAAGAGATATAGTTATTGTGAAGAAGCACTTTTTCACTTCATACATATATTTTCAACTACAATCATATTTAGCATCCAGATTCGATCTATAGTTAAACCTCGATAAATGAATACCTCGAGACCATAAAAAATATTCGTTTAGCGAGGTTATTCATTTATCGAATATTATTTTAAGCCTTTTATCCAAGTCGAATCGGAGAAAATTATTCATTTAACGAGATTATTCATTTATCGAATTTATTTATCGTGGGTTTAATCAGTATTATTATTATAAAAGAACGAAATAAATTATTGTGATACTCAATACACTAAATCTCAGATTTAAAACTTCGTATTTCTCATTCAAATAATAATAATAAGCCTCATTTATTAAGAAAGAAGAAGGGTACCAATATATATATATATATATATATATCTCTATATATATATATATATTATCTTATCTACTCTCTGTAAATATTATTTCAAAGAGCATTCTCGCCAAAAAGAAGTATTAGTATCGTTGTAATATTTAGAGTAATTATCGAAGATTGTTGAATTCATAGTCAAGTTGTTACATTCAGAGGAAAAAATCCCACTTCAACAAATCGTAATCGGTAATATTCTAATGTTATTATGTTTGTTGTTTATATAAATATCTATACATTAGTTTAATAATGATTATAGGCTAATTATACAACTAGCCAAGACATGTAATTGAGCTATTTTGATCTTTTAGGAAATGGATGATGACTATGTTAAAATTTAATTAAAGATTGAATATGATGAATCTTTTTCTATTTGGACTAATTGATGACCCGTATTGGCGTAATTAACCAAGTATGGACAGAGACATAACCTAATCATGAACTCGGACCGAGAGGCGTTAGGATATGAGAAAAGAGTAGAAAGACTGGAAGGTAAAATTGGCCGTCTGACAAACGGAACCCTCTTTCTTATCCAGGGACAGAATATTTATACTCGAGAGATTATCATGTCAAATCATTAGGTTTAATTGAGGTTTTACCAAGGAGGAGGCATAGAACAAATTTGTGCACTCGTATGAGGGGAATTTGTTAGCTGAGGAGTATACCGTTTCACATAATCAATTACACCTTTAAACAGGAAGTTCGATCACACCTTTAAGCAATGGAATGGTTTAAATCTCTTCCTTCTGAATCCATCCAAACTTGGGCCCACTCGAAAGTCAATTTTGGCCCAATATTTTCCTCCATCTAAGACATGACTCAATGTCTTAACGAGATCTCAAATTTTCATCAACTCGAGGATGGAATCGTTCTTTGAAGCATGGAAGCGTTTCAAAATTTTGTTGAACAAGTGCCCCCATCATGGAATGGATTTGCAGAGAAAGGTCCATATTTTCTTCAGTGGTCTGAATGAGTCCACTAAAGGAATGGTCAACTCCTCATCTGGAGGAGTCTTCTTGAAGAAAACCCCACAGCAAGGGTGGGAGTTATTTGAAGATATAGCTAGGTACAACTATGCACCTACGTATCAATCACCAACGCTCCCTGCTGCACCTAAAATCGAAGAAGTCAACAACCAGAATCATGGTCAAATGATTGCAGCCCTGCAGGCTCAACTTTCTGCTTTGACCATGAGTAAAAATCAAAATCAACCCTCTCTCCAATAGAATGCACAAGTATTCTCTTGTGATAATCATTATCGATGGTCACATCGGTGACCATTGTCGAGACACTCCCATCCCCACCTTTCAAGCCAATTGCCCAACAAATGAGGCAAGTATGATTCGTGAACCGCTATACTGTGGGCTTAGAGGTCACATTTTCGCAACATGCCCCTTGAATGGTGGAAATGAGAGAAACAATTTTTCCGCCCCAGAACTGAGATTTTCAAACCGTAATAACTCTCAAGGTCGAACTACAACCGAATAGAAATTATGCTCGAATCAAGGTTTTGACCAAAACCGCACTCAAAATTCGGGACAGAATACCACTGCAATACCTACTACCGTAATCCCAACTCGAGTCAAAGTTCAAATTCTCAACCAAAAACAAATCCAACCCGCCCGCTAATCAAAACTCACAGCAGAACCGCCTACTCGGGACTCTCAACTTATGGTACTACCCCTACAAAGGCGAGTATGAAGAGCAACAGAGGACGATGAAGAACTTAGAAAGACAAGTTAGGACAACTGGTCGAACAATTAGCCGCTGAGACCTCAAGGTCACCGCCTAGTTTTACGAAAAAAATCCTAAAAGTGGGCATGCAGCCCAGCGGAAGCGAGAACAAACCACTGCGTGCCGAGCTCGCACTCCATTACTCCCTATGGACAAGAGGAGTCAAATGCTATGAACCCGAGATCCGGTACACAATTGCAACAACACCACAGTTACGCATGCAAACTGTGGAAGCGAGTAAACCCTCCTACCCCGATTCGGTAGGAGGGAAGAATCGCAGCCCACGACTGGATGAAGAGAAAGATGAAAATGAGATTGAAGCAGAAAGAGATCTCAGGTGATTGAAAACCAAGATGATGAACCGGAGAAAGTCACTCAGCGAATGATCCTCGGCGAGTAAAAGATAGAAAAGATGGTGAGGTGGAAGGATCTTGAGGACAAAGCTATAAGAGCTTCCTCGCCTGAAGAGTCTTTTCGAAGAGGAACTGAATAAGCTCCCATTTCCGCCAAGAAAGCAAAACATTTCATTATCTCAAGACAAAAGTACGAGAAGGTACTCAACCTACTAAGAAACACCCAAGTAAATTTGCCTTTATCTCAAGTGTTGGTTGAGATGCCTAAGCACGCCAAGTTTGTGAAGGATGTTGTTTCTTCAAAGAAGAATTTGGGTGAAATGGAGAAAAATTGGGAGAGGAATGCTCCGCTATCACCGACGGAGAAATTCTAAGAAGCGCAAATGATCCGGGAAAGTTTGTCTTAACTCTGCAGATCAAGGATTTAAGTTTCCCAAACTCTCTGTGTGATTTAGGAGCATCCATTAGTCTCGATGTCTCTATCTCATGCAAGAGACTACACCTTGACCATCTATTGGAGCCTACCCCATAAGTATCCGACTTGCATGACATGCGATCTTTCAAGAGAGCCGAAGGAGTGCTTAGAGACCTTCTCGGTCCAAGTAGACAAATTTACATTTCTCGTGGATTGGTACGTCTTGGACACTAAAGAAGAAGATACCCCTCCTCCTCGGGACGACCTTTCCTATCCACCGCCCGAGCTTCTATGATTGCGGCACGCAGATTTGTCACTTTACGTGTTGGGGACGAGGAAGCACGCTACAAGTGTAGTTAAAGCTCTCAGAGCACCTTCGAAAATCCTCAGGCTTTGTGATTGAAACGTCAGACGATTTCACAGACTACACTCTGGGACGAGCCAGAGGTGCTTATGGAGAAGAGCTTGTTGAAGAGGACACACAGTGCTCTCGAAAGAACTCTTTCCCCTCGTAAGAAGTCGATTTGCTTGAGGCAAGAGTTTTTGACCCTATCGCGAGGAAGATCTAAAACAAGGGAAGCCAAGACCGACTTAGAGGAACCCCCGAGGACCTTGTTCTAAAACCTCTACCTCAAGATCTCAAGTATATCTTCTTGAGAGAAAGCGGCGCCTACCTCTCGATTATCTCTCTACAATCGTCGCCAGAAGATGAAGATGAGTTGGTTGACGTTCAAGAAAATGAGAAAGCCTTCGGTTGGCGGTGTAGGTGATATAAGAGGAATATCTCCAGACGCCTCAGTATGCATAAGATTAGAACCGAAGAAGGTGCAAAGAGTATAAGACAACCGCAGAGACGTTTAAACCCACACATGCAGGAAGTGGTGAAGAAGGAGATTATTAAGCTGTTGGATATGGGGATCATTTATGCGATAGCTGATAGCGATTGGGTGTCCCCCACTCAGATGGTACCTAAAAAGGGAGGTACTACCATTGAAAAGAATGACAAAGGTGAGGAGGTAGCGGTCATATTAGTCACTGGGTACAGAGTCTGTATAGATTATAGGAAGCTAAATGAGGTGACCTTAAAAGACCATTTCCCTCTCCCCTTCATAGACCAAATGTTGGAACGTTTGGCAGGGCATGCTTTCTACTGTTTTCTGGACGGCTATTCAGGGTATTTCCAAATCCCTATTGACCCAGTAGATCAAGAGAAAACAACCTTCACCTGCCCCTATGGTACTTTCACTTATAGGCGAATGCCCTTTGGACTTTGTAATGCACCAGCTACATTTCAAAGATGTATGTTGGCTATCTTTGATGGACTTATAGAGAAATGCATGGAGGTATTCATGGACGACTTCTCGGTGTTTGGCACATCGTTACGGATTTGTCTTGAAAATCTAGACACAAAGTACTTGCAAAGGTGTGTGGAGAAGAACTTGGTTCTCAATCGGGAGAAGTGCCATCTTATGGTAACCGAAGGGATTGTTTTAGGTCACAAGATTTCCGCTAAAGGCATAGAGGTTGATAAAGCTAAGATAGAAGCTATTGAAAAGATGAATTACCCCGAAACACGAAAAAGAAGTAAGAAGTTTCCTTGGTCATGTGGGGTTCTATAGGAGATTTATAAAAGATTTTTCAAAAATATCTAAACCTTTATCAACTTTCTTGAAAGATGACATCACTTTCAATTTCGATAATGATTTGTCAAAATGCCTTCAAAGAGCTAAAACAGCGTTTAACCTCTCGCCTCTATCCTCGATTTCTCCGGATTGGAACATGCCATTTGAACTAATGTGTGATGCCTCCAATTACGTTGTTGGTCTTTGTATTGGGGCAAAGGATTAATGGTAAGTTCCAACCTATTTCTACGCAAGTCATACCTTGAATCAGCCCAAACAAACTATACCACTACGGAAAAAAGAACTGTTAGCGGTTGTGTTTTCCATGGATAAGTTCGCAGACTATTTGCTTGGTGCCAAGGTGATTGTATGGATCGATCATGCGGCTTTGCGTTACTTGATGAACAAGAAGGATGCTAAACCGAGACTGCTGAGATGGATTCTTACACTACAAGAATTCGATGTTCACATCAAGGACATACGGGTAGTGAAAACACCGTAGCGGACCATATTTCGAGAGTTTTGCCAGTAGCTGAGGAAGACTCCCAGGACATTGATCTTTATTACCCCTTCGAGAGCGCTATGAACATGGATGTCCACACTCCCGACCCTCCCTGGTATGCTTCGATTGTCAATTATCTTCACTCTGGGTATCTGAACCCTGAATTCTCTTACCAGGAGAAGAAGAAGTTCTTCTCGATCTAAAGTACTATGTCCGGGAAGAACCATATCTGTTCAAGATCCGCAAGGATGGGTTGCTTAGCGGTGTGTCCTCGAATCCGAGCAACGGGATATTATTGAGCAATGTCATAGTGGTCCCTTTGGTGGCCATTTCAATCCGTGGAAAACCGTTGCCAAAATATTTCAATGTGGTTTTTATCGCCGAGAATCTTTAAAGATACTCAAGCTTTTGCAAAGGTCGTGATAGGTGCCGGAGGACCGGCACTTTGACCAGCGGTATGATATGCCGCTTAAACCCATTTTGGAATGTGAAGTGTTTGACGATGGGGCATTGACTTTATAGGACCATTTCCATCTTCATGCGGAAATAAATACATTACAGTCATGTAGACTACGTATCTAAATGGGTAGAAAAAGTCGCCGCAACTCCATCGAATGATCATAAAACGGTCATGAAATTTCTGAAGAGGAACATTTTCACGAGGTTTGGCTGCCCTAGAGCTCTGATCAGCGATGAAGGTTCACACTTCATTAATAAACCCCTGGATAGCCTGTTAGCTAAGTATGGTGTTAAGCATAAGAGTGGCACACCATATCACCCTATGACCAGTGGGCAAGTTGAGCGTAGTAATCAGAGTATAAAGAAAATCCTCGAGAAAACTCTCAACTCCCATCGAAAGGATTGGAGTCTGAAGCTGGATGATGTACTGTGGGCTTACAGGACCGCATACAAAAACCCTATGGGTACATCACCATACCAAATGGTTTATGGAAAGCCATGCCATTTGCCAGTAGAATTGGAGCATAGAGCTTATTGGGCAACTAAGTTCCTAAACTTCGACTCCCAAGCTTGTGGAGAACGTAGGCTCCAGCAGATACATGAATTGGACGAGTTCAGGCTCCAAGCTTATGAGAGTTCACGGATAAGCAAGGAAAGAATGAAATTCCTTCATGATAAAAAGATCAAGAAAAGGGAGTTTCACGCAGGGGAGCTGGTACTGTTATACAATTCCAGGCTGCATCTTTTCCCTGGAAAGCTAAGGACGCGTTGGTCCGGTCCATTTGAGGTCCTGTCTGTCTTTCCTAGCGGCGTTTTGGAACTTAAGGGGATTGGTGATCAGCCTTTCAAGGTAAATGGTCAACGATGCAAACACTACATTGGCCAACCGAAGGAATCACCCGAGATAGTTAAATTCCTTGATTTGCTTGGTTGTATCACGTCAGGAGTCGATGATTGCGACGAGTTCTCCCCAGACCTATTTTCTGATGCTACTGCTGAATCACCAGCTGAAGTTTTTGCCGGAAGCTGGGACATGGAACAATATTGGAAGGAAGTGGCCTTGAAGAAGAATCAAGCACGGAAAAGAGCCACAGTCAGAAAGAAGATCAAACAGGCCTGGGAGAGATGGGTGGGTCGGATCCCGAGTTTGCACCGCTGTTTCTGTAGTCATAATTCTGTTAAGACTTCTGTCGATAGGATGACCGGCAAAAAGCCAAAATGGCCTGACCCAGGCTGAGTTTAAATGGTGTCGAGCTAACGACATAAACCAAAAGCGCCACTAGGGGGCATCCTAGATATCCAATCTTGTTTTGGTTTTCCTTAGTTCTTTTGTTGTCGCGCTGTTGTTTTAGTTAGATTTACTAAGCTTTAATGTTTCTCTCTCGCCATTGAGTTGCTTTCTAGATATGGATCTTTACGGAGTTCGCTTCGAGGAATTCCCACTCATTAGTCGGATCCCGCCGATCACAAAGAGATGATGGACCAGGAGGCACCGTAGTTCTTCATGTAGATTTCGACATTAGCATTCGAGTTAAGACCATCACGTGACGTTATCATTGTTCCGCCTTGTTCGGGAGGCGGCGATTTCACGATCGAGGAGTTGCGAGGAGGCCATAGGACGCCCTTACACGATCCTTAATGATCCTATGTCGACGGATTTGGCACTAGTGTCGCGGGTGAGCATTTTAGAGGTGTTGAGGTAGGTGGTGAGGATTGGTGTTTGCAGGATGAGTACGACTTCCTCCGGCTATCGACATGCTTCGACGCCTCATTCGCTTAGTGGATTGGGGACGAGATCTACGTAGATTAGTGGTTTCCTTAGTTAGTTTTGCTTTCGCCGAGCCCCGACGTAAAACGGAAGCGCTTGGTGGGAGGCAACCTTTGTTTTATTTGTGTTTGTTTTATTTTCAAGTTCTTTCATGATTTTCCGTATTGTACCTTTGATTTTTAAATTATCGGTAATAAAGTTTTCGCATTTAGTTGTTTTATATGATAATTTATTTAGACAATTTTGCATTTTTCTTGACTGGACGCCCGTCTCAGTGATTATGGGACGCCGTCTGCTTTCCTCGACGCCCGTCCAAGTTATGGACGCCCGTCTGGCAACGAGCTCTTCAATCTCTGTACTCATTTTACTAGCCGACGCTCGCCTAGAAAGATGGACGCCCGTCCGGATAACTCCCTCCAATCCTGTATTCAAATCTAACCTTTGGACGAGCGTCTGGAACTTTGGACGCCCGTCCAGTTCATCACATTTCTAGACAGACGCCCGTCCGCCGAGTTGGACGAGCAGCGTCCACCACCTGTCTATATATACCCCCCTCATGCCATGAACCCTCATTCCTTCGAATTTCAAACCGCCACACCCGACTTTTGCCCTCCTCTCAACCTAAATCCCTTGATTCAACACCAAATTGGGCGATTTCAAGTGCTATAGGACGCCCCTGACACCCTCTCATCAATTTTCAAAACCAAATCCCCCAACATTCCATATTTTCAGAGAATCGGCCACCGCTTTCGTCCGACCTTGTTCAAGAAAAATCGGATTTTTGGGGTCAATTTGGGTTGTTTTGGACGCATCTACAAAGCATTATCCTCATCTACTCAACATCTTTGGTAAGTTTGTAGCGACTTTTCTTGATTTCTTTCACGCGTTTTGTGAGTTCGATCTTCGGTCGGCTCATTTTCTTGAAATTTATCTCATTTTGTTCTTTGTTTTTTTCTGTTTTGGTGTTGTGATGATGTGGTGATGATGGTTGTGGTGGATGGGTTGATATTGTTGAATTGAAATCCCGATTTGGACGATAAACGGGTAACCATTTGTGTGAATGGTTTGGTTTAGATTTACGTTTGACAATGGTGCGCAAGAAGGAAATTGTGAAACGTTATGGTAAAAGGGTTAGCACGGGGAAAAGGTAAACGGCAACGCCTGAATTTGATCCATCCGAATTGGACCCTAACAGAGGCATAGTCTTTAGAGATCAACCGCCTAGAACATCTCAACAAGCCAGAGCCAATTTACGGGATGATTCTTCCTCCAATTCTGATACTGAGAATGATGATGCTGTCCCCCTGAGTAGGATGTCTCGAGGTACTCGTGGTGAGGAGTCATCTAGAGCCAAGCCGTCTAGAGTTAAACAAATGAAGCCTTATACAAAATCCTCCAAAGCTTAAACAAATGTGTATCATAACTAACCAAACGATATGTTTGAATATTCATATCTCTTGTGAAACTCTACTAATTAATTATAAGCAACGAGTGGGTTGAATAACTCCAAAGGCAATCCCACCAAAGATTAATGCATGAGGATATAGCAATTTGCATTGTTGTAAGCAAGATTGACTTGATCAAGTATAATTTGGTTGGAAGGATTTTGTTTTGTCGCAATCAAGTTTCACAAACAATTTGAGTGGCGAGATGTTCCATGGACATCCCGAAATGTTACATCACTAATCTTTATGCCCGAACCCTGCAGAAATATGGAATTGTCGAGGTGTTATATAGAGAAAGAGATATAGTTATTGTGAAGAAGCACTTTTTCACTTCATACATATATTTTCAACTACAATCATATTTAGCATCCAGATTCGATCTATTAGTTAAACCTCGATAAATGAATACCCTCGAGACCATAAAAAATATTCGTTTAGCGAGGTTATTCATTTATCGAATATTATTTTAAGCCTTTTATCCAAGTCGAATCGGAGAAAATTATTCATTTAACGAGATTATTCATTTATCGAATTTATTTATCGTGGGTTTAATCAGTATTATTATTATAAAAGAACGAAATAAATTCTTGTGATACTCAATACACTAAATCTCAGATTTAAAACTTCGTATTTCTCATTCAAATAATAATAATAAGCCTCATTTATTAAGAAAGAAGGGGGTACCAATATATATATATATATATATATATCTCTATCTATATATATATATTATCTTATCTACTCTCTGTAAATATTATTTCAGTAGGCATTCTGCCATAAAAAGAAGTATTAGTATCGTTGTAATATTTAGAGTAATTATCGAAGATTGTTGAATTCATAGCTGTTGTTACATTCAGAGGAAAAAAATCCCACTTCAACAACTGTAATCGGTAATATTCTAATGTTATTATGTTTGTTGTTTATATAAATATCTATACATTAGTTTAATAATGATTATAGGCTAATTATACAACTAGCCAAGACATGTAATTGAGCTATTTTGATCTTTTAGGGAAATGGATGATGACTATGTTAAAATTTAATTAAAGATTGAATATGATGAATCTTTTTCTATTTGGACTAATTGACAGCCCGTATTGACGTAATTAACCAGTATGGACAGAGACATAACCTAATCATGAACTGGACCGAGAGACGTTAGGATATGAGAAAAGAAGAAAGACTGGAAGGGTAAATTTGCCGTCTGACAAACGGAACCCTCTTTCTTATCCAGGGACAGAATATTTATACTCGAGAGATTATCATGTCAAATCATTAGGTTTAATTGAGGTTTTACCAAGGAGGAGGCATAGAACAAATTTGTGCACTCGTATGAGGGGAATTTGTTAGCTGAGGAGTATACCGTTTCACATAATCAATTACACCTTTAAACAGGAAGTTCGATCACATCCATTAAACTAAAAGAGATCATGATTCAATAATATTGTCTTAGTTAGTTCTTCTTATATATAACTATCTATTTTAGTATTTATTATATTGGTATATATATATATATATATATATATATCTATATATCTAAGTTATTGCATTAATATCATAACCCTATATGGTGAGGATTGCGACTTAGATTGAGATAATAACAGCTAATTGGTGTTTAACCACATTTTGAATTATATTTTCATTTCCCTGAGGGATACGACCTTGATTCACCAGACTAAACTACAATTTGACCCGGTACACTGCCGGTAAGATTGGACACCTAGAAAGTAAAGATCACAGATCACCCCTAATATCCCTACAACGGATACAACACATGTCTTCCCTGCCACTTGCCAACCTCCATGTCAAGCTTGCATTGGGTAGAAGTCAATCATCATTATTACATAACTAGTCATATACACCTCTAAAACGGTTGGACCCTCAACCACACTGAAAACTCAATATACAAAAGTGGAAATTTGAATTATACCCTATAGTTTAAAATAAAACGAATTCTATACCCCTCCAAATTAAAAACTCTCTCTATCCTCCGCCTAAAAATGGGCGAAACCGCTCATAAATAGATAGAACTACCCTTCAAACCGCCCATCACCCGCCCTTCAAATTCGCCATAAATCGCCATGATGGGCGGTTCCACCATAAACCGCCCATAATCATCCATATTTGAAAAACACATATTTTTCCACTATAAAACGTATTTTCTTCTATTTTTATCCATTAAAATCGTTATTTTGATATTTATTACCGATTGACATGCGTTTTTTTTGTCCGACAAAAGTGTGAATAAATTTTTTTTGGATAATTGTCACAACTTATTTTTACGCTATTGTTTATGTTATGATGGCTATCAATCAATATTTCATATACAATATTTAAAGGAAAACAATGTTTCACTCACTAGTGGGGACAATGTTTTGATTAAGTGGGGGTTAGGAACGCCACTTAGCTTTCGACTATGTGTTTCATAAATTTTTGAGTGAGCAACTCTTTTTTATGCACTTTTCACCACTTTACCCCTTGAGTCGTTTTCAAGTAAGATTGTAAATGATATGAAGTCTTTGATCTTTTGGAGCTAATTAATTACATCTTTGTTTCACGGATGAACGGATGAAAGTCGTGTCAACTTTTGAAGTAGTTGCATATTAACCGCATATTCTTTTTCTGAACCACCAATTAAGCACATATAACTCACTCTCTTCAGTGTGTAGTATAAATGATGTATTATTTTGACTTGCGTTGACTCTAGTTTTCCGAGTTGTGTCCTACCTATGGTAATTTAGGTTATGTTGTTGATCTTATAAGCGCTAAGGATAAACAAATTGGTAGTTTATCAAATTGAGCGCACCGTGAGGATAGATAGATTTTTGAGAGTGTCCACTTTGCCCGAAAAAGAATTAAATTCTATGGCAAGAGGTAGCATGTTGGGTGTTAGATTTGATAAAGTTCTTGCTTGGGAACCACCAGTGCAAGTTTCTTCTTGACAATCTACCAGGTCCTCGCACAAAAATAATAAATAAATAAATAAGATAAACGGGAGCCTTGGAGTAGTACTCGGTTCTCGATCCGCCTTGCCCAGTTGACTGGACCTACGAATTAAAAATAAGCGAATCAAAATTATAAAATCAATGGTGTAAAGGGAACAAAAATTCTCGTGATTTGCTAGTTCGACCCTGAGTTGATACAATATGATTCTATCTACGTTACTGCGGTTTGAGAGTTATTTTACACACACACTGGTTCGTGAATTGAATATTTTTTAATGTGTTATTTATGAATAGTAGTTGATGTGATTCTTATCTTGACTTTGTGACACGTAGATGCTTTTAATTAACTTGCATATTGGTCCGAGAGTTCATTTTCTTTCGCTTTTTTGATCGAGACGATCAAATGCTAAGTGGGGGTAGTTGACCACACCATATTTATTACTATAAACTACACATTATTTACCCCGAATCGTGCTCAACTAGAGATAGTTTGATTATTGTATGAAATATATGTCGATTGCTGTGCTTGTTCCTTGGCTACTAATTCTACATTTACATAATTATCCCCCGTAGATAGTACTGTTATATATGCCTTGTTTTCCATGATTTTCAGGTGTACCGTATTCTGGAGCTGGGAAAGACGGGCCCGATCTATTAAAAGTCATTGCGTCGAAGTGGAGAAGTCCATTGAGAAGTCTGCTGAAGCTGAAAAGGCCAAAGTTGGGCCCGAAAATGCGGATGCCCTAGCCGTAACATCGAGCCTTGGAAAGTACAAAAGAGAAGCTGCACGTTTTTGCATTAAGTCGGTTACGGTTTAACAAGTCTAAGTCGGTTTACCGCTCTATATAAAGGCTGTACCAGTCCATTGTAACATATACTTAATTGTACCTCAAAATCTATTATCAAGTTTATATGAAATAAAGTTCTTGGGTTTTATTTCGAGTTCTTTCCCTTGGTTTTCTTTTCTAAGCTATCGACTAGCTTGAGTCGATCAAGCTAGATCCGCCATCGATAAATGTATGAAGCTTTGAACGTTCTTTTATGTTTTTATCATGGTAGATTAGCTAAGATTATGCGATATAGTTAATCTGAATGTTTAAACGAACCATAATTTACCAAAATTAATCAGAACAAAACTATGAAATTCTAGAAGTGGAAACCGCCGCACTCGCATTTGCGACGGTCTATATTGCAATTGCAAGGAAACTTTAAGTCACCCTAAGTCTGGAGATTCAGCATCATCTACGTTGATCGACATGTTTAATTAACAATAGGTTAGATCCAATCGCGCTTATTGTACTCGTAAATTAACATGAAGGACTTACAAGGTGAAGTGTTAGTTAAGACATAGTCTCGCATCCCCCAGAACGTGCTAGTCAATCCACGATAGCTACTTACCAGGAGGTTCTCGGTCTTGAGCCTGCACTTTCTAGAACTTAAACAACCCGACAAAGAAGGTTAACTGCACATAGACGTTTATTATCCGTCCCACGGAAGTAAATGAGGTTAGGAGATTGCACCCGTAGCTAAAATGGGATTAAAACATAAGTTCTGGTTGAATCGAGGAATTACGGGAAAAAGTAAACATGATGATTAAGTACACCAAGTTAAGGGATCGGTGAGGAGGAGAAAAAACCAATTTCTTTTTATGTATTTATGTTGGTCAAATACCACTTTGTGTGTTCTTAATTGGTTAACGCATTCACTATCAGTGTTGCAATGTCTCTGTGGGATCGACCTTGACTCGCCTTAGCTATGCTACGATTGACCTAGTACTCTTGCTAGTAATTCGTGAGATAACAGGAGATGAGATCAGGCCCGCATGCAGGTAATAAAATAGGGTTCAAGAGAAGCTCCTTTCAGATATACTAGTAGGAGAGCTTTCTTGATTCCTTGTCTTTGGAAGGAACCCTTATCACTGTTAAATCCTTTTTTACCCTCCTTAGTGATCCTCTCAAAAGAAGTCAAGGTCATGACATCAAAAGTCAGAAACTTCATGCATTCTGAAAGAACAACGAAATTTTTTTTATCTTTCACTAGAGATACGATGTCAAGCCTTTCTGGTTGGCCTAAGGAGTCATAAACCGCGTTAAGGTTGGAACAACAGCTTTCCTAGTACCTCTTGACAACATATAATAAGGACAAACAGAAACTCATATTAGAGTACGTATGTGATAAGGGATATAACATATGGAGGCAATAAGAATGTAATGAAGATGAAAAAGTCGATGAGGACTTTGAAGAAGAAAAACCTCCTTTTATAGCCCAAAATGAAAGGGGATGGAAAAGAGTCACCTCAAAACAATGTCTCAATTAAAGGTTTGAAATTTTTCCCATAAAGGTGTCTCAAATAAATCAAATGGTGATTCGGATTTCAAGAAACAAAAGCAAAAAAACACGCCTGATAGCCAATCATCAAGAACGGATCAAAATCAACCTTTTGGCTTGTGCAACATCACCTATAAGAAGACCTATTCTGTGATCTATGAGTATATCCCAACACCGATCTGAAGGGGTTTTGACGTGGGGCAGGTAGGCCAGCATACATGTGGCACTCGCACAATAGTACTACGACCATAAGACCACCTTAGTGTATCGTCTAGGGTTACCACCCAGCTTCATTTGCCCATATTTTATACAAGTGAAACGGAGAACGATCTCAAAGAAGACAGCAGAGAGCTCGACCTCAATGTAATAGAGCTCGATGATCTAATCCTAAACAAACCTAAAATCAACATATTGGCGTGGTCATACCTCTAGCAAAGGATCCTAGAGCAAGTCACCATAATATCCCTACAACGGATACAACACATGTCTTCCCTGTCACTTGCCAACCTCACAGATCAAGCTTGCATTGGGTAGAAGTCAATCATCATTCGACATAACTACTCCTATACACCTCTTCAAAGGTTGGACCTCAACCACAATCGAAAACTCAATATACAAAAGGTCCTCTCCATCCATTGCCAGGTGACGTGACTTCCATACTTGGTCACTCTTATTACATATTACATTTTTCCACTTTATAGTCACATCATTGACTTGAACGTTGGAAGGTTTTTCTGATGATAGAACTCCGGGACTACTAACATTTGCTTTGTCTTACAGGTGCTATCGCTGCATTTCATAAGAGAGTAACATTATACAAGAAACTTGTTCAAACCATCAAGGGTTAGATCATATATATATAATGTTTTGTATTCTGGAAATATTATCCTACAACATGGAATAATTGTATTATAGGGCTCATTTTTTATTTTACTCATACAGTCGGGCTTCACTAATCCAGCCACGGACTACAACAAGAGTAACAAAATCAAATTTACAAAGCTTCATTTTTCCTATAATACAATGAAGCCTTGTACAAAATCCTCCAAACCTTAAACAAATGTGTATCATAACTAACCAAACGATAGGTTTGAATATTCATATCTCTTGTGAAACTCTACTAATTAATTATAAGCAACCGAGTGGGTTGAATAACTCCAAAAGCGATCCCACCGGCATTGATGCATGAGGATATAGCAATTTGCATTGTTGTAAGCAAGATTGACTTGATCAAGTATAATTTGCATTGCAAGGATTTTGTTTCTTTGCAATCAAGTTTCACAACAATTTGAGTGGCAGATGTTCCATGGACATCCTGAAATGTTACATCACTAATCTTATATGCACGAACCTGCAGAAATATGGAATTGCCAGAGGTGTTATATAGAGAAAGAGATATAGTTATTGTGAAGAAGCACTTTTCACTTCATACATATCTTTTCAACTACGATCATATTTAGCATCCAAATTCGATCTATGATTAAGCGCTCGATAAATGAATACCTCGAGACCCGCAAAAAATATTCGTTTAGCGAGGTTATTCATTTATCGAACATTATTTTAAGCCCTTTTACCCAAGTCGGAATCGGAGAAAATTATTCATTTAATGAGATTATTCATTTATCGAATTTATTTATCGAGAGTTTAATCAGTATTATTATTATAAAAGAACGAAATAAATTACTGTGATACTCAATACACTAAATCTCAGATTTAAAACTTCGTATTTCTCATTCAAATAATAATAATAAATAAATAAAAACCCATAAAAGTCAAACAGTGTGGACAATGGAATTGATGGAGCTGTTTAAAAAAAAATGGAATTGATGGAATGGTGTGTAATGTGGGAAGTAATGGACAATTTATGTATGGTCAAGTGGCTTATAATAAGATAAGTAACCGTGATGAATCGAAATATATAGATTTTTTTTTTGTTGTGTACTAAAAATAACAATCGCTGGGCAGGGTCCAGACAATGCCTAACATGTTAAGTTGGTGTGAGAGCATGCACTAAGAGTTACTATTTGCGCGCAATGCTTATTAGAGATTCTAATTATGTTATTTTATACAATTTTATATGAACGTTGTATTATAAAATATGTCTTTGTCCATAAAGTTATTATAATTTTATAATTCTAAAGTATGTACGCTTATCTCATCTTACAACATATTAAACACTGACACACATATTATTATGCATGGTGTTGACTTTATATAAAATTTTAAAAGTGAATCTTTGATTATCCACTTAATAATACCTGATTAGGACATCCACTGCCACTGGGGCAGTAATGTTGATCGATAATAATAGGATTTTTGACATTGATCATGCGTGCATGTTGAAATAGAACTCCCCTTACAAATCCATTGCTAGGCCGTGCCCATGTTTTCACCCTAAAACCATTCTGTGTATTTATAAAGGTTACGGTCTTAACGGTTACGTTTTGAACTCCGAGTTCTTGCGAATTTGAACCCAAGCTTCCAATGCTACACGAGTAAACAAATTACAATGTTAGAAAAAAAAAATGTATCCATGACCAGGGCCACATATAGGTCAACATATTTAAAAATAAAAGAGACTTGATTTGAATTCATGAAGCGTTATATTTTGTACCTTATCCCGTGACAGGGCCACAAGCAATATTCTCAATCCAGAGATTAGTGCTCCCAGGACCAATAGAGATACAATCATCACCGGTAGAAATTTGAGAATTGATTATTGTTACTCCGGAAGATAATTGAACATGAATACCATCGGTGTTGGGGCTGTTTCCATCAGCTATAGCCTTCACTCCTTCAAACCTTGTGCTTTTACAGCCATAAATAATCATATGAAATTGTTTACTATTTAAGGAAGTCAAACCGCTGACGAATACATTATTGGAGTTGTAGATTCCCAATGTCTGTTGCAATATATGGATAATTCGAATTAGAAGTCAAACCTTTCTCAAGTACGTAAAACAAGCATATGTTTGAATGGAGCCAACTTACCGTTGCACCAACAGGACAATTGTTTTTGCCTCGAGTTTTGCATCCCCAAAGCCGCATTCCTTGGCCATCAAGGGTTCCGCCTAAAATTGTAAGTCCGTTTACCCTTTGGAACTTAATCCAAACGCCCGAACCGCCAAGGAAGTTGTAATCTGCGGGAGCAACTAGAGTTCCATCAATGCGCAATGTTATACCTCTACTCTTGCACAAGTCTCCGAGAAAGCTGCCAGGCCAAGTAAGTACCTACCCGGCGGCACATAGATAGTTGCCGGGGCGATGGAGGCACAGGCCGCCGCCCATGCACTTAGAAATGATTTAGTGGTGTCACTAATGCCATTGGCTTTTGCTCCAAAACTTTGTACATTGTACACTACATTGCTTGCAGTTGATAAGGAAAAGAAAATTAAGAAAACCGGAATTATAAGAAGGCACCGCATTTGGTTTTCCATCTTTGGATGATATTTATAATTATGCAGAAAAGTGTTTGATAATACGAAAGTGAAATGGAGAAAAGGGATGGGAATTCGAAAACAATGTCAATGGGTTTATATAGGCAAAAGAAAGAATGAAAAATTACTATATTTTACTAAACTGGAAATAAAATTATTGGAAAAAGTTAAAGTCGTTGCCATGTTGTTAGGTCACATGAGTAGTTAGTTGAATATAGACAAAGTTTTGAGAGAATCTAGGAACTTGAGAAAACAAATTAATTTTATATCCCAATTAATACAAGAGACATGGTATACTCACATGGTTTGGAATCTCATTATTTTTGGAAACCTAAATAAGTTTTGTGGAATCCTTAGATGCACATGGCTGTTATAACGTTACAAGCACTCTGATAAATGAAACGAAAAGTAAAACTAAATAACCTAATAAAAATGCTCTATTTGAAAGTCATATTTGATTTTTCACACGTTCAAAAAGATGTACTTAATTTGTAATGGCTAAAAATATGTGAGAATCTTTTGGTAGGCTGGTGCATTCATTTTGCGGGCTTTACAGGCACTCGGTATACAGTTTTTGATAACATATATGTGATGAGGGTCGAAATAAGCATTTCCACGTGTCATATTTATATTGGATAACCCTTAAGTGAAGACAAAATTAATAAGCAGTAAAGGCCAAGAGCCTCAAGTTTTGGTGAAGAAACGGACCTGAACCCCAGGTGGGAGGTCATCTCGGCCCTTCTTAACTTACCACCGTAGGTCGGCTCGGTAAGAGTGAAGGTCGGGTAACGCAGTACAGGTCGAGATGGCCTAGGAGGTTCGACGCAGGTCGGCCAGAACCTTCTTTATTCGTATTTGGCACACGTGCTTAATAATATCAGATAAACATGGAAAGAATCTCACGACATAATGAGACCGATCCTATCATTTAAATATGTCCATAATTATTCCTAAATTATAGGGATACACACGAGATTATCCTTAGGGATCAAGAATTAGAATCCTTGTTGAACAAGGAAAAGGACGAGACGTCCTCTATATAAACAATCCCAATGAACTATGAGAGACTTGATTCTTGAACAATGACATGATACGTAGGCAACTTGGGAAAATAACCCAGGCTCAGTCTAAATTACCACCAAACCACCCCCGTTTTACATCTTGTTCTGAGGGTATCTTCTTGAATTAATTGCCACTTAGAAAAATACGGCCCGGATTTATTCATAGCCGAGCTTCACTCAAAACACTAAATATGAAAACTGAGTTCCACGGGTCGGACTCAGCAAAAAATTATAGGTCAGCAGGATGATAGCAAAATACTTAAACGCTAACTTTCACCGACAGAGTATCGGGTCAACGGTAGTATAGTGGCCACAAGGTCGAATCCACATGGAGTAATGTCTAAGTACCACAGTCGACGTATAACTTAGTTCATGTCAAAATAATAGTGGAAGATTGTATGCTAATGCTAAAAATAACAATTATATTAACGGTTCTACTTCTAGATATTAAAAGGTATAGCCGAACTATGATCCCACAAGCTACTTTTACCCCTAAGGGAAGACTTGACAGGGAGCGTGTCATAACCAACCTACCTATCCAATGTAGTTTAACGACATCCACGGGTGCCAACACCTAATTCTAGTGATTAGATTGAACAACTCGATCTAACCACCCTATGTGAAGCTAACCGACTCTCCCTTTAGAAAACCGATTATCTTAACATGATAAAGTTCTAGAGTTGCTCGAACAACGATGACAAACCTCTGTATTGGAAACGGTCCTAACAACTAGGCCGAATCTACGCAACGATCTCAAAACCTCTTATCCCACATCTCACCGCAAAATGCATCTATAAGTTTGATGTGTGTGACAGTGAACTAGGTGATCAATCTAATTCAAAGATGTTAAAATAAGTTTTAGGACGTGGATAAATCATTTAAACATTCAATTACGCACTGCACAACTCCCAATCTCATCCCCCTTAGGGTTTTCGCTCGCTTTCACATAATTCGACTACACGATTAGCTACTCATAATTATGTTAATAACTGAAATAAGAATTGAAATCAAACTCAAAACAATAAATAAAAGAGAAGTCATTACCATATAATTTGCAGAAAAACAGATCCAGAAAAGTATGAAGAGATATTGCATCAAAAAGCCAAATCTTTGATCTTGTAATGTAAAGCTAAGCTATAAAAGATGTGTAGAATCGTAGGAAGTTCTCTAGGGAATCAAAAGATCAAAGGATGTTTAATCAATCCTAAAATCGCACCAAAATCGCTCAAGAGAAGTCTAAGGTCGGCCAAAGATGCATAGGGGCTGAATGAGTGCGATTTCTGATGTAGGTCGAAATCTGTTGTTGTCGGTCACAAACGCCCGTTTGGGTCCCTCCAAACGTTCGTTTGCCTGGAAAATATGATGATATTAGGGTTCCGTCTTCAGTGGACCAGCGTTTGCCTCTCTCTGAACGCCCGTCTGATGAATCATGTCTTGAGGGCAAACGCCCTTCTGTGTACCCTGGACGCTAGTTTGCTTTGTATGAGCTTTTTACTTCGGGCTGAACCCATCCAAACGTCAGTTTGAGGGTCATTGGGGCACTCGTCCAGCTGAAAACCCAACTTTCTAAATGAAGTGTCAACTCTGTAAACGCCCGTTTGGGATAGGCAAACTGCAAACGCCAGTTTGCCTTGATTTCACTCCAACTTGACTTTTCTTCCATTTTCATGCTAATTTCGTGCCACGAACAAGTCTCTTAGTCCAAAACATCGCCTTCCGGGTCCTCGAGTCACCTAAGTCCTGCAATAACAAAGACGAACAAATACCACGCGTAATTCCGCAAGACGAAAGTACTCGGAAAAGAGTGAAATATCGTTAAAAAGGCGGAGTTTACTATCGATATGACAGCTTAACTCCCCGTGCGTATAACTCTCGATATTACTCCCAAACAGGTCTATATCCACCCAAAACATGCCAATAAAGTGATAAACGGGGGTTAAATTGCGCACTAAAGTACAGTAAAGTTGACTCCCATCACAGGACTGACAACTGAGCTCCGCAGGTCGGGCTGAGCAAAAAAATTATAAGTCAGCAGGACTGGCGAACTGAGTTCCACAGGTCGGACTCAGCAAAAAATTCAGGTCAGCAGGACTGACAACTGAGCTCCATAAGTCGGCCTCAATAAAATTTACAAGTCTACAGGTCATACAACCCGAGGTTCGCACGACACCTCTATAAAGCGGTAAAATTGCAAGGCAAGGGTGCATATCAACCGGAAGATTCAAATGGTAGAACCATTCCACAGAGCTGGCATGCAAACAATCCCTGCAAGCTTTACGTCCGGGACAGGTTCCAGAATGCAATAAATTATTTCAATTTACAAGTATTATTTCAATATTATATTTCTCTTTTTTATTGTATATAATACGTAATGGCTTTAAGATAAACTTCAGGTCTGCAGGACAAACAAAGTGAGCTCCGTAGGTCAGATTTATCCGATTTATTAAGTCTGCAAGACATACAACCGAGCTCCGCAGATGACCTTTAGCAAAATTCACAAGTCTGCGCAGTGTCGACACTATCCGACCTTTGCAGGTCGGACTCAAGTAAAAAATCATACAAAAAGTTAATTATGCCATCCAAATTCTGTTAGTTAATGCATGGCATACTGAGTGGCAAGATACCCACCAAGAACTTAATAATAATAATAATAATAATAATAATAATAATAATAATAATAATAATAATAATAATAATAATAATAATAATAATAATAAAGTCAGCAGAGTCAGGACTAAAAAAGCAGACAACCGAAATTTGCGTAGGACGGACTTAGCAAAATTCACAAGTCTGCAAGTCAGACTCACTATCCAACCTTTGCAGGTCGGACTCAAATAAAAAATCATACAAAAAGCTAAGTATGTCATCCAAATTCTGTTAGTTAATGCATGGCATACTGAGAGGAATGATACCCACCTAGAACTCAAAAATTAAGTCTGGTGGCCAGACTCAAAAAATAAAGTCTGCCTGACAGACTCATAAATAAGGTCCTGCTGTGATGACTCAAAAATTAAGTCTCAGAGGGCGGACTCAAAAATAAAGTCTGCATGAAAGACTCAAAAATTAAGTCTGCAGGTCAGACTCAAAAAATAAAGTCTGCAAGTCAAACTCAAGGACAACAAATCACATACACAACCAAGTATGTCATCCAAACGCTGTTAGTTAATGCATGGCATACTGGGGGGGGCGGGGGACACCCCACTGTGGATCAAAGTAATAAAGTTAAGGCAAGAGAACTTAATAAAATATTGCATATATTATAAAAACATTGTACTTGTTACAATTTTGAAACTATTCTTCAAAGTCTGCAAAACAGACTCCAAGAATTGAGCTCCGCAGGTCGGACTCAAGAAGTTTGCAAGACAAACTCTTCAAGTCTGCAAGATAGACTTCAAAAAGTTGAGCTCCGCAGGTCGAACTCAACAAGTTTGCATCAGCCAAACTCATTCAGTCTACAGAACAGACATCAACTTTCAGAGCTCTGCAAGTCGGACTCAAAAGCGAAAAAAAAAAATTACATACACATGCAAAGTACACCGTCCAAACAAATGTAAGTTAATACATGGCATACTGGGGACAACATACCGCACTACGGATCAAAGTGCTCTTATAATTGTACAAGTTACAATTTTTGAGGTACTTCAAAAGCAAAAAAGTGAAAATGAAATGCAAGGTCAAAAACCTAAGAAGAATTAGGGACTGGGTTCCTCTCAGACTTTGTAGCAAGAGCAAGATTCTCCACAGTAGCACTGGCCTGGGGCGGCTCGGTAGGAGCAGTGGGAAAATACACAACAACCGAAGAAGGCAGTGGATGAGGAGTTATGGGAGTCAACTTCACTGCACTTTTGTATGTGATCTAGCCCCCGTTTATCACTTTATTGGCATGTTTTGGGTAAATATAGACCTGTTTGAGAGAAATATCGAGATTTATACGCACAGGGAGTTAAACTGTCACATCGATAGGGAACTCCGTTTTTTTAGTGATATTTGACTCTTTTCCGAGCACTTTTGTCTTGCGGAATTATGCGTGCTGTTTGTTTGTCTGTGTTATTGTAGGACCTAGGTGACTCGAGGACTCGGAAGGTGATGTTTTGGACTAAGAGACATGTTCGTGGCACGAGAATTGAATGAAAGTGGAAGAAAAGCCAAGTTTGGAGTGAAGTCAAGGCAAACTGGCGTTTGCCATACCCCAAACTGGTGTTTGCAGTGAGTCTGACCCAAACGGGCGTTTGCCCATTCCAAATGGGCATTTACAGAGTTGACACTTCATTTAGAAAGTTGGGTTTTCAGCTGGACGAGAGTTCTAATGACACCCAAACTAGCGTTTGGATGGGTTCAGCCCGAATCAAGAAAGCTCATACAAGACAAACGGGCGTTCAAGGCAGGGCAAACGCATGTCAATCAAACATGAAACCCTAATATCATCATATTTTCCAGGCAAACGAGCGTTTGGAAGGACTCTGACGGGCGTTTGTGGCCGACAACAGTATTTCACCATGCCTGTTCGTTAATCTTTATTTTGACCCATCTTGGAGGCATTTTCTGGTCAAGTCTCCTTCATTAAAGTTGTAGGGAATTAAACGAGATTTCCAACGCATCTTGAATCGTTCAAATCGGAGCTCGACACAGCAAGTTATCACCGATTTACTAAAGACGAGTTAAATAGGCCAAGTTGGTCGGCCCAACTAGGTCAAAGTCGCTATTTTCTGCCTATTTAAGAGCGGCTAAACCTAGGAGAACGAATATTCTGACTTTTATTGGCCTAGACTGAGCTCGAGGCCGGCTTAGGTGCTCAACCCAGCCGCTTCGGCGGTTTCTATGACAGGTTGACATCTAAATAGTCGGATTAGAGCTCTGGACTAGGCCCCGTATTTCAATTTCTTATTTTAGATTTTTAAATATAGATTAGAATAAGATATTCGATCGATAGCTTGGTGGAGTTCGTTCCTGGGATCATTGTGTGAATTAAAGGTTGATATCTTTTGCTGATTTATGATTCAAAAGTCTTGATCTGCAATCTTTAGATCTTCATTATTGTGAGTTTTCTGATTTCGATTTGTTTTCTCTCAATATGGTTTTGATTGTGTAGATCATTAGTTTGATGAAATTTACTCTAGATAAAAGTCTTGATTGAGATCCTTGTTTATGCCGTGTAATAGTAAAATCTTCGATCTTTTGTCTTGTTCATATACTCTTTGCCCTCTGATTTTAACACAAGTTTTGTATTCGATTCAATCTCCTCGTGGGATCGACCTCGGACTCTGAACGCACTACCTACGATCGACCCGGTTCACTTCCGGTTAGAAAGTGAGTTTTGCCTAAGGTTTCGAGTTTTATAAATTGTATTTGATCGAGCCGGATTGAGAAATTCTCTACTTATCAAATTGGCGCCGTTGCCGGGGAGATTGTTTAAAAGTCGATATCAAAAATTGTGTTAGGTCAAGAGAGAAAAAAAAATGAAAACATTTTGATATGATTTGCTTAGACTAGGTTTGAATGCAATTTTGGTACTCAACCCAATTCCTTTATGGTGTTGTTATATTAGGTTGATATCTTGTAGGTTGTCCTAGAACTTGGGCCTAGGTTTTTATCATCTTGTTTTATTTAGATTTCGATAGGAGCCATGGGATGCTGAAGTGATATTGACCTGAAGTCGGATTGAATAAGACTTTGGTACTTAGCCTCTTCGGAGGGTGATATCTTGTAAGTCCTGCTAGAACTGGGGCTTAGGGCCTTCGGCTACCATGACTTTTTAAGGGGTCTAAAATATCGTGTGTGTGTGTGTGTGAGGGGTTTTCGAAAAAAAAATTATAAAAAAAAAAATTTAAATAAAAAAAGCAAAAGCAGACCTATTTTGGAATAAAGCAAGCTTAGGTGTGTTTAAGAGGAATTCGCTATGAATATAGTGAGGAGTATTTGATTGTGATACATGCTTTCACTACTCGACATGAATGTTTTAATGTGACCCTCTGTGGCCTTTATATGATATGCGTAGATGTTCTGTTCTTTTACCTTTATGGTTATTTTTCCATCTATTGCGGTCCATGTTGAGTGATTATTTGTGTTTCGAGTCTACTGTTGTGGCATGGCTTCTTTATGTTATATCCCCAATATATCCGTTGCATACTTTTGGCACGTGGACCACGTCCTGTGCATGTGTTTGCGTTGTTTTCTGTCTATGTGACTTTAGGCACACGGGATGCGCTTATAAGAAGATGTCACGAGATTCGTTCACGCCTTTCTGCCGGGTCTAAAGCTAAGTCTTCTTTCTCTTTCATTCACACACTGAGGACAGTGTTTCATTCAAAGTGTGGGGTGGTAGACTTAGCTTGGTTTGAGTTGTACGTTTAAATGTGCCAGTTCAGTAATATACTTAGTCTTTGTCCGTTTTCGAGTCAGATTTTAAAATTTTCCAAGGTTTTAATGTCCGTTTGCATGTTTAAACTTCACATTATCTTGGTAAATGACTTAGCGAAGTAGTAAATGATTATAGCAAGACGTTATGTTTATCTTATAAACGGAATTTCTTTTACACGTTTAGCTTCAATTTCATGGGCCTTAGGATCTAGTGAACGATTATGGTAGAATTGAGCAAAATTCGACTGCCTAGATCCATTTTGTAACTTTGAGGCAAAATAGAAGGATTGACCTTGGTAGGACACGGGATGACAGTCCTGGCGCTTCTTTGACACAACCAGAGCCAAATAAGCCAAAATCCCAACATTTTAACCTCGTACCCCCTCTAAGCCTTGAATATGAAGGTCTGACCACCGTCGGACATTTAGCCATTTGGTTACGTAGCCTATATTATCCCTAACCCTGAGCTTTATTATTGGCCACATTTCTTTGATTACCCTACGAGTGGACTTAGTTGTTGCTTTAGACACACTTGTTGAAGCAAGTGTGGGGTGAGAGATGGTGCGTGTTTCGAGAAGATGTGGTTAGTACGAGCGAGTATTCTGAAGGGGAGGAGCTCGAGTTATCTATTGATTAGGCCGTTGGTTCGAGAAATAAAGAAAGTCTGAAGAAAAAAAGAAAAAAAAAACAATAAAAGAAAAGTGAATTGAAAAAAAATGGAAAAAATTAAATAAAGTGTGAATAAAGAAAATCGAAGGCGTTTTGGTGTTAGTTGATTTGTTTTGAGAAGAAAGACGTAAGATGATTAGGCTCACTCGTGTTTTCTTTTCTCCAGTCCCAAATTTCCTTTCGATTAACCCCGTCCCGAGTTTAACGTTATAACCCTTCAAGTCCTACTGGACCGTGTTTAGCCTTGGTTGGTCCCGATTAGTGGAGATGTTATTAAAATGAGCTTTAGTGTTGTCGCGATAGCTAAGCGTCTATAATCCGAACCGGTGATTTGGTCTATGTCTTGGGAGCTAATTTTCACACATACACATTCCGTTTGTCTGATAACGATTGAGTCAAGATGTCTGCATTCACTATATTTCTTATCATTTACCTTGGCAATGTGAGTGGTTTTATACGCGTTTGTGAAGTTGATCCCTTGGTCTCTTTTAATACGTCTGTTTACTCGAGGACGAGCAAAGGCTAAGTGTGCGGTAGTTGATGGGAGTCAACTTCACTGCACTTTTGTATGTGATCTAGCCCCCGTTTATCACTTTATTGGAATGTTCTGGGTAGATATAGACCTGTCTGAGAGCAATATCGAGAGTTATACGCACGGGGAGTTAAACTGTCACATTGATAGGGAACTCCGCCTTTTTAGCGATATTTGACTCTTTTCCGAGACTTTTGTCTTGCATAATTATGCGTGGTGTTTGTTCGTCTGTGTTATTACAGGACCTAGGTGACTTGAGGACCCGGAAGGCGATGTTTTGGACTAAGAGACATGTTCGTGACACGAGAATTGAATGAAAGTAGAAGAAAAACCAAGTTTGGAGTGAAGTCAAGTCAAACTGGCGTTTGCCATACCCCAAACTGGCGTTTGCAGAGAGCCTGACCCAAACGAGCATTTGCCCATTCCAAACAGGCATTTACAGAGTTGACACTTCATTCAGAAAATTGGGTTTTCAGCTGGACGAGCATTCCAATGACCCCCAAACTAGCGTTTGGATGGGTTCAGCCCGAATCAAGAAAGCTCATACAAGACAAGCGGGCATTCAAGGCAGGGAAAACGCACTTTCATCGAACATGAATCCCTAATATCATCATATTTTCCAGGCAAACGAGCGTTTGGAAGGACTCTGACGGGCGTTTGTGGCCGACAACAGTATTTCACCATGCCAGTTCGTTAATCTTTATTTTGACCCATCTTGGAGGCATTTTCTGGTCAAGCCGTATTCATGAAAGTTGTAGGTAATTGAACGAGCTTTCCAACGCATCTTGAATCGTTCAAATCAAAGCTATACACAGCAAGTTATCACCGATTTACTGAAGACGAGTTGAATGGGCCAAGTTGGTCGGCCCAACTAGGTCAAAGTCGCTATTTTCTGCCTATTTAAGAGCGGCTAAACCTAGGAGAACGAATATTCTGACTTTTATTGGCCTAGACTGAGCTTGAGGCCGGCTTAGGTGCTCAACCCAGCCGCTTCGGCGGTTGTTATGACAGGTTGACATCTAAATAGTCGGATTAGAGCTCTGGACTAGGCCCCGTATTTCAATTTCTTATTTTAGATTTTTAAATATAGAGTAGAATACGATATTCGATCGATAGCTTGGTGGAGTTCGTGCCTGGGATCATTGTGTGAATTAAAGGTTGATATCTTTTGCTGATTTATGATTCAAAAGTCTTGATCTGCAATCTTTAGATCTTCATTATTGTGAGTTTTCTGATTTCGATTTGTTTTCTCTCAATATGGTTTTGATTGTGTAGATCATTAGTTTGATGAAATTTACTCTAGATAAAAGTCTTGATTCAGATCCTTGTTTATGCCGTGTAATAGTTAAAACTTCGATCTTTTGTCTTGTTCATATACTCATTGCCCTCTGATTTTAACACAAGTTTTGTATTCGATTCAATCTCCTCATGGGATCGACCTCGGACTCAACGCACTACCTACGATCGATCGACCGGTTCCTCGCCGGTTAGAAAGTGAGTTTTGCCTAAGGTTTTTGAGTTTTATAAATTGTATTTGATCGAGCCAGTTAAGTAAATTTCTACTTATCAAATTGGCGCCGTTGCGGGAGATTGTTTAAAAGTCGATATCAAAATTGTGTTAGGTCAAGAGAGAAAAAAAAATGAAAACATTTTGATATGATTTGCTTAGACTAGGTTTGAATGCAATTTTGGTACCAACCCAATTCCTTTATGGGGTTGTTATATTAGGTAGATATCTTGTAGGTTGTCCTAGAACTTGGGCCTAGGTTTTTATCATCTTGTTTTATTTATATTTCGATAGGAGCCATGGGATGCTGAAGTGATATTGTCCTGAACTCGGATTGAATAAGACTTTGGTACTTAGCCTCTTCGGAGGGTGATATCTTGTAAGTCCGGCTAGAACTGGGGCTTAGGGCCTTCGGCTACCATGACTTTTTAAGGGGTCTAAAATATCGTGTGTGTGTGTGTGTGAGAGGGGTTTTCGAAAGAAAAAAAAATTTAAATAAAAAAAGCAAAAGCAGACCTATTTTGGAATAAAGCAAGCTTAGGTGTCTAAGAGGAATTCGCGATGAATATAGTGAGGAATATTCGATTGTGATACCTGCTTTCACTACTCGACATGGATGTTTTAATGTGACCCTCTGTGGCCTTTATATGATATGCGTAGATGTTCTGTTCTTTTACCTTTATGGTTATTTTTCCATCTATTGCGGTCCATGTTGAGTGATTATTTGTGTTTCGAGTCTACTGATGTGGTATGCCTTCTTTATGTTATATCCTCAGTATATCCATTGCATACTTTTGGCACGTGGACCACGTCCTGTGCATGTGTTTGCGTTGTTTTCTGTCTATGTGACTTTAGGTACACGGGATGCGCTTATAAGAAGATGTCACGAGATTCGTTCACGCCTTTCTGCCGGGTCTAAAGCTAAGTCTTCTTTCTCTTTCATTCACACACTGAGGACAGTGTTTCATTCAATGTGTGGGGTGGTAGACTTAGCTTGGTTTGAATTGTACATTTAAATGTGCCAGTTCAGTAATATACTTAGTCTGTGTCCGTTTTTGAGTCAGATTTTAAAATTTTCCAAGGTTTTAATGTCCGTTTGCATGTTTAAACTTCACATTCTCTTGGTAAATGACTTAGCGAAGTAGTAAATGCTTATAGAAAGACACTATGTTTATCTTATAAACGGAATTTCTTTTGCACGTTTAGCTTCAATTTCATGGGCCTTAGGATCTAGTGAACGATTATGGTAGAATTGAGCACAATTCGACTGCCTAGATCCCATTTTGTAACTTCGAGGCGAAATAGAAGGATTGATCTTGGTAGGACACGGGATGACAGTCCTGGCGCTTCGTTGACACAACAAGAGCCAAATCAGCCAAAATCCCAACATTTTACCCTCGTACCCCCTCTAAGCCTTGAATAGGATGGTCTGACCACCGTCCGACATTTAGCCATTTGGTTACGTAGCCTATATTATCCCTAACCCTGAGCTTTATTGTTGGTCACGTTTCTTTGATTACCCTACGAGTGGACTTAGTTGTTGCTTTAGACACACTTGCTGAAGCAAGTGTGGGGTGGGAGATGGTGCGTGTTTCGAGAAGATGTGGTTAGTACGAGCTAGTATTCTGAAGGGGAGGAGCTCGAGTTATTTATTGATTAGGCCGTTGGTTCGAGAAATAAAGAAAGTCTGAAGAAAAAAAGAAAAAAAAAACAAGAAAAGAAAAGTGAATTGAAAAAAAATTGGAAAAAAATTAAATAAAGTGTGAATAAAGAAATCGAAGGCGTTTTGGTGTTAGTTGATTTGTTTTGAGAAGAAAGACGTAAGATGATTAGGCTCACTCGTGTTTTCTTTTCTCCAGTCCCAAATTTCCTTTCGATTAACCCCGTCCCGAGCTTAACGTTATAACCCTTCAAGTCCTACTGGACCGTGTTTAGCCTTGGTTGGTCCCGATTAGTGGAGATGTTTTTAAAATGAGCTTTAGTGTAGTCGCGATAGCTAAGCGTCTATAATCCGAACCGGTGATTTGGTCTATGTCTTGGGAACTAATTTTCACACATACACATTCCGTTTGTCTGATAACGATTGAGTCAAGATGTCTGCATTCACTATATTTCTTATCATTTACCTTGGCAATGTGAGTGGTTTTATACGCGTTTGTGAAGTTGATCCCTTGGTCTTTTTTAATACGCCTGTTTACTCGAGGACGAGCAAAGGCTAAGTGTGGGGTAGTTGATGGGAGTCAACTTCACTGCACATTTGTATGTGATCTAGCCCCCGTTTATCACTTTATTGGCATGTTTTGGGAAGATATAGACCTGTTTGAGAGCAATATCGAGAGTTATACGCACGGGGAGTTAAACTGTCACATCGATAGGGAACTCCGCTTTAGCGATATTTGACTCTTTTCCGAGCACTTTTGTCTTGTGGAATTATGCGTGGTGTTTGTTCGTCTGTGTTATTGCTGGACCTAAGTGACTCGAGGACCCGGAAGGCGATGCTTTGGACTAAGAGACATGTTCGTGGCACGAGAATTGAATGAAAGTGGAAGAAAAGCCAAGTTTGGAGTGAAGTCAAGGCAAACTGGCGTTTGGCATACCCCAAAATGGCGTTTGCAGTGAGCCTGACCCAAACGGGCGTTTGCCCATTCCAAACGGGCGTTTACAAAGTTGACACTTCATTCAGAAAGTTGGGTTTTCAGCTGGACGAGCGTTCCAATGACCCCCAAACTATCGTTTGGATGGGTTCAGCCCGAATCAAGAAAGCTCATACAAGACAAACGGGCATTCAAGGCAAGGAAAAAGCACGTTCATCGAACATGAAACCCTAATATCATCATATTTTCCAGGCAAACGAGCGTTTGGAAGGACTCTGATGGGCGTTTGTGGCCGACGGAAGTATTTCACCATGCCTGTTCGTTAATCTTTATTTTGACCCATCTTGGATGCATTTTATGGTCAAGTCGTCTTCATAAAAGTTTTAGGTAATTGAACGAGCTTTCCAACGCATCTTGAATCGTTCAAATCGGAACTCTACACAGCAAGTTATCTCTGATTTACTGAAGACGAGTTAAATGGGCCAAGTTGGTCAGCCCAACTAGGTCAAAGTCGCTATTTTCTGCCTATTTAAGAGCGGCTAATCCTAGGAGAACGAATATTCTGACTTTTATTGGCCTAGACTGAGCTCGAGGCCGGCTTAGGTGCTCAACCCAGCCGCTTCGGCGGTTGTTGTGACAGGTTGACATCTAAATAGTCGGATTAGAGCTCTGGACTAGGCCCCGTATTTCAATTTCTTATTTTAGATTTTTAAATATAGAGTAGAATACGATATTCGATCGATAGCTTGGTGGAGTTCGTGCCTGGGATCATTGTGTGAATTAGAGGTTGATATCTTTTGCTGATTTATGATTCAAAAGTCTTGATCTGCAATCTTTAGATCATCATTATTGTGAGTTTTCTGATTTCGATTTGTTTTCTCTCAATATGGTTTTGATTGTGTAGATCATTAGTTTGATGAAATTTACTCTGGATAAAAGTCTTGATTCAGATCCTTGTTTATGCCGTGTAATAGTAAAAGCTTCGATCTTTTGTCTTGTTCATATACTCTTTGCCCTCTGATTTTAACACAAGTTTTGTATTCGATTCAATCTCCTCGTAGGATCGACCTTGGACTCTGAACGCACTACCTACGATCGACCCGGTTCACTGCCGGATAGAAAGTGAGTTTTGCCTAAGGTTTCGAGTTTTATAAATTGTATTTGATCGAGCCGGATTGCGAAATCTCTACTTATCAAGGAGCTGCAGTGCGGCGGGAATAATACTTAGATAGTGTATATTCCTTCCTTGAACTCCTTCAGATAGACTCGGAAAGCTTGCATAAGCAAAACTTCATAAGTCTGCAGAACAGACAAAAAGTTGAGCTCCGCTGGTCGGACTCAACAAAGTTTTCCAAGTCAAACTCATTAAGCAAGGTTTGTACAGAGTCTTGTGGGCAAGACTGTCCATGGCAAGTTCAGTAAACGGCGCCTTAGCCTCCTCAATCCTAAGGTGCAGGCATAATTCAACACTAGGGCCAGCAAAGTCCCCGTGGCCTGGGAAAGCTCGGTCGAAGCCTTGTAATCCCGGATCGCCTTAGCAAATTGGCCTGGAACAGCTGCTTCCAGCGCATTCTTCTCAGCTCGGAGCCTTCCAATGGTGTTCTCCAGCTTGGTCCTTCCCCCCAAAGACTTGTCCTCCGCAACTTGGAGATATTTGGCCTTTTAGGCCTTCAGCTTGGTCTCTTGACACTGGAGTTTCTCCTTGAGGGTTCCGATTCCTTGATCTTTGGACTTAGTCACATCCCTGAGTTTCTGTAGACGGTCAGAGGCCTTCAGATCGACAATCTTCTTCTTCTACTTCACCTTGCTTGCAGAAGATGCAGCAAGTCTTGCAAAGGCCTCTTGGCCAACAAGGAACCCTTGTACAAACGAATTGTCAAGTATGAGAGACACTACTATGTTTTAGTGCAGGGTACAACTGATTCGATGGGGGTATGAACCCCAAGACATGTTCTCGGAAACCGTCCTACTCAAATGACATGGGCAAAAAAACCTCGATTCCCGGGTAGTTATGACAGCGTCATAGCGGTAACTCTGCCAACTGCCAGAGAAGGCCATTGTTAAATTCTAAAAGTCTAGATGAAAGTGGCTGAACAACACCTCTAATAGATCCGACTGCAGAACAAGTAGTTCAGCCAGATCTAGGGGGCTTATGACGAGGGTCGAAGTAAGCCTCACCACGTGTCATCTTTATATTGGATAACCCTTAAGTGAAGACATAACTAATAAGCAGTAAAGGCCAGGAGCCTCAAGTTTTGGTGAATAAACGGACCTGAACCCCAGGTGGGAGGTCAGCTCGGCCCTTCTTAACTTACCACCGCAGGTCGGCTCGGTAAGAGTGAAGGTTGGGTAACGCAGTACAGGTCGAGATGGCCTAAGAGGTTCGACGCAAGTCAGCCAGAACCTTCTTTATTCGTATTTGGAACACGTGCTTAATAATATCAGATAAACATGGAAAGAATCACATGACATAATGACACTGATCCTATCATTTAAATATGTCCATAATTATTCCTAAGTTATAGGGATACACACGAGATTATCCTTAGGGGTCAAGAATTAGAATCCGTGTTGAACAAGGAAACGGACGAGACGTCCTCTATATAAACAATCTCAAAGAACTAAGAGAGACTTGATTCCTGAACAATGACAGGATACATAGGCAACTTGAGAAATAACCCAGGCTCAATCTAAATCACCACCAAACCACCCCCGTTTAACATCTTGTTCTGAGGGTATCTTCTTGAATTAATTGCCAGTAAGAAAAATACGGCCATGATTTATTCATAGACGAGATCCAGCATCGTCAATATGTAAGATCTTTTTGTTCGGAAAAAAATTTACAATGCAATACTTAAGTCATTGTTGGAATCTATTGGTTTAAAGGATTGTTTATTTATATCATTTAGGTAATTACATCATCTCACTCCCTTATGTTGGAGTTTTTAGGTGAAATTGAGTTTTGGAACAAGTGGCGAACAGTCCACTTTAGACTCGGATTTGAAGATTTTACGGAATGAATTTCCAGGAGCTAAAAACGGTTTTGGAAACTACTAATATATTAGTTGATGTTAGGCTTTTGAATCACACGATTCCGATATAGAGTGAATAAGAAATTAATTCCTAAAGGTAGAGCAAAATGTATGGAATGTTAATAAATAATGTGTATTCATTTGTCCTACATGGGAAAAGAGTCTCAAGTGAAGTCACTACTTAGGGATTAGTGTGGCACTTGGAGTCAAGCCCCAAGGGATAAGACAATTGCAACGCCCCTAGACCCCGGGCCTGGAAGCGCTAAATGAGTCATAAATGGTCCGGTCAACTGCTTAGACCGCCGTCCTCGCTTGGTCTAAAAGGGCTAACCCGAGTTGACAAGACCTTTACGTCTCACACTTATATAGGGGTGAGCAGGACTTTACTTTACCGATGTGGGATTTTTACGTCCTCCCAGGATGGCCAAGATTTGTGCCAGTGGATTTGTACAAGTTCGTCCCTACCATAGGATTCTAAAAGTGCCCCCCACCGCCTCTCACGGTGTGGAACTTAGTTCCGTATGGTAGTCGGCTCAATGAATCTGAATGCATACAGACCCCGGTGCAGTTGCGCTTAAGTGAGTCATGAACGGTCTGGTCAACTACTTAGACCACCGTCCTCGCTTGGTCTAAAAGGGCTAACCCGAGTTGACAAGACCATTCCTCGCCAGGACAGCCAAGACTGCTCCCGGATCGTCCCTGCCAGAAGTAACTACAGGCCATCCTTACACCGTTTTCTTGTATGGTGGAACGCATAAGACAGTTTTGTGAAGTAGGAAAGATGTAGATGCTTGTCTGGCTTGTGGCTCGCACGCCGCCGTCCGGCTTGTGGCCTTGGGCTTTGTCAATATTTTCTTTTTGGGCCATCTCAACATTGGGTTTTTTGAATCGAATCAAGTAGCAATTGTTCAGTTCGAAACACTGACTGAATAGAAATATCAGTTCAGACAGGTTCATTGGCACCAGTTCGCCTAAACACAAGTATGTTCGAAATCTGTTGGTTTTCAACCAACAGATAACTTCCAAACTTCCATTTTCTGAAAGGTTGCTTCTCTACCATTATATGCCTATAAAAGGAACATCCTTAAAAGAAAACAGAGACAGAAATTTCATTCCATACATACATTAATTCTACACAAACTTTTTTGCATTCATAAAGTTAAGAGGTAACAAAGACTTATCAGTTCGCCTGCTTTTCCGCATTGAAGTGCTACAACCAGGAAAATGATTGACTGTTGTATCGTAGCAGACTTGTGTCATCACTGTGAGCACATAGTCGAGGAATCAAAGTGTTAAAGACAGCGTTCTACGCGCCTCAGTCAAAACAATAAATTTTCGTATTTACTTATACTTTGTGTCATTCAATTTTCTGTGCATATTGTAGGGTTGTATGAATATGAAAGAAATGTTTTGCAAAATGTTTCTTAATCTCTGTTCTTGAATATTGCCTATTTCATTTTGGATGGCTTATATAATCAGTAATAATCAGATTACATAGTCGAAATCAGAGAACTATATTTTCCAACGGCTTATATGTTTTTTTTTTTTTTTTTTTTTTTTTTTTTGTTGAGGGAAACACCTTATATGTTAGATGATGTAAAATTCAAAATGCAATTAATTATGGAAAATGTTATAAATCCCTTTTTTTCACAACAATGTTATAAATACTTAACAGGAACACTTAACTTCGGGGCAATCATGAAAAAATAATTAATACAATTAAATTGAGACGGATATATATATATATATATATATATATATATATATATATATATATATATATATATATATATATATATATATATATATATATATATCCTAAAACGAAAGTTTTATACAAATCGGACTAACGCCGAAAATGAAAAAAAAATAATAGAAAGCCGAAAAAAAGACCGGAAAAAGCCACCACCCAGTGGATAAAAAACATAAAATCTAACAAGCTAGAAACACAAAACAACAAGAAACAAAGGCCAAACCAAGTGCAATACCCCGTAATTTTATAAAAGAGAATTTTCGTCTACAGCTGATTGTTAGTTTTATCATTTATTTTATTTTTTGAGCCGAAGTTTTATCATTTATTAAGAATGGAATTTGTGAGGTAGAAAACAAGTAAATCGAGATTCAGATTAAGGGAAAATAGGGAATTGTCATTAATTTTAGAATTTAAATAAACTTGGAATCCAATTAATTTCAACTATTGACAAATTTCGATCAATCTATATCGTTTATCAATCATAATCCAGAGATACAATATTTATAGGCCAGTCTCAATGCTCGCAAGTCTACTTACAATTACATCAATACCCTTATTAGTCACAATAAATAATAATGCATAATATAATATCGGTATATCGTAATACACCCCTCAAGTGGGAGCGTGAATGTCTCGAACGCCCAATTTGCGAAATAGAAACTCGAATTGTTGTCGCACAATGCATTGGTAAAAATATCAGCCAATTGATGATTTGTCGGTACGTAAGAAGGAAGAATCAGACCATCCGTGATAGCATCACGTACGAAGTGACAGTCGGCCTCGATATGCTTTATACGTTCATGAAAGACCGGGTTTTGTGCAATATACAAAGCGGGCTGACTATCACAAAACAGGCGAATACCAGGGGGCGACGGACACCAAGATCGGCGAGTAACTGCTTTAGCCATTTCAATTCACACATCAGAGATGCCATAGACCGATACTCTACTTCAGCTGAAGAACGAGATACCGTAGTCTGTTTCTTTGACTTTCAGGAGATAGAATAAAGACCAAGAAACACGAACCAACCACTCAATGACCAGCGAGTGAGGGGGCAACTAGCCCAATCAGAGTCACACCAGCCCTCGAGAACAAGAGAACTGTCAGAGTGCAGCAGAATACCTTGTCCCGGATGTTTCTTCAAGTAGCGTACCAACCGTAAGGCAGCATCCCAATGTTCGATTCGTAGAGCCTGCATAAAATGAGACAAGACATGAACAGAATAGACGAGGTCCGGGCGGATGACCCAGTGATAAATAAGTCGTCCAACAAGCCGTCTATACGAGCCCGGATCATCCAAAAAGGCCCGGTTGCAAGAGCCAGTTATGGTTGTGCTTGATGAGAAAGTTAGCTGGTTTGCTCCCAAGTAAACCCGGTCTCATGTATAATATCCAATGCATATTTCCTCACATTCAAGAAAATCCCATCCACATTCCTATCAACCTTGATCCTAAGAAAATATTTGAGAGCCCCGAGATCCTTCATTTTAAAACACTTGCCCAAATAAGATTCAAAAATCAACAGCGCCACTTTATCATTACCGGCAATGATCATATTGTCAACATAAACAAGGATGACAGCTGAATTCCCATCACGATTCAAAGTAAATAACGAATAGTAAAAATAAGACTTACGAAATCCATAGTCACGCAAAGCTGAGGCAAGCTTTGCAAACCAACACCGCGAGGCCTGTTTCAACCCGTACAATGATTTGCGCATCTTGCAAACCAAATTTGATCCCTGCTTCTCAAACCCGGGGGAATCTTCATATAGATGTCCTCATCCAAATCCTCATGCAAAAAGGCATTATGAATGTCTATCTGGTGAATATCCCACCGTTTCACCACACTAAGAAAAGTCCGAACCATAACCATTTTTGCCACAGGGGCAAAAGTCTCTGTGTAATCAATACCTTCTTCTTGGTGATGCCCGAAAGCCACTAATCAAGCTTTGATACGCTGTAGGGTCCCATGCTCGTCATATTTCTCGGTATATACCCACTTACTCCCCAAAGCCTTCTTCCTGGGAGGAAGACGTTGGAAGACCCAAGTACCCTGATCTTCAAGTGCCTAAATTTCTTCTGACATGGCCTTACGCCACCCCTCATGTTTGACAGCCTCCTTAAACGATTTAGGAGGATTCCCCACTGTAATAGAAGCAAGATACTTGCGATGTTTCCTAACCTAACGGAAAAAAAATTAAAAATTGAGCATGGCTATGGCTGAGCAAGACAAGAGTTCGCTACCATACCAGACTATCGTAAAGGAGAAAATGGTGCGGTTTCTTGATGATAGGTTGCAGCAACCCGGCATCGAGTCCATAGTGGCGTATAACGACCATCCGGAGAGACGAAACCGAAAAAACCGACAGACTCGTTTTCTAAATCTTATCGCCACGACGGTGATGGATTCTTCCTTTCAGGTCCACCGTGATACCGGTCGGTGGAGTGATTGTCACCGGTCTAGGGATGGTGACGGACGACGGGCTCGTTGCGCTCCTTGTACTGGTGTTGTGACCATGGATGGGCTATGGCATGGACGTGTTGTGGAAGGAGATTCTTCCAGGCCGAAGGTGCATCAGGCAGTGCATACAAATCGATTGATTGCCCAGCTCGCGGGTTGAGTTTGAATCACGGCTTAAACGAATCAGACTCGTGAACATTACACTAGGCTAATGGCAAGGAATTGTAGACCTTTTAATTCGCTTCTAAATCGCGAGATCTATTGGTGGTAAGTACTTGTGGATTATTGATACGGGGCTACTCACCACGTGACGGGTGACCAAAAATTATTTGTTGATTTACGACCTATTGAACTTTGTTCGATTAGCTTACCGGATTGACGTTAGTCGTTTGCAACCCATTCGAGAACGGTTATTTTGTCGGGGAATTTACGACTTTTGAATGTTTTATACGTACCAAGATTAAATTGTAACTTAATTTCGGCGTCTCAATTTTTGGACGATCATAATTGTGTGATGCAACTCACTGATCGTTTATATATTATGCCGGACCTAGTGACGAGGACACTGATTGGATTGGGTGAGCGTGTGGATGGACTTTTTCTTTTCTTGAGAGTTCCAAAGGTTCAAGTTATGGCAGTTGATGGTGGACAGACTAGAGATTTGTGGTATTGGAGCCAGAGGTCACGAGATCGAACCCTTGTTGGAACATATTTAAAAACAATTGTGCAAGTGTTGGGAGAGATTGCCACACTCTTAAAAAAAATTGTGCAAGTGTCGGACAGATGGCCAACACTTGAGGGGAGGGGTGTTGGGACAGATTGCCCACACTCTTAATGTATAAGGAAATATAGTAGCACATTTACTACCACCGATTGATTTTAATACAATAGTAAACGCTTGATCCTAACAACTATTTAAATTAGAAATTCTCCACTAAAAAAAAGATATTCTCTTAATTGGCTCCCCAACAAATATCATACCACGTGATTTTCTAAGCAATTATTCGACAAAATAGTCGACTTCTCCGCTCCCACAAACCCAATGTGTTCTTCTCCAAATTTAAATAACTTTCTGTTTTTCAGCCATATGCAGTCAAAACTATCAGAACGAAGATGAGATCGTTTTGAGCTACTCACTAAGCTAAGCAACAAAGTAAATATTTCTATTTTCTGCTATATTCAGTTCATCCTGCACTTTAAAATTAGGTTTCATAGTTTTGTCATCGTAGAATCATATATTCTCGCGTAATTTTGACTTAAGATGCGACATTGTGTAGGTTGATGCTCGTGGTTCCGAATTAGTCTACAATATCAGTGGTTAAAGACGTAATTTTAAGGTAAGGAGGTTGTACGATTAATTAATTAATACGATAATTTTTAATTATTTCTTTTATTATGTTTTCAGCAATTTTTGTAATTGAGATTTTGGAAAGGACGCAAGTAGGCGAGGTATATTGGGACTTTCCAGCTCTGTCGTGGCTCATGTTTAATTACATCATGTTTTTTTGTACATGCATGATATTTTCTGATCATTCAGTTTTCTACATTCTGCATAAATGTAGTTTAAGGATAGGATGGAGCAAGGTGTATTGATTTGGTCTTTATATGTGTGAAGTAGCATGGTTTTGGAAAATTTATGTCAGTAGACCCATGCATGGATATGGGGAATATAGACCCATTTGGTCTTTAGTCAGTAGACTAGACTAAGTAGTAGACAAATAGGATATATAGCTAGAACACCGGTAAGGTACCGTTTTACATTGCAAAGTTACCCAGATATGGGGGATATAGGTCATTCCCTACCGTGGTGCGGGTTGCAAAACAAGCTTTGATAATGAGCAGCATTATGCGAGGTACTCTTGTCTAGTTGTGGAATTTATGGAAGACTTATGCATGGAAGACCCATGCATGGATGACCAATGTATGATAGTTCATTTCAAGGATGGTATGCTAGATTTTTGTCTATATGAGGGAGATTGATTCTTATCAAGCATGTTTTATCATCTGTACCAATACCTATTATTGCTGCTTTGAGGCTCCCTATCTTAGTTTTTAATAAGATTGAGCACATTCTATCTCATTTCTTATGGTTGGATACTTAACACTGTAAAAGACACATATGGAGAAAATGTCTGCTACCATGCTTTGGAAGATGGTCTGGGGATCAAAGATCTCAAGGTTTTGCAGAAAGCCTTTGCCTGTAAGTTGTGGTGGAAACTTAGATAGGGTCAAGGCCTTTGGACTAAAACTATAATGGCAGGGCCCTTCCCTCTTTATAGATTATATAGCTGGAAATCGCTTGCTGGTGTTCAGGAAGTTGTTGATGATTATATTTTTACCAAAGACAACCTTTCAGCAAATGGATTTGCACTTTTGAAGCTTCAGGTCATTTCAGTGTCAAATTAGCTTATGAACTGCTCAGACAAAAGAAACCTACTTATATGACTTAAAGAAGATCTTGAAGCCTTATGTGCCTCTGAAATACTCAATAATCATGTGAAGAATAGAGCATGGTTTTCTTCCTTTTGATCATCAGTTAAAAAACTTCGGCATACATGGGCCTTTTAAATGCATGTTTTGTAATGAGGTGGAAACTATTGACAATGTGTTTTGGGAGTGTGGCCATTCTCAGAGAATCTGGAATTATTTTCAAGATATCTTGCACTGGGTTCATCATGTTACTACTCTTAATGATTGCCTTAAAAGCTGGGGAAGGCCTCGTTTCCATGGTGCTCTCAAAGTGTTTCCTCATGTAGTTCCTTTAGTCATTTGTTGAGAGATCTACTATGAAGATGGAAGATACAGCCCCAAGATGATCATCAAAGATATTTTCACAACTCTTAAAACTATCCGTGCATGTGCCAATCTGATGAGAAGTAATACAAATGATGACATATTGATTTCTTCTGGAATTCTCAGTCAGTTCAATGCTAAAGAAAATCCTAATTTTTTGGCCGTCAATTGGAGCTTTTCCTCTAAAAAACCAGTTCAAAATGAACTCATATGGCTCATCTCTGGAAATCCTGGTTTGGCAGGTTGGGTTTATATCATTAGGGATGCAAATGGTAATGTGATAGCTGCTGCTCGCGAGGCCTATGGTATTATTACCAATATGCAGGCTAAAATTAACGCCCTCCTTGCTGGGATTACACACAGCATTCAACTAAATCTGATCAATGTTTCCCTTGAAATTGATTCTCATGTTTTGGCAGATATGGTGCTTGAAAAAAGACAAGTCCCTTGGAGATATATGACTGACATCCTATAGATCTAGAATCTAATCCCGCTGCACGACTTTTCACTCACACACATCTACAGAGAAGTTAATGGACCTACTGATTTTCTTTCAAATCTTGCTAGCACCACTCAAAACTCCAAGTTGTTGGAAGGTCACCAAATCACTGGTGGTCTAAGACTCCTTATAAAGCAGGATCTTCTTCAGCTCCCTATCATCAAAATCAAGAAATGAGATATACTTTTGGCTTACTCCTCTAGGAAGCTCTCTTCATCTTGATGAGGGGTGCAAACATGTTGTTTATTTCCTCTTTTTGCAGCTGGCTTCCCCTCTGGTTGATCACTTTAATGCTAGCCAAAGATCTTTTTTGCAGGCAGACCTACATGGACCAGAAGCAACATTTTTGGATCCATGCACTTTGGAGAAGACTCACCAGAATCTGGATGATAGCTTGGCTTTGGAGGCAGTTAAAGTTTTGCATAGGGCTGGAAAACAAATCTTGCTGCTCTAGTTTTAGGATCAGTTTTCTCTTTTGTATCCAGAGTATTTCTTTTGCTCTCCCTAGCCATAGGTTCTATCTTGAGTTTTTCTTCCCAATGCATGGGGAGCCATACTCTTTCCTTAGCATCCGGATTTCCCCACATTGGGTTTGTCGGCCTAAGGTTTTAAGGAGGTGGTGACCATGCATTGATGACGTTATTTTTTCAGGTGTGCCAGGAGTTGGCATTGTAACACAATAGGTTTCCCTTCTTTCTTAATAAAACTGAACTTTACTATAAAAAAAGATAGCTGCAGCAGTAATATGATTTGGTGACAAAGTTTTGAGTGTTTTGTGTCAATGATTTCGTTACTTGAAAAGTATTTCTAGTGACAAATGTCATTAAAGATTTGGAAGCTCTGGTGACAAATATAGAGGTTCGTCATAGGAGAATATGTTTTGGTGACGAATGTAAAGCTTGTTAGCACAGAACCCTTTAGCGATGCCGCATAGGCAACAAACAGGGTGAGGATAACTTTTCTTTGCGATTACCTTTACCGACGATAACAACACACTTTTCGGAAGAAATTTTTCGTCACGAAAAGGTTCTTTTTTGTATTGTGAGTTGTTCTGTCAATTAATACTTGTTTCGTTTTCCGTGTGTTCCGATGAATGTGTCTTTTAAACATCCGCTCTTTTGTATGATAAAACTGTTTTGTTAGGTTACATATGTATTTGGTCACGAGATGTGTACGTGTCCAGTGGCATTTTATCATTTTAGCATTGTCTATGACTTAGGCTGTTACAATTGTTTCATTAGCTATTCTTCGACTTTTCCTTTGTTTTGACCGTTTTAATGGGTAGTTTCTCTTCCACACCCTCTTTGCCCAAAACCGCCACCTTTTGATGCATAATTTTTTTCAATTTCTTTTATTAAATGTGAATTTATATTAACCAAGGGATACCTTGGTTAATTTTTTAATTCTTTCTTGTTAAAATCGGGAGGATGTTGTAGAATTTTTGTCTTCTCCTCACCAAGAATTGCCTTTCAAGTGAGAGGGCTAATTTAGTCGCCAAAATGAAAAACGCATCTCATCCTGAACTTTTGTTTCCGAAAGTTCAACCCAAAAATATGCTTTAAAAAATCAGATTTTAAAATCATTGATAATTTGCCATCAAAGCAGGCAAAGCTTGGCGATGCAACGGCGGACCTAGTAAGGTGGCGGGGTGGTCTGATGATCATCCCGTGACGAGGGTTGAACTGAGTATCGTCATGTGTCATCTCCTAATTAATCAAACATTAAATGAAGACATAAAAACTATAAAATTAAGGGCCAGAAACCCCACTTCACGCCTAAGGGCAGATCCGAATCCCATGTGGGATATTGGTCCCGCTCCCCCGACCAACACAGGTCGGATAGGTCGCAACAGAGCTGGGCCAGTGCAGTTCAGGCCGAGACGGCCTGGGGGGGCTCGACGCAAGTCGGCCAGAGCCTCATTTATATGATAATTAGCCCACGTGCTTATGAGATAATTATGGGAAGATCCTAGGGATCCTTTACCCATTAAGACTCTGGTTTTGATATTTAAACTATCCATAATTATCCATAAATTATAGGGATATACACGTAATAATCCTTAAGGACTAAGAATTAGAATCCTTGCAGGACAAGGCTTTGGACGAGACGTCATCTGTATAAACAACCCCTAAGAAACTACGGAGACTTGATTCCAATTACACACATTGGATACGTAGGCAACTTGAGAGAAACTAACTCTCAGGCTCAGTATAAAACAAACCCAAAATCACCTTCCCCATTGTTTAGAGTTCTTGTTAAATCGGTCCTAGAGGTAATTAGACCCGAATTATTCATACATGAGATCCAGCATCATCAATTGGCGCTAGAATGAGGGTCTTCTATCGGTAATGGATCGAGGTTGTTCGTGATGAAGTTAATGGCAAAAACTTGCCAAAAATGCTGTCAGATTGGAGGCTTATTGCCAGAGATTGCACCGTTGGAACTAGAATTACACCGTTCATATTGAAGAATAAGGAAGGACGAACAAGCCTTCCAAATTTCGTGCCGATCGGAGTCCGTTTTGATGCCCTATCGTCACCGGAAAGTTACTGGTGCTGCACCAAAAACACAGCAGTCAGATCAACGGCTTATTGCCGGATATTCCACTTGTGAAAAGAAAATTCCACCATTCAGATTGAAGAATAAAAAGGGATGAACAAGCCCTCCAAATTTCATGCCGATCGGAGTCCGTTTTGAAGCCTGATCGTCGCCGGCAAATTGCTGCTGCTGTGTTACCAAAAACACAGCAGTCAGATCGACGGCTTATTTCCAGAGATTCAACCGGTAAAAAACTAATTCCACCATTCAGATTGAAGAAGAAGGTGGGACGAACAATTCCCCCAAATTTCGTGACGATCGGAGTCCGTTTCAATGCATGATCGTCACCGGAAAGTTGCTGTTGCGGCTGTGTCACAAAAAACACAACAGTCGGATCGATGGCTTATTGTCGGAGATTCAACCGGTGAAAAACGAATTCCACCGTTCAGATTGCAGAAGAGGGAAGGACGAACAAGACCTCCAAACTTTGTGCCGATCAGAGTCCGTTTCAATGCCCGATCGTCTCCGGAAAGATGCTGCTGTATCACCAAAAAAAGCTGCGAATTTTCTTCATCCAAAATCTCCAAGATCTTAATCCAAATCTCCAGAGCTCGGCCATAATGAGCCCCACCGAATGAGCTCATGCAACATGAGCTCGCCCCGTATGAACTCCCAAGCTATGCAAGTACGAGCTCTCCAAGTACAAGCTCTTATTGACATTTATTTCCGTTTCTACAACTTAATTGAGCAAATCTTTAATAAGACCGAACTCGGCTCGGAATCATGTTTGGAGCTCTAATGAGCGAATCTTTAATAAGACCGAGCTCGGCTCGGCATCATATTCTATAAAACCAAGCTCGGCTCGGCATAATATTCTATAAGACTGAGCTCGGCACGGCATCATATTCTATAAGACTGAGCTCATCTCCGCATCATATTTGGAGCTCTATTGAGCGAATCCTTAATAAGACCGAGCTCGGCTTGACATCATATTTGGAGCTCTATTGAGCAAATATTTAATAACACCGAGCTCTGCTTGGCATCATATTTGGAGCTCTATTGAGTGAATCTTTAATAAGACCGAGTTCGACTCAGCATCATATTCTATGAGCGAATCTTCCATAAGACCAAGCTCGGCTCGGCATCATATTTGTAGCTCTCCCTTGAGCGAATCTTCCATAAGACCGAGCTCGGCTCGGCATCATATTTGTAGCTCTCCCTTGAGCAAATCTTTTATAAGACCGAGCTCGGCTCGGCATCACATTCTATAAGGCCGAGCTCGGCTCATCATCATATTTGGAGCTCTCCCTTGAGTGAATCTTCTATAAGACCGAGCTCGGCTTGGCATCATATTCCATAAGACCGAGCTCAGCTCGACATCGTCTTCTGACTCAACATAACTTCTGAGCTCTGTAGGTCAGGCTCTAAGTTCACAAAGGATGAACTAATTAAGTCTGCAGGACGGACCAATCGAGCTCTGCAGGTTAGGCTCTGAGTTCATAAAGGATTAACTAATTAAGTCCGCAGGACGGACCAACTGAGCTCTGTAGGACAGACTCTAAGTTCACAATGGATGAACTAATTAATTCTGCAGGACGGACCAACCGAGCTCTACAGGTCAGGCTCTATAAATTTACAAAGGATAAACTGTTTAAATCCGCAGAATGGACATCGGAGCATCAAAGGAAAAAGCTAAGGCAAATGCTTTAAATTGAGTATGCCATCCAAAAACTATTAAGTTGTTGCATGGCATACTGGAGGGCTAGAATAGCATATCAGATGAGCAGACAACCGAAAAATTTGCAAGGAAAATAACCGGAAAAAGCAAGGTAAGTTGCAAAAAAATTCATATACTATAATTTTTGTACTTATACAATTTTTTATATGACCAAAAAACTAAGTCTGCAGGTCAGACTTCAAAAATAAAGTCTCCCTGAGCAGACCCTAAATAATCAAGTTTGCATATCAGACTTCAAAAATAAAGTCTACCCGAGCAGACCCCAAATAATCAAGTCTGCAGGTCATACTCCAAAAAATTAATTCTGCCCGAGTAGACTCCAGAAAATTAAGTCTGCAAGATAGACAAGCCGAGCTCGGCAAAACGGACCCCGCTCAAATCATTAAAACTGACATCTGAGCTCCGCTGGTCGGACTCAGCAAACATATGTCATCAAATTTTATTAAGTCTACGGGACGGACTAACTGAGATCTGCAGGACAGACTCAGCACATGAGCTCTGCAGGTCAGACTCGGTAAGTTTTCAAAGGACAAACCCATTAAGTCCGCAGGTCGGACTCCAAAGATTGAGTTCTGCAGGTCGGATTCCACAATGTTTGCTGGTCAGACTCATCAAACTGAGCTCCACATGTCGGATTCAAAATTTGGTAAAGGACCAACTCATTAAGTCCGTAGGACGGACATAGACTTGAGATCTGCAGGTCCGACTCAGTCAAAATTATTAGGTCTACAGGACGGACCAACTGAGCTCCACAGATTGGACTCGGTCAAATTTATTAAGTCTGCAAGTCAGACTCAAAAAATTAAGTCTACCTGAGACTCAAAAAAACTAAGTCTGCAGGTCAGACTCAAAAAAAAAAAAGTCTGCCCGAGCCGACTTCCAAAAATTACGTCTGCCTGAGCAGACTCCAAAAAATTAAGTCTGTCTGAGCAGACTCCAAAAAATTTAGTCAGCAGGTCAGACCCAATTAATTAAGTTTGCAGGATAGAGACTGAACTGAGCCCTTTAAGTCAGACTCAACAAGTTTGCAACAACTAAGAGAACTTAATAAGATATGGCAAAAACATTGTACATGTTATAATTCCTGAAACTTTTCTCCAAAGTCTGCAGGACAGACTAAAAAACTAAAATAAAAAAAATGTAAGTCTGCGGGACACACAAACTGAGCTTCGCAAAATGAACTCAGAAAAAACTCGCTAAGTCAGCAGGACTGACAACTTAGTCTGCAGGTCGGACCTAGCCGCATTTGCTAAGTCTGTAAGACAGACCCGAACTGATCTCCGCAGACCAGACTCAGCAAGTTGGCAATAGCCAAACTCACTAAGTCTGTAGGACATACCCGAACAAAACCTTAACAAAAGTCTAAGTATGCCATCCAACACTATAAGTTAATGCATGGCATACTGAGGGTCAAGACACCCCACGGCGGATCATAGTAAGTGCTGAATATAAAATTAAGTCAAGAAAACTTGCAAAAGTTTGCATATATTAAAACTTGCAAAAATTTGCATGTATTAAAACTTTGTACAGGAAAAAATTGGAAGCATTTCTCCAAAGTCTGCAGGACAGTCTCCAAAGTTTGAGCTTTGAAGGTCGGACTCGAATGCTTCAGCTCCGCAGGCTGGACCCGAAAAGTTTGCTTAAGTCTGCTGGACAGACATCAACTTTCAGAACTCTGCAGGTCGGACTCAACAAATTTTGTAGGTCAAACTCATCGAATTAAGCTCCACAGATCGGACTCACCGAGTTTGCAGAACAAACTCGCCCAGTTAGCAGGACGGACAAAAGTATGAGCTCTCTAGCTCAGCCTCCGTAAGTTTGTAGACCAAACATCCTTAGTTCGTAGACGACCTCAAACCGAGCTCCACAGGTCGGACTCGTAAGAAAACCTGTCCGCAGGACGGTCTCGAGCAATAATCCACAGGACGGATCCAAATTTCAGAGCTTTGCAGGCCAGGCTCATTAAATTTGCGGGACAAAGTTAGTTCGTAGATGAACTCAAACTGAGCTCCGTAGGTCGGACTCCTCAAAAAGCAAGTCCGCAGGACGGACAGAAATTTAGAGCACTAGATGTCAGGCTTAATGCGTTTGCAAAGCTGAGCTCCGTAGGTCAGACTAACTCTAAACAGCCGGTCTACAGGTCAGACTCGCGCAAGTCCGCATGTCGGATAAATTTTCAGGCTCCACATGTTAGGCTCGCTAACTTTGTGAAGTAAACTTCCTAAGTCCCCAAAGGGACCCGAGCTGAGCTGCGCAGGTCGGGCACCTAAAAATACAATGACACATAAATGAAATGCAAGTTCAAAAACCTAAGAAGCATTAAGGGCTGAGCTCTACCCAGACTCTGTAGCAGGGGTAAGATTCTCCACAGAAGCATTGACCTGGGGCAGCCCGGTAGGGGTCGTTGAAGCAGAAAGCAGCAGCCGTAGAAGGCACAAAATAAGGAGTTGCCGCAACATTCTCAAAAACTGTTCAACTTCAGAAGACATGGGCATGAATGGCAGTGTCATAACTATAACTATGCCACCTGGCAGAGTAGGTCATTGAAATATTCTACTAGCCTAGATAACAGTGACCGAGCAGCACCTCTAACAGATCCGACCTCACAACGAGTGGTTCAGCCAGATTTGTGGGGCTTATGACAAAGGTTGAACAGAGCCTCACCACGTGTCATCTCTTAATTGATCAAACATTAAATAAAGACATAAAAACTATAACATTAAGGGTCAGGAGCCCCACTTCACGCCTAAGGGCAGATCCGAACCCCATGTGGGAGATCGGTCCCGCTCCCCGACCAACACAGGTCGGATAGGTCGCAACGGAGTTGGGCCAGTGCAGTTCGGGCCTAGACGGCCTGGAGGGCTCGATGCAGGACGGCCAGAGCCTCCTCTATATGATAATTATCCCACGTGCTTATGAGATAATTATGGGAAGATCCTAAGGATCCTTTACCCATTAAGACTCTGGTTTTGATATTTAAAATATCCATAATTATCCTTAAATTATAGGGATATACACGTAATAATCCTTATGGACTAAATTAGAATCCTTGCAGGACAAGGCTTTGGACGAGACGTCCTCTATATAAACAACCCCTAAGGAACTACGGAGACTTGATTCCAATTACACACATTGGATACGTAGGCAACTTGAGAAAAACTAACTCTCAGGCTCAGTCTAAAACAAACCCAATATCACCATCCCCATTGTTTAGAGTTCTTGTTAAATCGTTCCTATAGGTAATTAGACCCGGATTATTCATAGACGAGATCCAGCATCGTCACCCCGAAATTTGGAAGAAAAAAAAGAGACTTTATTCGCACCACAACAAACCTACCGCTACGTCACTTTATACTTCATACAATAACTAAAAGCAAAATCTACCTTTGCACCACATTGATTTTGAATATTTTTCATTTTTAATTTACACCACGTTCTTATACTATTTCCACACCGATTTTTATAACACTATTTAGTCCAACACTTCCAAAATTATATAAATCATCCATCTTCATCCAAATCACATTCTCCGGCCACCACCACCACACTTTTCCACCATCTCCACCATCTTACACCTTAAACCATTTCATCTCCCACTACAATTCTTCATCCTCTCACTTGCGCCACACCTGAAGGCTAAAACCAAAGAGTAGCAAAAGCATCAACTTGTGAATCTTGAAACGAAAATCAAAAGCAAACATGTTTTCTTGCATTTCTCTTCAAAACCCGGATTTTGTTTTCTTCTCTAAGAATCAAATCTCAAAGATTTTTGTGGTGACTAGTGATGCAGAGCAAATGGAGTAAAGTGAAGCTTGCTTTAGGCACAAGAATGTGTCTTTCCATTCCTAACGCTGGAGGATGATTCTCCAGCATCGATGCCGGAGAGGTTTTCTGATGCTGTGTTGTTGTCATCGGTGGTGAGCTGACTCATAGCTAGAAGCTCCAATAGCTACCTGTAAATTATATAGTAGATTCAGAGTACCTTAATAGCGGAAGAAATCATCAGGATCGTTTCCCTACATCCATTGTTACTCGACTACGTCTCCGTTGTTGCCGTCTTGATGAGAGGATTCCGACATCTCTCTCCTTGCCTACAACCGTTATGTGTTGGTTTCTTTCTTATACTTTATGATGGAGTAAAGCATTGCTTTTATAGGCGGAGAGAGGGCCGAAATCCGAATGATCTAGGGTTTAGCTTTAATCTCGGCCGTCCATCAAAACCGAGTTTTAATCGGATTAAAACTCCTTTTAATTAACCAATAAATAATAAATAGCATATTTCCTAGGAAAAACGAATTTCCTATAAGACCATTATTACGGGGAAGAAAATTAATCGGGTTCAATTAATAGTCCGACTTAATTTTTCTTACATTCTCCCACTTGGTCGATAGGAACAATCATCAGTGTATTCCTTTCAAGGATCATAAGACGCGCGTTATATGCTAAACATTTCCTTTAGTCGGTTAGCGTAAGTGTCATCATTAATCTAGCTATCAATGGGAGTCATAGCGGTTACACATCATTCTGCAACATGCTCCCTTCTATGTACCACAACATTGACAACCGTCTTAACTAGACCATAAGCGAAGATTACATAAACGGTCCCGTTATGTCTTTGCAAGAGACGATTTCTGTCATAATATATCCATTTGTAAGGTGTACACAATGGAAAACAGAAAACAATAATGATGTAGAAGATTAACATCAGGAGCTCAACATATGTCAAACGTAAGTACAAAATAAATGGCAGAACATGCTAATTAGGAGCTATCCTCAAGACTCATGCTTTCAGTGTCTCTCTGTTATGTCTTTGGGGGTAGTCCTTTAGTAAATATGTCTGCAACAATAAGATTTGTCATTATATGTTCAATGACAAACAAATATCTTCTAACATCTTGCTTCAGTAATAGATATTTAAGGTCCATGTGTTTTGGTCCCTTAGATTTCATGTCATGATTAGAGGATCCATGTCCCCTAGATTGCAGCCTCATAACATGCCACGTACTCTACATTCGTGGTGGATGAGTAAATCAACTATGAACTCTGGCTTTTCCATGATACGGTACCTCCGTCTAGAAGATACACATAGCCAAGAGTACAAAGTCTGGTGTCAGTACATCCTCCAAAATCCGAGTCTGAATAACCAGTCACCTGTGGGTGTCCTGATTGTCAATATGTGAGCATGTAATTCTTTGTTCCCTTAAGTATCTCAGTAATTTCTTAGCAGCTTTCCAATGAGACATTCTTGGATTGCTTTGAAACTTACCCAGCATGCCAACAACATAACTAATGTCAGGCCTTATACAAACCTGTACATACTGTAAACTTTCTACAAGAGAAGCATAAGGATGTTTTTCCATTTCTTTACATTCCAACTCATTCTGCGGAATAATATTAGAACAATAATGGAAGAACATGTCATCATGCCAAACTTCCAAAACTTTATCAACATAGGTTGTTTGAGACAATCCTAAAACATTAAGTGCCCTGTCATGGAATATTTCTATCCGTAACACATAGGAAGCCCCACTTAAGTTTTTCATTTCAAAGTTCTTGAAGAGATCGGCCTTGGTTTCATGTAATACACCAAGATCACTGTTGGCCAATGATAGATCACCAATATACAGAATCAAAAATATGAACATACTCCCACTGATCTTGAGGTATATGCAAAGGTCGATTGTGTTCTCATTGAAACCGAAAACAGTAATGGTTTCATGTAACTTTAAGTAACGTTACCTCAAAGCTTGTTTCAGTCCATATATTGATTTCTTAAGCTTGAGACCATGTCTTCATGACCGTCAACATGAAATCTTTAGGGTCGACGATATAGACTTTTTTTTTTCTTTCAAGTCTCCATTCAGAAAGGTCATTTTCACATCCATCTGGTGTAACTCGAGATCATAATGAGCTACTAGTTCCATGATAATTCTAAAGGAGCCTTTCCTGGACACAGGGGAAAAGTCTCATTATAATCAACGCCTTCTTTCTAATTGAAATATTTGGCAACAAGTCGGGCTTTATATCGTTCAATATTTCCATGACAGTCGTGCTTGGTCTTGAATACCCACTTACAGCCAACTGTTTAGTGTCCTGAAGGTAATTGAACGACTTCCCATACTTGACTTTCATCCAAAGATTTCAATTATTCTTGCATGGCATCAATCCACTTACTAGAATTAACTTCCTTAATGGCTTGTGAAAATGAAACCGGATCTTTACTTGTCCCTTGTTCATATTCTACTTGATAAAGCATATAATCATTAGGAATAGCAGATCTCCTTTGTATTTGAGATCTTCTTAATGCCGGTTCCTGTGATGCTTCATTACTATTTTCATTGGCGATGATCTCATCATGGAGTTGTTGATCATTTATTGGATTTTCTTCATTGTTCAACGGTTCAACAATGGAGAGATTCCCAATACTTTTCGGAGTAGTGTTAAAAGCGGACGGTACCCTTATTTCCTTTATGATCACATCACAAATTTTATCACTCCCATCGATTTCGCCATTCTCATGTAGAGTATAGCATTACCGGTTTCAACAATTCGTAATATGGTTAGGACAATAAAACCTATATCCTTTGGATTTTCTGGGTAACCTTGAAGTAACCACTATTTGTTCTAAATCCAATTTCATTACTTATGGATTGTAAATTCTAGCCTCAGTTGGACATCCCCATGTTTGGAGATGCTTCAAATGAGGTTTCCACCCTTTCCACCGTTCAAAAGGTGTCTTTGGAACTGCCTTACTAGGAACCTTATTTGCAATATAAACAGCTGCGCGTAAAGCATCCATCCACAATGATATAGGCAAGTCAGTATGACTCGTCATAGATCTAACCATTTTCATATACGTACGATTCTGCCTTTCTACTACACCATTCCGCCATGGAGATCCAGGCATTGTGTATTGAGCAATGATTCTAGCTTTTAGAGAATTTTTTTTTTGCAAAAGGTCCAGGATGTTGTCCTGTTTCATCATACTTTCCATAAAATTCACCACCTCTATCCAACCTTATGATTTTCACCTTTCTATCTTGTTGCCTCTCGGCTTCAGTTATGAACATTTGTAAAGTGTCCACAGGTTGAGATTTGTCATGCAACAAGTATAGATAACAATAATTTGAATAATCATCGATAAGGGTGATAAAATACTTTTCTCCTCCAAAGGTGGGAGCATCAAAGGTCTACAAATGTATGTGTATATAATTTCAAGAAGCTGGGTACTTCTTGTGGCTAAATTGAAATACAAAATATTTAATGAGGCTAATTTAAACAACACTTGCATAAGAGTAGAGTATACACAAGAAAATAAGGTGCTCCTGTGGGTAGTCACCATAAATTCTACACATAATGTCGTGATACTCACACATAATTAAGTGATTTTTTGTAAAGAAGACGAACAAGGTATCTGTGGATATCCTTGACCTTCATATACACACTCTATAATTCTTTATGTTGTGTTGGTAATGACGAGTTTCATCAAAAGGAGTATCATGTTAAATTTGTACAAAAGGGCTACACTTAAAAGCTAACAACTGCAAACATCAACTAATTAGGGTCAAATATCAATGTATTCCTTAAATTGACATATCCATTATTTGAACCATTTGTCAATTCAACTGAATATCAATAAATTTCAACCACTTCACATAATGTGATCAAAACATTAATTCATCATAATGTCAGGTTGCTGTGGCTACACCCAACATTTTACGCATTGACACTCAAAACATTGACAATCATACAGAGGTCAACTAAACCTTATGTTGACATATACATGTGCAATGTAATACTTAAATATGGTTCAAGTATACATGTATAATGCCTTAATAGACTTACAAAATAAATATGTCATGATCTAATCACTAAATATAATGTGAATAGTCTTCATATGTCAAGAATTGATTTCTTTGTGACAATACTCTAAACTTGATGTAACTATAAGACATATTTATAATCTTTGCAAAAGTCAATAATTTAAAGGCTAAAACTTTATGATATGTCACAACTTTTATATGAACCAAATATCAACAAAATATGTACTTTGCACTTTAATGATATTTAGTCACTTTATCAATATGTGACTTTGTTGCTTCAGATGCCATAACTTAATCATTAACAATAATGAATGGTTGAACACACACAATATGTGACAACTAATATTCAAAGAGTAATCCTTTCAACTCATCACAAGGTAAGTTCACTCTAAGTACACATATCGAAAGTAAAAGCATGAATGAACTGCTATTATAAAAGGAACCAACATCATTAGTCACATATTATTTATCACTTAATGTGCTAAATCATCATTTATTTAAAACGAGAGCAATATGCTAATCAATTAGCTTTGTGTGACTAATTTCTTTGTGTTACCATTTATCACCATTGTAGGTGATAAATTAGTATTTATGCAATATATAAGGTATGATTTGAATGTTTCCACTTAATATGCACATAAATAATAATAATAATGTACACTTGATTATAACCATACATGTGCAGGCTAATGCCACAACACATTCATATCTTCATGATTTTAGTTTTACCAAAATTGCCTCATAATATCACAATTTAATGTGAACATGCAACGAATCAACAAATATCATAAAACTGAAAACACAGTTATAGTAATACTATAATGCGAACATAAAAGTCAACGCCCCTCTATCTGTGTTATCATTCTTTTATTTTATTTTGTAAGTAAACTCATGAACTTTATGGTATTTATATTTTACACTACCTGGATATGCCTACCACCCCTTCTTCATCCTCTGCTCCGCCCCCCTCCCCGCCGATCTGGAAAAAAAAAAGCGATCTGAATCCCAGCCCTCCCTTCTCCGCCCTTGTCATGACACCCAAATGAACAGCCCCATCAGTGCAGTTTTGGATAAAGAACAGAGGAAAATAAATAAATAGAATGTAGCAGAAGTTATGAGAAAGAAGGGGAGTGGGGAGGGGGAGTTTGTTAATTTTTAAAGTGCGGAGGAGGAAATGTAAATAACAAAATTTGGAGGTGATAAAAAATACTTGGTAAAAGTCTTCTTTATTTTTGTTAGTTTGTAAATGTGTTGCAACATGTAAATGACACATTTTTCATTATATAGATTTGTTGTGGTGCGAATAAAGCTTCCTAAAAAAATTTATTTTTCTATAATTGTATTAGTATTAGTGTATGTATATGTAAACAATTCTTCTATTTTTTAATATGATTTATTAGTAGTGTAATGGAAAATGCTAGACTTGGATTTTTTTACTTAGCGTGTGGTTGTGGGTTCAAGACACATTTGAAGTTTTTTTTTTTTTTTTTTTTTTTTTTTTTTTTTTTTTTTTTTTTTTTTTGGTACCTCATACCATTGAACATGCTTATTGCCAGGGGCGGATCCACCACAAGGAGAGGGGGGCACTCGTCCCCCTTGGATCCGGAAAATACTCTACTATATATATTATATATTATTTTCGCCCTCCAAAAAAGTTATATTCGACCTATATCATCTATAATAATCCGATAATTTGAAATAAACTTTTATCATACAAAAAAGAGTACATAGTTATTATCAAAGTGATACATTTAAAATAAAAAAATTAATCAGTTTGAGAATATTGGTTTTCCTCAAAAACATGTTTGTAGTGTTTTAAATCGTTATTGATAGAAGTAGATGAGTTAAAGTATTCGGATCATGCGATGTACCGTCGTGTTTTTTGCGATATATAGTGGTTTTTTTGAATTGTAGATGAAAAAAAAACACTACTATAGAGTTTTTTGATTGCAATTTTTTTAGCATTTTCGCCCACCATCGTCCGGGATTCTGCGTCTGCCCCTGCTTATTGCATTTTTTTCCTTATCATATATCATCTAAGTTTAGTCTTATTTTTTTTCTTTACCTTTTGTACCTTAAGGTTTTCCGTTTTAGCATCGGTTTTTTATTTTTTTTTTTTCTTTTATTTTATTTATTTTTTTTTTCTGCGGGTTATGTATATTTCATTTGAAAACTCAAAACCAAGACCATCACATGATAAATTTTTGGGACCGCCAATGAGGCGCTGTTACATATATGGTTTAGAATTGGGAATTCTACAAGCACAATCAAATTGACATAAAGATGCAACCATCTATTTTGAAGTGATTGACTATTATGGTGAGACTTATATCAATCAATATATATTACACAATAATTAGTTTTATAAATTCCTATTGTGTCATTAGTTGTGTTATTTTGGTTGCGATTGCTCCTTATATTTCTCTTTAGAATATGTCTTTACACGAATGTTACAAATACAAACGTATGTTTGCAAAGTGTGGTTAATCTTCTTTACACTTTAAATATAAGTAATTTAGGGCTTCTAAGGCGTCTCCATTTTTACTTCTGGCACCACATTACTCCTAATATCACAAAAAATGTACTCCGGCACTACGATGATTTTTTATGAACAGACATTGGTGTTCAAAAACGAAAGTCAGTGACACCGACGTTTACGTTATAATAGTGTCACAACTTACAAACGTCACTTCACCGACTTTCGTTTTTGAATAGCAACATCACTAACGTTGGTGTTCCATAGCAACACAGGTACCACTAACGTTCGGTTCATTAAAAAAATAGATACCAATAGTAAAAATAGGATGCTTTAAACCTACCTTAATTTGTTTGGTGAAAATAGGTACATGTTAGAGTACGTCGATGTCAGGGGGGAAATTAGAAATTCAGGTCTTGTCCCCCTCCCCCTCTTGGAATTAAAGTTGCAATTTGAAACAAATTCGTTTTTAGGTAACACTCTGTTAATAGTGGAGTAAAAAGATTTTTTACTCCAACTGATTTTACGACATTATTATTGGAGTAAAAAATCTTTTTACTCCACTATTAACGACGTGTTACCTAAAAACGAATTTGGTCTAAATTACAACTTTAATTCCAAGAGGAGGATGGGGACAAGATCCGAATTTCCAATTTCCCATGTCAGGGTGCATGCATGTGAAATAATGTACGGACGAAGTCCTTCCCACATGATAGAACATGACTAGGCATTCAAAACTGCCATATAATTTGTTTACGATAATTACGCAATGATCACGTGGAAGTTTGTTTTGTTTGTCTGGCTTTTTTTTAAAAACTTGTAACTGTATCTATTTTAGTTAATATATTATTAAAAATGTGTTATATATTTTTTTTTAAATTTGTTAAATGTGTTTTTGGAGTTTCGCAGTGTTTTACGGCCCTTTAAAGCCTTCTATGCCCTGTTACGGTCAATTGCGAACAGCCGCATACCACTTCGGCCTGAAACGGTGCGTTTAAATTTCAGAAATACTTTCAACTTATCTTTTTCACGCGCAGGTGAATATTTCTTGAAAGGTAAACTAGTTGATCAAGTACTTTATATGTTTAAAAGGTTTGGGAATGAGGAGAATTAGCGAAATATTTCATCAATTGAGTAGAAGGGACGGTTTTTGAAACTTTCAGATAAAAGACAAAACTATTTATTCATCGTTTAAATTCACTTGTGTTCGAAATTCATTATTTAAATTCATTGCGAAATTCATTGTTTAAATTCACTAATTTTCAAAATTCATTGTCGAGATTCATTGTCAAAATTCATTGTTTAAAATCACATCGATTTTGGGATTCACTAGGAAGATTCATTGATTTTAGGGATTCATTTGTTTGTCATTCTTCTCGTATAAAAATTATGCGATTGTCCTTCTCCCTATAAAAAATATGTAGTTGTCGTATTCTTAAAAATATTCCAGATTGTGTCTTTATCCCTAATTTTCCATAAAAGGTTTAGAAGTTAGCAACCTTTATAAAATGAATTAGTCTATTCATTCTTTCTGATTAGAAACTTTGCTTCTAAATGATCTTATAAACGTTGTGTTCTTCATTAATGAAATAGCCTTGTATCCTTTTTCTTGGCTAAATTACAATTTTGGTCCTCTAACTAGACACGTTTTTCGATTTTGGTCCTGGTTTTTCTCCGGCGACAATTTTAGTCCTGTAAGTGGTCTGTTTTTCGCAAAAATAGTCCTGAACGCCGGAAAGACCACTTACAGGACTAAAATTGTCGCCGGAAAAAAACCAAGACCAAACTTGAAAACGTGTCTAGTTAGAGGACCAAAATTGTAATTTAGCCCCTTTTTCTTAGTGCGTGTATTTTCTTGTTACTGTTCTTTTAAGTTGTAGTTTTTTTTAACAGCTGAACGATCGATCAATCGGTCGGATCGTACAAATCCGAGTTACACGGGAACACAACAAATACTAAGTATTCGATCATTACATTTCTTCTCAACAATTCTCAAATCAAATTCCTTCAAATAACTACTTTTTCACCAAATATGGTTCAAAAGTAGAGGGAATACCAGGCTACAAGATAAAACCCAAGAAGCTGAAAACTAAGACATATATATTAGGAGCACAACACCGAAAGTAGAGGCAAAATCATGTACAGATTTCTAAGAAGGCTTATAGAATGAAAATAACATTAAACAAAACCGAACCGTGACAATCTCAGGGAGCAAAACAATCAAGAATCATCATATAACATCATTAAGAACCAAAAAGCAGAAAAAATAAACATATAATCCGAATCGGAGTAAAAAACCAGATCCAATTCCATACCTTTATAGTTACACTCTTAACGTCCAAGGATATCAACCAATCAACCCGAAATCCGAATAAAAGAACTACAAAAGATGCATGAAATGAGCGGGATCTAGTATAAAAAGCTTTTCATATAAAAAAGACGACGCCGTCGGCCGCTGTCGCCGGATGTCTGTGCTTAAAGGGAGTGAGGGGCGAAGGGAGATGAAGGAGAGGCGATGGGAATTGTTTTGACGTAGAAAAGGGAAAAAACATTACCCTGATGGACAACACAAATTTTACGTTGGACCTGGTGCAAATCCTAGTTGGTGCACCAAAACAAATAGGAATCCAACATTCTAAAATGGGCTCCTACCTGTAAAAAAACTTTCCACCAATATATCCCTTTGAAAGTGCTGACTTGGTGGTCCAAAACTTGCACCTGGACCACCCTAAAATTTCACGATGGACAAAAGGTAATTTTGAAATCTAAAAACCGATTTGGTCCTCTAAGGGCCGCAGCGGTTCGCAGCGGGGCGTAAAGGGTCTTAGAGGGCCGTAAAGCACCGTAAAACCCCGAAAACACATTTAACAGATGTCTAAAAAAGGTAACACATTTTTAATAATGTATTAACCAAAACAAGTACACTTACAAGTATCCCTTTTTTTTTTTTTTTTTTTTTTTTGAAAAACGATAGATAATCATGAGGATGGTTCCAAACATTTTATGGAAAATTAGGGATAATGACACAATCTGAAATATTTTTAAGTAACAGGACAACTACATATTTTTTATAGGGAGAATGACAACTGCATAATTTTTATAGCGAGAAGGACAAACAATGAATCCCGAAAATCAGTGAATCTCGCTTGAATGAATCCCGAAATCGATTAATTTTGACAATGAATTTCGACGGTGAATCCGAAAATTAGTGAATTTCGACAATGAATTTTGAAAATTAGTGAATTTCGACAATGAATTTCGGCAATGAATTTAAGCAATTGAATTTCGAACACAAGTGAATTTCGATAAATGAATAAATAGTTTTGTCCTTTATGCAAAAGTTTCAAAAGACTGTCCTTCTACTCAATTGATGAAATATTTTTGTCCTTCTCCCTCATTCTCCCAACATTTTAATGGCACAATTTCTTATTTACAAAATTATTTCATAAATAAGTGATAAAAATCAAATCACGATAACCAAGTAGTTTGGCTTAAATGATAAGTGACTTGAGAAAATATAGGGAGGTCACCGGTTCGATTCTCTTCTGAGGCGCTATATTGAAAGAGTTCTTGGTCGGCCTTACCCCTGAGTAAGAGTCAGACTCTGCAGGCACGACCCGAGCCAAACTCTGGATTAGTCGGACCAGTTGGTTCCGGATACCGGGGACTTTAAGCTAAAAAAAAAAAATAAATCAAATCACGATCAACAAAACATTTATTTGCCCCGGGCTAATTAATAAAAAGAAAATAATAATAATCAGCGAGAATAGAGCAATAGACAAAATATAACAACAAAAACAGTTACAAAAAACGCAACAATAATCAGTAACATCAAAGATTACAAGCAAACAATCTGATCATGAAAAACAAAATTGTCTGTGTATTTTTAAAAGCAAATTTATCAATAATAATTTCAAATTTAATATTGTCCGACGTATCATCCTGTTCATGGGCCGTGGTTGGTCGGTTGAGGCAGATTTCTCATTAATATTAACACTTTACTAGTGGGATGTTCGTGCTTTGCACGATGAGGCCCTCGGGTTTTTATTTTTATTTTTTTTTCGTGTTTGAATGGCGAAGTTGTTTTTTATGTGTTGCGTTGTGGGGGTAGGGGAAGATGTGGTTGTAATATATAAAAATACGTCCGTTAAGCATTTTTTTACTGAAAGTAGTTGTGGCTAGAAACACGGTGTACATGTATCAGCATGTTTCTCAAAATACATTGTTCTTTATTCGACTACTGATTGTTCAAATTCAAAGAAGTACTTTCTTGAATATACATGATGCAAGTGACTAATGATGACAACTTTGCACTGTGAAACATCAAGAACTATAGTATTCTTTCAACCTTCTAAAGGAAAAAATATCTGCAACACAATTTTTTTCTCATAAGATATCTTATAATGCAACGCAAGCAATACATGTTTTCCATTATAGAAAGTTAGAAACAATCGAATGGAACTTCTCTGACCATGCGAGAGAATTTTAAAAGCTACCACCGAGAGCCTAGACGTTATGTCGGTGTTATAAAGCGATGGAGATAACATCGGATGCAAGAAACAGAAAAAGAAGCAATCAAACATAAACAATCAAAGGAGATAACAGAAACAAGAAGAACACAGATTTAACGTGGAAAACCTCTCAGTGGGAGAGGTAAAAAACCACGGGCAGAAAAGAGATATTTTATTATGCACTGAATTTTACAGATTTCAACACACTCGGATAATGAGACAACAACTGTATTTATAGGCACAAATCCCTAAACCCTAGCCGCCAGGAATCTTTGTCTGATCTGCCACAAATACCCTTACACGTGTCCTCCTTTTAATGACACTGTATAGCTGTCACATAACAGAATTAACAGATGTGGGACCCTGCTGTATTCAAGTACTCAGCAGACTATCACCCTGCTGATAGTCACCCTGCTGACAGAAGCTCAGTAGACTCCACCCTACTGAAGCACATAATTGAATACACTTCTCAGCTGTCCATCACACAGCTGAGTCTTCAGATTGGTTCCACCAGATGTAGAGTTTAAGTCACATTACTGACAAATCTCCACCTTGACTTCAACTCTCACTAGAGTCAAACAGATTGCATAACCAGATGTACTTGTACCAGATGCATTCGTCAATGCCAGATGTACTTGTACCAGACTATCTCCACAAAGATCCACTCCACCGATCCGCCTCGGTAGAGTTTCGAGAATCGATTATAAGCTTTGAATATTCGGTAAGTCCAGGCAAAGTCGAACTTACTCTTTGAATCGGTTTAGTGAACATATCGCCAGGATTCTCCTTTGTGCCAATCTTTTTCACCACAACCCTCTTCTCATTCCTCAAGAAATGATACACGACATCAATATGCTTGGTTCTCTCATGATGAACTGATCCTTGGCTAAACATATTGCACTTAGATCGTCACAATATATCTCGGCTGATCCTCGATGCAACCCCAAATCACCGACTAGCCCTTCAACCGGATACCCTCCTTAGTCGCTTGAAGAAGTGCCATATATTACGCTTGAGAGTTGATAAGGCTCATCAGAGTTCAAGAGTAGCTTTCGGTGACCACCTGTATTTCCCAATGTAAACACACATAACGGGTCATTGATTTTCATCGTCAACATCACTGTGATAATCAAGATCACAAGAACTCGTGACTGCACCCAAGATCACCTCCATAAATAAGACCAACATCACCGTGTACCTCTCGGTGCACTGAATATCCTTTAATGACTTTCCAGTTGTTCCTTTCGAGGTTGAGCCATAAACTCGCCGACAACACCGATCGCTCGAGCTAGATCAGGCCTAGTGCAAACCATGGCATACATCGATCGCCTAACCATGCACTAGCATAGGAACTTTGACATATACTCCTTCTCTTCTCTTGGTGATTGTGAAGCATAAATGCAGACAAATGAACATTTGATGCCATAGAGTATCTATTGGTTTTGCTGTGCAGACATGCCAAACTTGGCCAATATCTTACGCACATAACCCCTCGCCGAGACAAGAACAATTTCTTATGACTTCTATCTCTCCAAATCTCCATCCCCAAGATTTTCTTGGTCGCACCCAAATCCTTCATTTCAAATTCAAGACTAAGAAGGTTCTTGATTTTGAACATCGACTTCCTTGTCGCAGCCTATTAGCATGTCATCCACATACTGAACAAGATAGATATATGATCCATCTTTCAAATAGATGAAGTAAACACACATGATCATAAGGACTTCATTGTAACCTCTTTGAAGCATAAAATCATCAAACCTTTTATACCATCGCCTTGGAGCTTGCTTCAAACCATACAATGATTTCTTCAACTTGCAAACATAATTTTCCTTTCCAGAACTTGAAAACCTCAGTGTGTCATGTATATCTCCTTATCCACCTCACCATGTAGAAAAGCAGTTTTCACATCTAATTGCTCAAGTTCAGATCATGTTTGTGCCACCATTGCTAGTAACACCACTGATTGAAGTGTGTCCGACCAATGGTGAAAATATTTCATCAAAGTCAACCCTTCCTTTTGATCGAATCCTCTTGCAACCAAACGTGACTTATACGACCCATTCTTCGCTTTGTTATTCCTTCATTTTTCTTGAAAATCCATTTACAAGTCACAACTCCCTTGTCAAGAGTTGTTTGACTAATTCCCAAGTCCGATTCTTTAGTAATGAGTCCATTTCATCTCCCATGGTCGCATGCCACCGAGATGCTTCAGACATGTCATCGCTTTCTGTAAGTAGTAGGTTCAAAGAACCTCTACTTCTTCAAAGAACTTGGAGTGCATATCCAGCCAAATCATCATATTCATATCTCTTGAGGTATCCCAACATTAGATCTTCTAGCTTCTGCTTGGCGCCTAGACTCTGGCGATCAATGTTTGTATGACGCATCGCCGAGGTCTCGATGAGGTGGCTTGGATCGATTCTCGGTTCATTATCCGGATCAAGATATAGTGTTGATTTGGATCCACCGATTGTTGCATATCAAGAGACTCCACTGAAGCTCCACCTGTTTCTCAACACTATCAGATTCAACACCGGGTTTGAGACTCGTGACCTCCCCATCGATGAGTTTAACATAGAATTTTCATCAAACACAACATCCCTGTTGAGGATTACTCTGGACTCACGATGACCAAATTCTATATCCTTCACTCCATCACCATACCCCACAAACACTCCCTTCTTGGCTCTTGGCTCCAACTTCCTTCACTAACATGATAGTAAGTTGACTCCCAAAAACCCTTAGAATCGAGTAGTCGGCAGGGCTTGCTCGACCACATCTCAAATGGTGTCTTGAGATTGATTCTGTGTGAGGGCTCTGTTGATTATGTAGCAAGTTTGTCTTAACAGCCTTCTACCCAAAATCTCCTTGATAAACCAAACTTGAGAAAGCATACATCTTGCCCTCTCCAAAGAGAGTTTGATTCATCCTTTCGCCTACACCATTCTCATTGAGGTGTATTCCTTACGATATGATGTCCGGCAATACCTCGATTGCACAAAATGAATCAAAATCCGGCCCAGTGAATTTCGCACCATTATCTCTGACGAAGCTTCTTGATTTTCTTGCCTAACCGATTCTCCACTAGGGCCTTCCACCGCTTGAAGTTATTGAATGCATCACTTTTGTTCTTCATCATCACCACCCAAGTCATCCTTGAATAGTCATCTATGAATGACATAAAATATCTGTGATCACCCAATGACTCAACTCTTGATGGACCCAGCTGATCTGAATGGATATAATCAAGTGATGCCTTTGTGTTGTGCACCCTGCCGAGAACTTACTACGTGCAACTTCCCAAACACACAATGTTCACAAAAGTCCAGATTCTTAACCTTATATCCTCCAAGAAAACTCTTTGAAGAAAGAACTTGCATACCCCTTTCACCCGTGTGACCAAGTCTCATGTGCCACAACCGAAGTCTGGCTGAGATCAGTGAATCAGCCGAGGATGCAACATCAAGAAGTGCTGATCTGATGAGATCCTTGTAATATATACAAGGTTCCCCTCTTGATGCCTTTGAGGACTACAACTGAATCTTTAAAGACATTCAGCTGTCCACCTTCACCCTTGAAATTGAACCCCTTGCTGTCCAGTAGACTAAGAGATACCAAGTTCTTGGTCATCTGTGGAACATGTCTTACATCTTTCAGTGTACAAAATTTACCATCCTCTGTCCTTAACTTTACTGAGCCAATTCCCATAACTTTGCAAACCTTGCTGTTGGCCATATAGATTTGACCACCATCTATCTGCTCATAAGTAGAAAACCACTCTCTGTTTGGACAAATATGGTAGGATGCTCCAGAATCAAGTATCCACACATCATTGTGGTGTGTAGAATCCCCGCAACTAGAACCGGATCCTCATCAGATTGCTTAGTAGCCAAGGTCTTTGTGCTAACTGCCTTCCCGCTGCTTTCTTCTTCCTTGGGCAACCTGGAATTCCAATGTCCTCGCTTACACAGAATTACAGACATCAGTAGACTTAGGACCTTTGGACCCCGACTTCTTTTTCTTCTTCTCGTCCATATCCTTTTCCACTATTGTCGCTAGCTACTAGCCAAAGAAACTGATCGTCTGCTCCAAGAGCCTTGTGTCTAAGCTCCCTGGCATGTAAAGCGCACCTTACATCCTCCAAAGCCATCAGATCCTTTCCAACTATGAAAGATCGCACAAAGTTTCCATATGATGCCGGTAATGACACCAACAGGATTAGTAATGCATCTTCATCTTCAATTTTAACATCAATATTCCTTAAATCAAGTAATATTGTGTTCACCGTCAAGATGTTCCTCGGTGGACTCTTCTTCATGCATCTTCAAACCGAACAACCTCTGTTTCAACAACAACTTGTTGGTCGTTGACTTGGTCATATACAAAGCTTTCAATCTTTTTCCACAACTTGGTGCGGTGTCTTCCTCAAAGAACCTCGGTGATAACATCATCGATAAGCACAACATGATGGTTGAATGTGCTTTCTCTTCCAGACCGCATAATCTGGCCGCACTGTATTTGGTTTGTCGATAAAGGATTTTCACAAAACCTCTTTGTTTCAACAAAGGCACGATCTTGATTTGCCACGCACAAAACTGTTCCTTCCTCGTAAATTTATCGATTTTTACGCCATCACGACATCTTTTCTTGCTAAAGATCACAACTTTATCACGAGATCCTAGCACCTTGTCAAGGTCTTGGTGAAGATGAAGTTGATCGCATGCATTGTTTTCTCCGTAACCTTTCTCTCGATACCTTTGGTTATAAAGCGATGGAGAACTTCGGATGCAAGAAAGCAGTAAAAGAAGCAATCAAACATAAACAATCAAAGGAGATAACGAAACAAGAAGAACAGATTTAACGTGGAAAACCTCTCGGTGGGAGAGGTAAAAACCACGGGCGTAAAAGAGATATTTTATTATGCATCGAATTTTACTGATTTCAACACACTCGGATAATGAGACAACAATCAGTATTTATAGGCACAAATCCCTAAACCCTAGCCGCCAGAATCTTTGTCGATTCGCCACAAATACCCTTACACGTGTCCTCCTTTTAATGACACATCAGATAGCCGTCCACATAATGTAATGCAGATGTGGGACCTCTGTCAGATTCAAGTACTCGGCCAGACTATCACCCGCCGATAGTCACCTTGTCGACGTAAGCTCGTGAGACTCCACCCTCTTTGAAGCACAGAATTGAATACACTTCTCAGCTGTCCATCACACAGCTGAGTTTTCAGATTGGTTCCACCAGATGTAGAGTTTAAGTCACATTACTGACAGTCAGGAAAGCCGGAAGATAATGCAAATTCTGGAAACTGCTAATTCAAACTTACATTTTGCATACAAGCAGTCCATCATTCCTTTCTCGAGATCCAACTGCGAAAAAATATACAAGATTATATTTTTTACAGGCAATACCAGACAGGTAAATCCTAATAACTAATAAGCATATAGAGGCTAATGGCTACTACAACAAACAAATTTAATATGATAAGATAGGATTAGAAATCACTATGATACATGTGAAACTCAATGCAATTTCATTAAAATATAAACTTATACATATATTGGGCATCATGCATATATTGTATGTTCATATACTTATATACACAAACTAACAACCTGTTAGTTGTTTGGTAAAAGTGATATTCATTCGCAAGTATAAATTTAAATTTGCACATGCATATAATCTTGTGTTCAAATGCACTAATCAATGAAAAATTACCTGGCTGAGAAAACTGATAGATTCTTTGACAACATCCTTAAATTTGTCATCGTCAAACCACCCACACTTTGTAATTCGACACAAAAGCTGAATCAGAGATCCAACAACAAATGCTTGCAACTCTGGACCCTTGGTAGCCAGATAGTTAACCAGGTAGTTTCCTTCACACAGAGAGAAGAAACTTGATTTTAAGAGATATTATCAGTCACAGGGCAGAACTATCAATAAGCATGATTTTTCAATTCAATAGAACAACATGAACACATCAAATAATCAATAGCATTTGCACTTCTAGATGCTAAAATGAAAAACAAACCAAAATATTACTGTCATCTCAAATAACCAAACCCTGATACCAGAGGCTCAAGAAATTTGGCAAAGATAACCCAGAGCGTATCCAGCCTTCCAGCAACAAAACTAAGAAAATTAGTTAGTTTCATGAGCATGCTAAAACATGTGAATAGGTAATGCTCCGGACAATGACTTCATACTTATACGCGTACATACACACTTTGAGAGAAAACACATAAAAAAAGTGCAATGAGAGAATATATCAAAAGACAGAAAGAAAAACATGAAGAATTAGCCAATCATTCTGAGGCAACTGGATGCTTTCAGCCTCTCCCAGAAAGTATTGGCCCATTCAAGTCAGTAGTTTCAAGATATGCTGCCAATAATAAGAAGTCAGCTTTCTTTCATTACGACACTCGAACACGGCTCAAAAATACTGAAAGTCTAGAGTACAAAAGAATGCATTAAGTTTCCAAAGAATCCGCATTTGTACTGCAATAACAACATTTTACTAACAAGATTTTTTCTGAAGCAGGTATAACAAATATATAACAGAAACAAATAACAAAGAACATTTACGGATATCAAGGCAGAGCTGGAGAGAAAGACTATGAGCAGTGTGAATATGATAACTCCCTAGTCCCTACCTATCTGCTTCACCCTAAAAGATGAGATATTCTCAAAATATAGCAAAAAGAGGCATATAGCAAAGTGCAAAACAATTAAGCACCAACCTTGTTTTTCGGTCTGCAATGAATGAAAACCCTAAGAAAGATACTACCTACACTAAATGCAAGAAGAATTAACAAGCCTTTTTTTTGCTGGGCATATAGAAACCATTACAATCATAGAAAAAGTAAAATTTGTAGGAAATGATATAGCATGAAAGAGCAATATTCTTTACCGAGCACTGAATGAGCAAAATTCATTACCGAAATTTAGTTGTTGAAATCTTCGCCAGATTCAAAGAGATACACAAGGAAGAAGGAAGTCCTTCTTCCTTTTCTTCTTCGTCAACAACATCGGACTTTTTCTGATTCGGGAGTGCCTTCTTATACTGTATATCATGCACAAAACATATATCAATATTCAAGAAAGCTAAATGAAAATGCATAACCGTTTTCAACTTAGATTTGTGATTACCATTTCTTTCCCTTCATCACCTGCAAGAATTTTATTCTTTCATCAGCCAACGAGCGACGGACAAGATTTGTCAAAAACACGTCGTATACACTTATGCAGGCATGTACTGTGAGCTCCATCCGACACAAATACCGAACAAAAAGCTTCTCAGCACATCCACGAAAGCTCACAAAATATCACATACTCCACAATACTTCAAGTTCAAAAAGGATTGCTACCTTTTCTGCAGACAGTTGTTGTTTCTGCTCGACAGGTTCAGGCAGCTGTTCTTGGTCGTCGCTCTTTTTTCTCTGAGCCTTGTACTCAGCAACCATTTTCATACCATCGATAGTAATTTTTGGCTGCTAAGCACCACACCCACCTTTTGATTTCGTGGTTGGTTCTTTAGTGCTCTGGCCTCCATCTACATCAATCTCATCACCACCTTCACATTTAGTCTTATTCTTGCAGGCATCCAATATTTTTCTAAGTCTATGTTTTGGATTCTTTATCCTTAGTGCCTGCTTGAACTTCGTATCATCCTGTATAGATACAGGAGCAAGAAGAGAACATTAATATCAAAAAGGGTCTCCAGATGCTCAAAATGAAGCAACAAGTCTTTATAATTTTTGGCAGTGCAAAAAGGCAAATTCATAAAGCTAACATCTTTACTCAGCCATCCTCTTCATCGCCATCTCCCCCAACACACACCCCACCAAAATTCCAGAAACAAACCGTGAAATTTATCATAAAAGCAAGACCAAAGTCAACCTAACTTCCAATTAAACTAATCCGGTGAAAAATTTTGGCGAACATCGCAAAAACCAAACTTGATTACAATGCAAGAGCTATCAATATCTCATGGCGCATACCCAAACTAAACAAGTCCAAGAAAGTCCAAGAATAAGCTAAGCATATACCGCATCAGCAAGGACCTTCGAGCAATTAAAACAAACGCAATGCATTATACTGAGCACAATCTTCATGAAACCGATATGAAACATCGGTTTTGCCAGCTCAAGATGACCAAAATGCCCAGGACACTCGGCCATATTAGCCATACAAGTCTCACACTTCATTTTTCTATCGATTGTCCCCAACCTCAGATCACTTAAACCACCATGCTTCGGCTTCCCCCTTTCCGTAGTCTCGCTGTGCTCAATATGTACCACAGACATTTGCCTCTGCAACAACATATTCCCAAAAAAAACAAATTCAAAAATCAGAAATTTGCTAAAATTGATGCAAACAACACAAACCCACAACCTCAAAACCCTAGTTTAACAAAACTGTGAAATTGATAAACATTACAATTTCATCCGGGCTGAGAATGCCGAACTGCACCACCTTCACCTTAGCTACCTCCGCCGGCGAGTAAGGAAACCTCAAATCCATTGCGATGCATCCTTTGAATGAACCTCCCATTATGGAAGCTCCTGCCTAAAACATCTGAATGAAATTTTTCTAGTGGATATGAAAGGCAAGTTCTTCTTCCATCCTTAAAAAGTGCATATCCAAACACTTGTTGAGCATCAATTTCTTCCACACAATCTGCATTAACAGTAGAAAAATAAAGAAGAAACCAGGGAGCCAATGGATTTGAAATACTAAATTATGAGTGAGCATAAATATGAAAATGTTCCAGCGGTGTGCCTGAGTTTTCATAAAGGGCATCATCACTGCTTGAACTTCACATGCTATAAAGGATAAACCGTCAATTATCAACAATTCGGAAAAGTGGACAGCAAAAGTTTATCTTGAAGGAGGAATGACCCCTCAGGGGAAAACACCCATTGTAAAACATTTTGATGCAATTCGTGAATATACAAAAGTGAGGCAGAGTTTAACTATGGGGTAATATGCGACTTTCCCTATGGGGTTTCTTATATCGAATCAATGTCTCCATTATGCTTTAATCACAATCCAAATGAGGAAAATCCCACAATTCGAATTTGAGAAATTTCACAATCCAACTGAGAATAATCCAAATTAGAAAAATCAGGAAATTTCACAATTCAATTGACCATAATCCACTTTAGCAAAATCTCACAATTCAATTGAACTAAAAACAGAGAAACCGAGGACTTACACGATGAAAACCGGGTTCTTTAGTGAGGGGAACACCGAGTTCAGCCATAGAAGCTTGCATTCGATCATCGGAACCATACAGACCAGGATACCTATGAATACACCTATCTTGCATTTTAGCTAAAGCTTTAGCCAATGGATAACTAATAGCAAAACCACCACCTCCATAAGCCATTCCATAAGAAAAAAATATGTTCTGCAAATGAGAAATAACAGATGAGAAATAACAAGAAATCCTGAGTGACCATCACAAGATTGAAACAAAGCAAACAAGATCAAAGGAAGCACTCCAACATGCAAGAAGAGGAAGACAGATCAACTAATTTAGCGTGAAGCATCAACAAGCATAAGGATAGTCCACGGCAGAAACAAAAGGTCACCTTGCGAAAGCAAAGCCGGAGATACTACGAAGAAAACCAAGAGATAAAGAGAGAGAAGGGCTGAAAAAATATATATCCTCTTGCCAACGCAAAGGAGAGCTGGTCGGCTGCCATTGCATCTGCTGGGCGGTGGTGGAGGAGATCGGTAATGGCGAAGGCGGCATCGAATGAGAGATAGGTTTAGTATTACGCTTTAATCATAATCCAAATGAGGAAAATCCCACAATTCGAATTTGAGAAATTTCACAATCCAACTGAGAATAATCCAAATTAGAAAAATCACGAAATTTCACAATTCAATTGACCATAATCCACTTTAGCAAAATCTCACAATACAATTGAACTAAAAACAGAGGAAACCGAGGACTTACCTAATGAAAACCGGGTTCTTTAGTGAGGGGAACACCGAGTTCAGCCATAGAAGCTTGCATTCGATCATCGGAACCATACAGACCAGGATACCTATGAATACACCTATCTTGCATTTTAGCTAAAGCTTTAGCCAATGGATAACTAATACAAAACCATCACCTCTATAAGCCATTCCATAAGAAAAAAATATGTTCTGAAAATGAGAAATAACAGATGAGAAATAACAAGAAATCCTGAGTGACCATCACAAGATTGAAACAAAGCAAACAAGATCGAAGGAAGCACTCCAACATGCAAGAAGAGGAAGACAGATCAACTAATTTAGCGTGAAGCATCAACAAGCATAAGGATTGTCCACGGCAGAAACAAAAGGTCACCTTGCGAAAGCGAAGCCGGAGATACTGCGAAGAAAACCAAGAGATAAAGAGAGAGAAGGGCTGAAAAAATATATATCCTCTTGCCAACGCAAAGGAGAGCTGGTCGGCTGCCATTGCATCTGCTGGGCGGTGGTGGAGGAGATCGGTAATGGCGAAGGCGGCATCGAATGAGAGATAGGTTTAGTGGAGAAGGCTATCTGAATATCAAACAAAACGACGTCGTTTTGCGGTACTATTTAGAAAGGAAAAAAAAAAAAGAAAGCAAAAACGGAAAAGCACAGAACAGGACAAAATTGTCAACCATTTTGTGCAATTAATAGAGTGCACATCAAATTGAAGATAAGGCTTCAATGGTAATTTTCTATATCATTACTATAAAAGAGAAAGAAAAAAAAATGTCAAGAGAAACAATCAAAACTCTCGTCAATAGGAGTGTATGATCACTGTTTATCTCTAGACTAACTTATACTACTCTAAAAACATTTTAATTCTGGGGATCACGTATACCACAGGCCCCGGGTGGTCGCCTATCTCGCCCGGGCGTGAGATTTTTTTTCTTCAGAAAGTCGATTTGTGAGTCAAGAATCGATTTTCCCAAAGTCGATTCTCACAATCGACTTTCGAAAAGTCGATTCTTGACTCAAAATCGACTTTCTGAAGGTCGTTTTGGTGTGGTTTTAAGGTATTGTGGTGAATCGGTTGAATGGTGTAAAAAATGACTCTTTTATGTCTCATTGGATTCAAGGAGAAACACTACTATATATAAACACTATTGTACATTTTGCAACATATATTGAGGAAAAAACACTTCTATACATCGCATTATCCGAACACATTAACCATTCCACTCACGTAAATAAATATTTCAGACATTAAAAACAATGTTTGAGAAGAAAAAATACATTTCACACGTTAATATTTTTATTTTGTATAAGTAAAATCTTGTTAATATCTGTTTAGATGTATCACTTTTATAATGACTAAGTATTTTTATTTACATGTTAGAATTTTTATCTCAATTTATTTGATTATTATAGATTATAGGGACGAATATAAATTTTAAGGGGGCGAAAAAAATACATAACATATATAGTAGTGTTTTTTCCCGATTCATCGATGTTGTACATCTATGTGGAACATTTACATATAACGTAATCATATAGGACATTGATCGATTTGATCTGTGTTTCTCATTTGATTTCATTATTTAGAAATCTTATTAAATCACAAGATAATCATATATTGATTAATCTTAATCCATAAGTGTTTACATTCCTTCTTGCTTCAATATACAGTTTGATGTGTACGTTAAAGATTACTATGTGGCATTGTCGGAATAAATTTCATGTTGACACTATTCGGAAAAGAGTAGGTGATAATGTATTTCACCAATAAGGAATCAATTTCTCCCTGCAGGGTGAAAGACGTTCCCTTTATTTGTTAAAACCAAACATATTTTAATCTCTCTTATTTTAAGCGTAGTATATATATATATATATATATATATATATATATATATATATATATATATATATATATATATATATATATATATATATATATATATATATATATATATATATATATATCATACATAGTAGTATACTAATTAAATTTGCACGCTTTGGTAGTACAACTTTTGCGGCCTTTTGGTCGTTCGCGCTTTAATGACGTTTTATCGTCGCTATTCCTTTTTTTTTTTTTTTTGCCCTGAGAAAAGAAAACGACGTCGTCTTAATCAAAGACACGCGTCCTTTTCAAAGACACGTGTTGCCTCCAAGATCGCACCACACGCGCCGCTTTCTGTTCCTTTTCTCCACCACCGCTTTTCACTCAAATAGCCTCTTCATAAAAGCTCTGTGAATCTTGTGTACCGAAAATGGTCTATGGCAATGGGGATGCATTTGGCTGGTCAATCGTTGATTGAAAGCTCACAGGAGGAGCTTCGGCGGCTTGCTATAAAAGGGTAGGGCTTCTCTCTCTATTATCACGTTTCCTTTCAGATTTTTTAGGTTTGCTGTAAATTTCTCTTCTTTTGCTTCTTCTTCTGTTTATGGGATATGTTGTGTGAGGAATTGTTTTGATATTTCTATTTTCTGGGTGAATTAATTTTGCATTTTTGGATGTTGTTTTGTGCGTTTTTTTGTTGAAAAAATTTATGCTTTTGGAGTTGTTATTTACTTGCAGGTATGTATGTAATTTATCTATTATGTTTATCTGATCATGGAGGTAATTGGTTTCGTTGTCGGCTGCTCCACCACCGCTTCCTTGCGGTGGTGTATAAATATGTTCCCTTGTGGATGGAGAAACTGTTTTCGCATTACAGGTTGGTGCAGGTGAGTTATTAATCTAATTCTTCGTCATTTCTTACTTCCTCATTATCCATTTCTAATTTATGGTAGATAAATGATGTCGTTTTTGCAGCTTTTGGCTCTTGCATTCGCTGTTGCATTGATCCTCTTTTTCCCCAGGTAATTTGTAGATTGTTTTACGCTTTCTATTGAGGTGCTTTTTTCGTTTTCCATACATATCTTTGCACTTATTTGCAAAATCACTCAGTGTATTTTCATTTGTTTGTTTTAGCTCCTTCACCATTTATGCATTCAATTCTTGCTCTTTATTCGTTTCTTCTTAGTCATCTTGCATGTATGCTTCTTTAAGTGTGTTATTTGGGTGTTCTTGATGGTGCATGCGTGTGTGCATTACATTCTTCCATTCACTTTGGTTTGTTTATATTCTCATTTCGTTATCGGTGTGTATATTTTTCTACTTGTTTGAAGCTATGCAACTTTATTTCTAATTTTTCTTTGCGTTTAATGTGGTTTAAAATGCAGTGCATGTCATTGTTGTGGCGGTAATTGCATTATTTTATATGTAATTTTATGAGTACACTTGCTCATGTTGCTCTGCCTTTGTTTGATTTAGTGTTTGAGAGAGTTTCCTTTTTACTTGCGTTGAATGTTGTGATGTTGGACATGAAAAGGTTAAAGGTGTTAGCTTTGCTTTCTCCTATTGGGAATAGATAGTGTTTTTCATTCAAGTAATTCAGTCATTGTGTGTGGTTTGTGCAATAGGTAGAATGACTATAATGGTTAGGAGATGTAATTGGAAAAATAATAAAAAAATGTTTTCCTGGTATTATTCTAGCCACAATAGGAACCTTTGATTGAGATGGTTGGAGATCTGTGGTGAGATAGTGAAAGCATGTCAGTTGTGCTGCTGTGTTGAATAGTCCTTTGTTTTCTGCTTCAGACTAGACATTCAGACTGTGTGTAGTTACTTTGAACACCAGGATCTGTGGTTCATTCCTAGAAATTTGCAGAAATCTGTAGTTAACCGTTTGGTGCAAGAACAGCCTGCCTATTCTCCAACTAACTAGAATTTCGTTAAATCCCACCAATGTGAGTCGGTATTCGTTCGGAAGAAAATTTGAGATTTTAGTAGCCATTTAGACACGCTCACGACCCTCTTGAATTTGTGAACTAATGCTAAAGTTGTTAACCAGGGAAAAGCTGAATCCTTTGGTGACATATATACCTGCGGTTATATTGACAGAGATGCAAATTAAAGAGTTAGGTAATACACCTCTTCGTCTATATGTAAATAAATAGCACGCATCTTGAAAGTCATCATAAATGTTCTTGCCCACTCTGACACAATATCTTCTTCGATCAACATGTAGTATTGTGTCTGTGATGACAGGAACTTAAAGGCGATATTGTATTGATCTGTTCAAATATAGGAAAGTCTTCGGAAGTTAAACAAGCTCAATATCTTCGATTGTTGAAGTCTATTACATTCGCCTCTTTGGATCACTCCGTGTCAATATTCGAATTTGTAAGTCATGATTTCAAGTTTATGTTGAACACAATTTAGCATGTTAAAACATATGGTACATTTAATGTTCGGTGCATTGTGGTCATTGCCAAGTACATGGTTCTACTTTTCCTTATCTAACTTCGATTCAACCTATAAATTAAGTGCGTTTGAGACCTCTTGCGCTTACATGCTACAAAATGAAACCTCGCACACCTTAAAGTCGTAAGTTTGGTTGAAGCATATGATGATCACAAGAAGGCTGCATAAGCGTGCCTTTAGTTCAATCGTAGATCGCTCACCTTTATAAGTTTGTTAATTTCACTGAAAGATGGCTGCTAAATGCAGTTTAAGGCTGTTAGTTCGAATTCGGATGCTGAGAAAACACAGAACAATGCAGTGATAGTGTATTGCTCATCATGTGAATAAATTAATGTAACTTTTGCTATCATGAATCTAATGATCTGATATGCATAGATCAAAATTCATCATGGATTTGTAATCATATTTATTTGATCTGTTTTTCTTTTTAAGTTTGATATTTGGTTGATTAAATCGTTGTTTAATTGTCAAAATGTTTGCTTTTGTAGGATGATGTGTGATTATAAGGTGGATACGATCAATGATGGGATGCATGAGTTCTATGTGCATTTCAATGGACCTAATAGCAGTAAGTATTTCATTCTACTCCTCATGTTCTAAGGTTTCAAAATCCTAAGGTTTTTATTTTTATTTTTTATTGTGGGTCTCATCTTTACTTGTTTAAAAGAATTATTATGACTGTCTATTTATGCTTCGAATTTTCGCTCCGATCTTTATATCTGTTATAGACGTTGGATTTGGGAGAAAAGGGGTATGCTTAGATCTGCATCTTATCCAATTTTTTATTGTAAACTGACATGGATATGATCATTTGTGCAATCGACATGCATATATATAACTATTGGTATTGTCTGCATTATCAATAAGCTGGTTGAAGTCGGATGTACTTTGAATGGTGATATTGTCTGCATTATTTTGTAATACTCGAGTGTAACACGCTTATTGCAACAATTCAGAGTACTGTGAGAAATATGCGAAGCCTGAAGATGTGGGTATTTGCACTGTAAGAGAGCTCGAGTGATGAAGAGATGAGCGAAGATGGATATGAAATTGGTGCGGTTATGGTGATGTTGGAAAGGGTTCTGCAGCTGCTCTAAAGCAGGCCGATGCACGTGTAATCGTAACTGAGATTGATTCAATCTGTGCACTTCAAGCTACCATGGAAGGCCTTCAAGTTCTTACACTCGAAGACGTTGTATCCGATGGCACAAGCCAAGTTCATGAGATGGCCTTCAGCCAAGACAATGATCCCTGATTTTGTTTCAGGGAAAACCCATCTGTCGGTTTGTGACTTGATCGTGATCTTCTTCACTCCCGGGTAGGTCTCTAACCCGAGCATGTAGATTTCATTGTCAAAGTGACCAATGTTACAGACAATAGCATTGTTTTTCATCTTCTTCATGTCTGAAACCATGATGATGTCTTTGTGACCAGTAATGGTAGCAAAAAAAAAAAACCTTTTAACTATTTTGGTACAACTTGATTCTAGCTAATAACTAGAGAACTTTACAACAACTTTTGACCCTTATCTATGTCTATTAACAAGAGTGGTTGCTACATCGTTGTTACAAATATTCACTACAACACAAATTTCTCACACACAAAACACAGCAAAAACGAGGGCAAAGACGTGCATCGCACGTCACCCCCTCTAGTATATATATATATATAGAAAAAGCAAACAAACAATGAAACAAAAACAAAAATCAATCGTCGCTCCCACTCCTTATCCCCGGCCTGGCTGCCTCTCGGCCCTCTCCTCCCCTGCTTTCTTCTTCAGTTCGGTTCTTCTCTTTTTTTTTTCTTCTTTCAATTTCCCACAATTAATAATAAATTAATACATATTTTTCCATCAAATAATAATCTCAATCTTCAAGTTATTAGTTATAATATCAAGCAAGCATCAATCTTTCCCTACACAACACAAGCCCTAAGTTATTAAGTGGAGGTAAATAGGTAATTTTCTTATAGTTACAAGCCCTAATACTTTGATAGTCATTAGTCTGATTTTTGAAATTTTCTTCTTGTGAGCTTGTAGATATAATTAAAATTTTGGAATTTTTTTTGTATGTAGAAAGATTGAAAGAGGGTTTTAGCATAGCAAGGAAGGAAGATGAATTTCATTTTGACTGAATAAGAGAAGCATATATAGTCATTACATTAGTCATGTATGTTTTGTTTACTTCATTACTTGATGGGGTGATTGGCCTTGCCGGCCTTACTTTTTTTTTTTTTCGTTTAGCCTTTGCATTTATTAGTGGGGTGGTTTTTATATTGATGTTATATTATTTTGTGTTTGTAAACTTTTTTAAAATTTAGGAATCTTTAATTTGAGGTACCGAGGTGGGTTTGTTGTCTATGGTTTTCCGTTTTCATATACATGAATTGTTTATAGGTAGCAAATGTGCTAGAAAACTAAGAAAAGACCACTTTGTAGGTATGTTTTGAGGCTATCATTGAATTGAATTTTGTATCTACAGATGTTAAAAACACGATGTTGAAATAATATTTTATAAATATGTTTTTTCATAAAAAAAATAATTTCGAACTAAAAGACCTAATTCGGCGAATGATCTTAGGCCCAAAAAATGTCAGGGCCGACCCTGAACGTTCGAGGAGGCAATGGCAGGCGATTTCTTCGGATTTATTGCACACATTAGACAAGCCATTGCCTTTACCTATTTAGTGCAAACTAGATGCCAGCGAGAGAGCATTATGCATTAATGCTTCACATTACTGGCCAGCGTATAACTTGTTTCAACAGAATATACTCTTTATCGAAGAAATGCCATATCTACTTGACTACTTGTCGTACAAGAATAAGTTGATAAAATGTTCACATTCTTATGTACTTTGCAGACGACTTATCATTCTTCTTTTAAGGGAAAAAAAATCTTTGTCGCATTGTGTTTTTTTACCATTTGCGGCAGACCAGGAGAAGCAAACCTAATGATACGGGCACAATTGTTGTACCAAAACGAGTGACACAACGGTTATCTGCACCGTTGATAATAATATATTTAAATTGATTAGATGTAAATCTAAAATGATCAACGGTGTAGATCACCGTTGTGTCACTCGTTATGCCACAACTGTTGTGCCTGTATCATTAGTCTAATAAAAAATCACCATTTTTTTGGGAAAAAAAAGGGGGAATGAGGGAGAAGGACAAAAATATTTCATCAATTGAGTAGAATGCCAGTCTTTTGAAACTTTTGCATAAAAGACTAAACTATTTATTCACTGTCGAAATTCACTGTTTAAATTCACTGCCAAAATTCACTATCGAAATTCACTAATTTTCAAAATTCATTGCGAAATTCACTGATTTTCAGGATTCACTGTCAAAATTCACTGTCGAAATTCACTGATTTCGGGATTCATTTGGGAGATTCACTGATTTCGGGATTCAGTAGGGAGATTCACTGATTTTCGGGATTCACTGTCACTACAAAAAAAAGACCTTTTCGTGACAAAAAAGTTCGTCGCGAGAAGTGTTGATTTTCGTCAGTAAAAGTTTTCGTGACAAAAGTTTTTTGTCACGGCGTTTGTTGTGTAAGCAGCGACGCTAAAGGTGTCTATTGTGACAATCAGAATATTAGTCACTAAAGAAGTTCATTCGCGACAAATCTCACACTTTTGTCACCAAAGCTTTTCATGACAACCATCCGGGTTTCTCAGCAAAAGGTTTTTAACGCAACAAATTTTTTGTCACAAAATAATGAACATTTTATCACTAATTCAGTGTTGTTGTCACCAAAGGATATAAACACTTTTTTATATTAATGGTTAATATTGACAAAGGCTTTGTCACAAGAAGTCATATTTTAATAATAATAATAATAATAATAATAATAATAATAATAATAATAATAATTATTATTATTATTATTATTATTATTATTATTATTATTATTATTATTATTGTTGTTGTTGTCTTCATTGAAAATTTCAATTAAATAACAATAAAATATAAACATACCTTATAAGAGGATGAACAATTAATATACAACACAATAAAATATGAAATAATTATTAACAATCATTTATAAGCATACAAAAACTTAGGATCTACTCTAAAAAATTCAAAAAATTCAAAAAAATTTATCAAACACATGAAATATATATGCATATATTTCATGTTAAAATGCTCAAGCATGATCATGACAAACCTTGGGGAGCAGGATTTGATACCAAGTAGTAATCACAATATTGATATGAGATGACTTATTTAAGAAGCATATAGTCCAATCAAACGCTCAATATGCTTACCAATTGCCTGTTCAGTCAACATTTAAAACAACAATACCACAGAAAGATTAGGATTGTATCATCTCATTTAGGGGGTATGGACAAAGATATAAATCTAAAGCGATTTGCCCAAGATGTTACCTGCGAAAATGAGCTTATAACAGCTCCCATTTTCCACCCACAATTTCTTCAGCCCTCTCCGATTCTTGATTCAACATCCAAGTTGCCGATTTCAATGACCCGTAATGTACATAACCCCATTTGTTTAAAAAAATATCTCTCGGATGATCGAGCTCGAAATCAAAAGCTCTCTTAATCAAAGATCGACCAAAATCTTATGATTCAACAAAGAAGCAGATGCAAAGAGTCATTCGCTTTCACATTATGATTACATTTAATATTCACTAACCTTTGTAGCATCAAGAAGGCGAACTTCAACTCATGGCTCGTGCTTATCACGAAATCACACAGTTACCGATTCAAAACATCAAGATTCAAAGTAAATCGTGTATAAACCTCGTCGGTTTCGATTCGGCCTACAAAATAGAACATCCGGTTCTAGAATCAAAGTAATTTGTTCTTACCCTCGCATTTTATTGAAGCAGATATTAACATGCAAACAAAACAGATTGCTAGTTGGACAAAAACAGACTTACTAAAAAGCTTAGCATGCAAACTAAAGTAAAAAGCTTAGCAAAGAAATGAATATTTACTTATATCTTGATGGGCCATCAACCACTCCAACCGCCATTATTAATGTTATGTTAACATGATCATTCAAGTCTTCACAACAACAAAAACATAATCATTCACTTTTGCAACGGCGAACTCGGCAAACTTCAAAAGACTCGTGTAAAGAACTAAGGTTCAAATTTCTCATCCTAATCTCCAAAACCATATGACAGACAAGGTTCTTTTCATAATCCAAAATGACTGAAAGTACTTGATTAGTCCAAAGCACACAACTGATCGAGACCAAAACACGGCACAGAGAAGATCGACTAACATGACATTAAACTAGAGAACCGAACATGACCATTAAATACAATGTAATTTGGTGATAACCGGAACTTAAATCACAGGTAACAAACAACAGATTTTCATTTCAGTCAAAGGCTTGGTCGAGGCGATTCAAGACCTTATACTAAGCAGACAAGGAAGAGTTTAAGGCGAAGCAGGCTCGAACAAGACTTATCTTAGGCAAATTCTAAGGATCATTTTCAAGGTTCACTTCAAGCACATTAGATAAAAAAAATAGCACAATTGTGAAGATATGTGGATTTAAAGACCCTCAGTAAGAGATCAAAGAACACATAAAAAGGAACATGAGTTATACAAGAGTTTTAGGTGATCACAAAAGGAACATGAGTAGTACAAGAGTTCTAGGAAATACGTATAATCATCAATAAGGAATATGTACAATCGGCAGGAAGAAATTTCAGAAAACATGACAAAATAAACAGAATCTAACCTCTAAGGATTGAATAGAAGCTTCGTTCATACACAGCTCAACTTTGCAACCCTTCAACTCTTGCTCGACCATAAGATAAGACCCATGTGCCCACTTAAGAGTTGGGATCAGCACTGTCCAAATAAAAACTTCCAAATCGTTGACAGCTGGCCCTGCAACAAGAATTCTATGAACAGCTAACAACATCCCCTAGATTTATTAATAAAGGAATACAAATAGATCCGATGATCACAGATAAAATTGAATTCTATGAACTACTTTTCAAAGTAACTTCAACTACTATGATATTCTTGATGATCCAAATAATCCCGAGCCACGTAAAAAGGGAGAAAATCAAAGAAAGTTTACAGTGGAAAAGGTTCTCACACAAACAGAAACTCAAGAGCACTGCCTCACGGCTCGCCTACATTGAAGCAGGAAGACAATAAGCGGGAAAATGAGCTAGGTGAATGTGATAGCTCGATGCATCATCCAACAAGTGGCAATCCCTCTTAGTTACTTTCATCAGCTCTTTGCTTTAAAACAACTAATTACATCAAACATATGGCCTAAAAAGCAAATTGAATATTATGCTACGTAGAGAGAGGTTAAACAAAAAACTAACATATGATATCGCCTCTCACTCAATTCCTACTATTCCAACCTACAAACGAGTTCAACTCAAGCATATGATCCCTGATGCACACACAAAATGTACATTTACAACTCCACCACCAGATTTCTTCAAAGAGATGATGACTACACTCACATATGATCCGACCGACCCTGCCATGATTGATATTTTCATTTCATCTCTGTAAAAAACAGCAGAATTAATAACATCTCTGTAATATAAAATTTATTCGAACTGGCATGTTTGGAAAAAAAATTCATTTGTCATTTGGAAGAAGTAATAAACATCATTTGCTCTCCCTTACTTTTTGCTTGCAATGCAACTCCGCCTTCGCTTTGTTCTGCAGCTCACGAACCTTGATTCTCGTTACATCAATCAACAAAACAAGCAAAATCCGGTAAAATTAATTTCTTCACAAATCCTCAATCCGATTCAATATGAAATCGGAAACGGAAACCGAAAAAAGTAACTGATCGATTATGAACCGATTAGGAAGAATCATGAACCGACTTGCTGAAAATTGAAACCTAATTACTATGAGAATTGAGAGAACCACGAAGCATTCCATTTGGAATTAAGAAATTACCTAAGTATCAGTTGTGCGAACAATCAAACCGCAATTAATCGGAACGCGCAATCTGCTTTCTTACAAAATCTGTTGAGATCGCACAATCGAAATTGGAAACCGTTAAAGGTAAATGATCGACGATGAACCGATTAAGAAGAATCATGAAACAACTCGCTGAAGATTGAAACCAGGATTACGAAGAGACTGGATTCATTGAATGAGGGGGAACGGTGAATGGGTAGCATAACAAAAATAGGGCTTTGTGATAGTGGGTAAAAATTTGTCTGATTTGGTTTGGGTTTATCGATAGAGTTGTCTGTAATTTGTGTCCTTTTTTTAGTTTATACATTTTCATTTTTTTTTTCCATCGAATTGGTTTCCCTGATAAATTTTTTTTTTAAGTGGACCCTGATAATATTTTGCAATGTAAAAAATTCAAATCGAGTTGAACACTAAGATATCGAGTCGAATATTAAGATTATCGAGTCGAACAATATTTAAATTTTACGAACAAAAATTAGCACAGGAACTTAAAATAACTATCGAGTCTATTCGGTCTCGAACCGAACTCAAACCGATCACAAACTCATTTAGTTCATTTGTACCCTAATTAATCGTGACAAAATACTTGTTACGTAAATCATTAAGGATTTCATACAAAAAATTCGGTTGTCACTAAAGCCCTATAACAAAGTTTGTCGGACATCACACAAGTGAAACCCTATCTTTTGTAACAACCTATCAAGTTTTTCGTAACATCATCTTTCTTTCCTCACTAATTAGTACATATTTTCGTGACAAAATAAAACATTGTCACAAGAAGCATCCCTCTTGTGACAAAACTCCTCTTTGTCACCAGTGATTTGTCACAATTTTTTTTTTTTTTTAGTGTGTTTGTCCTTCTCGCTATAAAAATTATTCGTCAACTTCTTTATTTCCTTGGACTTTTTGTGAATGATCCTTTTTGGTTAATTAAGTATCCATTGAAGTATAGGGAAGCTTCTGTAAGACATCAAGTCATCAACTCTTAGAAGATTTACAGGAGCTACCAGTCATTCATAACAATCCAAATCCAGATTGAATTGAAGGTATTTTCTTTTGTATTTAATTACTCCCTACTTTGGATTTTCAGTCATTGGTCACCTTAAAATGAAAGAAATTTAATTGCATTTGCTTACAGTGTCCCAGAATAGAGTTTTGTCTTCCTGATTTGTGTTTCTATGGTGAATTACTGGATTTTCAAAAAAAATTGTTTATTGTTATGGGGTTTACTGAGAAAAGCTCAATTTCCATGAAATGCACTTGGAGTTTTTTAAGGGGCTTTTTTTTTATGGCACCGGATTGTTTTTAAATGTCAAATCGAGCTAATAACGAGTTGACCCTTTGTCCCAGTTAACAACATGACGGTAGCTATTTACATGTAAAGGAGAGGAACGATAAAAGAGACAGAAATGGTTGGGACTTGCGTGAGACTCGCTCTTGAACAGCTCTCTCTCTCGAAGAGACCCTTTGATTTTGAACAGCATTCCTTATGGGCTGATCAGATGGTGGACAAGATCCAATCTTGTAAATTTGGGCTTAGATTCTTGAGAATGTTCTTCCGGTCATTTTTGACGTTGGAGGATTCGATGTAGAAATCAGAAACTTTTAATGCCGGTAAACCGTACTCGTGAAGCTATATGGGGAATATCAAGAAATGAACTTGATTCTACTTCTGTTTGGAAGACAAAGAAATTGATATCGAAAAGCTGGATTGTAGGCGTGCAAGGCGAGAATACATCAACTGTAAGAAAAATTCAAGAATCGTGTGAACTACTTTTACAATGCTCGTTGAGGTGTAATTCTCTTAAGAACAAAATGACCCTGAATTTTTCGGATGCTATTCTCAAGAATGTGAAGGATCTTTACAAGTACAAAAATGATGATGAAATTCTTTTGCTCGAGAATCAAATTGCAACCCTTGAGAAAAAGCTAACATTGTTTCATAATCTCTATAATCTCACTCTAAGCAATGGAGACGTTTCAAGGAAGCACGAGTTCAAGATCGTTGTCCATGCTTTTGCTCAATATTCAACATGCTTAATATTTTTGTATTGGGTGAAAGCAATTAGATGAAGATATGGCAACAAAACTCAATCTTTTCTTGTTCAATGTCTTTGAGAAGATCAAACCTTGTGTCCCCTGTTTTTAAGGCCTTTTACTTTAGATTCTTAAAGGAAATGAAATTGGGGCAATTAGACCCTTTTCTTTTAGGGCGATTGTTCAAATATTTCTTGACCTTCTCCTTGAGAATCTAGTGGATATTTTGAAGGACAATTTTCAAATTCTTCAAGAATCTCTAACGTTTGGTATATCATTTCTAGCTAATCCACCTGATCAGCATGTAGAGGATGAAGAGGTGATGATGATAACCGCAGAAATCGAGGTTCTTGTCAAAGAGGATTTGTATCTTGTTATCTCCGGTGATGACATGCAAGGGAATTTCTCCAAGCTAAACACGTATTTAAGCGACCTTATGAGAAAGGCTGACCTAGTAAAGAGCAAGATTCAACAGGTTTATGAACACATCCAGGATTCATTTTCGTATGATTTCCCCAAGATTAATGGTCTAGGATTTTTCGACATCCTCTTACAAAATCTTGGGTTCTTGAAGAAAAAGCTTAAGAGGGATGCATATTTTATCTCTTCTACGAAGCATCTGATTATCAAAATTGAGGAGGGACTAATGTCTTTAAGGCCTTATCTCAATGATCTTTTCAAACAACAAAATGAGCAAAAAGAACTAAAGGATACTTGGTTAAAAGTTATCAATTTGGCATACCAAACAGAATATGCTATCAATTCTTGTTCGGTAACTGGCCATCCATTATGGTATAATATGGCACGTCTTATGGAGGTCCTAGACGAAATTAAGGTTGTTAAGATCAAGCTTAAGAAGATTGAAGGTAGAAAGACGGTTAATGGTGAAGTCCTCGATTGTTCAACAATTTCTCTAAGGAAATTGAAGATTGCAGATCCATGGACTTCAGGTTTCAATGAAGTGATGGTGGGTTTGGAGGATGAGGTAGACATAATAATTGAAAATCTTAAAGAGGGATCTCAGTCTCTTGACATTGTTGCTATTGTTGGAATGGCTGTCCTAGGGAAGACTACCATGGCTAACAAGGTTTATAATTCCCGCGCAGTTAGGAACCATTTTCACATTTTTGCTTATTGTATCGTTTCCCAACTTCACAATCCTAGAAGGATATTGCTCGATATTCTAGGTGATATCAAGGGGAAGGATGACAAAATGTATGACATGAAGGACGAAGATTTGGCTGATAAGCTTTGTAAGTGTCTCAAAGGCAAATGGTACCTTATTATAATGGACGATATCTGGGATGTAAAAGCTTGGGCTGAAATCGAAAGATCATTTCCAAATGACCGAAATAGAAGTAGAGTTATTTTCACGACACGTATCCATAATGTTGCTTTACAAGCCAAAAAAGATTGCATCCTTCATCACCTACGTTTTCTGTCTGAGAAAGAAAGCTGGGAGTTGTTGTTAAGGAAGGCATTTCGTACGGAAGCTTGCCCACCAGATTTTTCAGAGGTTGGGAAGATGATTGCGAAAAACTGCAACAGCCTTCCTTTAACAGTTGTTTTAATTGGAGGGCTCCTTGCTATAACTGAAAGAAGTCTAAGTTGGTGGAATAAAATTTCTGAAACTACACGTTCTTATGTTTCTATGGAAGGTTGTATGGACGTGTTAGAATTAAGTTACCAACATTTGCCAGAGCATTTGAAGCCATGCTTTCTTTATTTTGGAGCATTTCTTGAAGATGCATCAATTCGTGTGAATAAGTTGACACTGCTATGGATCGCTGAAGGATTTGTGGTGAATTCCAACAAGGAGAACTTAAAAAACGTGGCAAAGGAGTACTTATGTGATCTAGTTGACAGAAGCCTTGTGATTGCAAGAGAAGTTCCTACGGTGGGATAAAAAGTTGTCGGATTCATGATCTAGTGCATGAATTCTGTCAAGGAAAGGCTCAAAAGGAGAACTTTTTCCAATTAATGGACAAATATGAGGATTCTAATTCCTCAAATTCCACTGTACGTAATCCATATCGCGCTTGCATCCATATTAAAGCGAAGTATCTCAATGAAGCTACAAAAACATGTCCAAGTATGCACACATTACTCTATAGTCCTAAATGGGGTTTTGATTGTCTTGAATGTCCTTTTGTTAGCAAGTTGAAACTTGTTCAAGTGATGGATTTGGAAGGGTTAGAATGTTCAATCAGCGAGATAGCTTCACTAGTTCATCTGAGATGTATAGCGACCTCATTTGGAGTCGTAGGCCCGGAGTCACCGTTTCCATCTTCTATATCCAATATCCGAATTGGAAATTCGATTCTTACAGAATCGAGTATTTCGATTAGAGTTGCCCGAACTATTTGGAACATGAGAAGGCTTAGGTATGTGGACGTCGGTTGGTGCTACCTAAGTAGTTTGGGTGTCAAAAAGGGTGAAGCATACCCCCAAATGGTTAACATAGAAAGCTTTTCATCACCATCTATCTCCTCAACAAAATATTTGGAAGACCTTCTACAACGGTTACCTTCTCTTAAAAAACTGGGCTTCCATTATTACGGGTATTCGGATGACATGTTTCGTTATTTCTATGAAAAGCAAAAAGTGGACTTGCTTTTTCTGAATGGACTTTCCTAGTAAACTCGAGTCATCGAAAGTTTACGCTATGATAAATCTAGCCGTGTTCAAATTTCCTTCAAATATTAAGAATTTATCATTATCGATTGCGGTGCCTAGATCGGAAATATCTACCATTGATCAAGAAAATCCTCTGTCTTGAGGTTTCAAGCTACTAGATTATGCCTTTGTTGGGGATGAATGGGACATGGAAGATCTGAGAATTTCCAAAGATTAAGTTCTTGAAAGCTATGACATTTATACGTGGTTGAATGGATCGTGTATGGCGAGTCTTTTCCTAGCTTAGAGGTGCTTATCGTGAATAGGTGCGGTTGCTTGAATATACCACCCTGTTTTAGAGAGATGCTTACCTTGAAGAGGATTGAATTTTATGATTCACCCCAAGCTGTTACTTCAGTTGTTGAAATACAGGATGTTGTACTTTGAGGGTGTGAAGATGATCACCAATGCCTTGAATATCCTGCAAAATAGAAGATTCGGATCCTCTCGGTTTCGCGATAAATCGCTGTCCTTCTTAAATTATTCGACCCTTTTACTTGTCCAAGGTTACACGAATATTTAAGTGAGATATCAAACTGAGAGTTTCACCTTTAAGTCTGGACAAAGATCTTAAAGAGCACTTAGGATGTGTTTTGTATATATGACAAGATCAAAGATGCTTACTAATTGTTGTATCTTGTTTCAACAATGTAAACTTGCTTTATAGCACTTAGATTTCTGAAAAAGAGCAAAGAGAATCGTCCCTTAAGTAAGAGACACCAAATGAAAAGGTTTCATTTGGTTGTACCCACTTAAAATGACCAAAGGACACCAAAAAATCAGTTTTCGGGCCACAGGCGGGCGCCTGTGGCCAGCCTGTGATCATCAAAAACCCGTCAAACTCTCTGTTCAACATTTAGGCATGATGAAACCTCACAGGCGGGCGCCTGTCACTCTATTTCACCAAAACCTGATTTTTGGTCCTTTAACTGGTTTTCCAGTCCTTTAAGTGACTTTCTCGACCTATACTTGCTTATTTTCCATCCATATACTCATATACACTTATATAAGCGTGCACTCCGCACCTCCAAACTTATAATTAAGTGTTACGAGTATATCCATCCTTGTACTAAACCCCGATTACCTCAACGGCTTGTGATTATACTTAAATCACCAACATTCCTCCCCCATATAAGTGTAATCCTTGGTTTAGTTAAACAAACAGTCATAATATAAACCAACTCATTTTTCAATGAAAATATCACGAAGATTGAATTTCCACCTAGTATTATTACACGCAAATATCCGAGTATTGGGGTGTGACTAAGCATTGAACCCCTTTACACATTTTGAATACATGTACATAACAACACATATGAATTGGGACTACTCCAAAGTATTATACTTGACACCATTCTTTGTAATCCGGCCTGTGTCCATATTCATTCTTGAGCATATAGAAAGCCAACCCGACTTTCCTTGAAGCGGCCATACTCCATACTCATATAGGTGAATCTTTAATTACCGTGCACCTGCATTAGCACTTTTATAAGACTCATTAAGAAGATAACACTTCAACCTAATCTCACAGGTAAACAGCACATACCTTCGGGATTAATACATGTGCTCAAGTTTCCAAAAAAACAGGCTTACCACATTGAATTTAGCCTAAGGCATTGTACCAAAGGGAAATTGGGCGTCCCATATTCAGAAACTTATACAGGTTGTAAACCCATCCCGACTACCGACTTTTGTAACAAGTCCTTAGCCAATCCTTTCGTCAAATGATCAGCCAAATTTCTTTGAGATCTCACATACACAACCGATATCACCCCATGAGAGATCAACTCACGTACCGCGCTATGTCTAACGCCTAAGTGTCGTGACTTACCATTATACACTTGACTATATGCTTTAGACAGTGTAGATGAGCTATCACAATGGATAGATATTGGTGATATTGGTTTAGGCCATAAAGGAATTTCATGAATCAAATTCCTAAGCCATTACGCTCTCTTTACCAATTTTGCCAAGGCAATAAACTCCGACTCCATAGTCGAGCTAGATATACATGTCTGTTTCTTAGAAGCCCAAGAAATGACACCTCCACCTAAAACAAACACCCATCCACTAGTAGAATAATGATCTTCTACATTAGATATCCAACTAGCATCCGAATATCCTTCAATCACCGAAGGATATGCAACATAAGTCAAACCAAAGTCTTTGGTAGACTTAAGATATCTCAATACACGAACAACCGCTCTTCAATGATGAGTTACAGGTTACTAGTATATCTACTTAGTTTCCCATTTGCATAGGCGATATCTCGGTCGTGTACTAGTCATTGCATACATCAAACAACCAATGACTCGTGAATATTCAAGTTGATTCACTGTTTCACCTTTATTAGGTCCAAGCTTCTCATGAGGTTCCATGGGAGAATTTGCCGGAGTACAATTTTCACAATTAAACTTTTTCAACACTTTCTCAATATAATGAGGCGTGTTAGTGAAAATCCTCCACGATTTCTCTTGATTTTAATACCAAGAATTACATCCGCCTCCCCATGTCTTTCATAGAGAATCTAGAAGATAAGAGTTCTTTACACTTATCAACCTGATTTTGGTTCGTACCAAAAATCAACATGTCATCGACATATAGACAGATTATCACACCGTTACGGCCGGTTTCATCAAATCTACTATAAATACACTTGTCCGAATGATTGAGTTTAAACCCACTAGCCAAGACAACCTCATCAAACTTTTGATGCCATTGTTTAGGAGCTTGTTTAAGTCCATACAATGATTTAACAAGTTTACAAACCTTATGCTCGTTACCGGGCATAATAAATCCTTCCGGTTGCTTCATGTATATTTCCTCATCCAAATCTCCATTCAGAAACGCTGTTTTAACATCCATTTGATGGATCACCAAGTTATGAATTGCAGCTAAGGCAATCAATAACCTGATTGAGGAGATTCTAGCAACAGGAGCATAAGTATCGAAGTAATCGATACCTTCCTTTTGCCTAAAGCCTTGTATAACTAACCGGGCTTTATATCGATCAACAGTACCATCGACTCTCATTTTCCTTTTGAAAATCCACTTGCAACCTAATGGTTTGCAGCCTCGTGGTAAATCTGTAAGAATCCACGTATTGTTACCCATTATGGAATCCATCTCGTCATTGATGGCTTCTTTCTAAAATGATACATCCTGAGATCCCATCGCCTCAGAAAATGTCCTTGGATCATCCTCAATATTGTAACAATATGAGTATTGATATCCAACTTCATTTCTCGAACCTTCCACCAAATAAGTAACAAAATCCGCTGGAAATGTTTTCGCTATTCTAGCCCTCTTACTTCTTCGAAGTTCAGAAGGCTCAACTTGAGAATCACTATTCTCCACATTCTCCACTCCAACTATTGTAGGAGAAATATCCTTTGGTCTAGGAATAGAAGTAAATCTATTATCATCAAAGATAGCATCACGTGATTCTATAACCGAATGTGCAGCCACAGAATCACTAGGTTCTATAACATAAAAACTATATGCCTTTGAATGACTTGCATATCCAATGAATATGCAATCGATGCCTCTTTCTCCTAAAGTTTTAATTTTAGGATCGGAAGTCTAACAAACATCTGCAGCCCCAAACTTTCAAGTAATTCAAGTTTGGTTTCTTTTTGAACCAAAGTTCATACGGGGGTAGCGTAATTCCTTTTATTAGAATTCTGTTTAGTAGATAATGAGGCCGTTAACATGGCCTCACCCCAAAATCCACCGCTCAATCCCGAGTAGGATAACATGGAATTTACCATCTCTTTTAGAAGTACGGTTTTCCTCTCTGCAATGCCATTTTGTTGTGGCGTATATGGTGCGATAACCTCGTGTATTATACCACACGACCCGAAGTAGGTTGGATCATAGAATTCACCACCTCTATCGGTACGAAATCGTTTGATACTTGAATTTAATTGCAATTCAACTTCACTTTTATAAACTTTAAACTTATCAAGTGCTTCGTCTTTTGTATTAAGTAAATATACATAACAAAAGCGAGTATGATCATCTATAAAAGTAACAACATATTTCTTATTTCCCAAAGAAGGTGTGGCATAAAGATCACACAAATCACTATGGATAAGTTCCAAAATTGTAGAGCGACCTTTCAACACCATGAAAAGGTTGTCTTACAATCTTAGTAAGCATACAAGTAGTACACTTATCCACATTGATATCAAAAGGGGGAATCAAAGCATTCTTACACATAACATGCATACGTTTGTAATGTACGTGTCCTAATCGTGCATGCCACAACTTTGAAATATTAACATCAGAAATATGCATAACTTGATTAACTTTATTATTAACAACATTAAGCATAAACATATTATTACACAAATAACCAAATCCTACAAATACACCATGTTTTGATAATATATACCTATCGGACTCATATACTTGTTTGTAGCCCGATTTACATAACAAAGCACCGAAACAAGGTTTTCGAATGCATGGCACAAATAAAACATTAAATAGTTTTCTGATTTTCCAGAATCGAAATTTAAAGTAATAGTTCCTACACCACTTATTCTGACCTTCGACTCGTTTCCCATCTTTAAGATAGATCCATCGTTCACTTTGGTTCAAAGTCTTCAAACCAGCGTCGATCTTTGCATACATGTCTTGTTGCTCCGAGTCGATCCACCACGTAACATCATCATCACGCATATAAAAACTTGTAAATAAATGGCACATAATTCATAACCGAATTAACACCATCATTAACATTCGACCTTGATGATGTGGTGGTCCTTGGTCTTTCGACCCTTGCTCGGACCCTTGCCTTTACCATTCTTTCAAACTCGGCAATCAGCCGTGTAGTGTCCTATCTTACCACAAATCCAACAGGCCCCTTTTGGCCTTTTCCCGGATTCTTTGTCATTCGACTTTTCTTTTTCTTGCCATGGTATTTCCCTTTGTTAGTTTTAGAACTCTCCCAAAGCCTCCATCACATGAATGGGCGTGGATTCATCAATTTCCTTGCCCTTGGTTTTAACCCCCTCCTGCGCATACTGAGGGATTCCTCACGCTTGCAGATGGCTACCAAGTTCAACCAAGGAGAGTTCTTCCTTTTGTGTTTCAACATATGCTTAAAATCTTTCCATGATGGTGGTAGTTTGTCAATGATACTACTAAAGCAGAAATGGATTCATCCATTTCCATTTTGTGTTGTGCAAATTGGCCTAAAATGCGTTGTAGTTCATTAAATTGTTCCATTCTGAGACCGTGAATCTACCATCATGTATTTCATAAAATTACCAACTAGAAACTTTTTAGCAGATGCATCTTCATTTAAATATTTAGTTTTAGTGCATCCCATAACTCTTTTGCGAAGCAAAGTTTTGATAAATGTCAAATAACGAATCGGACATACCATTGACAATGTGACCACGCGGATGTAGTCATCATTTTCCCATTTATTTCCGCCGCGCAATTCTTCCAATGGTGCATCATCATCGACTTACGGTATCTCGTGCTAAGAACATATACCACTTTCGGTGTTGTGAGAAGGAAATGCATCTTCCTTTGCCACCTCCGAAATCAACTCCTTCAAACTTGTCTAGTTTCCCGAAATTCATCATCAAATCCTTTGCATTCACCATTGTGATCAAAACAATAATTTAAGAAGAATGTTGTACTTTGAGGTGTGAAGATGATCACCAATGCCTTGAATATCTGCAAAATAGAAGATTCGGATCCTCTCGGTTTCGCGATAAATCATTGTCCTTCTTAAATTATTCGACCCTTTTACTTGTCCAAGGTTACACGAATATTTAAGTGAGATATCAACCGAGAGTTTCACCTTTAAGTCACGGACAAAGATCTTAAAGAGCACTTAGGATGTGTTTTGTATATATGACAAGATCAAAGATGCTTACTAATTGTTGTATCTTGTTTCAACAATGTAAACTTGCTTTATAGCACTTAGATTTCTGAAAAAGAGCAAAGAGAATCGTCCCTTAAGTAAGAAACACCAAATGAAAAGGTTTCATTGGTTGTACCCACTTAAAATGACCAAAGGACACCAAAAAATCAGTTTTCGGGCCACAGGCGGGCGCCTGTGGCCAGCCTGTGATCATCAAAAACCCGTCAAACTCTCTGTTCAACATTTAGGCATGATGAAACCTCACAAAGTGGGCGCTGTCGATGTGATCGGGCGCTGTCACTCTATTTCACCAAAACCTGATTTTTGGTCCTTTAAGCTGGTTTTCCAGTCCTTTAAGTGACTTTTCGACCTATACTTGCTTATTTTCCATCCATATACTCATATACACTTATATAAGCGTGCACTCCGCACCTCCAAACTTATAATTAAGTGTTACGAGTATATCCATCCTTGTACTAAACCCCGATTACCTCAACGGCTTGTGATTATACTTAAATCACCAACACAGGAATCGCAAAAAGACTTGGGAAACGAGGAGCTTCAAGTTATTGTTTCAGATCATGGTGTGTACCGCTAGTAGTAGGTAATGAAAAGCTAAACCACGGTCTTCAAATTCTCATCCAGGTATTTCTCTTTTCATTTTCACGCCACTCGGCCATTGAATTGCAAGTTGACAGATGCATATTTTCTCGCTTCTATTGCATCGATTTTCACCACATAATTGCTATTTAGATTTTTGGGGCGACAAGGTAAAAATGTACATATTGGGAAAGTTTATCAACTCATGCAGATATCGAATCTCAGATATCTGTATGTCCTCAAGAAAAACATCGATTTGGTTATCCTCCTTGTGAATCAACTTATTTCTGTGTTTGTATTAATTTCATTTTGGCAATTTGAACAAGGTTACATCACCATTTATACTAAAAACTTCACCATATTCATGTTATACAATGAATTAAATAAACGAATATACGTCCACATAAGCCAAGTATTGAACCCTCTTGAAAAACATAGCATCCTTAAATTTATAAGAAATAGAATCCACACAATGAAATGAATGTCAAATATTTTTTTTTTACGCAAATGATAATCTTGATTTTTCCACAAAGGAAGACTTGAATCAGAACCTTTATTTTTTTGTTTGTGTTCTAAGCTAAAGCTATTTTAGCTTATTTTCAGATAATGTATGAGTCTGCAAGTCAAGTCGCGAATGATGCAGTTGGGAATATCCTCATTGTTACAACGGTTTTATAATCCTGACGGCGGTCATATTACGCTTGATGGGGAAGAGAATACTATGACCTCTTCATATCACGATTTATTTCCATTCCAATCCCCCATTGAGTACAACAATACCACGAATTCGTTTCTTTGCCCGCGAAAAAGGCCAACAAATCATCGGAACTCCGCTTGATATACTTTCTAACGTGGAATTCCATATGTTATGTGTCAAGAATTATTCCCCCAACTGATGGATGATTTAGCACTTGTTCTTGAGGGCACCACCCTGCCATTTGCCCTCTGTCTTTTGTTTCCTCTAAGAATTTAGTAGGAAGAATCGCCGGAGACTAGATCGGGTTGAATGATCCACAAGAATGCTTGCTTGCTATTTGCAAGTCCCCATGCGAACTCCACTAGTTGCTCTGGGAACATCACTGTTAAGCTTCCAAAGTTGACGCAAACGACAGAATTCACCTCCTGTGAATCGAGCCAATCAGGCTCTTCTCTCCAAAGATTTGATCCAAGAATGCTTAGGCTTTCATGATCAGTAACTTGATGTTCAAGTAATTGAAGAGGTCCAACACAATAGATTGATGGAGCAGCGGAGGAAAGTGCGTCGAGTACATCATGTTCGAAGTTCTTCAAATGTATTTAGAATGACTATGAAGCCTTACCGGCTCTATCGGTTTCTTGAATGACGAATTTTACCATGTACTCTTCCGGATTCGTTGTCCTTAAATTTTCTTTTTGTTGCTATTTTCTGTGAATCAATAGCCACTGGCAACAACATTCTCTGTCAATCTGTCGCTTCAGTTTTTTCCACAAATATTGAAGCTGTAGTGTAAGGATGGTAACAAGAAAAAGATTCCTCTTACTTTTTTTATATTTGTAAATTTTATTATCAGGTATGCTTTGCTTTGGTCACTTGATATGCACATTGCATGAAAAGCATCTCTCACTTGATAATTGATATATTATGATGGCAACATATGTGTTGTTGGAATATATTTCTATGTATGTGTGTTGTGCAATGTTCTTTTGGCGAAATGCATGCTAGAATACGGTATGAATCATCTTTGTCTCGGATGGATCCCCGTGTTCAACAACGAGTCCCTAATACATTTCATTGTCGGTGCATCTCAAAGACCGAATTGGATCCTCTGCTTTTGGAGTCCGGCTTCTCCCCAGATTTTGGGGACGTGGCCGGATCACGGCCACCCAATTTTTGTGTGTTCTCTCTCTCCAATTGGAATGGACGAATGTGATTTGGAGACGTTCCCAAAGCCGGGTAAAGCCGGGATTCTCAAAGCCGAGAATCCGGATCTTGGACTTTGAGGAATTCAACAAACTTGTGGGTGTTTGTAAATTTGTTGAATGTCTAGCTAGCTTATGTTCATTCATATTCATTCTCAAAATTAAACATAAGACCCTAAGTGTTAAAACTTGAATTCGAATCAAACAATAATACTGAACTGGAATTAGAACTGAGAATTTGTAGAATTACAAGATGAAGAAGATGAAGATCTTCTTCTTCAATTCAAAAATACAAAAAGGCGGGAAAATGTAAAACTGAATTTTCTTCTAGATTGTTCATTCTAATCTATCATTGAAACTTCTAATTACACAATGTGACTACTGATTGCTATTTATACTAATTCACTTGAGTTGATTCGGTTGTAACCGCCTCAACCAACTTTGTAGTCAAGTGTTTGATGAAATGCTTGTGTGAGCCAACAACTGTCCAATCCTTGTAGCATTACTCTTAACACACACACACACACACCCCCAAGCTGGAAGGGCTGAAGGCCATGAACAGCTTGCCAACAACCGTCCAATCCTTGTAGCATTACTCCTGGAACATATCTTTTAGAGGATAGGCTTGGAGTAGAGTGCTAAGTGTGTGTTTGTTGAGTGGGTTTGGTTAAAATATCAATTGGTTGTTGATCTCATGCGGGTGGCGGTGGTTTAAGAACCTTGGCTGGTATTTCTCCTCACAAAATGACAATCTATTTCTATATGCTTTGTTCTTTCATGGAAAACAGGATTTTCCACTATGTGTAGTGCACTTGAGCTGTCACAGTACAATGGAACTGGTGCAATGTAGTTGATATGAAAGTCTTTGAGTAAGTATAACAGCCATTGGACCTCACAGGCAGTGATGGCCATGGCTATATACTCAACTTCACTGGAGTTTCTGGAAACAGTAGGTTGTTTCTTGGACTTCCAAGATATGAGTGCTTTGCCAAGGTAAACCAGGAGCTAGAGGTGTTAAGCGAATCGAACGTTCGCGAACAAGGCTCGAAATCGGCTCGTTTAAGCTCGTTCGAGCTCGTTCATTTATGTTATCGAGAGCGAGCTCGAGCGAGTTCTCCGCTCGTTTAGTAAATGAAGCGAACACGAGCACTGTTTCGTGAACGCCGTTAGTGTTCGTGAACATATATTTTATATAATATAAATAATAAATATATAAAACAAATATCAAATATCTATTGAACGAGCTATTGAACGAGCCCCTAAAAAAATTTGCTATTGAACGAGCCGAGCTCAAGTTCGAGCCTGTTCGCGAGCTTGATCTCGAGCTCGAGCTCGAGCACAAACATTTTCCTTTCTTATCGAGCCGAGCTCGAACAGGCTTTTAGGCTCGTTTGTCTTAACGAGCCGAGCCGAGCATGCTCGATTATAAACGAGCTTGAGCTTGAACATCCGGTACTCGGCTCGGCTCGGCTCGTTTACAGCACTACCAGGAGCCCTGTAACTGATCTTCTTGTCTTTGTGCAGGCAGCCCAATCAGAATCACTGAATGATTTGAGACTTATAGGACTGTCACTAGGGAAAAATAACCCTTTTCCAGGTGCTGCTTTTAAGTATCTGTGCAATCTGTGTGCAGCCTTCATGTGTGCTTCATTTGGCTTGTCCAAAAACTGACTTAACTGTTGTGTAGCAAATGCAATGTCAAGCCTAGTATTGCCTAAGTATAAGAGCTTGCCAACTAGACTCCAATATTCAGTGTTTGAATGTAATAAGGGAGCATGAACTTCTGTTAAATTTTGTGTAGGATCCATTGGTGTAGAAGCAGGTTTACACTCTAGAAAGCCATAGTGTCTCAGCAAATCTAGGCAGTACTTCCTTTGGTTAATTATAATTCCAGACCTTGTTCTTGCAACTTCAAAACCTAGGAAGTATTTGAGCTACCCTAAATCCTTTATTGTAAATACTTCATGTAGTAAATCTTTGAGTTGCTAGATGGCTGTCAAACTTAAGCTTCCTACTACAATATCATCCACATATACTAGAAAAGAAATGAAGTCTGATCATGTGCCTTTAATGAACAATCTATGATCATTTTGAGACTGTTTGTAGCCATGTTCCAACAATTTATGTGTTAATTTGGCATTCCATTGCCCACTAGCTTGTCTGAGACCATATAAGGACCTATTTAACTTGCAGACTTTGCCATGAGCTTGTAAACCTGGTGGAGGTCTCATATAGACCTCCTCATCAAGATCTCCATGTAAAAAAGCATTATTTACATCCATTTGATGTAAATGCCATCCTTTTACTGCTGCCAGGGCTAAAAACAATCTGATGGTGGTTTGTTTAGCCACTGGTGAAAATCTCTCAATGAAGTCTATGCCTTCTGTTTGAGTAAAACCTTTGGCCACCAGTCTTGCTTTGTACCTTTCAATGCTGCCATCAGCCTTTCTTTTAATCCTGTACACCTACTTGCAGCCAATTGGTTTGGTGCCTTTAGGTAGATCAACCAGTGTCCAGGTATTGGTACTGTCTAATATTTGAAGTTCTTTGTCCATAGCATTTTGCCAATTTGGATCTACTGCTGCTACTTGATAGGTGGTAGGTTCAGTTTCTGCATTGATATTGCTTATGTAACCCTGATAATGAGAAGAAATGTTAGTGTAAGATAAGACATGATTTAGGGTGTGTGGAGAAGTTCTGTGTGTAGGATTAGTATATACATAGTCATTGAGACAAGTAGGATTAGATTTCTCTCTATGAGATCATCTCTGATTTTGAGCTTGTGGAGCTTCTGGATTTTGAGACTGTTCAAGGGAAGGATCATGCCCTTGTGGTGTAGGATCTGCATTGGATGTAGCATTGAATTCTATATATTCATCAGAAATAGGTAAGGGCATGCACAAATCATTGTTAGAAGATGTATGCACTTGGTCAGAAAAAGGAAAAGTGCCTTCATGAAAAGTGACATCCCTTGAAACATAAACATTTCTAGTTTGAAGATTCAGAATTTTATATCCCTTCATATGGTCTTCAAAACCTAGAAAAACACATTTAGGGTGGTAGGTTCAGTTTCTGCATTGATATTGCTTATGTAACCCTGATAATGAGAAGAAAGGTTAGTGTAAGATAAGACATGATTTAGGGTGTGTGGAGAAGTTCTGTGTGCAGGATTAGTATAGACATAGTAATTGAGATAAGTAGGAGTAGATTTCTGTCTATGAGATCTTCTCTGATTTTGAGCCTGTGGAGCTTCTGGATTTTGAGACTGTTCAAGGGAAGGATCATGCCCTTGTGGTGTAGGATCTGCATTGGATGTAGAATTGAATTCTATATATTCATCAGAAATAGGTAAGGGCATGCACAAGTCATTGTTTGAAGATGTATGCACTTGGTCAGAAAAAGGAAAAGTGTCTTCATGAAAAGTGACATCCCTTGAAACATAAACATTTTTAGTTTGAAGATTCAGAATTTTATATCCCTTCATATGGTCTTCAAAACCTAGGAAACACATTTTTCACTTCTGTCATCAAACTTACCCTGTGAGGGTGTAGAAACAAAACACATGCAACCAAAAACCCTTAGGTTGTTATAAACAGGAATCTTATTATGTAATATCTGATAGGGTGTCTTATTATCAAGCAAAGGAGTAGGTATTAGATTGATCAAATACACAACATGTAACACACAATGACCCCAGTAATCAATAGGTATATCAGATGTTATCTTTAGTGCCCTAGCAACATTTAGTATGTGTTGATGTTTTCTTTCAATCAAGCCATTCTGCTGAGGAGTTCTAACACAAGATTTCTGGTGAACAATACCCTTAGTTTTGTAATACAATTTCATGTTAAATTCTCCTCCATGATCAGATCTTATGATCTTGATACACTTGCCAAATAGAGTCTGTACCATATTACAGAATTGCTAAAGTAAAGCATTAGTGTCAGATTTACTTTTCATTAAATAAAAGCCAAGTAAATCTGCTATGATCACCAACAATTGAAATAAATATTATTCACCATCAGTAGTAGGTACCCTATTTGGCCCCCAAATGTCAACATGCACAAGATCAAAGCAAGAAACAGAAATAGAAGTGCTAACAGGAAATTGCAACTTTTTCTGTTTTGCTAATGGACAAACAGTACAGGCATGTGTAGGAACTTTAATATTTCCCTTAATGGTACTCATAATCTTCATTCTTTCCATTGATGGATGTCCTAACCTACTGTGCCAAAGTAAAGAATCATTTTTATTACAAGTTTGACAAAGATTACTAGAAATAGAGAGACAAGGCTTTGGTGAATCAGCAACTAGAATGTATAGGCCATTGTGAAGTTCAGCCGTACCAATCTTCCTCAAATTCTGCAGGTCCTGCACAACACAGTGATTAGGATGGAAAGCAAAAACCATATTACTATGTGCAGTCAGTTTCCTGATAGAAACTAAGTTGTAGTTAAAACTAGGTATACAAAATACATTGTATAAGATCATGAACTCATTAATTTGTACTTTGCCAGTGTGAGTGACTTTAATAGAAGTACCAGTAGGCAGTCTGACATATAGATTAGATGCAACTTGAATATCAAACATATTTTGCAAAGAAATTGAAATATGATCAGTAGCCCCTGAATCCATGATCCAGTGAGTTCTACTGTCAATGATACCTGGCCCTTGTGATTGAGAACCAGTTGCCAATGCTACTGAGTTGCACTAACTGTTGATTGGCTGTAGATTCTGAATGAGGGACAACAAGTGATCATATTGGGACTGAGATATGGCTCCTGCAGGACTATCAGACTAAAAACCAAGATCTGAATCATTTGAACTTGGACATGAGCCTGCAGATTGACCATCCATAACAACATTTTTGGCTACAGAACCTCCTCCCCTGCCAAATTTGAGAGGGAAGCCATATTTCTTGTAACAATTTTCAACAGTGTGGCTTTCTTTTCCACAGTAAGTGCACTGAGGCCTCTTGTATGTGCTCTGACCTCTCCCATAACCTCCAAAACCTCTACCTTGACCCCTGCCTTGTCCTTGAAACCTTGATTGCATGACAACATTCATGCTATTAAAATCAGTGCCCCTATTGTCAGATTGTGTTGCAAGAATCACAGAATGTGGAGTAGAAACAGTGTAATTCAACTGCTGCTCATGGTTAAGGGCCATCACAAAGGCTGTTTTGATGTCTGGTAAATGCAAGGTCATCAATACTTGGGATTTGACATTAGCAAAATTGCCATTCAAACCTTTCATAAGTCGAGTTGTGTACGCATTATCATTCTCTCATAATTTGTACAGCTGGGCATGAACAAGGAGGAATTGGGCGTAAAACCAGATACTGATCCCATAGGGATTTCAACTTTGTGTAGTATTCGGTGACTGAGAGATTCCCCTGTTTGGTTCTTTCAATTTATTCTTCTAAATTCGATAGACTGTAAGCATTTCCTTTATCAAATCGTTCTTGTAAATCGACCCAAATCTCTCTCGCAGTGTCATAATACATGACACTCTCAGCTACTGATGGAATCATTGAATTGACTAGCCATGAATGAACAAGATCGTTAACCTGCATCCAAGAAACATAACCAGGATCTGTCAATTCAGGCATCGTCGAAGAACCATCTACAAACGCAAGTTTTCCACGAGATGAGAGCATTTTAGTCATCGAACGCTTCCAGTGATTGAAATTGTCCATTCCTTTCAACAAAGGCTGAACTAAAACTAAACTTGGATTATCCAAACTATTTCCGGAACTTGCAGGAACAGCAGTGGCAGCCATTGAATGAAGATTGATGAAGAACCGATCAAGAATAAAGAAACGAATGTCAGCGTTGCTCTGATACCATGTTAAAACTTGAATTTGAATCAAACAATAATACTGAACTGGAATTAGAACTGAGAATTTGCAGAATTACAAGATGAAGAAGATCTTCTTCTTCAATTCAAAAATTCAAAAAGGCGGGAAAAATGTAAAACTGAATTTTCTTCTAGATTGTTCATTCTAATCTATCATTGAAACTTCTAATTACACAATGTGACTACTGATTTCTATTTATACTAATTCACTTGAGTTGATTCGGTTGTAACCGCCTCAACCAACTTTGTAGTCAAGTGTTTGATGAAATGCTTGTGTGAGCCAACAACCGTCCAATCCTTGTAGCATTACTCTTAACACTAATGCTGTAAAATGCATGTTTATATATCGGCTATATTGAGAGTCACAAAAAGGTTAAAAATTAATGTTATTGTCCAGAAAATGTATAATATATCCTTAGATGTCACCTTTAATGAAAAAGAAAGAAGCTTACTAGCTATCAAGATATAGTCAAAGGGAGGCATACAAGCAACAACAAAGCATTAAAAAGTCAATAGCAAATCCATTCCACTATAGTTGGACGTTAAAGCGTGGGATGAAGTTAAAAGATCTCTTCCAAATGACCAAAACGGGATTAGGATTATTTTCACGACACGTATTCATAATATTGCTTTACAAGCCAAAAAAGATTGTATCCTTCATCATCTACGTTTTCTGTTAGAGAAGGAAAGTTGAGAGTTGTTGTTAAGGAAGACATTTCGTACGGAAGCTTGCCCACCAGATTTTTCAGAGGTTGGGAAGATGATTACAAAAAACTGCAACGGCCTTCCTTTGACAATTGTTTTAATTGGAGGTCTTCTTGCTAAGACTGAAAGAAGTCTGAGTTGGTGCAATAAAATCTCGTCAATCAAGCCACATTCAAAAAGTCTTGTTTTCTTTTAATTATTATTATTATCATTATTATTACTATAAAAAAAATTAGAAAATGCTTGATGTCTAAGTTCAATGTACTTGGAGAAGCTAATAATTAAGAATATATATTATTTTTAAAAATCTTCTTAAATTCCAGCCAATCCCAATTATTAAATGATTTTCAGTAACCTTCCCTCATGTTTCTTCTTGGCCATTCACGCAAATTCCTCTTCCAGCCGCTTATTTTTCAGAAAAATAGACCAAGCTTTGGAAAATTATATCAATTCGTTGGTTGGATTTTCAGACAAGTCATACCACAAAGATCAACACGAAGAGGAGATTATGTAGTGTTTTTCTCGTGTCATTCTGCAAGGTAAATCTTTCTCCCAATAATCTCCGTAAATTCAATTTATGTGATGGTGTTCTCTCTTAGAATCTTCAGCATAGTGATCATAGATAGCATTTTTTTTTGTTTTCTGGACTAGAAATTATATCTATCACCATAGGAATTTGCTTGCGAAAAAAAAAGAGAGAAGTCGTTGAAGAGAGTTGGCGAGGAACTTTGATGGTATGTCCTGATGCAACAACTCTCATGAGGGAGATTTTGGTGTAGCTTTTTATATATACTAGCAAAATGCACGTGCATTCGCACGTGTTTTGATTAAAATAATACTTTTTAAATTTGATAAATTACGAATATAATGTTATATGTGGTTATTAGTTATAAGGATGTCGTTAGAGACTTAATGATCATTTAGGACACTCCAACAACTTATTTAGTTATAAGGACAATCTAATTTATTTTCCAAAACCCTTCTCACCATCCCTTCTTCCCCGCCATTCTAATTTTGCCCTCACACCTGTTCCGCCATCGCTCGTCTCATCTGCAACTTCTAATTCATTTGAGAATACATCGTTTGTTTTCAGGAACAATTTCCAACTAAAACGGTGGTTACCTTCTCAGATCTTCTCACCGAGTCTGGCATCAAAGCCCTTCACAATTTTCTAGCTGGAAAATCATTTATTTCTAGAAATCAGCTTACGAAGGATGCTATTAAAGTATACGGTGCCGTTTCACCACAGCCTAGTGCTGATTCGTATCCAGATGCCATAAAATGGTACACATTTGCTCATTTTCGATCTAATTTCAATTACGTTGATTGGGTCATTCTGATTTACGGTATTTTCTTTTCAGTGACTAAAGGATTTTAATGTAATTACTTGATTTATCTCTACTGGGATATTAATTGTTCAAAAATTTACAATTTTATTGTGTTTATGAATTTCATTTAGCTTTTAGGAAGGATGTTGGAGTTAAAATTGGTGGGGAGTTGCTACAACTTGAATCTGAAAATTTGCTCATATGAAGTGTGACTTTTGTTTTTAAGTTTAATCTTTAGGATGTTGTGTGAAAAGCTGGTAGTTATTTCCTTGGACATTATATGCTGACTAGTTACTCATACATGATAAAATTCTATAGTTTTTGGTTGTTAAAGTTACAACCTGCACATCGTATGTCCATACAACAAATGATTCTTTTGTAAATATGTATAATATTAGGCCATTATCTGAATCAATTGCATTAATTTGAATCTTCTTTGCTTTAATAGTATGCCTCTTCCCCCGTTTATTAGATTATGGTCTTGATATTTCTTTCCTGGTTATTTTGAATTTTTGTTTTTTCTTTCTTTCAGAATATTGTCCGACTGCATTCCAATCAGAGGAAGGAAGAGAATAATGTATTTAATTCTTTCAACTGTTCTCACTCTCGACATGGCTCATCCTAGGCTTGGTGCTTAAGCCGAGGAACTCAAGAGTAGAGCTCATGATTCTTTTGGCTGTACAAAACCTTGGATCTGCAATGGCTGATGGGGTCATTGATGCCATGATTGCCGAGGCAGCCAGACTTGAGCGGTACGTGTTGATATTTTGACTCTTAAGTAGGATTGATTAAGGTTCTAACGAAATCGTTGTGGCGTTAAATGGCATTTGATATGTTCATTCAATGGAACTGATATTTCTATAAATAAAAAAAAAAGATGATCCTCATTTACTTACGGTCTCCCCTGTGTTTATATGCATTTTGACAAACAAGTGTAAGCTCAAGAACTACCGAATTAAGAAATATTTTTCTAATTTACATGCTACTTGATGAAGTGACATTGATGACTGATGCAGGGACATTGATGACTTATGCAGTGACATTGCCGACTTATGCAGTGACATTGATGTCTGATGCAGGGACATTGATGACTTATGCAGTGACATTGATGACTTATGCAGTGACATTGATGTCTGATACAAGGACATTGATGACTTATGCAGTGACATTGATGTTTGATGCAGGGACATTGATGTCTTATGCAGGTACATTGATGACTGATGTAGGGACATTGATGTCCGATGCAGTGACATTGATGAATGATGCAGGGACATTAAGCTAAACAAGATCGTCAAATGATTCAAGATCGTGTTAAAGAATTGAGGGATTCCACAATGAATCCAATTATCAGGAGGGCACAAACAACGTGTGGCCATTACAAGAGTCATAGTGAAGAGTCTTTGTAGCTTCACCAAACTTGTACTTCTATCCATATTAAAAGCTCCACATTTGGAGAAAAGCAAAACAAGAGCAGAGCTGACTGATGCAGTTGTTAGGTTTTATGCAGTGACATTGATGTCTGATGCAGGGACATTGATGACTTATACAGTGACATTGACGACTTATGCAGTGACATTGATGTCTGATGCGGTGACATTGATGACTTATGCAGTGACATTATTGTCTGATGCAGTGACATTGATGTCTGAAGCAGTGACATTGATGACTGTATTTACAATTAGATAACTGATGCAATGATATTGATGTCACCGCATATACAACTTGATACACACAATTGATAACTTTGTAAAGTAACTTTATTTCTTTGTTATCTTTAAATATTTGATTGATGTTGGTTTATTTGATTAATGTTGGTTTAAATTTTCGATAACTTTATAAAATAACTGTATTTCTTTTGGTTTTTTTGGTTTAAAGGCATATTTTTACAACCAAAGGTATGCATAAATTGTTACAATAACACGTCACTGCATAAATCATTACAATAACACGTCAGTGCATAATTCGATACAATAAGACATCACTGCATAGATCGCTATAATAAGAAGTCACTGCATAAATCACTACAATGATACGTCATTGCATAAATCGCTACAATGAGATGTCACTGATCAAGGTTGTCAATGGATCGCGGCGGTCAATACATCATGGTAGCTAATGAATCGTGACGGTCAATGCATCGGGGTGGTTAATGGATCCCGGTGGCCAATGCATCCGGGTAGGTGGTCAATGCATGACGGTGATCAATACGTCACGTCGATTTTTATGAAGAAAAAAAAAATTGATTTTATGAAATTTATTCGGAAAAATATCAAATTTGATTTTAGAATAAAGAAGACGAAAAAATATGAATTTTAGTGAAAAAATTATGATGATCCGAGTTTTAGATCAAAATATATGACCTTTAGAAATATGGTGAATTAAATAATAATAATAAAAAATAAAAAAAATAAAAACTACCCACACGTTCAGTAAGTTTTTTTTTTGTTTTTTTTCTTTGAACGCTTCTTTTTTTTTCCTTCTTCCTTTTTTTCCTTCATCCTCTTTATCCACTTGAAATTAGAATGTCCTTATAACTAAATAAGTTTCCTTCTTAAAAAATCAGAATGTCCTTATAACTAAATAAGTTTACTTCTTAAAAAATCAGAATGTCCTTATAACTAAATAAGATTTCGTAGTGTCCTATTACCCCTAATAAGTTGAAAATCAGTCATTTTAAATAATTGGCCCATGTTATATTGCATATATTATTAAGTATATGATAAATCTAGATGATATGAATATCTTGTAAATTAATAATTATTAAAATATGATCTCGTGTTTTTTTTTTGTATGTTTTTTTTAAATTGATGAGAGCATTTTGTTTCTCTCTTTAATACGACTTTACCCTTTACTTGATACACCTATAACTACTTTAAAGACGATTAGCTTTGGGAAAAGGTTGTAGATGACTGTTTTTAATCTAATTTGAGAAAAAATGACAAGAAAAAAAGATATTGGTTGAGAAGGACAAAAACGCGCTTGTTACTACATGTGTTACTACATGTGTTACTACATGTTACTTGTAGCAACATGTAATAACATGTAGTAACAGGCGCGTTTTTGTCCTTCTCAACCACTATTTTTTTTTCTTGTCATTTTTTCTCATTTTGTATCTTATTTTGTCCTTCTAGCCCGCCACCCCTTATCAATTTACATTCACGTTTTTTTTTTACTTGTATTGATTGATAAAGATGTTGCTCAATGCTTTGGTAAATCTGTGGATTATTGAGACAACCTCTTTATGCCTTTATCTAGAGAAAAAGAAGAATTTGTTTAATTTAAGGAGCTCCTTACCTTTTTGTTTGTCATCTAATATAAATTTAAACATGTACCTTTTATGACCAGATAATTCACATTATATGTACTTGAATTTTTCACTTAATCTAACGTTTCTTATAATGGACACATGTTGTTAGTGCCTTAATAAGGGTAACAAAATATGAGGCTTCTTTCAAATGCTCATGTGTTTGATGTTTAGTGGCACATGTGCATAGAATTCATAGTTTTGAACACATGAGGTTTTCTGAAAGAATTAATGGCGTGTTTAGTGGCACAATTCAATTCTAACGACAATACGGATCTGTAATATTCCGATTTTCGGGAAAGGGCAGACGTGTCATTTTGCGAAAACGAAATATTGGGTTCGGTTCCTTTTATTCGGAGTTAATAATTTGGATATCTATATATGTATTTTGAGATATATATATATATATATATATATATATATATATATATATATATATATTTATTTATTTATTTATTTATTTATTTATTTATGGGAAAGAAAATCTGATTTAATAAGGGTGATTAAGGAAAATCAGTGAAATTAGGAAATTTTGGGATTTTCCCTATTTAAGGAAAAATCAACCTGATTAGCCCTTAATCTTTTAATCAGACTTTTCCACCTCCAATTGTCTTCTGCGTGTGAGAAGAGAGCAAGTTAGGGCTGAGGGTTTTTTTTTCATCGATTGCTAAGTCAATTCTTGACGGTTTTCTGATCAGAGTCGAGCATCAGAATCGATGTGAAGAGAGCAACGTTGTGACATCAAGAAGTTGAAGCTTTGATAAGGTATGGTTAAGCCCTAGTTTTTTTTCTTGTTCGAGTTTGAAGGATTCAAACTCATCAATTCGTAGTTTTTGTCGTTTAGAAGCGTGTGATCGAATCTAATCTGAGTTTGGATTTATCACATGTTTTCTGCAGAAAAAGGATCAGTTTGCTACTGTTTTTCTGAGTTTGGACTTGGATTTAAGCTTGCTAAAATGTAAGAAGCTCTTCCTACAATCTAGTTATGGTTGAGAGTAGCTAGATCATGTTTTAATGCGTTTTGTAGCAAGTTTTGGCTTAGATGATGTTTAAGTGATTAGGGTTCGGTTTGGATCTTAAAAGCTATGTTTTTTACGTGTTAAATTCGATGTTACTTAGGATAGAATCGGTTGTAAATCGCGTTTGACGATTTTAGCGTTTTGGGAAAAGCCAGCGGACGGGCGTCGCATTAGCGGACGGGCGTCCGAAGACCTTAGTAGCTCAAGCGGGCGTTTGCATTAGGCAAACGGGCGTTTGAGGTCGACTTTGATTCGAGATGTAGCTGTTTTTGACGGAAGGGCGTCTGCGGTAGGTGGACGGGCGTCTGAGGTTAGTGGACGGGTGTCTGATTACGGACGGGCGCCCATAGGGTTCCAAACGGGCGTCTGGCCTGTTTTACTTTGTTTTCACTATTCTAGCACCTTAGTTCGGTTTTTGACTTCATAATCATGCTTTCACAATTTTAAACCCTTAATCCTGATATGTTAAGATTAGTTAAGTATGAACAAGCTTCGATTGAACTTCCGATTCGTTCAGTTAAAACACCGAATGTACTCTTAAAGGGAGTTGAAGTTCGGATCCATCGGAAGGGCATGAAAGGGCTTGTGCTTTGATGAACTAGGGTTCATCAATGTCTGTGTAATTGATAGGATGTGATGTCTAGTCGTCTAAGTGAGGGAGTAGAGTTGATAAGGTGAGTATTATTCTGAAAACACTTAGGTGACTAGTTAATTCACATTAATAATTACATAAGTGTAGTAAAAGCTAAAACGTCATCTATTCTTGGTTAGACACTGATTCAAATCGGTGATGTGATATGTTCATAAAAAGGTGGACAACGCTACTGGCTCAAAAGGCTGAAGGGTAGTGGAGGAAATCCATCGAGCGTATATGCATACCGGGGAGATCCCGGGACTACCGGTGCTAATCACCATAGTTGGCAAGTATATATCGTGGTGGAATTTTCACCATGCATTGTGTCATTGAGTAATGATGTAACAAAGATAAGCTAGGTTAGAAACGTTTAGTCATGACATGTCGATGGGCATGGATTGAACCCTAGATTGAGTCGATCTCACCAAGATAATCTTTTAATAATAAACTTAATTGAGTTGTAGCTTCTACTTCTTACTTTGTACAAATGTACTTACCTCAAATGCATGTTTATTTATGTGTTTGGGGAGAGAAGGCAAACGAGTTAGTCAAGACATCGAGGAGGACTTTGATGGCGACGTTTGAGGGCGCCGGACTTGAAGACCTTGTTTATTATTTATTTCTTCATTTACTTCATAGACTTGGATCGCTATTGGATCTTGTTGTCGCTTTTAGTACTTTTAAATTCGTAAATATTTGGATTCGTTGGTTTCGTTTCGGATGTAATAATATTACATTTCCTCTTTAGTTCTTTATTTCTATTCTTGGTTGTTTGGAAAAATTTACCCGAGTCTTTTAGCTTCCGTTTGCTTTCATTTGATACGACGTAGTAGAGGCTTACGTGTAATATTATTTATTTAATATTATGCGTGCCGAACGTTTCGATTTCCGGATAAGGACTCGGTGTCCGGGAGCGGGGCGTTACAAGATCGGGTGCTAGTGGGATGTGCTTGGTACTTTGACTCTTACATAATGGAAATAAAAAAAGGAGGAAGGTATTAAATTTGATGACGAATTTTTCAACATAGTGCCAATCTGGGTCCAAATCTGTAATCTTTCTCTGAAGTGGTAGCGGAGGATGCAGAAAAGTACATTTGTGGACATATTGGGCATGCATGCAAAGCATAGGTGGTTTTAGGAGGAAGTAAGCATGGTAAGTCTGTTCGATGTCTCGTAGACCTTCATGGCTCTAAACCTCTAATTCAGGGTATGACGGTCATCGAAGACAATGTAGAAAGATGGACTACTTTTAAGTATGAAAATGTTTCTTATTTTTGTTCTTATTGTGCGAAATTTAGACATGCATCTAGAGGTTGTTACTCTAAAGTCCAAAGAAATAGAAATTATAAAGATGATTTATTTGGGCTTGATTTATGTGCTCTGCATATTAAATCCTTGCGTGATAATCCTCCTAGAGCTAGCTCTTACAGTCGGCCTAGTAATAGAAAGGTCGAACTCTTGGCTAATTTATCCGAAGAGTTTAATGTGGATGCTTACAGTAGGATAGTGGAAAATATAATATGTCAGCTTTTGATAATGTTAACGAAGAACTAAAAAAATTATTATAATAAAGTGGTTCCTAAGGAAGCTGCCAGTTTCTTCTAGGTATTCTCCTCTTGTAATGGTATCCAGAAGAAAGAAAAAAGAAGAAAGATGTTGCAGAATCTTCAAGGAGTCAGCATCTATAGGAACCAAATCTGATTGCTGCAAAAATTTAACAAGATGATGTTGCTCTCAGTCCAAGAAGAAGATAAAAATTGTTGCTAAAAAGACTAATGAACTTAAGGTTCATCTGGATTCTAATACTTCAACGAGTTATTTTATAGGCAAGAGGAAAACTCTTGAATCATAGGATCTTCAACCTGCTAGTCTTGTTGAACCAGTTTTAAAAAGGTATGTATTAGTGAATCAAAATCTTTATCTGAGTTTTGCGGGGTGAAGGAAGCCAACCCTATGTGGATTTTATAGAAACAATGAGGATTATGCCATGGAATTATCAAGGTGTGGGGATCTCTTTGACGATTTCCCAGCTTGAGGAGGTAAATAGGACTCCACTGCCCAAGTAATATCTTTTTAAATGAAATTAAAAAGAAGGATAGTAGTTTGGTAAGTATTAGAAAAAGGCAGAAGTTTGATTATGCACCGTTGATCCCTTTGGTATGGCAGGTGGGCTTGCTCTTTTGTGGAAAGAAATTGCTAATACTATATATGTGGTCTCTTCCAGCTTTACCATAGAAGTCTGCATCAAAGATGACTCCACTGGTCAGTATTGGTAGTTTGTTAGGGTTTGAATGAGCCTCTCGCCTTCTCACAGACTATAGCGGTGGACCTCTCTACAAAATATATGGCTATTGGCGTACTCATTTCATTTGGGGTGGTGTATTTAACAGCATCCTTAACCATAAAGAAAAAGAAGAAGCAGGAGCATCCAGGTCTGACAATTCCTTTTCTGCTTTCGAGAGTTTTAATCTAAAAGAAGCTTGATTGGCCTCACTAGGCTTCCAATCTCACTGGCAGAGTACCGGGTCAATTGTAATCTAGATTGGTGAGCAATGTCGTATCCACAGGGAGAAATTTAGTCGAGTACCAAAGCGGTCCAAATATTTAGTCTAGGCATATCCATTACTTGAGAAGTGGTTTTTAATTGACTACCAATGCAACTTAAGTGATGAAAACGAACTAAAGGTGGAATAAACTAAAAATGTGATGATTTGGACAAAGTAAAATGATATAGAATGAGGTGACTTGGGTGATGTTCCAATGAGCTAGATATCAATTCTCGTGACTACTTGGAATGAAGTTTCACTAATTGGTTCTCAACACATTCAAGGTGCAATTCACTATATTCATGTCAATCGATCTCTCGCATTAACGTACTACAACCAAACACCAAACCTATCGGCTAGGACTAGATTAGGATGAATGACTATGCATTAAAGGACTATGAAATTCCCAATTCAAGATTAGGCAACACACACACTAAAAATCAATTCTATCTCTAGAGGATTTTACTATGTGTTCATGGTGACTAGTTCCATGTCAATTCTTACGATTAGGCCTCGAATTAACACTTAGTTTATGCAATTAGTCACGAATTAATTACACCCATCAAGATCAATCACCATAACTTGAACAAATTAAGAACATACAAGCAAACCCAACTTGTATCCAAGCAATACCCCAAATTCACATCACCCAAGCCACAAGAGTGTTTAGCTAATCACGATTTCAACAAAAATACAAAGCAAAGATGAAATTAAACTAATTAAAGTCATGAAATAGAAAATTAAAGCTAAATTCGGATTTATACCTCAATTAAGTAAAAAGCATGAACTTAGGTCCAATCCCATGGAGATTCACCAAAGAGAAGATGAATTCACCGTTTTAGAGTAGAGCCCAAGCTTAATTACACACTAATTTTGAGAATAAAGAGCTTAGATTATACTTTTTAAGCTAATGAAATGAAGAAAAGTGAAGAGAAGAGTTTTTGGGGTTTTTTTTAAATCTAATTCTAATCTAGAAAGTATGGTATATCCTTCTCTTCTAGCTGCAAAAAAGCTTTTATAATGCAGAAATTCGGTGCCGCAGGAGTGGGCTTGCAGCATGTAGAAGTGGTCCTGAGCATAAAAAACATTCTGCCTGATTTACTGGGGCGCCAGGAGTGGGCTTGCACCATGCAAGTGTGCTCCTGACCATCCGTAATTTGACTGAGAGCTCTGAACCATGCCTACAAGGGGTAGGCTTGGGCCTGCCTTGGCTGATCCTCAAAAACTGACCGGAAGTACTTCTGCTTTGGGTAGAACCACTCCTAAAGTGCCATAATCACCGAAATTGATCTCAACACAACTCTTTATCATCTATCATCTGAAAATACACAACACGAGATACAAACGTAATTTTCCTAGGGTATCGTGTACCCGGTGTGTGCTACAAAAAAGTCCACATATCAACGATAAAAATGAGATTTTCGGTTGAGTGCGATGTGGAAACGTGAGTGGTGAAAGTAGCGTGAGATAGCATCTAAATGGTAATAATCATGCCCCGAAATGCTATAAAATTGAGTGAATTAAGTGTGAAATGCGTAGGAGGGTCGACTCTCATCAAGTTTTTTTGCAGTTAATGACAGTAAGTTGCAAGTAGTTTGGGTGTGAAAAATCCTGTAGCATACCCCCAAATGGTTAACTTGGAAAGTTTTTCATCTTCAAATATCTACTCAACAAAAGATTTAGAAGACCTTCAACAAAGGTTGCCTTTTCTTCGAAAACTGAGCTTCCAGTGTAATTACACTGAAGAACCGATCAAGAATTTTGATTCTATAAGAATGTACGCTGATAGTACGTTTGAGTCAGTGAGTCGTTTTCATTTTCTACAACCGATCTCTCTTAGTAAACTTGAGTCACCGAAGGTTTCCTACGTGGGACCACCACAGCGTCATTTACGTTCTTTTGATTTTCCATCAACTCTTAAGAAACTATCATTATCATACTGCTACCTACCCTGGAGGTATTCACAAGCGATCAGTAAGATGCCCCGTCTTGAGGTTCTAAAGCTACTATCTAAATCCTTTATTGGGCTTGAATGGGACATGTAAGACACAGAATTCCCAAAGCTTAAGTTTTTGAAATTGGAGGGATTAAAACTGAGCAATTGGATTGAATGGGACGAGTCTTTTCCTAGCCTGAAGGTACTCATCGTGACTAAATGCCAGAACCTTAATGCAATACCACACTGTTTTGGAGAAATACTTACCTTGACAAGGATCGAAGTGTATGCATCACCCAAAGTTGCTACTTCAGTCGTTGAAATACAAGAAGCGCAAAAAGAAACTAGTGCATGTGGATTAACTTGTAGTACAAAGTTCTAGTCCGTGCTTTGCCCCGTTCGCCACTCTTTAACTATTGATGATACTTGATTACCTTTCAATTTACATTTCTAGCAATGAATTTACTACTGACTTTAAATATATGGGAGTCTACCTACCCTGTTTCAATCTGGTGTTGCTGTGTTGAAACGCGTCCATTTTTTTCAGTTTAGGTCTCCCGAAATGGTTCATTCCATTTGCGAGCGTTTGTGTTGCAACTTGCAAACTGGGTTTATATGTGTAAAACTTGCTCAAGATTACCAGAAACTTTATAGTCATATACTCAAAAGTGGATTGAACAGAGAAACCACCTGATGAATGTAACCAAACAGGAAGATATGTTTGTCTTCGGAAATGAAAATGGCAAAGGATAAAGAAAGTAGAGCCTAGTTTATGGAAAGTATATACACAAAAAGGTTTTTAAAAACACCGTAATTAGGTGTTCAATTATCATTTCAAGAGAATATTTTTGCTGCAAAATACACAAGTGGGATGTTTTCACTTCAAAATACAACACCTGGAATACTATTTATTGAAAAAAATATATACATACATATATATATATATATATATATATATATATATATATATATATCGTATGTTCGCCCTTGAATACGACCTCAGCAATGGAATGCCTCCAAATGGAATGTTCGGAGTAATCGACCAATTCATGTCATGAACCTGCAAAGATTTAAAACATACATTATATACCAACAAAAAACATACATTTACTGTAATCAATGTACACATAATAATCATTCTAACGAAAACGGTATGAATTACCATTTCTTTACAACTACATAAACAAGTCTTGAGCTGTAAAGTTTTAAACGAAGCAAAATTGAAAAGGGGAAATCACGTCATACCGAGCTGTAATCAAACAAGGGTCAAAAGAACTCGGCTCGGAAAATAACCTGTATGTCCTGCAACAAACAACAACAACAACAAATAAAAAACATTGAAAGTAATGACAGTAAATACTTGTATAGCAGCTAATTTTACAAAGGGGGGCAATTCTGAAGCCTTTGAAGGGCACATGAGGCTGGAAACAAAGAAACAGAAGATGGGCATGATTTACAGAGATTCCAAAACATAGCCAGCATTGTAGAAAACAGAAGTTGAAAGCGTCGCGTATTGGATCCAGATCAAAACCTATGTTTTTTGCTTATATATAATATAGTAAGATATATACAAGAACTTTAGAAAAGAGAAAAAAAGTAATTGTTCATTACCTAGTTGTGCAACATATTGTCTGAAACAATAACTTGAAGCTCCTCGTTTCCGATGTCTTTTTGTGCTTCCTGTATTTCGACAACTGAAGTACAAGTTTTGTGTGACTCATAAACTTCAATCCTTTTCAAGGTAGACATTTCTCCGAAACAGGGTGGTATTTCATTCAGCTCAAAGCATTTATTCACGACAAGTACCACCAGGCTAGGAAAAGACTACGCAAGACGCAGACCAATTCCCCAAATCTAAATCCTGTAGTTTCAAAAACTTAAGCTTTAAGAATCCCGTATCTTCCGTGTCCCACTCAAGCCCAACAAAGGCGTTATCTAGTAGCTTCCGAACCTCAAGGCAAGGCATTTGATTGATTGCCGGTAAACACGTCCAGGTAGGAAGCCACCGATAATGTTAGTTTCTTAATATTTGAAGGAAATTTAAACGGACTTAAACGTAGCTGTGACTTAGAGGTGACCTTAAGTGACTCAAGTTTACTAAGAGAGTCCGATTTTGGAAAGCGAAAATCCTTCAAAGGCGCCTCAAGTTTACTAGCGAGGCGGCCCTCTTGAGAACGAGAAATCTTATCCGATTCTCGTTGTGTAATTATAATGGAAGCTCGGTTTCGAAGAGAAGGCGACCTTTGAAGAAGGTCTTCTAAATCTTTTGATGAGGATATATCACGGTGATGATAAGCTTTCCGAGTTAACGGTTTGGGGTTTGCTTCATGCTTTTGACACCACCGAATCACTTATTAGGTAGCACAGACCGACATCCACGTGTCTAAGCCTTTTCATGTTCCAAATAGTTTCGGGCAACTCCAACCGACATAATCGGGCTTCAGAATCTGTAAGAATCAGAATTTCCAGATTCCAGAGATTGGATATAGAAGATGGAACTATGGACCGACTTTTCGTAAAGAAAGCGAAGTCGCGAAAAATCTTAGATGAACTAGTGAAGCTATCACATTGATAAAACACGAATCCCATTTTAACTCTTCCAAATCCATCACTTGAGCAAGTTTCAAGTTGCTAACATCAGAGACGGTCATGACGATAAATTCCCGATTTACGACTATAGAGTAGAGAGTGGACACTTGGACATATTTTTGTAGTATCACCGAGATATTTCCCTTTCATTTGGATGCAAGCACGATATGGATTAAGTGGGGTGGAACTTGAGGAATTAGAAACCTCATATTTATCCATTAATTGGAAAAAGTTCTCCTCTTGAGCCTTTTCTTGACAGAATTTATGCCTTTAGATCATGAATCCAAAACTTTTGATCCCACCGTAGGAACTTCTCTCATTAACAACCACAAGGCTTCATCCAACTAGATCACATAAGTATTCTTTTGCTACTTTTTTAAGTTTTCCATGTTGGAGTTGTGCACAAATCCTACGCTATCCATAGCAACATCAACTTATTCACACGAATTAATGCATCTTCGACAAATGCTCCAAAATAAAGAAAGCATGGCTTCGGATGCTCTGGTAGATGTTGGTAACTTAATTCTAACACGTCCATACTGAATTTCCTTAGAAACATAAGAACCTCATGTATCGTAAATTTGATTCCACCAACTCAGATTTTTTCGGTTCTAAAAAGAGACCTGCAATTAAAACAAGCTGTCACAAAGGAAGGCCTTTACTGATTCTTTTGCAATCATCTTCCCAACCTCTAAAAGATTTGGTGGGCAACCTTTTGCACGGAATGCCTTCTTTTGCAATAAGTCCCAACTTTCTTCAAGCGACGTAAAGCATGTGATGAAGGATGCAATCGTTTTTGGCTTCTAAGGCGACCTTTTGAATACGCGTCGTGAAAATAACTCTACTTCCATTTTGGTCATTCGGAAGTGATCTTTTAACTTCATCCCAAGCCTTAACGTCCCAAATATAAATCCATTACAATAAGGTAATACATTTTCAAGCACTTATAGAGCATATGAGCTAAATCATCTTTCGTCATATCATACATTTTGTCATCCTTCCTTGATAATACAGAATATCAAGCAATATCCTTCTAGCATCGTGAACTTGGGAAAGCGACACAATAAGCAAACACGTGAAAATGTTGCCTAACCGCTGGGGTATTGTAAAGCTTGTTAGCCAGGTACTCTTTCCTTGGCCACCCATACCAACAATAGCAACAATGTCAAGAAACTTAGATCCCCTTATAAGGTTTTCAACCATTACGTCTATGTCCTTCTCCAAACCCACCATCACTTCATCGAAATCTAGAACCAGGATCTTACGGAACTTTATTTGGAGCAAGCTGCTAAACAATTGAGGACTCCACCATCATGCGTCTTTCTACCTTCAATCTCCTTAAGCTTGCTCTTAACCACCTTAATTTCGTCTATGACCTCCATAAGGCGTGCCATATTATACCATAATGGATGGCCAATTACGAACACGAATTGATGGCATATTACATTTGGTATGCCAAATTGATTACTTTCAACCAAGTATCCCTTAGTTCTTTTTGCTCTTTTTGTTGTTTAAAAAGATCATTGAGATAAGGCCTCAAAGACATTAGCTCCTCCTCAATTTTGATTATCGGATGCTTTGCAAAAGGGATAAAACTTATATCGATTTCAAACTTCTCCTTCAAGAACCCAAGATTTTGTAAGAGGAAGTCGAAAAATCCTACACCATTAGTCTTGGGAGACTATACGAAAATGAATCCCGGATTTGGTCATAAACACGTCGAATCTTGCCTCTTACTAGCTCAACCTTGCTCGTAAAGTCACTTAAGAATGTGTTTGCCTTAGAGGAATTTCCTTCTCCATTCACGTCATCAGCGTAGAGAACAAGATACAAATCCTCTTCGACAAGAACCTCAATTTTGCAGATTATCGTCATTAGCTCTTCATCCTCTCAAAAGTGGTCAGGTGGACTAGGATTAGCTAGAAATAACATAAGAAACATCAGAGATTCTTGAAGTATTCGAAAATCGTCTTTTGAAATATCCACAAGATTATCCTCGAGGAGGAGGTCAAGGAAGATTTGAATAATCTGCACCAAAACAAGAGAGTACAATTTCCCAGACTTCATTTCCTTTAAGAATCTAAAGTAAAAGGCCTTAAAAGCTGGGACACAAGGTTTGATCTTCTTCAACACATTAAACAACATAAGATTATTAAGTTTTGTTGCCATCTCCTCATCCACTTCTTTCACCCAATACAGAAATACTAGGCTTGCTGAATACTGAGCAAAAGCATGGACGGCAACCTTGAACTCTCGCATTTTCTCAAAACCACTCCATTTCTTAGTAGTGAGATTATAGAGACTCTGCAACAATGTTAGCTTCTTCTCGAGGGTCATAAGTTGATTCTTGAGCAAAACCATTTCACCATCGGTTTTGTACTTGTAAAGATCCCTAAGATTCTCAAGAATAGCATCCAGAAATTTCACTGTCATGAGTTTCTTCTTCGTAGAAGCAGAAGAATTGCATTTGATCAATGAGCGATTTAACAGAAGTTAACACGATTCTTCAAATTCTGGCTTACACTGCTGTATTCTGCTTTGCATATCTACAATCCAGTTTCCTAATACATCATTTGCATCGTCAAAAAGGGGAGTAACAACAAGTTTAATTCTTTTTGACATTTCCCATTTAGCTACAGTATGGTTCAAAATTCGCCTGCTTTCTTCATCTTCATCAGTATCCTCTAATGTTAAAAGGGACCAGAAGAACATTCTCAAGAATCTTAGGCCAAATTTACAAGATTGGATCTTGTCAATCATCTCATCAGCCCATTGGGAATGTCTTGAAAATACAGTGAGATGATCCTCAAGTTGAGAGAGCTCTGCAATTTCAGAGTCAACGCAAGTGTCGATGCAACTTGTTCGAACCGTTTTCACACTTTTAAGAAACCTCAACATTATTACATGCAACACACACACACAACACTGTAAACACACAGAAAGCAACGGACAAGAAAATGCAATCGGAACGTTTTACCTTTGAGAGTATCCGCAAAACTTGTCTGTGATTTGATTCCCACGAGAATGATTACAATCTGCCTTTTTATTTTTTCTTTCGATGGGATAATAATAGAACGTACTACGTACCGATTTGACTTTGAAAAGTATTTACTACTGTCAACTTGCAGCTGTATATGCTGCTGCATTTTATAATTTTATAATTAATGCCTTGTGTTTCTTTATTTTTTATTTTATTTTATTTGAGACAACGGATCATGACAAATTTTTAAGAGAAAAGTTATGGTGGGGAAGTGATTTTACAGGTATACTAAGTAGAAGGGTGTGATTAAATCTCACACACTCTCTCACACATAGTAGAGGTGTGTAGGTGTCACATGAATTAATCACACCCCTCCACTTAATATACCTCTAAAATCACTCCACCACCATAACTCTTCTCAATTTTTAGAGGCAAGTAGCTAAAATGACACTAGATCAATTGGACGTGGTTACGCATGTGGTATTTCAGTTATTGTTGGTTTGACCGTAATGGCGGTTGGGATTTGATTCCCTACACTTATAAATATCAATGTAATTGTAACATCTATGTAACTTTATGTGAATAATAAAATATGTTTGTTTGTCTGTGAATTAATCGGCACATTGTTAGAAATAATGTTAAATCTGTGTTCTTTTTGTTTCTGTAATTATCTGTCTGTTTTTCTCAAATCACCATCAATCCTTGACGATCGTTATAGCATTGAATCAACAACTGCTACAACTTAATTTTTTCCACACACAGGTCTTAAATACAGAAACATTATTTACTCCATTTTCCATAATGTTATTTTAGTCCGTATCTATTCAAAATCAAAATAATTAATTTCTTTTTTTAATAGCGTCTTTTTGATAACTGCTTCAGTTATTGTGGAGCACAAAATAAACACAATTGCAATAATTTTCAAGTTATTGGATTAAATCCCATCTCCATTTTCAATACCAAACCAGTGGCGGAGGCGGGAAATCCAACTAGCAAGGATTGAACCTGGTACCTTCAGGATTTAAAATAGATCCCCTACCACTCGGCCAACTGCAAGGATTATTAACATTGGCGACTAATAGTACATAAATATATAATAATGTATTGTAGGCTAATATCAAATTATATAAGGGTATATTAGTAATTTCTGAAAAATCGAGGGGCGCGCGCCTCCCCCTAAGGCCTTAATAGATCCGCCCCTAATATAACCATATAAACGGGAAATTTTTTGGGTGGTGTGTCCGCACGGTGCGGATACACTTATTTTATATTTAAAACACGGGTGTTTTTAAGTGTAAATAGTCAAAAAAATGCAAAACACTGTGAAACACGGGTGTTTTATAGACAAAATAAGTGTATCCGCACCGTGCGGACACACCACCCAAAAATTTCCCGTATAAACGGTAGAAAACTTTACATGAAACTCTAGTTTCTGAGAGTAACAGGCGAAAAAACAAAAAGGGTACAAAATACCATGATTACACAGCTAAGTGTTTGATTATCCTTCCATGAGACTATATTTTTGCTGTAAAATACATAAGTGGAATGTTTCAACTTCAAAATACAACAACATGAAGCGTTATTTCTCCGTTGAATATCACACCTCTACGATTTTGTAATGTTTGGTGTAATTGATCGATTCATGTCATGAACCTGCAAAAAAAAACATAACATACATTACCATAAAAAACCATCAGACCACACTACCCCTGTATGTCATTAGGCAACCAAAAACACGAATCAAAAGGAAGAAGAAAGCATGCAGAATCCAAGGACTTCTTTGTAATGTACATAAACATTCACTCACAAATGGTATGAACCTGCATTTTCGCAGCAGACCTAACCTAGCTCGAAAAGAAGAGTATCCGAAACTACTCAAAGAAACAAAAACTAAATTAGATTATATATTCAACGCCTAACTTCTTAATCACATACTTGAAATGGACGCGTTTCAAAACACCAACACAAGTTTGTACTAACATATATACTTGAAAGAGTCGTCGTCTCATAAGTGGAACTGTAAAATTATGCCAAAACTCGAGTTTACACGGCTATACAAATCCCAACGACCTCATTTTTAAAACCAAATGGAACTGAAAGTAGCTGTGAAAAAAGAGTACTTGAAAGGTTTACTGCAACAGTATAAATCAATCCTCTGAAGGGAGGGTACATCGGCAATGCCATTCGGAATAGCTTTAAGGTTAGCACAATGCCTCAAATAAAGGGAGGTAAGCTTTTGGGAAATGACTAGCATCAGCATTCCACAACACTAAACTTTTTGTATGTCCTATGTGCAAAACTGAGGGAGCAAAAACCTCCGTCTTCGATATCCCATAACTCGCCCACACATCGCGATATAAACTTGTGCCTCATCTCCAGGTGATAGCATTCATTCACGATAAGTACCTCCAGACTAGGAAAAGATTCATTATACGCGATCCATTCTTGTAAATCTAAGAACTCCAGTCTCAAGAACTTAAGCATTGGGAATAAAAGCAAAGATGCCTGCCTGCAGGACATTACACAGAACGATATTAAATAAAAAAAAGCAAACTTGAATTTGTTCCAAAAGCAAAGATGTAACAAGAGAATGGTATGAAATAAATGGAATTGGAACAAACTTCACAAAGCCCTTTTCACAAAATCTTGAATTTTTTTTTTTCAGTCTATTAAAGGCCTGAAAGAAACCACACCTTTGAATATGGAAAGACTGTAGATGCATAACTTTCATTGAAAGGTATCTGTTTACTTAAAGTTCATATGGCGCCAGACGACATCTCCAGTTTCAAGAACTTAAGCTTCGGGAATTTTGTATCTTTCAAGACCCATTCGTGCCAAAGAAAGGCACCATCTAGTAGTTTTAGAACCTCAAGACAAGGCATTTTACTGATCGCCGGTAAATATCTCCGGTCTATGTAGCATTTTGATAACAATAGTTTCTTAAGAGTTGAAGGAATGTTAAAAGGCAGCTCGGGACGTTTATGTAGATCTGGATAAAGCGGATATGAAGGTAGCTCTGCTCCCTCACAGGAAACCTTCAATGACTCGAGTTTACTAAGATAGTTCAGTCTCGTATAACGAACTCTCAGTTTTCGAAGAGAAGGTAACCTTTGTAAGAGGTCATCTAAATTGTTTGTTGAGAAGATACATGGTGATGAAAAGATGTCTGATCCATGAGGAAGATGAAGTTAACCTAGGAAATGACTAAAACCCAATGATTCGATTTTCCAGGAGCAGAAATCAAAGGAGAAACACTTGCATGACATTTGAATGCCACAATTTAGCTTTCATTGCCTACTAGAGCCGAAAAACTTTATGAAACAATAACTTGAAGCTCCTCATTTCCCGAGTCTTTTTGCACTTCCTGTATTTCAACAACTGAAGTAGCAGCTTGACGTGATGCATAAACTTGAATGCTCTTCAAGGTAAGCATTTCTCCAAAACAGGGTGGTATTGTTTTCAGTCGAATGCAGCTTCTCACGATAAGTACCTCTAAGCTAGGAAAAGACTCGCCATACACAATCCATTCAGCCAAATTTAGAAACCGCAGTTTCAAATACTTACGCTTTGGGAATTCTGTATCTTCCATGTCCCACTTAGGCCCAACAAAGGATTTCTTTAGTAGCTTCAAAACCTCAAGACAAGGCAATTTACTAATCACCGGTAAATATCTCCAGTCTAAATAGCACAATGATAATGATAGTTTCTTAAGACTTGAAAGAAAGTTAAACGAACGTAAACATGCCTCTCCCACATAGCTAACATTCAGCGACTCAAGTTTACTAAGAGAGTCCAGTTTTGGAAAATGTATACTCAGTTTATAATCGGTGCAATGGAAGCTCAGTTTTCGAAGAGAAGGTGACCTTTGTAGAAGGACTTCTAAATCTTCTGTTGAGGAGACAAGTAATGATGAAAAGCTTTCCAAGTTAACCATTTGGGGGTGGGAATGGGGGTATGCTTAACGTTTTTTGACACCCGAATTACTTAGGGAACACCGATGGACATATACATGCCTAAGCCTTGTCATGTTCCAGATAGCTTCGGGCAATTTTCCAAAACGGGGTCCACTAAGAATCATAATTTCCAGATTCCAGATTGGATATGAAATCGTTTAGAGTAGTTTTAGAAAATTCACGTGTAATCCACCATTTTGGAGAAAATGAAATTTCCATAAATCTCAGATGAATTACTGAACGCATCTCTCTTATAAAACATGCATCGAAATCTAACTCTTTTATATCCATCACTTGAACAAGTTTCAAGTTGCTAAGATCATAACGGTCATGACAACGAATTTTCTATTTACAACTAAAGAGCAAAGAGTGGATACTTGGACATATATCTGTAGCATCACTCACATATTTCCCTTTCATATGGATGCAAACACGATATGGATTACGTAAAGTGGAACTTGATGAATAAGAAGCCTCGTTATTGACCATTAATTGGAAAATGTTCTCTCTTGAGCCTTTCTTTGTGAGAATTCATGCACTAGATCATGAATCCCACAACTTTGATCCCACCGTATGAACTTCTCTCATCAAGAATCACAAGGCTTACATCAACTAGATCACTTAAGTACTCTTTTGCCACATTTTCCAAGTTTTCCTATTGGGTCGCACAAATCCTCGATCCATAGCAGCGTCAACTTATTCACACGAATTAATGCATCTTCTACAAATGCTCCAAAATAGAAAGCATGCCTTGGATGCTCTCGTAAATGTTGGTAACTTAATTCTAACATGCTCATACAATCATCCGTCAAAACATGGGAACCATTGCTTGTAAATTTTATCCCACCAACTAAGACTTCTTTCCGTTCTAAGGAGACTGCGATTAAAACAATTGTCAAAGGAAGGCCTTGGCATTTATTTGCAATCATCTTCCCAACCTCTAAAAAAGCTACTGGGCAACCTTCTGCATGAAATACTTTCTTTCGCAACAGCTCCCAACTTTCTTCCTCAGACAGAAAACGTAGATAATGAAGGATACAATCTTTTTTGGCTTGTAAAGCAACATTATGAATACGCTCCATGAAAATAACTCTACATGCATTTCGATCATTTGGAACTGATCTTTCAACTTCATTCCAAGCCTTAAGTCCCAAACATCATCCATTATAATAAGGTACCTTCTGCCTTTGAGACACTTACGAAGCATGTCTGCCAAATCTTCTTCCATCATATCATATATTTTGTCATCCTTTCCTTTGATATCAACCAGAATATCAGGCAATATCTTTCTAGGATTATGAACTTGACAAACGATACAGTAAGCAAATATGTGAAAATGATGCCTAATTGCAGGGGCATTGTAAACCTTGTTAGCTAGCGTAGTCTTCCCTAGGCCAGCCATACCAACAATAGCAACAATATCAAGAAACTTAGATCCGTTTATAAGATTTTCTATTAGTATTTCTACCTCCTTCTCTAAACCCACCATCACTTCATTGAAACCTAAATTCCGAGGATTTTCAATCTTCAAACTTCTTAGAGCAACTGCTAAACCATCATGTGTCTTTCTACCTTCAATATTCTTATGCTTGCTCTTAAGAATCTTAATTTCGTCTAGGACCTCCATCAGACGTGCCATATTATACCATAACGGATGGTGTTGACGGTGATTTTTACGATATATATGATATTATTTCGTAGCAATTTCCTTCGTGTTTTATTACTTTTTATAGAAAAGTGAGGGTTTAAATGGAATATTGCAAGAATGCGTATTGAAACGGTTAGAGTGCAAAATCGAGCTTATTACGTGATTTTATTAGCGATTTTCTATCCATATATATGGTTCTACATTTTGCACGGTTCTATTATCTTGTAGGTACAATTTGCATGGCAAGGAATGAGCTGAAAAGATGTTTGATTGAAGATTAAATGGAAGGAAGGAGATGCAAGTCGAAGGTAGAATGAAGATATGATGAGTGAACGTCGTCTCTTTGCTCCGTCCGTTTTGGACGGACGTCGAAGGTATGGACGGCGCCCGGAGAAGTAACTTGATTGAGTTTTGAGATAATTGCTGAACTAGCGTCTGGAATTACATAGGACGGGCGTCTGATCCAGCTAAGCCCGACTCAAAGATTTCAAAGCATCTGGACTGGCGTCTAGCATCCTTGGACGGGCGTCCAGCCACCGCCTCAGCCTAAACCGACTTCAAAACTTATAAATAGTCGCGTTTTTCTGAACCCTAAGACACACAATTCGATCCCTGGCCGCCCCAGGCCCCTTTGGGGCAGCTTTTGCTGCGTTTTTCTGCCCCCATAAACATAATTTCATCTACTTCTTTTATTTATAATTTCTGCAACTAGTAGAACGATGGATAGAGGCTAGGCGATTTGAACAAGCCTTGTGAAGCCGATCGTGCAGCGTTTTGATTTCGAATCTTGGATGTTTTGTGAGTTTTTATTTAAAGTTGTTTCTTTATTATGTTTTGTATTGATTATGCAATTTAAATCGATGGATGTGTTGCTTATTGATGTTTAACGTTTGATGAGAATCGTTGTTAGACCTAGATCACCGTAGTAAAGATTAGATTTTTAACCTAAAAATAATGAGAGTTGCTAGGTTAAATTTCTAGGTTGCTAGATTGAGAAATCTTACACCTTTGTTATGGAAGCGTTAATCTTTAAGATCGAGAGATGAAAGATTAATAGGCGAATTATCTACGAGAGTAGGAATTCATGCCTTTGATAGGTGAACCACATCTTTATTAAATCTTCACTAAACGATCTAGAGTAGAAATTGAGGGTTGCGGGATAGGTGGATCAATGCTTGTTCTTCGTTAAAATTAATTGAAATTATCTTTGTGCCTTTCGTTGCTATTTTAGAATTTTATTTTTCTTTTTAGTTATAGAATAGTTTTATTTAGTTAGTTTAGGTCCGCAACTATATTTCCTGGCTTTGGATTGACAACCCTCTGTCCAGTTTATTGTTTCTTCGTTTTCGTTTTTAGTTATTTTTCGTGACAACCTTTAAAGAAATTAAGAACTAGACCAACCTCGATTCCCTGTGATTCGACTCCGGTTGTAACTACTATAATACGATCCCTGCACTTGGGGTAAACCGGATTATTTTATTACTTATTTATTTTTCTTAGATAAAATCCGAGACAGATGGCTAATTACTGAACACAAATTGATGGATGGCATATTCTGTTTTGTAAGCCAAATTGATAACTTTTAACCAATCATTTAGTTCTTTATGTTCTTTTTGTTGTTCAAAAAGATCATCGAGATAAGGCCTCAAAGACATTAGTTCCTCCTCAATTCTAATAATTAAATGCTTTGCAAAAGGGATAAAATTTGTATCTCTTTTCAGCTTCTCCTTTAAGAAGCTAAGATTTTGAGAGAGGAAGTCGAAAAATCCAAGACCGTTAATCTTTGGGAAATTATACGAAAATGAATCTCGAGTTCGATCATAAACCTGTTGAATCTTGCCCTTTACTAGCTCAACCTTCCTCATAAAGTCACTTAAACATGTGCTTGCCTTGGATGAATTCCCCTTCATGTCATCAACAGAGAGAACACAATACAAATCTTCTTTGACAAGAACCTCCATTTCTACAGTCATCATCATCCAATCTTCATCCTCTCCATGCTCATCAGGTGGTTGAGCTAAAAAAGATATAATAAACGTTAGAGATTCTTGAAGAATTAGAAAATTGTCCTTCAAAATATCCAGCAGATTCTTGAGGAGAAGGTTAAGGAAGATTTGAATAATCTGTCCCAAAAGAAGAGAGTTTAATTGCCCCAACTTCATTTCCTTTAAGAATCAAGTAAAAGGACTTAAAAACGGGGTCACAAGGTTTGATCAACTGCAGCACATTAAACAACAAAAGATTCAGTTTTGTTGACATTTCTTCATCTACTGCTATAGAAATACTAGTGACGATACAGGGTTTCACCCCTCCACGTGTCGTATATTGGTTGGTCCTCACGTTATGAATAAGTACCAAGGTACGCGTGTCGAGGCTCGAGGTAATCTATGACGACCGACGTTCGAGCAGTGTAGGATAAGGTTTCCAGAGTCTGTTACCGCAAGTCGGTTAAGTTGACATCGAGGACAGAGTCCGCACCAGCTACGAAGGCCCGTTATCAGCATGATAACTTGGGCTAAGGACAGGGCCTATTAAGGGTAAATATGACAATAGCTAAGACCGACCTAATATTAGGGTTAGGGCACGCATTATCATTATAAATACCACGTTCTAGGAACTACGTAAGGCTTGATTCCTGGACAATTACATGATACGTATGCAGTCTAAGACAAGTTCTTAGACTCAGCCGCAAATCATAAAACCAACCACGACGTCCTTGAGGCATTATGGTTTTGGGTGTTCATCACTAGATTCATTCAGGCCCGGATTAATTAGGTGACATAATTTGTCAACCTCATTGGCGCTAGAAGTAGGGCTGTAAACGAGCCGAATAATACCGAACCCTGACAGGGTTCGGCTCGGCTCGAAAATTTGGTCCCTCAAGGCTCGGCTCGGCTCGGCTCGACCGAACCTGATTTTTCAGGGTTCGGCTCGGGCTCGAAGTTTAAAAAAAAAAATTATTCGGCTCGGTTCGGTCGAGCGAGCGAGCAGTCCAACAGTTCGATCCGAAAAAAAAAAAAAAAGCTGAATGCATGTTAAATTAGCAGCAGCAGAAATTGTCCAATATTACAAAAACATTTAAGTTGGGTAAACATATAACAAAAACATTAAAGATGGGGAATACTATTAGTCTATTACAAAACAAAACATCATAATTCATAAGTCCAAATGTTCAATTGTCCAATACTACAAAACATGATAAGTCCAAAATGCAAATAGTCCAATACTCCCAAATCCCAATTGTCCAATATTACAGTATTCATAAATCATAATCATGTTCTCCTTGCCTTTTTCTTCTGAATCTTAGAGTTGGTTTGTGTCTGTTTGCCACGGTCAGAACCAGAACCAGAAGGCTGCCCAACAGTAGAATATGATAGCTTGTTTTGCTTCAATGTGACATTTTTTGATGATTGTGCAACTTGAGATGGAATGCATTCTACATTTTTAGAGTCACCGCCAGCAGCATCAACTGTAAAGTCTATAATTTCTATTACAGACATAGATAAGTTACTAAGTTAGGCAACATTAGTTACATTACATAGATAAGTAAATTAACATAAATATATAAGTAAATTACCACTGTCAATGGAATCTTTCATTTCATATTCGTTTTCATGTTCCAATTCAATTGGATCTTCATTTCCCTGAAAATAACAACAAACATTCTTAAAACCAAGCACAACTGCACAATACGTTAAAATAATGAATAAAACAAAGGAAACAGTACCAAAGAAACCGTTAGAAGCAGTACTAGTAACTAATGCTAACATCATCAATATCAATCAATAGTTAATAATTAAGATTACGAAAAAATCATATAAATTACTAAATTAGTATAGTACCTCTTTCAATGAACGAATTCCATGAGCTTCCTTTATCTAGTCTCCACCACAAAGCAAAACCTCAATTGTATCCCTTCTCATAGAAGCTCTTTTTTTATCAACAACCCTACCACCAGCACTAAAGGTAGACTCTGATGCAACAGTTGTAATTGGAATAGACAAGATATCCATGGCCATTTTGGATAACACTTTGTATTTTCCCTCATTTCCTTTCCACCAAGCAAGGGCATCAAAGTTATTAACATTTGGAAAGCACCCTTCCTCAAAATAAAGATCAAGGTCTGATTTCTCATTTCCTTTTGATTCTAATGTCATCACAAACTCATCAAACTTTCTTTTACCAATTGTGGAAGAGGGAGGTGTTTTGGAATTGGCACTGTAGGATTCTAATCCTATCTCTTTCTCATCACCATAAATCTTAACATAATGCATAAATAGTTCATCAAACTTGGCCATAACAATTTTAATCTTGTCCTTATGATTAGAAGGGTACATTGATTGATAAGCAAATTTGATCATTGCCTTCTTATATCTAGGATCCAAAATTGAACCAAAACAAAGCAACAAATCACACTCATTCCAATACTTATCATACTTATCAGCCATTTTAAGAGCCATGCTTTGCATATGTTTCTTACAAGAGATGTCTAGCGAGCATTGATCAATTCTTTAATTCTAGACAACTCCAAAAGAAACAAATTCACGATTGGATAATTACTCCCGAGAAATAAGGTTGGTAACATCGAGAAAAATCTCCAAAAACTCACAAACTTCATTAACCTCCTCCCACTTGGTTTTCGGAAGGAACATACTTTGCAAGCGAATCATCATCTTCACCAAACTTACTAAAACACTTTGTTTGTACTTGTAAGCCGTAGACAACATAACATAAGTTGAATTCCATCTAGTGTTATTGTCTAATACTAACTTACTTGGTTTCAACTTTAAATTCATTCTATGCTCATTGAATGAGCGAAGTCGATTACGAACCAAATAAGTACTTCACTCCGTCTCTAACCGATTCAGTAACCTTTTCAATCTCTTTCAAACCATCTTTAACCAACAGATTTATAATATGTGCACAACACCTAACATGAAAAAGTTTTCCATCCAACACAAGTTTTGAAAGAGAATTATAATCGTTTCTCAAAGTAGATATGCACACATCATTCGCAGATGCATTGTCTACGGTCACAGAACAGACTTTATCACTAATCCCAAAAAGATTGCAAACCCTATGTACTTCTTTTGCCAATGCAACTCCCGTATGAGGTGGAGGTACATTGACAAAAGAGAGTACTCTCTTTTGCAAATTCAATTCCTATCAATGTAATGAACAGATTATTGTCATGTACCCAATCTTTTGAACCCCGAAGTCCAACAATCAGAGTTAGGCTAACTTTGCTAACCTTGGCTAAACTCTTCTTAAGCTTTTCTTTTCAATTTCATACACTTTGAAGCACTCTTTCCTAACCGTGTACCTACTGATTGGTTTGTAGTAGGGAGTATATGCTTTCAAGAACACATTGAACACTTTATGTTCTACGATGCTAAAAGGATACTCATGGGCTAAAATCATGTGTGCTGCAAGTTCTTTAACTCTATCAAAATTAAATGTAAAAGTAGATATAGAACTTGCACCTTCAGAATTGATCATACCAAGGAGTTGAGATTGAACGGTGGAAGAATCTTTCTCTTTCAATATCAATGGCTTAGGAAATATTTTATTTCTAGCTGGACAAGCCGATTTCAAATGCCTCATCAGATGGGATGTAGTTTTACCTTTCGAATCGATAGTAACTTGAGCAGCAATGAATGCATTTGTTCTTTTTAACACCATTAACTGTCACTTCCTTCATATGCTGCCACACAATAGACCTTGGTTTGCCTTCATCATTGAGTTCATTTACTGCCTCAAACTCAGTCCCCTCTTGCTCTTGCTCAGTTGCCTCAATATCAAATTCATTTGAATCATAATCTCTGTCCTCAACCTCGTCCCCCATTATTTCAACATCATCTGAAGAATCAACAATAGATTGAGTCATTACTCTCACTGTCTCACTCTCAACAAAGACTGTATTTTGTGTGTTTGATTATATACTCTGTTTAACAACTACAATTTACATAATAAAAACACTGATACACACTGATTCACAATCTGTTTATAAATTAAAAAATCACAGGGTCGACTCACTCTGTCACTCACTCACTGTGTTTATAAAAAAAAAATTAAACTCAATGCAACATTGGCATCAGCCATTTTCTAAACTCAAACCAAAATTACAATTTACAAAACACTGAATTTAATTTATATATCATAAACTATAAAAAAAAGTATGTATAAAAAACACACAAAAAACACAAACTTGACCTTGAGATAATGGGGGATTCTGATTTTCAGACATTGAGATATGAATTTGATATCGTAATCACGAACGGAGATGATTTGTTGCCTTGTTGGTCTTGTTGCCTTCTTAATGCCGATCTTTGTCTTCTTTGTCATTTCTCTTGCTATTGTCTGTCGACTCGAAAGGTGGTCGAAGACTCGGAGGAGTGGAGCCGTGGAGGGGAAGGAAGCCGGCCGGAGAAGGAGGGCTGTGAGCCTGTGATTGATGCTGGACGGTCGGAGAAGTGGGAGAACAAAAGAGGCTGAGAAGAAGATGAAATTTCAATTAAATTATATCAAAAGAACGAGGAGAAGGAGGAGAAGACAATCGAGCAAAAAGTTTGTCTCTTGGCCGGAGAAAGGTGAGTCCGCCACCATGGATATGGGAAATTTGAGCGGCGAGTGAAGAACGAGAACGACGAATTTGTTGAAGTTGAAGAATGATTGAATGAATGAATTAGTCAATTAGGTATAGTCCCGTTTCCTCCTTTTCAATTTCAAGTATAATTATATAAAGGATAAACCAAAATAATAAATATAAAAATTATAAATTATTTATAAAAATAAACCAAAGTATTAGATATTTATAAATTATTATAAACCAAAGTATTAATATAATATTTTAATCGAGCCGAACTCGTTCGATACCGTTCGCTCGTCGGCCGAATATCGATTTTTAAGGCTCGGTTTGGGTTCAGAAATCGGACAGATCACGAATCGAGCTTTTTCGGACCGAATATACCGAACCGTATCGAATACTTACGTTCATTTACAGCCCTAGCTAGAAGGAGGGCCTTCTATTGTTGAATACACTCATATCACGATGCCTCCTAAGTATAAGACCGCCAAGAAAACTACTTCCAAAGCCACAGATCAACAGGGTTTGCAGATCAACGAGCAGATGGATCTGGATCCACAAAGAACAAAGGATCCAGTGCTAGATCCTGTCCACGAAGATCCCCAGAAGGAGAAGCAAGGTCTTGCTCCAGAGCATCAAGCTATCGTGGATCAATTGGCAGGGGCTGATCGTTGATCTGCAAACCCTGTTGACGAAGATCCCGTGCTAGATCCTGTCCACGAAGATCCCTAGAAGGAGAAGCAAGGTCTTGCTCCAGAGCATCAAGCTATCGTGGATCAATTGGCAGGGGCTGATCGCGAATTGATGTCTAGAATTATAGTGGAGGCGTTCATGGCACATCAACAGGTAGACGGCGGCAAGAAGGAGGCCGCCGGCAACGCCAAGCACGTTGATGGGAGTCAACTTTACATGATTCCGGTGCATCTTTTACCCCCGTTTATCCCACTTTTAGCACGTTTCTTGGTGATTTAGACCGTTTTAGGGGCAATATCGTGAATTATTAGCACGGGGAGTAAATCCGTCACTTTGATAGTTTACTACCTCTTTTTAGTGATATTGACCCTATTCCCGAGCACTTTTACCCTCTGGAATGTTTTGGATGTTTTTTGTTGTTGTGATGATGCAGGGAAATGGTGTCTCGAGAACCCGGAAGGCAAATAATTATGATGAGAAGCATGGTCAAGGTGCAACAATGAGCCAAAGAAGAAGAAAGATGAAGAAAAGGGGTGAGAAGTTTTAGTATCTCAACCCCTATGTTCTGGTTCAGCAGCATTTTGACCCATGATGGAGGCATTTTCTGGTCATGACTTCTTCATGAAAGTTGTAGATAATTGAAAGAGCTTTCCAATGCATCTTGAATCAACCAAATCGGAGCTCGGAAGAAGAAGTTATGAAGGTTTTACTACAGCAGAAAAACTGCATCATGCGAAACGCACGTTTGGAGCTTTCAAACCAGCGTTCCATGGCTCAAACCAGCGTTCCATGGCTCAAACCAGCGTTCCATGTCTCCAAACCAGCGTTCCATGGCTCAAACCAGCGTTCCATGTCTCCAAACCAGCGTTCCAGATTGCCGAAGTCGAACAGAGAGTACACCCCTCCAAACGCTGGTTTAAGAGCCTTCAAACCAGCGTTTGAGTCATCCAAATATTTGGTTTAAGAGCCTTCAAACCAGCGTTTCACATGTTACAAGCCAGAGGCGCCCTGAATTTGAAGCCAAACGCTTGGTTCCAACCTCCAAACCAGCGTTTGGACCATTTTTCTATGATTTTTGGCCTCGCCTATAAATACCCCTCATTCCCATTTCATGAAGGGACTCTCTCCTCCTCTTCAAACCCTACTCCCTTTTGCTCTAAATTTGTAATAGCTTAGATTACGATAAATTTATGTAGATCAAACACCTCTTAACTCCCTCTTTTCATTTATTAGATTAGAATTTCAATCCAAACAACAAGTCTCCTACTTTTTGATGAATCTCCATTTTTGTACCTTCATCTCCAACTCGAATTTCTGCAACTTTTATGGTATTTATCTTCTTCCTTATGCTTGTTATGCTTCTTATTTATTGTTTCTTTCATGTTTCAACTAGTATAATGTTCGGTAAAAACTAGTTTTATAATTTATAAACCGAAACACCCCAAGTATAAGGATCGTAGTATAGGGTGTTTACGGGTCGTCCTAAGGGAGTGGAATGTTTATCGGATTCAAATATAAATCTATATCAATTATGTCACAATTATGAACTAAACTACTAAACTAAGGCTGAAACTAACTAAAACCTAAACCTAAGAATTAAAACTAAAACAAGAGTAAAAACAAGCAAGAAAAATAAGAAAAGCAGAAAGCCAGACGGCGTTCACTTTGGTGAACGCAGCCAGAAAACGGAATCTAACGGACGGGCGTCTGCTATTGCGGACGAGCGTCCAACTACGAACTGAAACAGAAACGTGCAGAAAACTTGCAGAAAACCAGGGTTTATCAAACTAGAACTTAACTAAACTTAATCTAAGCGATTTAATTATAACAATTGAGGAAAACACAAGAAGGCGACTAGATTCCACCTATCAACCAACAATCCCAACTAGATGGTGATTAAAAAGACATAGTTTTTAGTAGTGATTTATTCACGAATTCAATTAAATATCTTCAATCAAATTCTAGGGTTTCGTTTATCTTTTCAAACAAACTAAACATGCAATCAACACGAAATCACGAGAGCGTTTCCAAACTCTTACACAACTAAACATGCTTAATCTCTTATAACATGATTAGATGCATTACTTTGAATAAAATCAAACTCAAATAAACATACTTTCATATATTGATTCAAGCATAAAATAAACATAGATCGTTTCATCAAATCTTAATTCAATAAAACTTAAACAACATAAAACAGATCCAAAGTAATGAAAAACTATGAATTAGACTCACTAAACATAAGCATCGAACTCCTCTAGTTGGTTTGGTTGTTGATAGGCTTCCTCTGTCGACTCACTGCAGGATGTTTAGCCAACAATCATGATGAACACGATTGTTGAAGGGGAGATTTGCATCTCTGTGTAAAAACGGCTCCTTAGGGTCCTAGGGCGCAGCTATGTGTATATGAGTAAATAGTGTGTAAAAGATTAGGGTTTTAGGCTTCATAATGCGGTGCTTTTATAGAGTTTTAAGTCAATTTGGAAGTAAGTCGTCGTTGTGGGCGCCCGTCGCCCATCGACGCCCGCCCGTAATGCTCGACGCTGAGTAAACACTCGTTCATCCTCCGTCCGAACTCTCGAATGTAAAATACAATTCCGGACGCTCGCTCACTTTATCAAACGCCTGCCTGGAATGGATGTTTGCATTTAACGCTTCGTCCAAGATCTTCGAGGGTCGGATTTCTTCATCTTTATCCAATTTCTTCAAGCCAATTCCAACTCTATCTTGAATAATTCGACTTGAGCTTCATTTATCCTCATTATATGCACGAAAATCAACACCTACATGATAAATAAACAATGCAAAAATGTAATAAAATCCAAATAATAATAATTCCATTAAATTAACACTTAAAATCATCAATTTTGCATACAACCCTCTTAAAATCATCTTTATTAAATAATTACACTTAAACCCTTAATTCTCATGTAAATTATGCAAATGTGGGAAAAATAATAATGAAATACACCCTTAATAATCATATAAATATGGCCTTAACAACACCCCCACACTTAGCTTTTGTACGTCCTCGGACAAAACAATCAAAACTATAGCTCAACTTTATAAATAATCCACATAGATCTCTAACTCACGTAATAAAAGATACAACAACTATAGCAAATGATACCAACACAGAGATAGATTCGGTGTAAGTGTGACAAGCCATTCTCAATCTAGCAAGCCTTTCAAAGAATTATCCTTTCAAAAATTCCAATGACTATCCTAGTACTGATAAAGAATGACTCCACTCAAAGCCTTCCCACGCACTCGTGTAGGATAATCCTACTGACATATCATGCGGTTCTACTGGGTATAAGATCCATGATAACAAAGACTTTACTTTATTTTTACTCAAAATTTTTCAAAATTTTCAAATTTGACGATATCGAGAATAAGCTCTTACCCATCATAGTAGAATAGGACATTTTCGTGATAACACCCTATCTTACTCAAATCATAAGGTAGCTTCTCACATTCGTCGTGAGCTATTGGTCATCATAGTGGTATAGGACATTCGAGAGAACGCGCCTACCGCACTCCAATCATCGACTGACTTCCGACAAACGTATTTATTAATAATTGCTCACTCACTTTATTTATTCACTTTTCAAAGTCATAAGTTACATCTCACCTATCACATTCAAACTTTATGATATTCACATTACGGTCTAACTAAGGTGTAACTATCTTGACCTTCCTAAGATAAATCATTAAAAATAATGAAAGGATATAATTCAAAAGTCATGCTTCAAAATCAAAGGCTTTCGTGAGTGAAAAACGAAACTATCTCCATAAAAGTAAAACATGCTATAATTATCTCACTAAGTCACATACTATCATCGTTAGAAAACTACAACTAGCAAGCATCTAGTTCCAATTATATGCTCGAGACTCACAAAAATTTTAAATTCATAAAAATTTAACATTCACTCATATTTCAAAGATATAGCATAAAAACATACCCAAACACCCCCCCACACTTAAATCACATTATGTCCTCAGAATGTGCCAATATAAAAGAAAAGAAAACTTAGCTAGTTTCAACGGTGGTTGTCGGATGAAAGTTGGCAGAGGTCAGGCCGGAGCATGAATATACCGCAACAACTCGAATAGACAACACTGGACAGTAGTAACTCGAAAACCTGCTCAAAAGTATCTGCAACACTCGACATACCATATAATCTCGGGGTACACGGGGTATATGAGCAACACATAACACAAAACACTTACAATGAACGTAGGGGGAATAACCATCAACACAAAATCAACTAAAGTATTATTTCTAAAACAATAAAACAAAACAACCTAAGAAAAGGAAACGAACAAAGAAAACTAGGTTGCCTCCTAGGAGCGCTCTTTTAATGTCAATAGCTTGACACAAAGTTCAAAAGATCAACCGGATCGGGCCACTTTGGTTTGACTACCGCCACCTCGATGTCGTAATCGAGCACCTTTGGGGCGGAAATGATTTTCACCACAACAACAAGTCAAGTGTGCAATAAGTTCATTAAACTTTTCTCTCCAAACGACAATCGACTCTCTTCTTCTTGTTCTTGCGGACGATAGGCATAGTCATAGTGGTATGATCGGAAGTGTCACAGGAAGGTACCTTACGGGTGGATATAGGAGCGTCATCATCATCGACTCAAAGAAATAAGATGGAATCTCTTCACAAATCGGGACATCAGACTCTCATCTCTTCTTTGGAAATAAAGAATCTCAGGCTTTTCCTTTGGTTGCCCGAAATATTTCTTAAGTCGATGGCCATTCACTTTAAAAGCTTGATTACCATACCCGTTCAAAGTAATTACTCCACTTGGATTAACCTCGAGAATCTCAAAGGGACCAGACCACCTAGACTTGAGTTTACCCGGAAACAGGTGAAGTCTAGTATTATAGAGTAAAGCCATTTCACCAACTTTGAATTCTCGGTCCTTGATCTTAGCGTCATGGAGTATCTTAGTTCTTTCCTTGCTAAGCTTAGCATTCTCGTACGCACGGAGTCTGAATTCGTCGAGCTCGTTCAACTGTAACAACCTTTTCTCCCCACGAGTTGGCTATCAAAATTTAAGAATTTAATTGCCCGTAAAGCTCTGTGTTCAAGTTCGACAGGTAAATGACAAGCTTTGCCATAGACCATTTGGAAGGGTAGCGTGCCCATCGGGTTTTGAATGCGAGACGATAAGCCCACAATCGTCATCCAACTTAAGACTCCAATTAGATCGATTATTGTTCACGGTCTTCTCCAAAATTCTTTTCAAGCTGGTTGCTTACCTCGACTTGGCCCTTTGGTTTGAGGATGATATGGTGTACCAATCTTATGTTTGACACCATACTTCTCAAGGATCTTGTCAAGCGGCGCATTGCAAAAGTGAGTACCTTCATCACTAATGAGTGCTCGGACGGGCCGAATCTAGTAAAGATATTCTTTTGCAAGAATTTCTTTACAACCTTGTGATCATTAGTTTGAGTAGCTATGGCCTCGACCCACTTTGAAACATAATCCACACTGACGAGGATATACTTATTACCACATGAGGATGGAAAGGGTCCCATAAAATCTATGCCCCATACATCGAAAACTTCGCATTCAAGAATGGGCTTAAGTGGCATTTCCATCCGACTACTCCGCCTTCCTCGTTCTCTGGCACCTATCACAACCTTTACAAAAGGCTTCTGCATCCTTAAACAGAGTCGGCCAGTAGAATCCAGCTTGAAGGATCTTTGCAACCGTCTTTGGTGTTCCATAGTGACCTCCGGTAGGACCGCTATGGCATTGTTCTAAGATATCCCACCGATCATGCTCGGGAACACACCGTCGAAGCAACCCGTCTTACTGACTCACGAACAAATAAGGATCTTCCCATACGAGATATTTAAGATCGAGAAAGAACTTTTCTTCTCCGATACGTCATATCCTCTAAATGACCACTCGCTAAATAGTTGGCGTAGTCGACATACCACGGCCTAACCGTTTCAAGCTTCATCAATTGCTCGGTTGGAAAATCAATGCCTATATCATTGTGATTTTACGCACCCTCATTTACTAAGCGAGATAAATGATCACCACAATATTCTCACTACCTTTCTTATCTTTAATCACAAGGTCAAACTCTTGTAGAATTAAAATCCATCGAAGTAACCTTGGTTTGGCATCTGCTTTATCCATAAGGTAGCGTAGGGCTGCATGATCGGTCCAAACAACAACTTGAGACCCGAGAAGATAGCTTCTAAACTTGTCAATGGCAAAGACGACGGCTAAGAATTCCTTCTCAGTCGTAGTATAATTGCATTGAGCCGGGTTCAAGGTCAAACTCTTCAATCAAGAGATAAATGATCAGCCACAATATTCTCACTACCTTTCTTATCTTTAATCACAAGGTCAAACTCTTGTAGAATTAAAATCCATCAAGTAACCTTGGTTTGGCATCCGCTTTATCCATAAGGTAGCGTAGGGCTGCATGATCGGTCCAAACAACAACTTGAGACCCGAGAAGATAGCTTCTAAACTTGTCAATGGCAAAGACGACGGCTAAGAATTCCTTCTCAGTCGTAGTATAATTGCATTGAGCCGGGTTCAAGGTACGACTCGCATAATAGATGGGCCTGAACCTTTTATCAACTCTTTGACCTAAAACTGCGCCTACGGCGTAATTAGAGGCATCACACATCAATTCGAAAGGCTTGGTCCAGTCAGGTGCTACTAAAATAGGGGCACTGATAAGCTTATCTTTCAGACAATTGAAAGCTTCTTTGCACTTCGCATCGAACAAGAAATCTACATCTTCTTTCAAAAGATTTGATAAAGGCTTGGCAATCGTAGAAAAGTCTCTAATGAAACGCCGGTAGAAGCCAACATGACCTAGAAAACCTCGTACCTCTTTCACTGTCTTAGGGTACGTCATCCTTTCAATGGCTTCGACCTTAGCCTTATCAACTTGAATACCAAAGATTGGACACCTTATGTCCCAAAACGATTCCTTCGCCTACTAGAAAATGACATTTTTCCCGATTAAGCACCGATTTTTCTCAACACACCGTTGGAGTACCATATCTAGATTCTTTAAGATTTCATCAAAGCTATCGCAGTAGATCGAGAAGTCGCCCATGAAGACTTCCATGCATTGCTCCACAAGTCCATCAAAATGGCTAACATGCACCGTTGAAAAGTCGCGGGTGCATTGCATAGACCGAATGGCATTCTACTTAAAAGCAAAAGTACTGGATGGACACGTAAACGTGGTCTTCTCTTAGTCATTGGGGTCGATGGCTATCCGGAAGTAACAGAGTATCCATCGAGAAAACAATAATACTTGTGACCACTCGGTCTTTCAATTAGTTGGTCAATGAAGGGTAAGGGAAGTGATCTTTGGCGATCACCTCATTAAGTCTCGATAGTCAATCTGAGACTCTGTAGCTTTGTCACGAGGCGTAAGGCAACTTCCTCCCTTTTTCATTCTTTTTATTGTGATTCCGCCCTTCTTTGGCACAACTTGAGTAGGGTGACCCACTCGCTTATCGGCGATTGCATAGATGATTCCCATGTCAAGCCACTTTATAACCTCCTTCTTGACAACCTCTTGCATATGCGGATTCACGCCTTCGCCGAGGTTGTCTTACCTTTTAGCTCCTTCCTCCGTTCGGATTTTATGCATGCATATGTCCTGGGTGATCCTCGGATATCACCCACTTGCCAACCGAACGCGAGGATGTTTTTCTTAAGCACTTCTATCGGTGTGCTTCTTGCTCGTGGTCGAGTTTCAAGAAATGATCAAAGGCAATTTATCTCCATCCTTAAGAAAGATATACTTAAGGTGTTTTGGAAGCGGTTTAAGCTCAAATCGGTAGGTGGTTGCTCAATACTAGACTTTAGCGGGCCACCTTTCTCTTTATGAGCTTGGAGTGGTTGACTAAAGAATAACTCATCTTCCCGAGGCTCAACCCCGAGAAAAGTGCTGGATCAAATCATCCATCGGAATCCTCCGATCAACACTTGCTTCCTTTTTCTTGTGATCGATCATTTTTCTTAACTCTTCATCTTTAAGCTCTTACGCGACTCTTCCCAATCATCTACTTCCCAATGAGTAGCTTCTCTCCAAAACTCTACCTCGTCCCAACTACCCATCGAGCTTCTTCTTCACCAGGGATGAAGTCTTCACGACTCGATTCTTTGAAATCATCGTTTGTTCTTTGGGCATCTCCATGCTTCTAACTCAATAACAGGCTCGATGAGCGAGTGAAGATGACTTCGTCAATGCCTACGGGTGGAAATGAATTAGAAGATGGTCCGCGATCACCGGATCCTCAATGTCCATGACTTCAAAAACACCTATCTCTGTAAGCTCCATTGCATCTTCATAATAGGCATCTCCTCCGTCCTCATATATGGCTTCGACAAACGATATTTCATCAATTACGGCTCTTTCAGGATGTGTCCCTCGTGTGAAGGTGACGGATGTGTCACCGACTCTAAGAGTAATCTGTCCTTTGCAGAAGTCGATGAGAGCGTTAGAAGTGTCTAAAAAGGTTCGGCCTAGAATTAGAGGCATCTCCTTATCAGGTGGATAGTCTAGAATAACCCAGTCGGTAGGGAAGACTAAATGTTCAATTTGAAGGAGAACATTAGCTACACAACCGGCTGCAGTACGACTAGATTTATCTACCATCTGAAGAGAAATCGGGCGTTCCCGCATCCTTTTATCTAACCCGAGCTTCTTGCATACGTTTAATGGCATCACATTAATAGAGGCCCCTGAGTCGCATAATACATTTTCGAACAAATGGCCTTCAATCTCGCAGGATATTGAAGGTCTGCCAGGGTCACCTCGCTTAACAGCAATTTTCTGTGAAACCATCGCGCAATCCTCGCGAAGCACTTCTTCAGCCATCCCCTGAAGTTTTCTCTTACTCCCACAGAATTCTTTAAAGCAAAAGGAAATAGCTTCAACTTTACGATCTCGGAATCAACACCAGGATAATGGCACGCTTTTCACGATTTATGCGAATGTGGACAAGAAGTCGTGTGGATCTTCCCTGAGCAATACCATGGAAAGAGCTATTTCAAACGGTGCAACAACTCCGTTCTTTAGATCAAAGTTCGCTCCTCCCATGTCGGGAGGACGAATAGAATCTATGTCCCGAGAAAATCTTGGTTTAGATATGGAGTGTAGGGGTCCTGGTTCAGTTGATTAAGCTGGTTTTGTCTAAATTGTTGAAGTTGTTGATTTATGCCAGCTTGCTGATTCTGTTGTTGCTGCAGAGCTTGCATCTGTTGAAGGAGTAAATTTAACTGAGCTTGGGGGTCAGGATTTGGAATTGGTGGATCTTGATCCGCCATTTTGTCCAAATCAGGGAGAAGCCTTCTTCTAAGGATAGATCGTTCAGGCTCAGGATCAAAGATCAGAAGTCCCTTCTTACTTCTCGTTTGCATAAACCAGAAGAAAGGAAAAGGAAGAAATCAACCCTTTGGGGTTGATTAGAATAGGTTTAGAAAAGATTAGATGGTTTAGAGGAAGAAAAGAAAAGAGAAGAAAAGAGAAGAAAAGAAAAGAAGTGATGATTGAACAGACTGAACTGGCGTCCAGTGTTAGTGGACGTTCGTTCAGAACTGAACGCTCGTTCAGTTGAATGAACGTTCGTTCAGAGGACAGAATTGAGGTGGACGGGCGTTCAAGTTGTTGAACGCTCGTTCAGATACGAAAACCTAAAAACTAAGGTTACCAGAAATTAAAAACAAGATAAAAAATAAAAGCAGAAAAGACTTATGGAAATAAAATCAAACAAATCTATAATTACGGAAACCGATCTAAGCTATAAAAAAAAGTAAGGAAAATAATTGAAAGAAAATCAAATAAAATAAAACAATAAGTTTAAAAACAAGAAAAACAAGAAACCGGAAAAGGAACCTACCTACTTAAAAGTTTAAAAACAAGAAAAACACTAAGACGGAAAAAAAAAAAAAACGTGTTGAAATCTTACAGGGCAAAAAGGAGGGGAAAACAGTGGATTTTGACTCGAAAACGCACTGAACGGCCTATTGGCGGTTCACCACGTCGTCGGCGTCGAACGAGCTTTCGAATTGGGGTCCCGCTCCAAACGGACACTCGAGCGAAAGTTACGGCCAAAATACTACTGCGTGCTAAAAGCGATCCTTTTGACTCGAAATTTGTCCTAAATAGAATCCGACAACCGTTACCGACTCCCGGCAACGGCGCCAAAAACTTGTTCGGTAAAAACTAGTTTTATAATTTATAAACCGAAACACCCCAAGTATAAGGATCGTAGTATAGGGTGTTTTACGGGTAAATCCAAGGAGTGGAATGTTTATCGGATTCAAATATAAATCTATATCAATTATGTCACAATTATGAACTAAACTACTAAACTAAGGTGAAACTAACTAAAACCTAAACCTAAGAATTAAAACTAAAACAAGAGTAAAAACAAGCAAGAAAAATAAGAAAACAGAAAGTTGCAGACGAAGCGTTCACTTTGGTGAGCAGCTCAAAACGGAATCTAACGGACGGGCGTCGCTTATTGCGAGACGGCGTCCAACTACTGGCCCAAAGCAAACGTCGAGAAAACTTGCGAAAACCAGGGTTTATCAAACTAGAACTTAACTAAACTTAATCTAAACGATTTAATTAAAACAATTGAGGGAAAACACAGCAAGGCGACTAGATTCCACCTATCAACCAACAATCCCAACTAGATGGTGATTAAAAAGACATAGTTTTTAGTAGTGATTTATTCACGAATTCAATTAAATATCTTCAATCAAATTCTAGGGTTTCGTTTATCTTTTCAAACAAACTAAACATGCAATCAACACGAAATCACGAGAGCGTTTCCAAACTCTTACACAACTAAACATGCTTAATCTCTTATAACATGATTAGATGCATTACTTTGAATAAAATCAAACTCAAATAAACATACTTTCATATATTGATTCAAGCATAAAATAAACATAGATCGTTTCATCAAATCTTAATTCAATAAAACTTAAACAACATAAAACAGATCCAAAGTAATGAAAAACTATGAATTAGACTCACTAAACATAAGCATCGAACTCCTCTAGTTGGTTTGGTTGTTGATAGGCTTCCTCTGTCGACTCACTGCAGGATGTTTAGCCAACAATCATGATGAACACGATTGTTGAAGGGGAGATTTGCATCTCTGTGTAAAAACGGCTCCTTAGGGTCTAGGCGCAATGACTATGTGTATATGAGTAAATAGTGTGTAAAAGATTAGGGTTTTAGGCTTCATAATGCGGTGCTTTTATAGAGTTTTAAGTCGGCTGGAAGTAAGTCGGCTGTGGACGCCCGTCTGCCCATCCGGACGCCCGTCCAGAATGCCTGGACGCTGAGTAAACGCTCGTTCATCCTCCGTCCGAACTCTCTGAATGTAAAATACAATTCCGGACGCTCGTTCACTTTATCAAACGCCCGTCTGGAATGGACGCCGCATTGCCTAACTTTCGTCCAAGATCTTTGAGGTCGGATTTCTTCATCTTTATCCAATTTCTTCAAGCCAATTCCAACTCTATCTTGAATAATTCGACTTGAGCTTCATTTATCCTCATTATATGCACGAAAATCAACACCTACATGATAAATAAACAATGCAAAAATGTAATAAAATCCAAATAATAATAATTCCATTAAATTAACACTTAAAATCATCAATTTTGCATACAACCCTCTTAAAATCATCTTTATTAAATAATTACACTTAAACCCTTAATTCTCATGTAAATTATGCAAATGTGGGAAAAATAATAATGAAATACACCCTTAATAATCATATAAATATGGCCTTAACATATAATGTGTAGCTAATTCCTCCCCATAGTCGAATCATGTGATATGTGGTGAATCACCCCTTGGGTGATGAAATTGGGAGTGGGTAGTGCTTTTTATTGTTGTATCTTGCTCGTTTCACGTCTTAGAACTTGTTATAACGGATTTGGGCTAGATTGATCACCTAGGTCAAACATCACACACACCACTCTTGAGAGTTGTTCAGAGAGAGGGGTGTGGGAAAAGGGTTCTAGGATCGTGGTGTAGTCTCGGTTTAGTTGTTAAACCGAGCACATCGTGAGGTTACTCGTTTATACGTTTAAGCGGCTCGAGTGCAAAACATGACTTGTTAGGAGAGAGTTGTTCGAGACCTTAACATGGCATAAGGTGTTAGAAGAGAGTTGTTGTTCAGACGCTTAGCACCGGGTTTAGGAGTTCGCACCCGTGAAATTGAATGCAAGAGCTCGTTTGTTATATTGCACACTCCCGGTTTTGTCTATCCTCGGGGTTGAAATTAGTCATTTTGATCATGGTTCGGCTATGTCCCCTTTCTCCTTTAGACTTGTTAGTTTAATTTACTTTAGTTTAATTGAAGTGAACAAACATTCCAACAACTTGTTTGCCTAGACTAAGCAATAAGTTCACTTTGGTACTTACAAGCACATCTTCTCTGTGGGATCGACCTCGGACTCCTGTAGCTATACTAGCAATCGACCCGGTCCACTGCCGGTTAGAGAGCTTGTTTAGTCACCGTTGTCTTGAGTATTTTATAAATTTGTTTGGTGAAATAAACGCTCATCACACGTCCCCAGGATGGATGAAGATAGCATTAGATAGGATGAAAGAGACGTGAAATTCAACGGAAGCATCAAAGGATGGATGAAGATAGCGTTAGATATGAGCTGGACGTTATTCTGGGCAAAAACCAAGTCTCACTATGGATAGAATCGCCCTTCACAAAAGAAATCAAGGATTTCCCCAAACCCAAAGGGTTCAAGATACCGAAGATAGAACCTTATGATGGCACCACTAATCCAGAGGACCATCTACACAGGTACCTATCTCAGACGAGGTTGGATGGCGCACCCGATGCAATGCGATGTCAGGCTTTCGAGACATTTCTCGTTGGTCGAGCCAGAGAATGATTCACCAAGCTACGACCCGGGTCAATCTCTAGTTTTGATATGCTAGCCCGTAAATTTCGAGAAGCGTAATCGTAAACAAAAAGTTCTATTTAAGTGCTGCGCACCTCATGAATATGAAGCAACAAAAAGATGAAACGGTGATAAATTATCTGAAGAGATTTAATCTCGAAGCCATACAAGCCGAGAATGCCGATGATCGACTTCTGATCACATCATTTGTGGGAGGGTTGCGTAATACAAAGTTATATATGAAGTTGAGCAGAGATGTCCCTCAGAACATGGATGAGTGTGTTAATGTGGTGCATAGATTCTGTCAAGGGGAAGAGGCAGTGCGTAGGCACACCCAATCCGACTGGATGGATTCGAAGAAGGACACTCGAGGTCCGAATAAGAATCAATCCAAAGGGCAGAACACCGAGAGCAAGCCGACAGTCCGGGACGGTATCACAGCGCCCGTCTCAAACCGTTTGGGAAAGAAAGGGGCTCTACACGATAAATATTTCATTCCCCGCAATCGGTCTCGAGAGGAAGTATTATCCATTATGATCTCGAAGGGCTTAGCAAAGAAACCGAGGCCAGTAAAAAAGCCTCGAGAAAAGAGAAATCCCAGAAAGTATTGAGGGTTTCATGAGGATATAGGTCATACAACGGAGGATTGTGACGACCTGAAAATAGACATCGATGCTTGTGTTCAAGAAGTCAAGCTAGATGAGGTGGTTGACAGGTCTCAGGGCAGCGAGCCCAAAAGGCGCAGAGAGTTTAAAAGGAAGAACTCTGATCAAGATCGAGATCGAGGTCGTGACGCTTAGAGGCGTAGAGATCGATCACCACGTCGGGACCGATCTCCAGATCGAGAGAGAAATAACAGAGGCGACCCCGATCGAGATTTGCATGACGATAATCGACCCAACAATTGCATCAATACGATCTTTGGGCCAGCTGAGAGTGATAAAGACGGAGTCAGTCAAGAGCCAATCAATAGCACGAGGGAAAATAAGAGATTGAGATTTACAACGGAAGTCGGGTATGGACCCAAAGATGATATTCCCAAGTCTCGGAGTCACAGTGAGGGGTTAGTAATTGAAGCGGTGATTAGTCGAACTCGGGTATCGAGAGTCTGCGTCGATAATGGTAGCGCAGTAATCATCTTGTATTACTCGGCTTTTAAGGCGATGAAACTAAAAGAGAAGGACAAGCTCCTCTAGCGTCTCCTTTGTTTGGGTTCACGGGACAAGCGGTCCTCCCCATGGGATCGATAAAGTTGCTAACGACGGCCGGGGATGGCGAGAAATGAAGGACCCGTGAGTTAAACTACGTGGTAGTCAAGGCTCCTTCGGCATACAATGTCATCTTGGGACGACCTGCTCTCTTCGACCTGTGCGCTATCATCTCCACTTTCCACAGCAGCCTGAAGTTTCATGCCATGAAGATGTTGCGTGGAGCTGTAACTCCATTGTCATAGACGGGAAAATGGTAGTACAACAAGTCCTGGTCGAGGAACTAATTCCGGAGGAATAAGAAGAGAAGAGTTGGATCTTAGTTGATCCGGTTGAAAATGTTCGTCTATGGGAAGGCGAAGATGATCAGTGTGTACAAGTCGTGGTTTGGATCCCGGCCAAAGAAAAACAATTACTGGTCGAGCTGTTAATCGAGTTCAGAGATGTTTTTGCTTGGAGGGCTGATGACATGCCAGGACTATCCACAAATATCGCGGTCCATAAACTCGAAATAGATCAAGCCAAGAAACCAGTTAGACAGAAAAAGAGGAGCTTTGCGCATGATCGAGTCGAATCCATAGAGAAAGAAGTCGGGAAGTTATTAACCGCCAGGATAGTAAGAGAAGTGTTTTATCCCGAATGGCTAGCCAACCTTGTGTTAGTCAAGAAGCCCGACGGCAGCTGGCGTATGTGCGTGTACTTCACCGACCTTAATAAAGCATGTCCAAAGGACTCATATCCATTGCCAAAACTCGATAGGTTAGTAGACTCTACTATCGACTTCGAAGTGTTTGGTTTTTTATATGCATACAAGAGATATCATCAGATCCTAATGGATCCTCGAGACGCTGAGAAGACGGATTTCATTACGGAATTCGGCACTTTCTGCTATGTAACCATGCTGTTCGGTTTGAAGAACTCCGGGGCTACATATCATAGAGCAGTCAACAAAATTTTCGGTGAACAGATCGGGAGATGTATGGAAGTGTATGTAGACGACTTACTCATCAAGAGTCGATCCATGAATCAGTATTTGGTAGATGCTCGGGAGGTATTTGAGGTGTTGAGGGACACGAAGATGAAGTTAAATCCGAAGAAATGCTTACTTGAAATTTGGAGTTTTGGCGAATGAAATGGCGAAATGGCTCTTCTCCAACTTTTCTCTGCCTTTTATGCTTGCAAGAATCCGAAAAATGATTTGAAGGCACGTGATCGGGGGAGTTATAACCCCCTGCAAATCGCAAATCGCAAATCGCAAAAATCAAGGCAGTGACGTTATGGTTGACGGAAGACGAAGCGTTATTGCGCGCGTGACGTCACGCCACAAAGCTATAATCAGTTAGGGTTGCAGGTGGCGGGCTTTTTCCCGCCCAGACGATGATCCAACTCGAAGACGATTTCAAAATGGCGATTTGACCTTGGACAGCGGGATTCGCCTCTCTCAAGTCTGGGGGCTTATGACGATACATTGTTTCACCCTCCAGTGTGTCGTCTACATCTTTGGTCCTCACGTTATGAATAAGTACCAAAACGCGTGTCGAGGCTAAAGTAATCTACGACGACCGGCGTTCGAAAGCGATGATGTAGATAAGGTTCCCGAGTCGGTTACCGCAAGTCGGTTAAGTCGGCGTCGATCGGCGACAGAGTCCCGCACTCTGAGCGCCGTTATCGGCATGATAACTTGGGGCGAGGCGCGGCGCATTAAGGGTAAATATGGTAATGATATAATAGCTAAGACCGACCTAATATTAGGGTGAGGCGCGCGATTATCATTATAAATACCACGCCCAAAAGCTACGTAATCTTGATTCTTTTGACGATTACACGATCGTAAGCGATCAACACAAGTCTTAAACTCATTCGCAAATCATAAAACCAACCACGACGTCCTTGAGATATTAGGGTTTTGGGTGTTCATCACTAGATTTATTCAAATCCGGATTAATTAGGTGACATAATTTTTCATTGTCAACTGGGCTTGTTGAACATTGAGCAAAAGCATGGACAACAACCTTCAACTCTTGCAATTCCTTGAAACCTCCCCATTCCATAGGAGTTAGATCAAAGATATCACGCATCAATCTGAGCTTCTTCTCGAGGGTTGCAATTTGATTCTTGAGCAAAACAATTTCATCATCTGTTTTGTTCTTGTAAAGATCCTTGAGATTCTCGAGAATTACATCCAGAAATTTCTGAATCTGAATCATCTTAAAAGAATTGCATCTCAACGAGCACTTTAACAGAAATTGACACGATTCTCCAATTCTTTGCTTACAGATTTGAATTTTTTCTTGCAGATCCAGAATAAATAATCCGTATTCAAGTCTTGAGTTTTCCAAAGAGGAAGGAGGAACAAGATTTTTTCTTGATATTCCCCATATAGCTTCACGAGTATGATTTACAGACATTAAAATTTGCCTGATTTCTGCATCATCAGTATCCTCCAACATCAAAAGAGACCAGAAGAACATCTTCAAGAATCTTAGGCCAAATTTACAAGATTGAATCTTTTCCACCATCTGATCAGCCCATGGAGAGTTTTCTGAAATCAAAGGAGCTCTTCAAGAGTAAAGAGCTCAGCAAGAACAGAGTCAACGCAAGTGTCAGCCATTTTCTCTCTTTTTATCTCGCCTCTTCCTTTACAAGTATATTGCTAACACACACACACACCGGAAACACGACGATAGTAGATGGAAGACGAGAATCAAGCATTACATGAAGTTGGTACCGGCTCTCGATAGTAATCAGTCCGGTGCACAAATCTCAGCTGCTAGTTTTTTTTTTTTCTATTTTAATAACGTTATTGGAGAAGATAAAAGAAGATGGTCAATATAGTAAATATAGTCTCTTTTGGAAAAGAGATGGTCAATATAATCTGTTACTGTTTGTCTTAAAAATAAAATTTGACCGCGATTTTCTTCCATTTTTTTGACAAACGCAATGCGATCTTGGGCGCTCTCAAATCCTCTATTGGGTTTCTTTCCAGGTTAGGGTTTAGTTTGGTCCAAAACATCTAAAACGTGAAAATTTTGCGAGAAAATGATCTAAAAGATTGTTTAGACCATTTTCTGAAGAAAAAAAAACTAAATAAAGCCCATTTCTTTAGTCAACAAGATTTAATAAGCTAGCGCCCCATGTTTCTTTATCTGTTTTTCCTTTTCTTTTGATATTAATTTATTTCATAGCCTGAAAAAAAAAATATTTTTTTATATATATATATATATATATATATATATATATATATATAACATAGAAACAAATACGGACATATCGCACAACACGACATGAATACATCGACAGACGACACACCTAAGAGTTGAAAAAGTTACTAATAAAAAATGTAGGAATTGAGTTAACTTTGTGAGTTTTCTTTATATAGAATCATAGTCGACATTGTTTAGTTTTGATTCAAGAAGCACCGATACTTCAGTATCGTGCGTAGGGTCCGATATTTTTTTAACACGACACGCATTGATAGGTGCAGGCTGACTTAAATAATTGTGTTGATCAATATTTTTATAGATGACACTTCGACACGATGTGACACATTAACAAAAATTTTAATTTTATAATTTCATATTTTTCATGGAGAAATGTTTAACGACAAGATAAGTTTCATCCAAATTGTAATGAAAAATGATTTTCAACATGAAGTATGATTTGAAAAATATTATATTTTATTTAACTTATCACCATTCACAAAAGATAATTGTTTATCACCATTCGATGTGTCGTGTCTTTCAATTTTGAAAGTAGATATGTCGTTATATCATTGGCGGGTCTACACTGGACAGGGTGAGTTACGTGACCCTACTTAGATCCGAGATTTTTTTGTAATAAAACGATATAGTTTGTTGTTAAAAATATTATTCCGACATTAAAAAAAATGCATTTTTAGGCTCCAGTACCGCCATTGGAATAAATTTTTGGATAAAAAATTATATGTTTAGACTCCGATAACACCACCAAAACAAATGCATGGATCCGGCTCTACGTTGTATTCATGTTGTGTAATACGATATATATGTATTTATATCCGTGTTTTACAGAAGATTCATAAACAAAAATTAAAATAAAGCAAGCAACCAGCGGTAAAAAAGAAGGGAAAGAAAAAGAAAAAGAAAAAATCTAAGTAGCGGCTGAGATTTGTTTAATTGACGTGGGAGCACCACAAATATGCACCGGACTGATTACCTAACCCTTTGCACCGTAGGGGATCCAGCTCCCTCAGGACTGATAAGATACGAAACGTGTGATGAATGAGAAGTTATGGTACAACGGTGATTTATGGGTTGTACCAAATGGACGACCGTGATGAATTCAAATCATCCCTATACACCACTCTGTGTGTGTGAGATGGTGTATAAAATTTATCATACCATTCACTGCAGTACAACCCATAAATCACCGTGTACCATAACACGGTTTATGGTGGTTTTGTTGCTTCGTTGATTCGGGATCCGGTTTGGGTCATGAATGTAGAGTTTTGGATGATTTTATATACTAGTGTATAATAAAAATAATGGATAATAAAATATAATAAAATGATTGAACTAATAATTAGAAAGTTAAATTATTTTTTAAAATTTATGTAGATAAATGAATGATTGGTGAGAGAAATTGAAATAAAATAATACTCTCCTTTTTTTTACCAATCAAATTTGGAAGAAAAAAATGATTGACCATGTTCACCAAAAATGACCGACCTTAAATTTAAAATGTTATCATTTTAAATCAAAAAAACGATGATTTTTTTTCTTCAAATGTGACGGGTTAAAAGAAAAGCGGAGGAGTATAATCAATAAAATAAAGTAATTAGCTAAAAAACACTTATGTTTGGGTCAACTTTGGGGACTTGGCCGTATCTTTAAATTTAGCATTTTTATCCTCTATCTTGTGTCATATTGCATCAAACACCCTTTTTCGACTTTTACGTTAAATGAAAGCGAAATTACGCGTTTGACATTCACTCGTCATCAACATTAGCTCCTCAACAAATTAACTCCTCTACCACCAATATACTTCAATGCTTCATAAACACGTCTCAAATTTCTCCTATCAATCAAGGATTACATTTTTACAAAGTAGGAAAAGAGATGGGTCCACCACATGGTGCATAACCGCTCACTAACAAGGTTGTTTCATTTCGAAAGTATTAAGTGAATTTAAGGAGCTTAGGCTCACTTGGATGTAATTCTTTGAGTTTTTTTTTCTGCTTTATGGACTAGGACTAGAAAGATCGTATATATTCGTAAAACATTCTCCGTATACAGTTTTTGATTATTAATAAAATATCGATTTTACAAAAAAAAAGAAAAAGAAGGAGGTATTTTGATTCAGAACTATTATGTGTAGCAATTTGATGATGTTGTTGATTCATCACTTATATTTATGGATTGAGCTTGAAATGAGCTGAATCAACTTATATAGTTCTTTTTCAATTTTAGCTTGTATTTATAGCTTGGAATTCTTGCCCGTTGAACAAAACACCCGTTTGGTGCTTGAAGATCTTCTCAAATCTGAAATAGTAGATTGTTTTAAATTGAGAAAGAGCCGTTGCATTGCATTTGACACAGATCATAAAGAGTTTTATGTTTCTAGCTTGTTTAGAGAAAAAAGATAGATATAATCTATATAAAATGTCACAACAAGTTTTACTATACAATTTCTAATAATCGACATAAATTTCAAATACAACATAAATATAGTAAATATATTGGTTAGTTAGAGTCAATAACCCGTTATTCTACATGTGGTGTTGCTTTCTTAATTAGAAGTATCCTACTAGCGATAGTTGCAAGGAAATCAAGTAATTGACACAACAGAAGCATACCCCAAACTGGTTAACTTGGAAAGCTTATCATCACCGCATATATCATCAACAAAAGATTTAGAAGACCTTCTTCAAAGGTCGTCTTCAATTCTCTTCGAAAACTGAGCTTCCAATACAATTACACAATAGTACCGGATAAGATTTCTCGGACCTCTACTAGTAAACTTGAGCCTTTGAAGGAGGATTTTCGTTTTCCAAAACTAGACTCTCTTAGTAAACTTGAGTCACTTAAGGTTTCCTTTAAGTCGCAGCTTCAGTTTAAATTTCCTTGGTGGCTTCCTAGACTGGAAATATTTACTGGCGGCGATCGATCAAATGCCTTGCCTTGAGGTTCTGAAGCTACTAGATAATGCCTTTAATTTGTTGGGCTTGAGTGGGACACGGAGGAAGACACGCGCGGGATTATTCTTAAAGCTTAAGTTTTTGAAACTGCAGGATTTGGATTTGGGGAATTGGTCTGCGTCTTGCGAGTCGTTTCCTAGCCTGGTGGTACTAGTCGTGTATAAATGCTTTGAGTTGAATGCAATACCACCCTGTTTCGGAGAAATGTCTACCTTGAAAAGGATTGAAGTTTATGAGTCGCACAAAACTTCTACTTCAGTTGTGAAATAATTACAGGAATCGGAAAAAGACTTTGGAAACGAGGAGCTAGCTTCAAGTTATTTTCAGACAATATGTTGCGCAACTAGGTAATGCAGGTTATTTTTCGAGCCGAGTTCTTTTGATTATTATGTGTACATTGATTATTAAGTAAATGGTTTTGAATGGTGTATAAATGTATGTTTTATATCTTTGTTTGTCCGTGACATGAATTGGTCGATTACACTGAACATTTCATTTGGAGGCATTCCATCACTGGGGTCGTAATTCAAGAATCGTGTCTTTTTCTAAGGGGTTATTATTCGCATCACAGCTGATCTATTCGAATGTAAGGTGAATTATTAACAGATGCATCAACAACTTATAGGCGATTAGTGGGGCGCCTTATTTACTTAACGGTTACCATACCAGACCTAGCTTATGTCGTGAATATATTGAGTCAATTTATGGATAAACCTCGACAACCTCATTTAGATGCAGCTCACAAAGTCTACATGTTGCGGAGTTAGCTGGATTCGCAGTATCCTAATTAAGTGATTTACAAGTGAAACACGATGGCCCAGCTCGAATGTTTTGTGAGCTTTACACGTAGCCTTGAATCCTATGTTTCACGAGAGAACCACACGTATTGAAATCGATTGCCGCCTAGTTTGACAGAAGATTCAAGAAGGGATGATTTTTCCATTGTTTATACGAACAGAAGAGCAGCCAACTGATGTTTTTACTAAGCCTCGGGACATGCAGTTCGGCGATTGATTCTAAGTTGGGTGTCATTAACATATAGTACGTGTTAAAGATGATAAAGGGATAACATCTCGAAAATAAAGAGATACCTGCATCTTCTTAATGATAATAATATATTTTCCCCAATGGCTTCACAATTCTGATATCTGCATGTGGAGAACAAGAATCAACTACTAGCTTGATGCAGAAGATGGTGGATGGTCATACGTTTTGTATTTCATGCTGTTATTATGTAATAAACTCGTCTATATATGAATAGTTGCTGATGGATAAATTGTAACAACACAGAAGATGTACAATTACACAACAAGGATTTGAGCTATAAAGTTTTTAAATGAAGTAAACATGCCTCTCCCACAGAGTCAACATTCAGCGACTCAAGTTTACTAAGAGAGTCCAGTTTTGGAAAATGTGAACTCCGTTTATAATCAGTGCAATGGAAGTTCAGTTTTCGAAGAGAAGGTGACCTTTGTAGAAAGACTTCTAAATCTTCTGTTCAGGGGACACGTAATGATGAAAAGCTTTCCAAGTTAACCATTTGGAGGTGGGGGTATGCTTCACGTTTTTTGACACCCGAATTACTTAGTGAACACAGACCGACATTCACATGCCTAAGCCTTATCATGTTCCAGATAGCTTCGGGCAATTCTCCAAAACGGGTTCCACTAAGAATCAGAATTTCCAGATCCCAGAGATTGGATATGACATCGTTTAGAGTAAATTTAGAAAATTCACGTGTAAGCGGCGAGAAAATGAAATCGACATAAATCTCGGATGAACTCTGAATGCATCTCTCTTATAAAACATGCATCAAAATCTAACTCTTCCAAATCCATCACTTGAACAAGTTTCAAGTTGCTAAGATCATAACGGTCATCACGGTGAATTTTCCATTTACAACAACTAAAAGCAGAGAGTGGATACTGGACATATTTTTGTAGCATCACCGATATATTCCCTTTAATATTGATGCAAACACGAAATGGATTACGTAAAGTGGAACTTGATGAATTAGAAGCCTGAATTCATCGACCATCAATAGGAAAGTGTTCTCCTCTTGAGCCTTTCTTTGACAAAATTCATGCCACTAGATCATGAATCCGGCTGACTTTTGATCCCACCGTATGAACTTGTCTCATTAGCAATCACAAGGCTTCTGTCAACTAGATCACTTAAGTACTCTTTTGCCATATTTTTCAAGTTGTCCTTATTGGAATTCTGCACAAATCCCTCAGCGATCCATAGCAATGTCAACTTATTCACACGAAATAATTTGTCTTCTACAAATGCTCCAAAATAGAGAAAGCATGGCTTCAAATGCTCTGGTAAATGATGGTAACTTATTTCTAACACGCTCATATAATCTTCTGTCAAAACATAGGAACCTACTGCTTCAGAAATTTTATTCCACCAACTTAGACTTCTTTCCGTTCTAAGAAGACCCGCGACTAAAACAATTGTCAAAGGAAGGCCTTTGCAATCATCTTCCCAACCTTTGAAAAATCTGGAGGGCAACCTTTTGCTTGAAATGCTTTCTTTCGCAACAACTCCCTACTTTCTTCATGAGACATAAAACGTAGGTGATAAAAGATACAATCTTTTTTGGCTAGTAAAGCAACATTAAGAATACGTGTCGTAAATATTACTTTACTTCCATTATGGTTATTCGGAAGTGAGCTTTTAATTTCATCCGAGGATTTGCCATCCCGGATATCGTCCATTATAATTAGGTACCTTTTGCACAGAGACACTTATGGAGCATGTCAGCCAAATCCTCCTCAATCATCTCATACATTTTGTCATCCTTGTCTCTGATATCACCAAGAATATCGAGCAGTATCCTTTTAGAAGGGGAAAGATATAAAATATGCCATGCAGATCCTTACAATTCTGTATTCCGTCTTGGAGATCCAGGATCCAACTTTCGATTTCATGTTTTGTGTTTTCCAGAGGGGAAAGATATAAAATGTTATTACGGATCGATCAAGAAGTGATAGTGATTGTGAGTAAAGATATAAGATAAACAAGCATGCAAACACAGAAACAAGAAGAACACAGATTTAACGTGGTTTCCGGCAATGTGCCGACTACTCCAAGGACAAAAGAGGATATTTTATTATCACCGAGAGAAAGTTACGTTAAGTTACAATAAATCTGACGGTATTTATAGCCTTGGGATCAACCTTAACCGACTAAACACCAACCCAAGTAAATGGTGAAATACCCCGAAGTAACTTAGATAAAACCGAATAAACATGCGAGAGACGTGTTCCCCAAGCTCTTGAGGCTCGGCAGAACTTGTCTTGATAGACTTGCCATCGCGAGGTGATCAACCTCTTTGAACTTGCACTCGATTGAACACGAAGTCAGCAGCAGATGCTTTATACATTCTTGACCAAAACATGTTTCAAAAATAGACTCGAGCATAGTTTAAGTCACCATTACAAATCTCCACATTGACTTCAACTTCATGCAACCCGACCGGATGCACAACCAAGTGCCAGATGTCCCTTTTGTCTTCAGATTTGAATACCTTAGCAGACCTCCACCTTCAGCTGAGTATTCCCAAATTCAAATTAACAGCTTTGGATATTTAGCAGGTCCAGACACAACTGGAACTTGCTCCTTAGGCTAGGTTTATTGAACATATCGTGAGAATTCACATCGATCTTTGATCTTTTCCACTTTAACCTTCCTATCATTCTTCAGAAAATGGTACCTAACATTAATATGATTGGTTCTCTCATGATGAACCTGATCCTTGGCCAAACATATTGCACTAAGACTGTCACAATACAATCTAGTTTGATCTTGATGCAGACTCAGATCATTGACTAGCCCTTTCAACCAGATTGCCTCCTTTGCTGCTTCTGTCAGTGCCATATACTCTGCTTCAGTAGTAGATAATGTCACTGTACCCTGTAAAGTTTCCTTCCAACTTACCACAGAATCACCCAAAGTAAACACATACCCAGTCATAGACCTCCTGCTGTCCACATCACTAGCATAACCAGAATCACAGTACCCTGTGACATAACATTGAGTACCATCTCCATAAATGAGTCCAATATATGATGTACCCCAAAGGTACCTAAATATCCTCTTTACTGCTTTCCAGTGTTCCTTTCCAGGTTGAGCCATAAACCATCTGACAACACTGACTGCCTGATCCAAATCAGGCCTAGTGCAAACCATGGCATACATTAAATACCCACTGCACTAGCATATGGAACCTTAGGCATGTATTTTTCCTCTTCAGCTAGCTGTGGAGCAAACACAGCAGACATATATAGATTTGGTGCCATTGGAGTATCTATAGGCTTGGCTGCTGACATGCCAAACTTGGATAATACCTTTTCAATATACCCCTGGTGAGACAAGAACAGTTTCCCTTGCTTTCTATTTCTATAGATCTCCATCCCCAGAATTTTCTTTGCATTCCTCAAATCCTTCATCTCAAATTCAGCCTTGAGCAGATCGTTCAGATCTTGAATGTCAGACTTGTTTGCAAGCCTATCTATCGACATATCATACATCTGACACAAGATAGATGATTGACCCATCCTTCAACTTGTTGTGATAAACACAACAATCATATGGACTCCTGCTATAACCCTGCTGAATCATCTAGCTGTCAAACTTCTTATACCACTGCCTTGGAGCCTGCTTAAGTCCATATAAGGACTTCTTCAACTTGCACACATATCATTCTTTGCCAGGAACTTGGAAACCCTCTGGCTGAGTCATATAAATCTTCTTATCTACATCTCCATGTAGAAAGGTTGTGTTCACATCCAATTGCTCAAGTTCAAGATTCTGATGTGCCACTATTGCTAACAGCACCCTGATGGAAGTATGTCTGACCACTGGAGAAAATATTTCTTCATAGTCTACCCCTCTTTACATTGAACCCCTAGCAACCAAGCGTGCCTTTTATCTAAAACCCTCAGTAGATGTCATTCCTTCCTTTTTTTGAATATCCATTTGCAAGTTACCACCCTCCTGTCTTGTGGTTGTTTGACCAGATCCTAAGTCTCATTCTTCTGAAGTGACTCCATTTCTTCTCCCATAGCAACAAGCCATTGGGATGCCTCAGAACATGTCACAGCTTCCCTGTAAGTGTTAGGTTCAAAACCATTCACTTCTTCAGCTACCTGTAGTGCATATCCAACCATATCTTCCTCAAACCCATATCTTCTTGGAGATCTGATATTGGTCCTCCTAGCTCTGTTGAGAGCTATACCTGTGACCAACATCAATGATTTGAGTCTCTTGACCCTTGTTGCCAGAGCAGATCTGATCCTGGATCTGGCGACCGTTATTTGCCCCCTGCTGATTCCTTTAATCCAGTAGGCTCTGCTTGAAGCTCTACCTGTTTGTCAATCTTCTCAGTCTCAGATCCAATTTCAGATTCAGATGTGGCTCTCACAGATGAGTTAAGCATAGTATTTTCATAAAAAAATGGACTTTGGGTCTTCCGGGATATCTCTGCTATTGACATGTGTTTCCTTTTTGCAACAAATCAGTGCATCGTCATGGCTGCGGTCGAAGGTAATGCGATTGAGTTCATTATTATTTTTACGTATGCATCACCCACCCCTATGTTCAGGAAAACCTTTGGGAAATTATCGAATAAGTTTTTGATTTTGTGGAAATTCCTGTGTGTATTATTGGCGATCTAAACAAAGTAATTCACCCTATTGATTAGCGGGGAGGAAGACCAGTGATGTGGACGACAATAAATGGCCTTCAAAATCTTATTGCGAATGCAAGTCTGGTGGAATTACCATTTCATGGGCCCCATTATACATGGTCTAGCTCAATTCACAGCACTCACAGAATCAAACAACGCTTGGACCAGGCTCTATGTAATGATGTGGTGGCGTTCTTTTCCAGATTCTAATATTGATCACCTCCCTCTTGTGCACTCATATCATTGTCCAATTCTCCTTGATATCGAACCCCTCATGACAACACCATGACTGTTAAACCGTTCCGTTTTCAGGCCTGATGGATGAAACAAAATGATTTTCACGACTTTATTCTTGAAAATTGGGTAGTTCATTGCAATGGTCCGCATGAAGCTTTGGACTCTTTAGAAACAAAATTGAATGAGTGGAATAGGCAGGTGTTCGGAACATTTTCTATTGCAAAGGAAGTGCAATAAGAGAATTGATCGCATTCAACTTTCTTTCTCGTACGCCTCCCCCCCAGCTTCTTCAATAAGTTAAATTTTGAGTTTATGCAGGAATACAAAAAATAAGAAGAAATGTCTTTGGTACCAAAAATCACGTCTAAACTAGATTGAGAATGGTGAACAAAATACTAGATACTTCTATTTATCCACCAAACACATGAGAGGTAGAAATATCGTTCTTTCTTTGAAGGATGGTGCGGGTATATGGACCCACAGTTGTGAGGCCTCACACACTATGGTTCAAGATTTTTATATTGCTCTTCATAACTATGAACATATCCTCCCTACCCGGATAGGCTCTTTTCTCCAAAGATTAATCATGTAGTCAAGCGACACAGATCGTCCGGTAAGTGCGGGTGAAATTCATGCGGCGATTTTTCCAAATAAGGGCTTTTAAATCTCCGGGCTGTTGGCTTCCTCTCGATTTTCTATCAACATAATTGGGATATTAATGGTCCTCGTTGATAGATTGGATTATTAAAGCATTCCGTGATAAATGCTTCCCCTCAGATATGAAACGGGTTTTAATTGTGTTGATTCCAAAACTAAATCCACCAGAATCGGTATCACAGCCGCATCCATATAGCCCTGCCAGCGGATTTGTCAATACCATTACGAAGATCATTGCCAATCGCCTGCGAATGATCATTGATAAAATTGTTGATTATAGTCAGAATGCATTCATACCTGGTAGGCAGACATCGGACAACATTATTTTAACCCAGGAGGTTCGGCATAATATGAGGAGAAAAACGGGGAGCAAGGGACTATGAGTAAAAGATTGACCTTGAGAAGGCCTATGGCAGAGTCAATTGGTCATTTCAGGATATTCAGTTACTATTGGTTTGTAGAGGATATGATTCACCTTGTTAATGAAGGTGGTTAATTTGTGCCACTAGGTTGTTGATTCTTGATACAATGTCCTATTTTGTGCATCATGCATGGGTCCTAAAAATTTAAAAAAGCGAAATACAAACTAGGCCTACCACTTACAGTGTGATATCATTCTTTGTGATCTGCAAATTGCTATTGTGTTATTGAATATGAAAGCAAAAAGAAATCATGTGCTACCATCTTTATGTGATGGAATAGAACAACACAGTTTGATTTCTCAGTTGGAGTTAGAGTATTATATCCTGACATTCATTATGACATATATCAGTTTATCAAATACTCTTATCAAATACTCACAACATATGGATAAAGTTGTGAGTATTTGGAAACATTTCTTGGAAGTAAATTTTTTCCATTGTGATTGAAGATGTTAATTGTGATTGAATGTGTTATTTGAAAAACACAAGTTTTTGGGTGTTAATGTGATTACATTATTGTCCAAATGGTTTTTAGTTTACGGTTTGTTTTCGTTTTAATCCATAAAGGAATAGATGTTGTGGTGTTGTTGTAAAGCTTGCTGAGTGCATGATTTTTGGCTAATCCCCATCTTATTATTCTTTGTTAATGGTAATGGTAATGGTGTTATTGTGTTTGTTAAAAAAACGTGATATTGTCATACTGTTAATGTGATACTGATACTGTGATATTGTTACTGTGATATTGTACTATGATAATGTGTTAGTGAAATGTTGCGATTATTCGGATTTCAAAACTACGTCGAAAGGGTATCATATAAGATCTCAAAATGAAGAGAAAAAAATTTGAACTTTGGGGAAAGAATTTTGATGATCGGTGTTCTAAATCAAAAGTTACGACCGTTTATAAAAAAGGGCCAAAGACCCAAAAGTACACAAAACGGACTTATTGGACTTATAAGGACAAAAATGAATCTGTTGGACTTATAAGGACACAAATTAGATAGATAGACTCAAATACCCTTAATGAAGGAAAAAAATAAAAAAAAATGCATTACTGCTTTGTTGCATTTTTTTTTTTTTTTTTTTTTTTTGAAAGTATTTGTTTTTTTTTTTTCAGCGAAAGCTATTCGGGTTTTTTTTTAACCGATGTAACGCGACACATTGACCACCCGATCGATGACCATCGCGATGCGAGACACCGCGATGAAGTGACACCACGATGTAGACACGGCGATGAAGAGACACCGTGATGCGAGACACGCGCAATGAAGTGACACCGCGATGCGGTGACCACCCCGGCGCAGAGACAATGTGATGCACGGGAGACAATGTGATGCTGAGACGCGCGCATTGCGAGAGACACCTCGATGAAGTGATACAACGGCGTAGTGACCACCGCGATGCGAGGCGCCTCAATGAAGTGACACCACGATGCATTGACCACGCCGGATCTATTGATAACCCTCGATCGGTGACCACCTACGATACTGAGACACGCGATCGGTGACCACCCCGATCTGCGAGACACCCCGATGCATAGACACGCGATGAAGTGACACCGCATTTATGCGGTGACACGCGCGTTTATCTTGATGACATCAACAATTTATGCAGTGACATCGATAATTTATGCAGTGATATCAACAATTTATGCAGTGACATCGACAATTTATGCAGTGACATCAACAATTATTTATGCAGCGACATCGGCAATCAGATATGCAGTGACATTTGATGAAACTACGATCAACATAAATCTTTCGTCAACATAATGAAAGAATTATAGAACAGCAGATATGACAATCATAATGATTTTGTGCGTCTTAAAACTGTTCAAGTAAACAAAATTGTTCAATTACCCACTCAAAAAGAGAAAAAAATAACTGATTGTTCAAATAAACAAATGTCTGGACATACATTTCTACCTTGAGTTTATTGTTTTGCAAGTTACACATCATACATAGCAACTACCAAACAGATGAGATGTTTAATCAAGTTACTAAAACGCCATCCATCCATCCCATCTTCAATCTCTATCTAGGCGATGAACTTGATAAATGGTGCCATAGGAGTGATAGCTTGGAGAAGAACCATCATGGGCTAAAGGGCTCCTTCTACTGTCGATAATGACCTCTCGAAACTCGAGCTTCATGTGTTATAACGAATCTTTACTTACGAATTGGAGTCTACACTGTTATCTTCATGAAAAAACAAAAAGCTGGATTTTTCGTCACGGTCACGGGTATATGCATATCCAACAAGAGACCACCATTATGATAGCATAGCAATTTGCTCAGATTGCAAAGCTCTTTGAGGAAAGAGTGCCAGAAGTCGGAATATCGGGTTGTGCAGAAGACTGAATTTTTTTAAGTAACTTGGTGCAAAGTGTTTGTGGTTGTATGCCTTAAAAAGATAGAGGAATTCATATGGTTCGTACCAAAGCTCTTTGTTTTGTTTTGTTTTGTTTGTATTCTTACTTGTAGATGTAATAAAACTGGAATTACCTGTTCAATCTAGTGCTTTGACTGCTTTGGCTCAACACCCAGACTTGACTTGCTAGTTTTCTCGAGCTAACTAGTAAGATTATTTTGCACCTTAGTGTTGGTTGATAAGAGTTTGTCAAACCGAACCAACGAACTGCGTAAACCGAATCAATGAGATGAATTTGATAAACCATAAATCAAACTGAGTGAAAAACAAGTCAAACCGATACAAAATGGTTTGGTTTTGGTTTTGAGAGTTATAAGCAACACATTGGACCTGTACCAAGTTACCAGCCATCAGAACTTCCATCATAACCTGTTAAACAAGCAGCAGCAAGACAGCAAACTAGCTTGCCAAATGCCAAAGGTCAACATCACCAACAAATTCAGGCAGCACTAGTTGTCTAATGTATGCAGTGACATCTGCAGTGACATCAATGTCACTTCATTAATTATACCACAAACCGTGAGCTGCAGATATTAGCCATTATATGAAAACTTAGGTAATTAAATCAAAATGATTTGCAGACTGATTACACAGCAAACTGATTGAAAACTTATAGTGGTGTTAAGATAAGAGTCAAAACAGTTCATATCACGCCATTATCAAAAGCGATTCACTACTGGTACAAGGTTACACACGAGAATAATGAAACAACACTTTGAAGAAAAATTTTGAGACGGCAAAAATCAAGACAGATTGCAAAAGCGTTTGCTAAAATTTTCAGTGTACTCTTATCTTGTCCAAGTCGAAAGTGTTGATTAATTCAACTGAATTTCAACAAGTATTATACTCAAAATGATATGGATCAACAAGGATTAATACAAAAAAATCGAATAATACAATCTTTGGTTTACAAATAGAATCAAGCAGATTGCACAAAATTACACTTTCGGCCTTTATCTAACGTGCCGAACTATCATTTGAAATTCAAGTAAGATAATCAGTCTCAAGAGATCAGATTATCGGACACGAAAGGTCAAGGGTGAATTACAAATGTTCAACAAAAAGCACAAAGAAGTGTGCCTTTTCAAGCTATAGTCATTGATTTACAAGGCGGCATGTACACAAATCAGAGCGGACTTTTAGTAGCAAGTTCAAGTAAGCAGCAGTTATTGCTTGACAAGCTTATGCAAAGGAGATTGAACAACTCACCAACAAATTCAGGCATCATTGTAAACACTAGAGGCAGCAATTTCGATTCTTTACTCACCTCGTTAATCATTATCCCCAATTTTCACATTGAACTAGCAATTTGACGAACACACTCATGAATCACGATAAAAAAAAACGATATGAGAACACAATCAGGCCGAGATTCTACTAATGAATCACGCTTTTGTGTGCGACAACAACTAAGCGGTTCCGCTCAATACGAGATTCCGGTGAGTTCTTCAATCAACGGAGAAGAGAAGCCTTCGTCAATTAGAGAAGGAATTAATGGTGCGTACTCGAACCAGAGGCCAAGGCGGTTGGTGAGGATTTTGAGACGGCCATTTGTGTCGAGGTTGCGGTATTCAGAAGGAAGAGGGGAAGGAGGTGGAGGTGGAGAAGAGGTGGCGGCGCAGGAGAAGAGGTGGCGGTGGAGGAATTGATCAAAAAAATTTGGTGAGTTATAATTAGATTAGGGGTACTTTGGTCCATGTAGATATATTATGTCCTTATAAGTCCAACAGATTCCTTTATGTCCTTATGCGGCTAATAAGTATAAAAAACTATACTTTTAAGTAATTAACCCTATATATAAAACCTTTTCAAAATGACAATATTATAAGTTTAGCTTATACATCTTTTTTCTACAGCAGGGCTTCAATAATCCAGCCACTGGCTTCCAGAAATACTAACCAAATCAAAATCATAAAGCATCATTATTCCTAAATTGTACAGCGATATATTCAGTCTGCTTAATTAGTACAACAGACTTGAGTGTGTGCGGAGGGAAATTCAATCCCACACTCGATCCTCGCGTGCACCGCCTCGTTGGATGTGCGATATGTGCGCAAGAAGACAAATTAGTTTTTGTGTTCTTGCGCATCCAACGGGGCGGTGCGTGTGAGGACTCTCTGGGATAGAATTTCTCGTGTGCGGATCACATCTCTGGTGAAACGCCGCCGTTATAAGCAACCAGTCGTCTTTATAACTCCATACGAAGTCCCACCAGCATTGCTGCAAGAAGCCGTTGCAGGTATACTTCTGTAAGAAAGATTGATTTGATCAAGTGTAATTTGGCTGCAAGGATTTTGTCTACTGCAGTACAATTTCACACCAGCTGGAGTGGTAGATGTTCCATGCACGTCTTGAAATGTCACATCAGTAATCTTTACCCCTGACGTCTGTAAAATATCAAGAAAATAAGTTAATATATGGTAAGTAAGTGTGACATATATAAGAGGTGCATATATAGTATACCTGTGTACTGCATCCTTTACTATTAGGACAATAATATTGATCGATGATAATGGGATTTTTGACATTAACCATGGTCGCATGCTGGAATAGAACTCCTTTTACAAATCCGTTGGTAGGTAGCGCCCATGTCTTCAACCTAAGACCATTCTGTGTATTCGTAAATGTAACAGATTTCACTACCACGTTTTGAACTCCGGGTTCTTGTAATACCGAACCTAAGCTTCCAATACTGAAAAAGAACACATATCATTATATTATACATATTCATAATATTTTGATGAATGGGAAGGCCTCTACACCCCCTTGAAAGTGACTATGTTATAACAAAAACTATAGACACTATGTTATAGAAGTATCATTTTCGGGTATATAAGTACACATAGAAAAAGATAAGCATTGCATACCTTATCCCATGACCAGGGCCACATGCAATATTCTCAATCCAAAGATTGGTGCTTCCAGGACCGATTGAGATACAATCATCACCGGTGGCGATCTGAGAATTCGTAATTGTAGTTCCTGAAGATAACATTACATGAATTCCATCTGTGTTGGGGCTATTCCCATCGGCCGAAACCTTAACTCTATCAATCCTTGTGTTTGTGCAGCCATACACCAACATATGAACCTTTTGACTATTTATGGATGACAAACCACTGACAAATACGTTTTTCGAGTTGTAGAATGCTATAGCCTGTGGGAAAATGAAGGACGGGTGAAACTAATTAAAAAAACTTTTGTAACTATTCAAGGAAATGTGTATGGAATTAGGAGAGAGTTTATGGTGCAAACGTTATTTGAAAGTTATATAAAGTGGAATGATATGATGCATCCAACTCACAAGTACACATATGTAATGTATGAAAGATGATGAGTTGAGTTGTATGCATTACATCTATCCATTTTTTTTAATATTTTTTGAGAGAGATCTATCCAGTTAATTAGTGTAAATCCCTAATAATTGTTGCACCAGATATAACTCTTGTTTGGAAGTAGACCACAACTGCATAAATGAAATCGCATATCAGCCCTTCATGTGATTTTGTACTGGATGCTTAAGATTTGATTGTCGTATAATTATTCATTATTTTGATTAGTTAAAAAAAAAAAAAAAAAAAAAAAAAAAAAAAAAAACAACGTTTGCCTTTTGATTGTTGTACAATTACTCCGTATTATTCATTATATACCTGTCGAAATTGTGTTGCTTCCTAAAATTACAAAAAATCGGTGGTTAGCAGAATGACTTATATTTATATATAGATAGATAAAATAAGACTTCTTGAAATTATGCAAAAATAATGCATGTTTGACCCCTATTATAAAATAAATTAATTTTACTACATTTTAAATATAATTGTTATATATATATATATATATATATATATATATATATATATATATATATATATATATATATATATATATATATAAAATATTTGTTTCTACTACCAGTCTACTCCAACTCAAATCAAACTCGAATAATTTGTTAAGCTATGAACTTACCGTTGCACCTGTAGGACAGTTCTTGTTGCCATTATTCTTGCATGCCCACAGACCGGTTCCTTGGCCATCAAGGGTTCCGCCATAGATAGAAAGTCCAATCACTCTCTGAAATTTAATCCAGTTGCCGGAACTGCCAAGAACCTTGTAATCCGCTGGAGCAACGAGGGTCCCATAAATTTGCATAGTTATGCCTTTGCTTTTACACTTGTTGCCGGCAAAGAGTGTGAAACCGAGTAAATACCTACCCGGCGGCACGTAAATCGTCGCCGAGGCGGTCGAGGCACATGCCACCGCCCATGCACTCAGAAATGCCTTTGTGGAGTCGGTTACACCATTACCTTTGGCTCCATAGTTTTGTACATTGTAAGTTGCATCACTTGCACATAACAAGGGGAAGAAAATGAAGAAGGATTGAAGAATAAAAAGGAGACAACTTTTTCGGTTTTCCATTTGTGGGATAAATTTGAATTGGGTATGTAAAAGTAGTGCGTGAGTGCAGGAGACAGTTTTGGAGAAATGGGGTGAGGAAGTTGAGAATAAGCATCTAAGGGTATTTGTAAGGAATGAAAGTAGAGAAAAATTATGTTTTTTGTTTTTGTTTTTGTTTTTTTGTTTTTGGATTAACGAGCAAAAACGGAAAAGGGTATAAGAGCTTTATCCAAAAACAAGGTACTAGTGACAAGTTAGTTTTTTATTTTTTTTTATTTTTGTCGTGAAACGAAATATCTAATAACTACGGGAATGGGGGATCGAAACCGGATCTTCCCATTCGGAAGCCCGGATAGACCCTAGTGACGACCATTAGGATATGTATCTTGATACGACAAGTTAGTTGAATATGGACAAAGTTTTGAGAATATATATTGGTAACGTAATTTTATTGTAATTTGTACAAGTTGAAGAATGAAAGACATAAGGTACGGTAACATGGTAGGGAATCCCAATACCTGTAAGGTACGTTCTTAAAGGTCAACAGGAGAAAAATTCCTAGAATATAAGGGATGAATGGAATGTTTAAGAAAATGAATAAAATAAAGAAGTTCTTTAGAACCGACTGATATTGACTTGTTGTAAAAATAGTTATTGAAAAAATTATTGCAACTACCTATCAAATAAGGAAAGAGTTTTTTTTTTTTTTTTTTTTTCCCCTTTATAATTGATGATACTGGAAATCGTCGGGTAATAAATTCGGGGTCTTTTTCCTTAGTGACAACATGCTCAATGGCGTAACCTTAAAAAGAGATGAAACAGGGGTGTTTTGGTGGTGGTTTAGACTGCACTTGACATGTTGTTTCTCAAACTGCCTACGTATCCAATGTGTGTGTATTGGAATCAAGTTTTCGTAGTTCCTTAGAGATTGTTTATATAGATGGACGTTATGCCCTAAGCCGCCATGGGCCTTGTCCTTGTTGGGCTTGATTTCGTGTTCCCTAAGGAAGAGATAATGATGATTTGATCTCCTTGATTTTAGGAGATAATTATGGACATATTTAAATGACAGAATCAGTGTTTTTATGATTAGGGATTCCTTCCGTATTTATCTGTTTTTCATACACGTGGGAAATTTGGTCCGAGACGGGCTTAGGCCGACCTATAGGGTTGGACACGGGTAGGCTAACATTATGCCTCGGCCGACCTTCAGAGGTAGGGGGAGAGTGACCGAGCTTGCTTAGCTCGAATACTGAGGATTCTGGCCCTTAAGGTGGACTTTCTCTATCTTCATTTATTGTTGGATCATTGTGGGGATGACACATGGCGAGGTGCTGACCCGACCTCCGTCATAAGCCCCTTAGATCCAGCTGACCTTGCGAGATTAGCTCGGATCTGTCCAAATTGTGACTCGGCTTGGTCATCTCGACTTGTAGCTTTTGAGTTGTGCTTGCAAGGTGGCATGATCGCCGTTATGACGTTGGGATTTGAGGCGTTTTAGTCCATGTCTGGTGATGATGTCAAAAATCTCAACAAGTTTAGAGTGGATTTAGATATGGATATCTGGCTAAAGTGAGTGATTTTACTGGTGGTTGCGCGGCGACGCTTAAGAACAATAAGAAAATGTTGCATTTGTGATTATATGCTAAGCCGTAGAAGGCTACCTACGTACCCTTATCTTGTAAGGGATCAAGCCCAATTTACGTAGTTCTTCAAAAATTGGGCCCCCTATTGTCAAGGGTGTGAAGCTACTATTTATAGGGCCATGAGTTGGCGGTTACCAGGCTGTTGGACGAGCTGGCAAACTAGGAAGCTGCAGAACTGAGATCGGTCTTAGAGTACCGAGATGAAGAAATTGTGGTGGCCGAGAGCCTTGGCGCGGTGAGCGTCGCTTATTAACTTTGCTGCCTAGTGGTGTTGGCTTTGTTCGCGTTGAAGGATGGCGAGCTGGAGGGGCGAGCGGGTCGGCCCCCCAGCACCTTGTATCGAGCTAGCTTCTTGTTGCTTCATTCCTGTTGCCTTGGCTCACGACGGGAATCTTGATGGTGCGAGGCGGGCTTGATCGTGCTTGGCTTGGTCCGGCTTATTAAGGGGCAGACTGGCTGGGCCGAGAGGCCTATCCATTTCTGGGCTTATGTTGGGGCCAGATTCGAATCAATGGGCTATTTCCGGAACTGGGGGGCTCGGCCTGATTCGACACATCAATGGCCCCCTACTCTTTGAGCTTTCATATATGTAAATGAAAGTCATGGTGTAACGATTTGATATACCGTTTGATGAGGTGACTGTTGCAGAGTGATCTGATGAGATAACGTAAGGCTCGTTTAGCGTAGTCTACCGGTGCCATGCTTAGGTAGTGACCGGTTTTAAGTGCGTCAGGCTTGAGAGCGTAAGGCGACCGGTTCTAAGATTTTCGGCGAGCAGGGGCATATCAGACTGAGTTCTCACGTTAAGTCTTTCGGCGAGTAGAGCTAGGTTAGACTGACTTCTCATCTTATTAAGCGGATGGGCTTATGATGCCGTGTTATTAAGTGAACGGTCTTATGATGCCACGCTATTAAGCGGACTCAATTTGCTTTTTAGTTGACATATGCCAGCTGAGTCGGACCTGTAGAGTTCAAATTGTCTGTCCTACAGACTTTATTGAGTCTGACATGTGGAATAAGAGCCGATCTCTAGGATGACCGATGTGGAGCCGGCTAACGATGGCTTGAAGGCTATGGAATACGCAAGCTTGTTTTTCTTACTCAAGTTTTGTACTTTGATAGTGTTCTCACTTGCAGGGAACCTGGATTGGCCAGGACGTTTTCCCCGGACTGGGCAAGTTTTCAGCCATTACTGGAGATTTGAAGAAGAAGGTTGCCGACCTGTGGCAGACCAGGCTCTGTTGAATCCAATGATAATGAGATCAAGGCTCTCCAGAAGCAACTCCAGGGTTTAGAGGTTAAGTTTAAGTCAGAAGAGAAGCTTGCTGAGAAGGTAGAGCTGAAAGCTGCTAATCCAACTCGGATTGCTGAGGCCATCCAAAAAATATGAGGCTTCAGAGAAGTTTACTCAGGCTTTGAAGCTGCTGCTTACTGATAACGCTCTAAATGCTCCATTAAATTAACCTTTATTTAACCTGAATTCTACTCTAGAGAATGTAGATAAGCACATTATTGTGAAGGAATATATGTTAAACGCTAAGTGCATGTTTCTAAGTTCATAATTCTGCATCTGTCACATTATCCCGAAGATTTTTTTTACTGTTTTGCCTTGTTTTATGTATTTTTCAGGATGTATCAAATCTGGAGCACTTAAGGACGGATCTGGATAAAGAGAAGAATATTAAGCCAAGTGAAGTGAGTCCAAGAAGAGATCTACTGAAGAAAAAGAAGAAAGTCAGGCTCGGTTTACCGTGGGCTAGGCCCAATAAACCAAGGGTCTTGAGGAGCAAGAATCGATTCTGCCGTATCTACTAGGTCGGTTAGGGTTTCTGTGAGTCATAAGTCGGCCAATGTATCTATATAAGGCCGCATAAACTGGTTATTACAAGAGTTTTGATAGGTTTTCAATCATAATACAAATTATTATACAATTGTGATGCAATAAAAGATCTTTTAAGCTTTGGAGTTTATTTTCTGGTTTCCTTCCCTTCATTGCCAACTCTAGCTTGAGTGGATCAAGCTAGATCTCCATTGTTGAAGGTATGAAGCTTTGAACGTTCCTTTGTGTCTTTAATATGGTAGATCTGCTTGTATTTACGTGTTTTAGTTAATCTGCATGTTTAACGACCCTATAATTTACTTAGATTAATCTGAATTGAGCAATGTAGATCCAGAAATAGGAAAAGCCGCCCTGGTAAACTGGCGGTCTATACCGGTTTACTGAGGCAAAATTTAGAAAACCTAAATCTGGGATTCGCGTCAGCTAAGTTGATCGACAAAAATAATTAAAATGGGTAATAGGTCTGGCCAATCTAGTAGTCGCAATTCGTAAATTAACATGAAGTACTAATAGTGAAGTGTTAATTAGGACATTGTCTTGATGGACCATATGAACGTGCTAATCAGTGTCGATAGTTGCCTAGGCGGGTTAGCGGTATGAGTTAGCGCTCATAACTGGCAATTGTAGTTCTTTATGCGTATGGGCTATTATGGAACAATTAAGGAAGGTAGCGGGCGTATAGATTATCTACTACCATGGTCGGAGTATATAGGGTTAGGGATTGCACCCGTAGCTTAAAACTGAGTTAAAAGCTCGCTCGATTAGTTTAAGGAATTTATGTGGGGAAGTAAACATAAGGATTAACTGAACCAAGTTAGTAGATAGGTGGGATGAGGGGGAGGAATACCATATTTCTTTTATGTTAATTGTTGGTCAAAGACCATATATGTGTCTTCTTAATTAGATTAGAATCGTTTATAATTGAGTTGCATTGTCTCTGTGTGATCGACCTTGATTCGCCCTTGCTATACTACGATTGACCTAGTACTCTTGCTAGTAATATCGACGTAAGTGGCTTACACGCGATCACTTACTCCGATCCTGAACCACGGATATACTTTAGGCGTGGATGATGCAAAGGGTCAGGTAGCAGACTTTGTCATGGACAACCTTCCTAGCAAGGCTTTTTATAAGCCTGGAGTGAGTGTGGTCTATGACACTCGGGTGAAGGACATCAAGGAAGGGATAGACATTGTGTCCGAGTACTCTCACCGTGTCTCGGCTGCTCTTACCTCGGCTCTTGCTTCTTTCGAGCCACCATAGAGTCCAACCCTCAGTTCTTATATCAGTAGGCTTGTGGACTTATAGTATTTTGCTTTGAAATTTTATTTCAAATGATATTGTAATCCGTACAATTTGATAATAGAAGGAGTATTTCATTAAGTTCCCAGCCTTAACTTTATTCCGAGCACTTCTTTAAGTACTTGTTTTAATCCATACAATTTGATAATTGAAGGAGTATTTCGTTAAGTTCTCAGCCTTAACATTATTCCGAGCACTTCTTTAAGTACTTGTTCTAATCCACATTTTCTTTAACTTCTTCGCTAATGGTGAGGTATCTTGCCCCCCCAGTATGCCAAGCATTAACTTGTAGTTTTAGATGGCATACTAGTGGTTTTGTCATGTTTTTGCTCGGGTTTCGCCTGCAGACAACGAATGCAGATAAGTCCGACTTACGGACTTAAAGAGATGGTTTTACAAACTTCTTGAGTCTGACCTGCAGAGCTCAATTGAGTACGACCTGCGGACTTTGGTTCGAGTCCGAATTGTAGACCTAATGAGCTTGTCCTGCGGGTTTGTCCTACGAAGCTCAGTTCGAGTCTGTCCTGCAGACTTAGTGTTTATCCTTTGCAAAATTTGCTGAGTTCGACCTTCGAGGCTTAGGTCGAATCTGTCTTGCTGATTTGATTTTAAGCCCGACTCTGTACTGCAGAGCTCGGATGTCAGTCCTTCTGGCTTAGAATTTTACTCCTGATGAGTTTTCTTAATCCGAACTTTCAGCCTTCTGAGTGCTTTTCATTTTAAAACTGGGACGGCTTGCCCCTCAGTATGCCGTGCACTAACATATAGTTTTTGGATGGCATACTTGGTTGTTTTTTTGTCTATTCTCGAGTCTGACCTGCAGACTTAGATATTTGAGTCTGTCATGCAGACTTAGTTATTTGAGTATGTTACAAAGACTTAGTTATTTCAGTATGTTACGCATAATATATTAGTTTGGTCTTTGCCAATCTTGTTGAGTCTGACCTGCGGAGCTCAGGTGTCAGCCTTAGCGATTTGATTGGAGTCCGCCATGCGGAGCTTGGCTTGTCTGGCCCGTAGGCATAATTTAGCGGATATGTTTGTTTGTCCGACGCGGGGGGCGAGAATGTCATATTTTGGTGATCTAAGTCAGAAGTTTTGCTGACTTCGCATATTAAATTTCTACGAGTTGGGTCTGATTTTTCAGACCTTGCGTCTTTTTTGCTGAGTACGACTTGGCGGAGCTCAGATATCGTATTTTAATGGAGTCGGAAGTATTTATGACTATTTCAGCGAGTTTGAACTTTTGCAAACTCGATGTATGTGTGTCTGTCATGTAGAACTTAATGACAAAATACACAATGGAACTAGTCAAACCTGATAGGACGATGTCTTTATCACGGGCTTGACCGCTTGGTGCACCAAAGGTGCTGTTGATCGTACCGATGGGACGATGGAGTTTAGAGTTGTTGCATTCATGGCAACCAACTGCTCTACATATTGTTGGGCGAGCTGAGCCAGTTTGCACAGACTTCCCACATTTTGTTGGGTGAGCTGGGCCAGTTTGCACTGACTTCCCGCATTGATTTTTTGCCGAGCAGAGTTAGACTTGTCTGACTTCCCGGACTTTGTTGAGCGAGCTGGGCCAAATTTTATTGACTTCCCGTATTTTGTTGGGCGAGCTGGGCCAGTTTGCACTGACTTCCCGCATTGATTTTTTGCCGAGCAGGGCCAGGCTTGTCTGACTTCCCGGACTTTGTTGAGCGAGCTGGGCCAAATTTCATGGACTTCCCGCATTAGTTTTTTGCCGAGCAGGGCCAGATTTGACCAACTTCCCAGACTTTGTTGAGCGAGCTGGGCCAAATTTCATTAACTTCCCGCATATTGTGAAGCGTACGTTTGTCCTGCAAACTCAATAAAGACCATGCGTAATGGAAAACAAAATAATATTAAATTAATGTACCATTTGCTCATTTGGAGTAGTCTGTTGGTGCCGTGCTTAGATAGTGAGCGGACTTACATAAGATTTTCTCGGGTGAGAGCTCCAGATATGATGCCGAGCTAAAGTCGGTCTTATAAAAGATTCGCTCGGCTGAAGTCGGTCTTATAAAAGATTCGCTCGAAGGCGAGTTCCATATATGGTGCTGAGTTGAAGACGGTCTTACGATGCCACGTTGTGAGGCGGACGGATTTTAGGTGCCATGCTATTAAGCGGATGGACTTATTTGATAAAGAGAAAACCCCATTTTGATGACGGGTTGACCTCTGGTGAGTTCTAAGAATAAGAATGCTCTTCCCGCCACCTTTGGTTGGGAGAGTTCCAAAATAAGAAGGCTCTTCCTGCCACCTTTGGTCGGGAGAGTTCCAAAATAAGAAGGCTCTTCCTGCCACCTTTGGTCGGCAGAGTTCCAAAATAAGAAGGCTCTTCCCGCCACCTTTGTGTTGAAATAGTGTCCTAAACCCAATCGGGTTGGAGCGGATCCGACCGGGTCGGATCATTTCTACTATTTCTTTATGTTTATATATATATATATTAAATGGATTTTCAGTTGTCATTGATTTGTTCTTTTAAAGAACCAATTACGAATTATGACAACGTCCTTAGTATTAAACTGTGATAGAGAAACCATGATAGGCGATTTTGGTTGATGAGATCTCTAATCACTTTAATAAGTTTGATACTAAAATGTTTCTAGGCTTATATACTATTAAACAGGGTATTGATAGTACAAACAGGCTAGCACGTATTAGATGTCTTCTATATTAATATGTTACTTCGAGAGAGTAGGATATCCAGATTATAAGATACGGTCGTTGATGTTTGACACTCGACGTACGACCGTATGGATAATATTACAGCGATAGAATTCTATTTACACGGTAACTATTTCACATGAAATGTAGTAGTCATTGCATTTGACTCTTCCGATGATTGGGGGTCACGGTGTGTTGCTAGACGTTATTCCGTGATCGTTAGGTATGGAGGATATTTTCGTAATTTGCACTTCGTGCCTACAGCCAACATATTCAGAAGCCTATCGGGTCACACATATAAGAACATCTAGCCGGATTAAAATGCGGTTATAGCGATAACCAATTAAGGAAAGTTTATCTCGACTATAAAGTGTTATAGTGGTAAATTAATATGGTGATATTTATGATATTTATTTATTATGAATAAATATAATACAAGATATTAATTATGTTGATTAATTAAATTTTTATATATATATATATATATATATATATATATATATATATATATATATATATATATATATATATATATGGTATATACATGTAAATGTGATTTACGTGAATTTGCAAGTTGATTGATCACATTATTATATTATGTATTAATTTTGAATATTAATATATATAGATTTATATGTGTAATATATATATATATATATATATATATATATATATATATATATATATATATATATATATATATATATATATATATATATATATATATGATATATACATATGTGTAAATTGATTTATGATAATATATTAAAGATATATTCAATATTACATATTGAAAATATATATCTTAGAAAATATTTAATATAAGATATTGAATATTAATGCGATAAATTTTCCTTATTTTATTGGAAATTTGTTTTCTTTCTCCTCTATCCATTAGGAAGCTTTTCCAATCAAATTGGGATGTGCATATGGCGCCATATATCCTATAAAAAGGGAGTTGTGCCAAGCAATTTTGCATCACAATTAGAAGAGTTCTAATTTATTAGAAAATTGAGAGCTTCCTAGAGAGAGAAAATGTCGGTCTAGCAACCGAGTTTTTCTAGTAGCAATCCAATGGTGGATTCCGGAAGGTTTTTCGTGTGGACTAGAGGTAGAGGCCGAACGCTTGGGCGGCTCCATGCACCACTACTCTCCTTAGACGGTCAAATCGTCGATATTTTAGATCAAGCAAGGTAACTGCCGTCTACTACTTATTTGTTTGTTGCTTAAAAGAAGTCGATCCTGGTTAAAAGGAAATAAATTTTTGACTTCCGCTGCATTCCCGTGTAGATTTCCTAACACTTTGGTCGGGAGAGATCCAAAATAAGAAGGCTCTTCCCGCCACCTTTGGTCGGGAGAGTTCCAAAATAAGAAGGCTCTTCCCGCCACCTTTGGTTGGGAGAGTTCCAAAATAAGAAGGGTGATCATTCAAGTTGGAAATAAATGACATTGAGAGCTTGTACCTGGGGATTTTGTATATGGAGAGTTTGAGAGCTCGGATCTTGGATAATTTAAGTGTTTGGACAACTTGAGAGCTCGTAACTTGGAAAGCTTGAGAGCTCGTAACTTGGAAAGCTTGAGAGCTCACACTTGGAGAACTGGAGAGCTCGGCTCGGATAGAGCTAAAGAGCTCGGATCTTTTCTTCAAATCCCAGCTTCAGCTTCATGCTTGAAATTTAATCCTCTTTGATTTCTTGGCCACTGTATTTTTCTGGGGAATCCCTGAATCATGCCAAGTCAATAGATCTTATGGGTAATTAGGGATAAGGACACAATCTGGAATATTTTTAAGTAACAGGACAGCTACATTTTTTTTATAGGGAGAAGGACAACTGCATAATTTTTATAGCGAGAAGGACAAACAGTGAATCCCAAAAATCAGTGAATCGAATCCCGAAATCAGTGAATTTCGGCAGTGAATCCCGAAAATCAGTGACTTTCGACAATTAATTTTGAAAATTAATGAATTTTGACAGTGAAATTTGGCAGTGAATTTCGACAGTGGATAAATAGTTTTGTCCTTTATGCAAAAGTTTCGAAACTCAATTGATGAAATATTTCTGTCCTTCTCCCTCATTCCCCTAGATCTTAATGGTAATTTTGTTGAGCAAGGCATGATTCCAATGAGTTGGTGCTCCAATATAATTTTTGGCTTTAGAAATCGCTATCTAGATCCAGAAAGCTATATATTTTTTGGAACCCCTCTAATGGCATTCTTCGAGAGGTTGATTGCATCACCACCGTTGATACGTTTCCGGCGGCGGCACCTCCGGTTAGATTGATGATCCACGTTCTAGATTCTTGATGATTTTTCTTAAGGATTCTTCCTTTTTTGATTCTGATTTATCCGAGGAGAAAAAACGCAGTCATACACATTTATTTTGATCAACGTCATTTCAGATTGTAATAAGCATCATAAAATCCAACTTGGATTTCATTGCATCCGTTGCTGCTAGCCATGATTGATTTGATTGTTCGTGTAGCCCTTGAATTGAAGTATTGTTTTGCTATTAGATCTTGAACAACATTGTCAGTGGGGGACCTCCTTCTAGCGCCATTTGACGATGCTAGAAATTACCGGGTAATAAATTCGGGACCTTTTTCCTTAGTGACAACCTGTTTAATGGCGGAACCCTAAAAAGAGATGAAACGGGGGTGTTTTGGTGGTGGTTTAGACTGCACTTGAGATGTTGTTTCTCAAGCTGCCTACGTATCCGATGTGTGTGAATTGAAATCAAGTCTTCGTAGTTCCTTAGGGATTGTTTATATAGAGGGGCGTTATGCCCTAAGCCGCCAAGGGGCCTTGTCCTTGTTGGGCTTGGATTTCGTATTCCATAAGGAAGAGATAATGATGATTTGATCTCCTTGATTTAAGGGAGCTGATTATGAATCCTTGACTTTGTGGCCTAAGATTGAGAGAGGGATCACGCATCCGTTATCACTCGTGCCCTAATGGGGCGATAATCACGGAGCCATTAAGAGTGCAATTACATTCGTGGTGTACATTTTTTCATAATGTCCAGATTTCCCAAAAAAAGGATACTTCATCGTCTGAGATTGCACATGCCCCATACTGAGGCAAACAGAGTGTTCGGGATATCTATGTGTAAGGTCGGTAGTAGGAGGTCAAATATAGACTATACCGAACAAAAATGAGATTGGCTTAGGTCGGATGACCAAAGTTGGGCAGGGCCCAAGGCCTATGTAGGTACAGTTATGACAATGATCCAGTAACTCTTTTGTGAGTGTCATGCATATGATTTCGGATCGTACCCATGTAAAAAGTCACCTTCGACCTAAGCTGGGACGTAGGTCATAGATTAGGTCATCCATTTTATGACGTGGCGCGAATTGATAGGCGGGACCTTAACTGTTGCTGACGTGATTGATGCCCACTAGCATGTATGATGAAATTCGAATCATTTTCATCCGATTTATGCGTTATTTTATATGCAATCAATCAGATAGGACCAATGATCGAGAAGAGCCTTTTTGAGTCTCATTTATAAATGATCAGAGATAATTCCATCTTCCTACATCTTCTTTGTCGTCCTTTGAGAGGAATTTCCTAGTCAAAACAGAGGTCAATATCCGATCCTTTCTTAGGCGATGCGTGTGTTCCAAAGAACTGTTTGCGGTTCCTCTTCCTCTTCGGACTGTCAAAACATTTCTTTGACAATCATGGCCAAAAATTGAAAAGCCTTTTCTTCAAGAGTTCATGCCAATCGAACAGCCCTGTGAGGACCAAAAAAGCTGGAACGGGGTAGCTCCTCTAACCCATCCAGAGTGACGGATATTCAAACTGTGCTGAAGTTACATGATATGCTGAAGGTGTTGATGGATTATGGCATGGGTACCATTGTCATTAATCCAGGTTTGTCGAATTCTACCGAGAGGGCTTGTAGCCCACTAAAGGTATGTTACTTTCTACGCCCAACAATTTGTGGCAGTGCTTAGGCTGCAGATATTTCTTGCTGTGCAGTCATTTTTGTCCCATTATATTACGACTTGAGTGTGGTGTAGATCGTTCCGATCAGAATAAAGATGATTGTAGGCTTCACCCTTCTCTGCCGGATAGTAGATCGACCTTTTTATGTTCCATTATTCCGGGCGAATTAAACAATAAGGGTTCTGGAAACTATACAAATAGTTCCTACATCATGTTCCGAAGTGAAAAGATGGAGTTCAGCCTCCTGGCTGAAGGTTCTTCTTCTATCAAGGATTGAAAGAATGAATTCTTTTTGTGCAAGTTGCTAACGGTCTTGTGATCAGGTCATGGAGGGTTAAAGGTACCATCCCACATCTCTACACCAATGTGTAACAAAGTAACAAAGAAAATACAGAAAATGAAAGGAAAGAACTAGGATAGGGGGATGGAAGAGAGTTCAAATTTACAAAAATTAGGGAAGAAGAGAGAATAATAGGGGAAGAGATTTCATTAACTTTTTGATAATAATCCAAATTACAACAAAATTCCTTAAATACTCTAGGATGAGTCATCTAACAGACTCACACCATACCCCATTCTGTTCTTCTACACACAACACCTCCAAACAATTAACAGCAACAAAAGATTCCCATATGAAGTCACTACAATGAAGAAATGACAAAGACTTTATTTAAATTTCCCACCATAAATCCTTTCCAAAAAAGGAAGTCTTTTGCTCTTGTAACATTGCCTTCCCCTAGCAAACACCTTGTCCTCAAGGTGAAAGGAATTTAGGAAACTGAGATTGGATGAAGGAAGCATCCACCCAAGTAGCTTGTTATAGATCCAGATTCACCCATTTGATAAGCCACTGCACCACAGCTTTATTTTTCCTCTTAATCATCCTGATATCCAACCCCTCTTCTGGATATAACAATAACTGACCATCTGGGAAGATGATGGGAGGGTCCTCAGTGAAAGGTGGAGAGACCCCAATATACTTCTTGAGCATGGAAATGTGGAAAACAAGATTAATAAGTGAGGTTGATGGTAGCTTCAACTTATATGCCACTGCACTGATTTTTTTCTCGATTACATAGGTGTTGGTCCCAGAGAAGGGTGAAACTATAGTCAGAGGGGGGGTGAATGACTATAGTGGAGTTTCAAAAACTTTTCTCTATTTAAAAGCTTTTGGGCAGCGGATAAGTCCCTTCTTACTATGATGTTTTCAAATCAGTTTAGACAATCACAGATATAAGTTATGATGTAGGCAAATTAAGTAAGTGCTGTAAAGTAAATTGCAGAAATTAAATTGACACAAGGCTTATAGTGGTTCAGGGTGGTGTAATCCCTTAATCCACTCTTCTCCTGTGATGATTGGAGGAATTCACTATTGTTTTCACAGATACAATAGTATGATTGTCCTTGGCTTCCCAAGCTTCACAATCTGCAAGACTATCACTCCTTGACCGCAATGACTTGATGATTGATTCTTCCTTTTTTCTTTGCTCCTTGAGATCAAAATCCTTCAACAGCTATCACAGATTCAACTCCTTCTCAGATTGCCTCTGATTCAGTTGCTTCAGTTTGATGTGAATGTGATTCACACACTTGCTTGATCAATCTCAGTTCTGAGTATGACTTTGTAGTTCTGATATTTGAGTTGACCACTAGATGTATCCTTGTAAGTTCAGAGAGAAGGCTTTTCAAATTGACAGAGTTTCTGTTTTCTTTCTATTTTGATCGTTGTTTTTCTTTTTCTGTCAATGCCTTCTATTTATAGCCTTGAATAACCTTAGTTTTTGAAATTCCGTCCGTTGGCTATATTAATGAGGGAATGATCCTTGATTTCATTCTTGATTCCCCTTAATTGTATTCTCCTTGATTTGTTGATTGGATTCGTATAGCGAGAAAATCCGTCCTTGATTGATCCTTCAATGATTGTGCATTTAATGCTTGATCTCTTTGAATCTTCAGCGTATATTAAATCCGATCTTGTAAGTGTCTCTTCACCATTTGCAGAACGGTAGAGTGAGCCTTCTGACTTAGCCGTTAGTTCTTTCTTCGCTGTTCTCTTTGCCAAAAGTCAGTGTACTCAGCCGATTCACTTTGTTTTCTTCTTTGTTCTAGTTATTGAAGAGTCTTTGTACTTCATCGATCCTTGATTTGGATGAGACCGGTGTACACCATATTTATTTGTTGAGTTTCATCACTTAAAACATGACTTAGACTTATCCAAGGTCATCTGAGACTTCCTTGGTTATAAGTCGGACCATAATGTCTCATTTCTTCTCTCTTTGGTGCTTGGTGGCTTTCCTTTGCCGAATATCTGTTTTTGCTTTGCCGTCCCTACCAACTAGTACAAGATTTACTTCCTGACTCAACTTATACAACATGTCGGACTCTAAGTAAAGACTTATACAGAGAATTCTAACTTAATTCAGGCTTGCTATAACAGCTAGTATGGCCATCATCAAAACATAATAAAATGTTCCTAACAATAGGGCCTAAAGAACTTTGCTGATAACTAAACACTGCTTCTTACCCCTATTGATGCCTGCCTAAATGGTTGTAGTTTGATCAAAACCATATCCCCTACCTGATATTCCCTCTCCACTTTGTTCTTATCAGCATTTTGCTTCATTTTTGCTTGTGCCTTGGTCAGATGGTCCTTAAGTTCTCTGGAGAGAATCTGTTTATGCCTCAAGAACTCATCAACTGATACCACTCCAGAATTACCAAAACTGCCCAAAGGAAGAGATTTTGGTGAATACCCATACAAGGCTTCAAAAGGAGACATTCCCAGTGACAAATGATGACTGGAATTGTACCCAAATTCTGTCAAAGTTATCCATTTCCTCCAGCTAGGGTCTATGAAAACACATACATCTTAAGTACATCTCCACACACTGATTCACCCCTCTCGGTTTTTCAATCTGTCTGAGGGTGATAGGATGAGCTGGTGTTCAACTTAACTCTTGCTAAACCCATCAAGGTCTTCCAGAATTGTGATGTGAAAACCTTATCTCTATCAGTAACTACGGTCTGAGTGCCCCATGCAACCTGTATACAAATGCAAAGAATTCTTGTGCTATACTCTCAGAAGTGTAACCCCTTTCTAATGGAATAAAATGTGCATATTTTGTATATCTATCAACTACAACCAGGATTACCTCTTTGCCTTCATAACTATGCAATCCTTCGATGAAGTCCATACCTACACTCTCCCATGCTTGACTAGGGATGGGTAAGGGGTAAAACAGCCCCACAGGATGATGATGGACATCTTTACATTGCTGACATGTAAGGCAGGATTTAACCAATTCTTCCATATCTTTAAGTAGATTGGGCCAATAGAACAGAGAAGAGACCCTCTTGTATCAAGCTTGTATACTAGAATGCCCCCTATTGGGGATTCATGAAGTTGTTGCAAAATCCTTTGCCTAATACCACCACTACTCCCCACACAAATTCTATTCTTGTATGTAAGCACCCCTTGCTGTATACTGTAGTCTGGTATGGCTGTCCCATTAACTAACAGCTCCTGAATCTTGTCCTTAGACCACTGATCTTGCTCATAGCTGTCTACCAGAACCCACATTGGAGAGTTGGAGGTGATTGCTCACAGTTCCCCAGATAACTGTGGTTGTCTAGATACATCATCTGCAACCACATTATCTCTTCCTTTCTTGTACTCAATCTTGAAGTTCAGTCCCATTAACTTAGAAACTCCCTTCTGCTGTAGATTTGTGGTTGCCCTCTGATCCAATAAGTACTTTAAACTCTGTTGATCTGTTTTAATAATGAACTCCCCTCCATGAATATAATGCCTCATTTAGTGATGGCTATAATTATAGCCATGAAACCTTAGATCTCTAGTTTTGAAAGCCTTACTAAGATAAGACAATGGCCTTCCCTTCTATTGCAACACAACCCCTACACCATACTGGCAAGCATCAGTTTGTATAGAAAATAGAATTGAAAAGTCTGGCAGGATCAACACAGGAGAGCTGTATAAGGCCATCTTTAGTTTTTCAAAGGCTAACTCTGCATCAGGATTCCACTCAAATCTGTCCTTACTTAATAATTCAGTCAGGGGCCTAGCCATTATCCCATATTGCTTGATGAACCTTCTATAAAAACCTATCAGCCCCAGAAAACCCCTTAACTAAGTGATGTTCATAGGTTTTGGCCACTGTTTTACTGCTTCTATCTTTTGTGCTTCTACTTGAACCATTCCATCTTGTATAACATGACCTAGATACCCAACTTTGGTCTGCCCAAAAGAACATTTTCTAGTCATTGCATATAATTTATGCTTCCTCAGTAACTGTAGAACTAATTCTATATGTTGTAGGTGTGAATTCTAGTCAGGGCTATATATTAGGATGTCATCAAAGAAAACAAGAACAAATTTCCTTATATAGGGCTTCAATATCCCATTCATACACTTTTGAAATGTAGCCAGTGCATTAGTTAAGCCAAAGGTCAATACCTTATATTCATAGTGTCCATCATGAGTCACAATTGCTGTCTTCTCAATATCCAGTTCCTTCATTCGGATTTGGTGAAATCCAGATCTCAGATCTATCTTAGTGAAGTATTTGGCAGCCCCTAATTCATCTAATAGCTCATCAATGATAGGGATGGGGAACCTATCCTTGACAGTGTGTTCATTCAACTTTCTGTAGTCTACACATAACCTCCAACCACCACATTTCTTCCTAACTAGCAACATAGGTGAGGCATAAGGGCTGTTGCTCGATTTTATCACCCGCTGCTTAAGCATTTCTTCAATCATTCCTTCAATCTCCCCTTTTGGTTGGTGTGGATATCTGTAAGGTCTACTTTTAAATGGTGTAGAGCCTGGTATGAGGTCAATATTGTGGACCCAATCTCTTTCTGGTGGTAGACCTTCTGGTTCCCTAAGTATATATGTATAGGAATCCAATAGTTTTTGAATCTCTGGTTTCACTGTTGTGGCCAGTTCTGCTGTTTGTATGACATTCAAGCAGCCCAGAATGCCCCATGCTCCATGCTTCATGTACTTCTCAAGTTTCTTACAACTGATCATTTTGAGTTGTGCACTCTCCCCTGTGCTTTTAAGGATGATGTCCTCACCATCCTTTTTGAATTGAAGCTGGAGCTTGTCAAATTCAAAAGTCAATGGCTATATTTCCTCATCCAATCAACACCTAGCACCATATCGCACCCACCTAATTTGATGAGCCTCACATCATGGTGAAATCTATGTCCATTCATGAGCCAAGGTAGGTTAGGACACACTGAATCACTGAACATTTTATTACCATCTGCCATTGTTACTAGCATAGACTTGGCTGGTTCAATCACACACTTCATTTCCTTGGCTAATTTCGCATCCAAGAAGGTTTGAGAGCTTCCACTGTCGATTAGGATTGAAATATACCTCTTTTTAAGTTTCCTCTGTATTCTGAGTATACTAGCAGATACTTGTCCAGACATAGTGTTGAGTGATAGTTAGGAAAACTCACTAGTTTTTTTCATCATTAACCTGCACAGGCGGCCCTTCTTCTTCAGTAATTATCTCCCCAACTCTTCATCCTCTTCTACCAAGATACAATTTAATTGTTTCTGTTCACACTGATGGCCAGGATGAAAGACATCTGAAACATAATCCCTTTGCTCTCTTCTCTTGCATTTGGGCTGGTGATATGAACTTTTGCATTGTACTGACTGGTTTAGGCACACTAAGGGGTGTAGTTGTCTTATCAGTGCTTAAGGACGATTTATGAAGACTATTATTAGCTTAAAACTTAGTTCCAGATCTAGCCCTTTCCACAATAGAATCTGCTAGAACTTATTGTGCTCTAGCAATTTCTAGAGCCTTGATAGCAGTCTGAGGGCTCATTAACCAAACCATAGGCCTGATTTCTGTGTTGAGGCCACCAATAAACCTCTTGCCATAGTACTCATCTGGAAGCTCTGGGTTATGCTGTTTCACCAACCCCTTCAAATCTTCAAACGAGGCTTGATACTCATCCACAGTACCACGCTGACTTAATTTTTCAAATTCATCTAGTACATCTTCCAATGCTCTATTACAAAATCTCCTGCAAATTTCTTGACCAAAATACTGTCAGGAAGACTATGGAAATTCTTTATTCCATCCACCATACCATTTACTAGCAGCCCCTCTCAGGTATAACTCAGCTAGTCCTACCTTATGATCGGGATGGGTTTTGTTAATTTGAAAATAACTTTCACACATTCTGATCCAATCCCTAGGATTACTACCATCAAATACAGGAAAATCAATCTTGGGGTGTTTAGTATCATATGTTTCATATTCAGATCTAAAATAATTCACCTTAGTTGGAGCGGAGGATGGAGTGGGTAGGAGCGGAGTGGACTTCTCTACCTGAGCAGTAGTTGTTTCCTTTTCATTTCCGAGATTATAGAGCAAATTGAGCATGGTGCCCATCTGAGATAGCATTTCCACCATTTCGGCCTTAATTTCATCATGAAATTGGAGCAGAGCATCGTTAATCATTGCCTGAGCTTTCACTCCTCCATCACCGGCCTTAGAACGTGTTCCATCAGCCATGATTATAGGTTCGGTCCTATCCGATACCAGATGTAACAAAGTAACAAAGGAAATCCAGAAAAAGAAAGGGAAGAACTGGGATAGGGGGATGGAAGAGAGTTCATTTGCAGAAATTGGTGAAGAAGAGAGAATAATAACGGAAGAGATTTCATTAACCTTTCGATAATGATCCAAATTACAAAAAAATCCTTAAATACTCTAGGATGAGTCATCTAACAGACTCACACCACACCTCATTTTGTTCTTCTACACATAGCACCTCCTAACAACTAACAGCAACAAAAGATTCCCATATGACGTCAATACAATGAAGAAATGACCAAGACTTTATTTAAATTTCCCACCATAATCCTTTCCCAAAAAGGCAAGTCTTTTGCTCTTGTAACACAATGACGCTTCTGCCAATAAAAGTGTCTTTGTGGCCTTAAGAAGAGTATTCGTAATCTTAAGTTTTCCTCCTAGGCTTTGCACCTGGCCAACCTGGGAACTGGAGACTCGGCCGTCACAAAAAAAGAGTTCCACGTTGGGCCAGTTAAAAAATCAAGCCACATCAACAGCCGCGTCATCATCCATATATTGCAACGATTTAGTCGTTACGCAATATCCTATCCTGGTTTTTTGGCACGAATGTTGCGCGGTGACTTTTTAAGGACAACCAGTCGTCACATTAAATGTTTTTTTGCGATGACTTAGTCTTTTACGGGACAACATTTGGGGCAGAACCGTTATGTCACAACCAGTGACATAACTGTCATCCGCACAGTTGATTATTATAGATTTACAACATGATTAATTCACACTAATCATAATTATTAGGATATTATTATTATATTATTGTATTTAATGTATGTGTCTATAATTGTAATTATACCTGTAGCTAGGGCATCATGTGTGTGTATTTATACCTGTGTATATTACTCTCAATTCATTCATTGAAACCACTTTCCATCAATTATTCTAGCATGTTATCAGATCATTCAGGCTCTGTCTCCCGATCCCGTTTTTTTTTTCTTTTTCAATTCCAGCCTGTTTTTCATTTTCTTCTTTGATTTCCATCCATAAACTCCCCGTACAAAAATCTCCTCAGATCAACAGCAACTTCATCTTCTCTGGCAATCTTCTCTTATATTGCTACTCCGATCCCGCCCCTTCTTCCTCTTCTCTGGTAATTCTGCTCCTCACAACGTCATACTCAGCTTTTCTACAAGCTCTCGATCTCCCTCTCCCCGTATTTTTCCCACTACCACTTTCTCCCATCTATTCCCCACCATTGTTCAGTCGCCCTTCTTTGATTGTAGATTGTGCAGTGTAGCTAATCTTGATGTGAAATATAACCGAATCAGATCTGAAAATGCCCGAGGACTTGACTGAAGGCACCAATAAGATGAGCACCTCAACCCTTAGCTAACATGTAACCGAAAACCTTGGTATATATGGACACCCACAAGGTTCGCTCACAACCTTGATAAATCCGATTTGGAATCCACCAACGTGAGAAAACTCACCAAAGCTTAAATGCTTCAAATAAAATGTATTTATCTCAAAATTTGTCTGATTAAAAAAGAGTACATCTATAGTATTTTTATAGGCCACAATGAACGAAATAAAACAAATCCTAGCCAATGTGGGACAAAAATAATGAATGGAAACAAAATTTAAAAACCTAATTAAAAATAATAATAAAAGTCTAATAAAATTTGTAATGAAAACAATGTGTGATAAATGATAACATAAATGGACTCCAAGCCAAAACGTCTCATCTTAGATCACATTGAATCTCCTATCGTTGCAGCACCCTATGTTGCTCACTTTTTTTTTCCCTATTGCCATTTTTTTGGTCTTCTGTGAGAAGGCGAAAAAAAAACCCAACCCGCAACAATGATGGTTCTATGGATTTCTTCCCGCCTACTCATCAACCCTTCCCATACTTGGGTAAATGTCAGTTGTGTGGAACTCAAGGCCATTCAGGTAAACGATGCCCGACATATCCATATTCAGCAGTTGCAGTCAGCTTGTCCTCATCCACCTCAGGCAAATTTGGCTCAATAGACAAGCTCTCCTTGGATGCTTGATAGTTGTGCCATACACCATATGACGTATGATCTCAACCTTTTATTTGTGCATGAACCCTACGTGGGTGGTGATGAAATTATTATTGGTGACGGTAGCTCTCTCAATATCTTTCATATTGGTTATGCCTCCCTCCCATGCCTTAGCTCTTCATTTAGATTATAATGTCTTATTTGTTCCTACCCTTTCCCAACACTTACTATATGTGTCCAAACTTTGTTGTGATAACAATGTCACCATCGAATTCTTATGTGATTCGTTTCTTGTGAAATATCCCAAAACAGGAACTTGCCTCCATCAGGGCCATGCTAAATTAAGATGGAGCCTATTATTGATCCAACAGACCACTCTTTGAGTTTTCAGTCAATAAAACTTTCTCTACAACCTGGCATCATCGTTGTGGTCATCCTGCCTTTCTTATTATCCAACATTTAGTTATGAATAATTGCTTTGAATTGTCTTCCGTTACTTTATCTCCTTGTGGTGCATGTTTGCGTAATAAAACCCATAGGCTTCCCTTTGGTGATTCCACATTACACTCCTCCCGTCCACTAGAAGTTGTTTATTCTGATGTTTGGACTGCACCAATTTATTCATTTGATGGTTACAAATACTACGTTGTTTTTGTTGATCACCTCACCTGTTATGCACGGCTTTACCCGTTAATCCACAACTCTTTTGTTGTTGCAATGTTTGAAAAGTTTGCTTTGTTTGTTGAAAAAAATTTCTCCACTAAAATCAAAACCTTATACTCGGACAATGGCACTGAATACATTAAACTTCACCCTTTTCTATCCACCTGTGGTATTGCTCACCACTTTACCTCCCCACACTCCCCAACGCAGTGGTCTCTCTGAGCGTCGTCACCTTCACATCATTGAAACAGCCTTTGCCCTTCTTCATCATGCCTCTATTCCTCTCACTTATTGGTCCTATGTTGTTAATGTTGTTGTGTATCTCATTAATCGCATGCCCACTAAGACTCTCGACATGCAGTCCCCTTATCAAAAGCACTTTTCCAAGCCACCTAATTATATGAAACTCCGTGTCTTTGGGTGTCTGTGTTATCCCTGGCTCAAATCTTACACCAACCATAAGATTGAATCCAACTCCATTCCTTGTGTGTTTCTCGGGTATTCTTTGATTCAAAGTGCGTACCTTTACTATGACCTCAATACACATCGCCTTTATATTTCCAGGGACGTTCGTTTTATGGAAGATATCTTTCCTTTTCACTCCACTCCCTTCACGGCTTCCCCCATCTACCTTCCCGATGACTTCCTTCCCTCCCCTCTTACCTCGGTTCCTTATTCATCCCCACCGCCCTCGGTTCCTCTCCACCTAAACATGTACCCGTACCTTTGGCAATCCCTTCCCCCCACCCGAACCATCCTTCCCATATCCTTCATCTTCAATATCTCCCATCACCTCTTTCTCATCCTCCTCCTCCCCTCCCACCCTACCCCACAACCCTATGGTTATCGAAACCAAATCTTTAAACCATGCACTATCTCAGAACCATACAGCCCAAATGGAGTCTCGACGACTCTCTACGATATTGTGCCACTCTTCTTGTCAAACAAGCTCTCCGGAGTCCTCATTGGCGTCAGGCTATGTCTGACAGATTTGATGCTTTTGTTCATAATGACATGTGGTTTCTGGTTCCCTACAATCCGGCCGTCTATTACTGTTCTAGGCATCAAATGGATTTTCAGGATTAAACATAATCTTGATGGCACGGTTGAGTGTTACAAAGCTCTGCTCATTGACAAAGGTTTTACGCAGTGTCCTGGCGTTGACAATTTTGAGACGTTTAATCCGGTGGTTAAACCCACCATTGTTTGCTTCCTCGGTATTTCCATTTCTCTTGGTTGGTGTCCTCGTCAATTATATATGAATAACGCTTTTTGCAGGGTACTCTTACAGAGGATGTTTACATGGCCCAACCTCCGGGGTTTGAGGACACTGATCACCATCGGTTTATTTGTAAATTGCACATGGCCATTTATGGGCTAAAACAAACCCCTAGGGCATGGTATCATGAGTTACATACATTTATTCTCTCCCCGAGCTTCTATAATTCTATGGCTGGTTCCTCCCTTATTATTTATCGCACAGTTACGGTCACTACTTTATTACTTGTGTATGTTGATGATCTATAATTACAGAATCTTCTACGGAGCATGTTCAGTTTATCATCGATCAGTTGGGCGTTGGGTTTTCTATCAAAGATTTGGTCTCTTTAACATACTTTCTTGGTGTGGAGGTCACTCCGAATGACTCAGGCTTATTGTTGACTCAGACTAAATACATTTTGGATTTGCTTCATCGTGTTAATATGCATGATTCTAAATTCATTTAATGAAAATAATTTCCATCAAATATTCTAGCAATAATTAAGGGTACAAATAACCATTGAGGAGTAACACAACAGTTCGTGCCTTATCATTGCTCACTGAAAAAATGTTATGTTTTTTTTGGATTAACGAGCAGAAACGGAAAAGGGTATAAGAGCTTTATCCAAAAACAAGTTACTAGTGACAAGTTCGTTGAATATGGACAATTTTTTTTAGAATGTTGGTAACGTATTTTTATTTTACAAGTTGAAGAATAAAAGACTTATGGTACGGTCACATGGTAGGAATCCCAATACCCGTAAGAAACTTTTTTTTAAGGGATTAACGGAATATTTAAGTAAATGAATAAAATAAAAGTTCTTTATAACGGATTGATATTGAAACGGATATGACCTAGTGCACATGCCATTGCATTTCCTGGCGCATTGAAAGACTAGTCTATTGCATTATCTGGTGAGACTTACGGTTCGAATGTCATCCTGTGACGTCCCGTTCCGGATACTGAGTATTTATCCGTAAAAAATGACCGGCATGCATATATTAACTTTATTGAATCAAAATTAATATATACATAACTCCCGTAACAATCAATTAGAGTAAAAACGGAATAAATTAAATCTAAAAACTTACTCGAAAAAGAAAGTCAAACTACAATCAAAAGGATCAACAAGTCCCAAAATCCACAAGGCCCTATGTTTAGGGGCTACTCATTTATTGCACGTCCTAATAGGATGATACATGGCGTAGTTTGGGTCGGTTGTCATCAACAATCATGGCCGAAAATCGAAAGCCTTTTCTTCAAGAGTTTATGCCAATCGAACAGCCCTATGAGGACCAAAAAAGATGGAACGGTGTAGCTCCCATAACCCATCCAGAGTGATGGATATTCAAACTTTGCTGAACATGATATGCTGAAGGTGTTGATGGATTATGGAATGGGTACCAATGTCATTAATCCAGGTTTGTCGACTTCTACCGAGAGGGCTTGTAACCCCCTAAGAGGTATGTTACTTTCTACGCCCAACAATTTGTGGCAGTGCTTAGGCTATAGATATTTCCTGTCATGCAGTCATTTTTGTCCCATTACGACTTGAATGTGGCGCAGATCGTTCCGATCGGAATCAAAATGATTTTAGGCTTCGCCCTTCTCTGCCGGATAGTAGACCAGCCTTATATTCCATTATTCCGAGCATTTTAAACTATTAGGGTTTTGGAAACTCTACAAATAGTTCCTACATCATGCGCCGAAGTGAAAAGACGGAGTTCAGCCTCCTGGCTGAAGGTTCTTCTTCTATCAAAGATTGAAAGAATGAATTCTTTTTGTGCAAGTTGCTAATGGTCTTGTGATCAGGTCGTGGAGGGTTAAAGATACCATCCCACATCTCTACACCAATGACGCTTCTGCCAATGACGTTAAGCGTCTTTGTGGCCTTAAGAAGAGTATTCGTAATCCTAAGTTTTCCTCCTAGGCTTTGCACCTGGACGACCTAGGAACTGGGGACTCGGCCGTCGCAAAAAAAGAGTTCCACGTTAGGTTAGTAAATAAATCAAGCCACGTCAACAACCACGTCATCATCCATATATTGCGACAATTTAGTCGTTACACAAAATCCTATCCTGATTTTTTGGCACGAATGTTGCGCGGTGACTTTTTATGGGACGACCAGTCGTCACATTAAATGTATTTTGCGATGACTTAGTCTTTTACGGGACAACATTTGGGGCAGAACCGTTGTGTCACAACCAATGACATAACTGTCATCCGCACAGTTGATTATTTAGGGATAATTATAGACATATTTAATGTCAATATCACAGTCTTTATGACTAAGGATTCTTTCCTCATTTATACTGAGTTGTCCCACAAGGGGAATAACAGCCGGGTTGTTCTAAGCGTCCTGCGCTCAGCCCCCCAGCCTAATATGGTGAATTGGGCAGCTTATCTTCACTAGGCCTTGGCCGACCTGCGGTGGCTGGAGGAGGAGTTTCTGCCGATCTCCCACCTGGGGTAAGGGACCTGCCCTTAAGTATGTTCCTGGGGCTCCTGGCCCCTAAGGCCCTATGTTTAGGGGCTACTCATTTATTGCACATCCTAATAGGACGACACGTGGCATAGCTCGGGTCGGCTGTTATCATAAGCCCCCCCAGATATGATCTTACTTTTAGTTGGTCAGATCTGCACTATTTTGGCGGTTCGGCCGGACTTATCCGATCTCGTGTTTTGAATCGCTTAACTTCCAGTTGGTAGTCTATTAAATAAGGTGTCATTACTTTTACGGGATACGAGGCGTTTTCCCTCTTCCCCATAACTGACGTCGTCTACATGTTTGGAAGGGGGTTATAACCTGTCCTCTCATATCAGACGTTCCATCTTCTCCACACCTTTGCTATTAAATTGAAGAGTTCATTCCTCTCAAGACATTGCATTTTCACAAGTAAGCATCTTTTTTCTTCTCTAATTTCTGAGTTCTTTTTCTTTTCTGCTTCTATTTTTCCTAGTTAATGAGGGCGAGCACTGCGTCTAACAGTTTGATTAAGAAGGAATTTGAGTCCCAATCTGAGTCTGAAGTCGAAATTCCTCAACCTAGAGCACCATTAGATATCCCTGCCCTTAACACAGTTGCTACTCGCAGTGATTTTGAGCTGTTCATTGTATATCCACAACCTGCCAACCCTTCTAGACCCCGTGATTCTTTTGAATTTACCTCTTTAAATCAGAGCCTAAGAGCCCATATGACTGCTAGGTCAGCTGTGGGTTGTTTTGGGGTTAGATCCAAACTCAAACAGGATGATATCCTGCAAATCTGTAACCAATATAATATAGATATGAACCAGTACACCGCCAACTGCATGGGGGCGCACACCTGTATGCTCATCAGCCCCCCGAGGGGTACTATGCTGTGTACATGGAGCAGTTCATTTGCGGCCTTAGGGTCTCATTCTGCCCAGCCTTCTTAGCCGTACTAAGGCATTACCAACTGGGCTCTGCCCAGATCGCCCCTAATGGAGTTAGGACGATTATTGGTTTCGCTATCTTCTGTAGACTGATGGATACGGAGTTCGATGTAGACCATTTCAGGACTTTTTATCAGCATAAGAAGGTCATGATCACAGCGGGTGGTATTACTTTCCACGCCGTACTGACCACCGGAGGGGCATCCCCATACTGTCTAAGGGGAAGACCTCTATTCATGAGTGGAAGAATCATTTCTTTTTTATCCGTCATGGCCGACATCCTGAGCTAAGCGTCTGGAATTACTTTCAACTTCATGCTGATGTGTGCCACACTGGGGTTAGTGAACGTTTGTTGAAGGATATTGCCGGGTCTGATCTTCTGGATTTTGAACACTGGCCTCCCGAACTGATCGAGGCAGCTTGTCTAGCCGATTCCGGACCTGAGCCTTATCTGAGGCTTACCCAAGAGGAGTACAACACCTGTAGGAGTTTATCTACACTTATACTTCTTTAACTTGCATATTTTTGTTAATTTTGCATTTTTCTATGCTTGTAATGACATTGTCTTTTTTCTTCTTCAGTGGCCGATTTTGCTGACGTCTTTGATCAGGCACTCGAGGAGGAGGTTGTCCCAGAGCACAACGAACAAGTATTGAACACAGAGGCTCCTGGGGATGGTGCCGAACCGGAGGCGGGCCTGGTTAACCCTGAGATCAATCTTAAGGATCCTCATACTGAGGAGGATCTTTGACTGCTACCCTGCAGCCCACCGATCAGCGGGATGCAAGCCCGATCATCCTTGATGGCTTAGACCATGGGGGGCAGGCCCAACCGCGCTCCCGATCTTGGCGAAAGAGGTCCAGATCTAGTCGGGGACGCGCTTTGAGGGGCTTCTTCTTCTTCAATTTGAATTTTATTTAAGCGCGGACAAGGATCTGGCCTCTATTGTATGTCTTTTCCTTGCTTTTCCCATGTATTTTTCCTTTATCTTTACCTCGTACTGACGCTGTTTGCTTTATTATTAGGTTGTTAAGGCTAGACGTGGCCGGTTCCGGGTCTCTGGCACGACCCTCCGGTTCCGGGTCCAAAATGGAACTGGAACCGCCGGTTCCAATTTCTAGCCGGTTCCATCGGGTCTCGGGAATCGGGGCGGGTTTGGCGGTTCCCCGGGCCGGTTCCGGGTTTCAACGGTTCCCGGGTCCAGACGGTTCAGATCACGGTTCCAATTACGGTTCTGATCGCGGTTCCAAAAAAATCAATATTTTTTTTGCAAAATTTGTATAACTTACGTTAAAACTAATAATAAATTCTAATTGGTTATTAAACTATATATAATATTTAATTTCATAACAATATTTTAAAAAAAACCCACGGCTTGTATAATATTTAATTTCATATCTATATATTATATTTAATTTCATTCTTATATTCTAAATTGTTAGATATTTTTCATATAGTAAATATTTTATAATCGTTTGCATTCGAGTTGCCTTACGAATTAATGTTATATATGCGTACATTCATGAAGGGTTTTATGCATTTTCAGTTTGGATTCATGTATTTTGAAAGTAAATTAAATAATAATGCGTAGTTTTCTAATTGTGCATTTTTTATGATTAATTTGTAAGTAAATTAAACTTACATTTTCTTTTCGAAAAATAAAATCGAAAAGCAGACACAATGATAGACATTGCAAAATAATATATTTCGAATGCGATAAAGCAAACCAATTTATTCAGAACAACTTCAAATCACTATCCGAAATATACTATAATGGCAGATAATATTATAAAATGAGAGTTAGAATAGAATTGTGAGTAAAAAGTGATGAAATGAATATGTATTTATAGTGTGATGAGTGTGTGATATTTTAAAATTAAAAAAAAAATTATTCAAAAAATTGAAAAAATATACGTAGCACTGTTGGATTGGTTGGACAAATTATTCAAGTTGGTCCACTTGGAGGGGAAAAAAATTATAAAAAAAAACGGCCGGTTCGGGTCCTCCGGGCCTGTTCCGGCTTGTTTGACCGCCGGTTTTTCGTCCGGTTCCGGGCCGGTCCGGGTCCGGTGGAACCTAGAACCGGGTTGGACTCCACACGCCGGTTCCTGGGCCACTCCACACGCCGGTTCCTGGACCCGTGGAACCGCCGGTTGTCGGACCCATGGAACCGCCGGTTCCTGGACCCGTGGAACCTCCGGGTCAGACCCGGAAATGGACCCGGAACCGGCCACCTCTAGTTAAGGCTGGGAAGGAGGTCTTAAACAGACTTAACGATTTCTCCTCCCAAAAGGCTTCTCTGGAAAAAGCGTATTGCTGACCTCTCAGCCAGCCGCCAAAAGCACAATGATGAATCTTTATCCAAAGATGCGTAGATCGCTGATCTGGAGAAGATTATGCACGCTTAGCAAGCTGAGCTGAAAGAGTTGCGCACTGTTGGAGCTGAACGGGAGGAGGCCCTGGCCAAACTCTGCGCTGATCATGAGGAGCTTGAGGCCGCGATACCCGTGCGGATCAACCGGCTATTCTTTAATATAAGAGCTCTGTTCACTTCACTGGGGCCTTGAAGGTTTTCTTGGCTCCATCTTAAGCCATGGGTACACCTTAGGCGTGAATCAGGCCAAAGAGCAGCGCCCTCAGCTGATGATTGAAGGCTCTGTAAGCCAGGTGGTAATCAACTCTATGAGGCCAGACTTAAGGAGTTTCAAGCCGGTGAAGATCTGGTTGCGAAGTATGGTCGTAGACCTGCCGCCCAGCAAGCGAGTACGTCTTCGACTCAGCCCTCCAGTACGTTCAGATCTGCCTCAGCAACAGGATCCTACTGCCGATTCTTAGACTTAGGCATTTTTTATTTTGTTAAAAGTTTTGTAATAACTCCAACTTTTCTACTATCATTTCTCTTTGACAGTATATGCCTTTTAGGCACTTGTTCTGTAATGACTATTTTGGCTTTTCGCCATTTATTTTTTGTTCTTTCTTTGGCTTTGTTTTAGCATTTGGGGTCCTTTACCCCCTCAAGTACAGCGTTTATAAGCTTTGATTTTTGAACGGTGTACTTTAGTTTCAGCTCTGATCGTCTGTCCTGCAGACTTAGAAAGTTGGGATAATTTCAAACTTTCTAGGTATCACGGTCTTGATCGTGTTTGAGCTTTGATCGTCTGTCCTGCAGACTTAGAAAGAATGATTGTTTCAAAGTTTTTAAGGATATTTTACCTCTGATCGTCTTTTTCGTAGTGTTGGTCTTACCCATTGCTGATACTGCTCTGCAGTTCAGTTCGCATAGAGTTTGTCTCTTTACAAACTTTTTCTGAGTCCGACCTGCGGTTCAGATCGTATTATCTGTCCTGCAGACTGATTGAGTTTGTCTCTTCCAAACTTTTTCTGAGTCCGACCTGCGGCTCAATTCGTATGGTCTGTCCTGCAGACTGATTGAGTTTGTCTTTTGCAAACTTTTTCTGAGTCCGACCTGCGGCTCAGTTCGTATTGTCTGTCCTGCAGACTTATTGAGTTTGTCTTTTGCAAACTTTTTCTGAGTCCGACCTGCGGCTCAATTCGTATGACCTGTCCCGTAGACTGATTGAGTTTGTCTTTTGCAAACTTTTTCTGAGTCCGACCTGCTGCTCAATTCGAATGATCTGTCCTGCAGACTAGTAGAGTTTGTCTTTCGTAAACTTTGATCAATCATATGAAATAAACAATGCACATTTGCCAAATATACCTTTATTTAATAAATGATGTTTGAATACATCATATTGGAATATAAACTTTATAAAGTAAATAATGCATAAGTAAAGTTTGGAACCTGTCCTAGATATAAAACTTCCTTAGGTTGGCTACATTCCAGCTGCGTGGTATGGTCCTGCCGCTTGCATATGCTCTTTTCCCATGTACCTTGACCACTCTGTACGGGCCTTCTCACTTCGGGTCAATTTTTCCTTGAGGTCCTAGCCTACTGACTTCGTTCTTCCTCAGCACTAGGTCTCCCTCCTTTAAGTATGAGTGTTTAACCTGTGAGTTATAGTACTGTGCTATGCGCTGTTTGTACTTGGCCATCCTGATGAAGACCACATTCCGAGCTTCTTCCAGGTCATCCTTTGAGTGCTTGAGCTCAGTTAACTACCGATCTTCATTATAGAGTGCTGCTCGTGGTGATGGTAGGCCGGTCTCGGCCGGAATTACCGCTTCACACCTATATGCTAAGCTGAATGGAGTTTCTCCTGTGGCCTACTTTGGAGTTGTTCTGTAGGCCCATAAAATGTTGGGCAAATGCTCGGTCCCACTTTCTCCTTCCTCCCCTAGGCGTTTCTTCAGCCCAGTTTTGATTTGCATGTTGGTCTGTTCGACCTGTCCATTAGCTTGTGGATAACCAACAGAGGTGAAATGTTGAGTTATGTGTAGTTCGGCACACCATTCTTTGACAACCTTATCTTCAAATTGAGTTCCATTGTCTGAAATTAGAGTCTTGGGTATCCCATATTTGCACACTATATTCTTCCACAAAATTTTTTGGATCTGCTTCCCTGTTATGGTAGTCAGTGGTTCAGCTTCGACCCACTTGGTGAAATAATCCACTGCTACTATCAGAAATCGGACATTGTCGGGAGCTCATAGAAGTGGTCCTGCTAGATCTACCCCCCGCTGATCGAAGGGCCATGGGGAGACCACTGGAACCATGTCTTGAGATGGCTGATGTGACAGATTATCGTGCACCTGGCACGATTTTCATTTCCCCACTAATTCTTTGGCATCGTCCAACATTGTTGGCTAATAGTAACCAAACAGCCTGCACTTCCTTGCTAAGGTCCGAGCTCCAGGGTGGTTTCCACAAATTCCTAAGTGTATCTCTCTGAGAAGGTAGTTCCCTTCTTCACTTGTTACACACCTAAGCCATAGTGCAATATACGACCTGCGATAGAGGACGTTGTCAAACAGTGAATATCTGGTCACTAAGAGTTTCATCTTCCTGGCCTGGACTTTGTCTTGAGGCAAGATATTATCTCGAAAATAAGACACAATGGGGTCCATCCGGGTATTAGCCTGTCTGATCGGCTGGATGACTTGTTGATCATAACTTCTTTCTTTGAGGAGTTCGACGAGCACTTTTTTCTCTGACACAAAGTTTGATGCTAACTATGATAAGGCATCTACTCTTCTGTTCTCTGTTCGGGGATTTCGGTCATCTTGGACCTGTTGAAATTTTCCTAACAGAGTTTGGGCCACTGCTACGTATTTCTTCATAGGCTCTTCTTTAGCCTCATATTCTCTATTGATGTGGTTGAAAACGAGCTATGAGTCACTGTAAACCTACAGGCTATTTGCTCCGAGCTTACCTGCCAACTTGAGCCCTGTAATTAGAGCTTCATACTCAGCCTCATTGTTGGTGGCCTGAAAACCAAACCTTAAAGCGTAGGGGAACTCTTCCCTTTTTGGACTGACGAGCAGAAACCCTGCCCCTGCCCCTTCTTTACTTGCTGCCCTATCGACATAGAGTTTCCACTTGCTTTCTTCTGGTTTTGGCTGATCGTCTTCTAAGAGAACATCGATCCCTTCAGCTAGAAAATCTGTTAAGGCTTGTGCTTTGATGGCAATTCGAGGACGGAAATCAATATCATATTCTGCCAGTTTGACGACCCATTTTGCCACCCTTCCTAAGGTTTCTGGTCGCCCTAGGATTTGCCGTAACGGCTGATCGGTGATCACTGTGATTGGATGTGCCTGGAAGTAGGGTCTTAACTTCTTGGAGGCATGTACTAATGCTAATACTAATTTCTCTGCATTTGAATATCTGACCTCTGGCCCATGAAGTGCTTTGCTTACAAAGAAAATTGGTTTTCTTTGTCCGTCTTGTTCTTTAACGATCAAGATGCGCTTCAGCCGCTTCTTCACACATCTTGCCAAGTAAACATATAGGGGTTCTCCTACCTGAGGAGCCGTTAAGGTGAGCAGTTCGGCCAAGTACAATTTCAGTTCTTCAAAGGCCTTCTGACTTCCTTCGTCCCACTGAAAGGACTTGCTCTTCTCAAAAGTTTGAAAAATGGCAAGGCACGCTGTGCCAATTTGGAGAGGAACCTGTTCAAAGCTGCTATCCGTCCTGTTAAGCATTGTACTTCTTTGATGTTTTTCGGTGGTGGCATAGTCTTCAATGCATCAATCTTATCTGGGTTTACTTTAATTCCATCTTTGGATATCATGTATCCTAGGAATTTTCCGGATCTGACCCTGAACATGCATTTTTTGGGGTTAATTTTCATTTGAGTTTTCCTCAGGACCTCAAACACTTCTCTGACATCATGCAAATATTGATCAAGAGACCTTATCTTGATCAGGAGGTCATCTACGTACACCTCCATACATCTTCCGATTTGCTTGGCTAAAATCGCATTTACAGCCCTTTGATAGGTTTCTCCGGAATTCTTCAAGCCAAAAGGCATAGTGACGTAGCAGTACATCCCAAATTCTGTTATAAAGGCAGTCTTTTATGCATATTCTGGATCCACTACAATCTGATGATAACCTTAGTACGCGTCAAAGAACGCAAACACTTCAAATCCCACAGTTGAGTCTACTAGATGATCAATCTTGGGCAGGGTATAACAAACCATTGGACATGCTTTGTTGAGATCTGTGAAATCCACACACATCCTCCAACTCCCATCTGGTTTTTTAACCAGTATAGGGTTTGCTAACCATTCGGGATATATAACCTCTTTGATTATGTTGGCCAACAACAACTTTGTCACCTCCTACTTAATTGCTGAGATGCGCTCAGAGGCAAAATGCCTTTTCTTTTGACAAACAGGCTTCCTATTCGGGTCTATGTTCAACCTGTGAACTGCCAGCTCTAGAGATAATCCATGCATATCCTCTGCTTTCCATCGACCACATCTCTGAATTCTTTTAAGAGGTTTATCAAAGATTCCTTGTGTTAGGCTGGAATCCATGCTCCCACGCTAACTATTGAGTCCTCATGTTCGTCCCATAGACGAACAGCCCTTGTCTGATTTTCAGATGACCAGTTCTCTTCATCTTCAAGAAGTAGTTCTTCGATGCTCACCTGCTGAACCATCATTTTCCCACTTACTGTTGCTATGTAACAACTCCTGGCCGTTTCTACATCGCCTTTAATCTCTATGGAGTCTTCTCATGTTGGGAACTTCATACTAACATAAGCTGGTGATATTACAGCTCGGAGATCGATGACCGCTGGTCTTCCTATGATCACATTGTACGCTGAGGGTTCATTAACCACCATATAGTCTACCATCAAGGTCCTGCCCTTGGTTCCTTCTCCAAAAGTAGTAGGGAGTTTGATTACACCCAATGGGTGAACTGGCGGTCCGGCAAAGCCGAACATGGGAGCTGACACGGGGATTAGATCGGAATCTTTAATTTTCATAGATTTGAACACATTGGAGTAGAGGACGTTTACGGCACTGCCTGTGTCCACACATATTCGCCATATCAGATTCTTACTGATCACCGCTTCTATAACTAACCCTTCACTGTTAATTACTAATGGTAATGAGTCCCTTGGACCATAAATCACTTCTCCTGACATTCTTTGCCTTTTATTCGAAGGAGTGGGGCAGTAGACCTGCTACTGCCCATGTCTTCAATTCTGTATGTGCTGTTTGGCCCCTCTGAGACCGTATTGATCATGTTCACATGGCGGTTATTCATCTGACCATCAGGATCTGGTGAGTGGTCTCTTCATCTCCGAAACTCGTTTCAGTTATCTCCATCATTGTTATTCCGATGCTTGAACTCACGTCATCCACGCGGTTTGTCCTGATGAGATCGATCTACGACCTCATCAAGCTTTCCTTCCATTATTGCAGCATCAATGTCTCGGATTAAATCTCTACAATTTTCCGAATCATGACCAACATCCTTGTGGTATTTGCAATATTTGTTGGGATCTCTTTTTTATCTAGGCCCCCTCATCGGTAGTGGGACCCTGACTATGCCTTTTCTTTCCATGATCGTGAGGACCTGCTCATGAGGTCTGTTCAAGGGGATGAAGTCTCTGTCCTGCAGAGCTCCTTTCTTGCCCAACCGATTTGCGACTATGCAATTACTCTATCCCAAACTGACTTTCTTTTCTTGTCTAATTTATCTTCAGACATGCTTTTCTTCCCTTCTCCTTTTTCCATCCCTCTTTTGAGTCTATTTGCCTCTTCTCCTTGACATTGTTTGTAGGCCACATCCAGACATTCTTCCATCGTCTGAGGGAGTTTGTTGTTGAGCTTGGCGTGCAGCCTTCCCTCTCACAGACCTGCTACGGATTCTTCATTGCAGCGCTTTATAAAATGCAGTACGGACTCATCAGGTTTTTGCTTCAGTGTCAGAAGGTGAGTTTGATTCCTCTGGAATGGACGAGATGCGATGAAGGCATGGACGAACTTCTGAGTTAAAGTCCCAAAGTCGGGGATCAACCTAGGGGGAATCTTGTTGAACCATTTTCTGGCTCTCCCTGTTAGCAGTGCAGGGAAGCTTTGCACTTCATCTCATCAGAGGCATTGTACAAGTTCATATGTGAGATGTGCTGATTCATGTGATCATAAGGATCCTTAGACCCATCGTAAGAGTCAATCTTAGGGATTTTAAACCCTGCTGGTCGGGGGTAGCTGTCGATGTTTTCGGTGAAAGGCGATGCACAGAGCAGTTCATCCGATCGTCTTCCGAGCAGAGCGTCCAGTTGGGCCTTAGCCGTGTCATTAGGGTGACACACATTCTCGTACTCGGTCTGAGCACTTGACTCCACGATTTCAGGCTTTTTAGGGGCCTGTTGATGGAGATTGGTTTCTGAAACCTCTGGGGGATCCCTTCCTTTGAGGGTCTCGTCCAAGATCACCTTAATAGTGAAATTATCTAAATTCTTCAAGGCCTCAACCAATGCTTGGTTTGCTGGGTCTTGAAGGGCCGGGTTGGGCTGATCATCAGCAATGTTTGCCTTATTCTGAGCAACCGTAGCCTGGGCGTCTCCTTGGCGCTTGAAGTTGTTCCGCCCTGTTGAGTTGGATCCGTTGGATCTGCAGCCTTCTTGCCAGTGTTCTTTGGCGGCATGGTTGCTTACAAGAATTCTGGGATTTTTTATGATCGCTTATCAGAAAGAAGACCCTCCTTCTAGCGCTAGTTGACGATGATGGGATTCGTCTATTAATAAATCCGGGCCAATTATCTTTGTGATAAAGACCTAAATCCCTTAGGACCCTAATTCGTATGCACAGATGGACGTGTTTGGTGAGTATTTAAACTGAACTCTGGAGTTATTTCTCTTGAGTTACCTACGTATCCAATAATTGAATTGGAATAAATTCTTTGCATATTCCTTAGGGTTGCTTATATAGGAGATGTCTCATCCCTTTCCTTATCCTGCAAGGATTTGTACTATAATTATCATTATTATTTCCCTAAGGATATACACGCCTAAATACCTATGATTTAGGGATAATTATGGACATATTTAATGTCAATATCACAGTCTTTATGACTAAAGATTCTTTCCTCATTTATACCGAGTTGTCCTACACGGGGAATAACAATCGGGTTGTTCTGAGCGTCATGCGCTCAGCCCCCAAGCCTAATATGGTGAACTGGGCAGCTCCTCTTCACCAGGCCTTGGCCGACCTGTGGTGGCTAGAGGAGGAGTTTATGCCGATCTCCCACCTGGGGTAAGGGACCTGCCCTTAAGTATGTTCCTGGGGATCCTGGCCCCTATGAGCCTATGTTTAGGGGCTACTCATTTATTGCACGTCCTAATAGGATGACACGTGGCATAGTTCGGGTAGGCTGTGATCAACAATCATGGCCAAAAATCGAAAGCCTTTTCTTCAAGAGTTCATGCCAATCAAACAGCCCTGTGAGGACCAAAAAATCTGGAATGGGGTAGCTCCCGTAACCCATCCAGAGTGATGGATATTCAAACTGTGCTGAAGTTACATGATATGCTGAAGGTGTTGATGGATTACGGAATGGGTACCAATGTCATTAATCCAAGTTTGTCGACTTCTACCGAGAGGGCTTGTAGCCCCCTCAGAGGTATGTTACTTTCTACGCCCAAAAATTTGTGGCAGTGCTTAGGGTATAGATATTTCCTGTCATGCAGTCATTTTTGTCCCATTACGACTTGAATGTGGCATAGATCATTCCGATCGGAATCAAGATGATTTTAGGCTTCGCCCTTCTCTGCCGGATAGTAGACCGGCCTTTTATGTTCCATTATTCCGAGCGTTTTAAACTATAAGGGTTTTGGAAACTCTACAAATAGCTCCTACATCTTGTGCCGAAGTGAAAAGACGGAGTTCAGCCTCCTGGCTGAAGGTTCTTCTTCTATCAAGGATTGAAAGAATGAATTCTTTTTGTGCAAGTTGCTAATGGTCTTGTGATCAGGTCGTGGAGGGTTAAAGATTCCATCCCATATCTCTACAGCAATGACGCTTCTGCCAATGACGTTAAGTGTCTTTGTGGCCTTAAGAAGAGTATTCGTAATCCTAAGTTTTCCTTCTAGGCTTTGCACCTGGCCGACCTGGGAACTGGAGACTCGGCCGTCGCAAAAAAAGTTCCATGTTAGGTCAGTTAAAAAATCAAGCCACGTCAACAGTCACGTCATCATCCATACATTGCGACGATTTAGTCGTTACACAAAATCCTGTCCTGATTTTTTCGCACGAATGTTGCGCGGTGACTTTTTATGGGACGACCAGTCGTCACATTAAATGTTTTTTGATGACTTAGTCTTTTACGGGACAACATTTGGGGCAGAACCGTTGTGTCACAACCAATGAAAAAACTGTCATCCGTACAGTTGATTATTATAGATTTACGACATGATTAATTCACACTAATCATAATTATTAGGATATTATTATTATATTATTTTATTTAATGTATGCGTCTATAATTGTAATTATACCCGTAGCTATGGCATCATGTATGTGTATTTATACCAATGTATATTACTCTCCATTCATTCAATGAAATCACTTTCCATCAAGTATTCTAGCATGGTATCAGATCATTCAGGCTCCGTCTCCCGATCCCCCCCTTTTTTTTCTTCCAATTTCAATCTATTTTCATTTTCTTCTTTGATTTCCGTCCATAAACTCCCCGTACAAAAATCTCCTCCGATCGACAGCAACTTCATCTTCTCTGGCAATCTGCTCTTATGTTGCTGCTCCGATCCCGCCCTTCCTTCCTCTTCTCCGGTAATTCGGCTCCTCACACCATCATACTCAGCTTTTCTACAAGCTCTCGATCTCCCTCTCCCCGTATATTCCCCGCTCTTTCTCCCATATATTCCCCACCCTTGTTCAGTCACCCTTCTTTGATTGTAGATTGTGCAGCATAGCTAATCTTGATGTGAACTATAACCAAATCAGATCTGAATATGCCCGAGGACTTGACGGAAGGCACCAATAAGACGAGCACCTCGACCCTTAGCTAACCCGTAACCGAAAACCTTGGTATATATGGACACCTACAAAGTTCGCTCACAACCTTGATAAGTCTGATTTGGAATCCACCAACGTGAGAAAACTCACGAAAGCTTAAATGCTTCAAATAAAATGTATTTATCTCAAAATTTGTCTGATTAAAAAAGAGTACATCTAAAGTCTTTTTATAGGCTACAATGAAAGAAATAAAACAACTCCTAGCCAACATGGGACAAAAATAATGAATAGAAATAAAATATAAAAGACCTAATTATAAATAATAATAAAAGTCTAATAAAATCTGTAATGAAAACAAAGTGGGAAAAATGATAACATAAATGGACTCCAAGCCAAAACATCTCAACTTCGATCACATCAAATCTCCTCTCATTGCAGCACCCAATGTTGCTCACTTATTTTCTCTGTTGCCATTTTTTTTGGTCTTCTGTGAGAAGGCGAAAAAAACCCCAACCCGCAACAACGATGATTCTATGGATTTCTTCCCGCCTACTCATCAACCCTGCTCATACTTGGGTAACTAACAGTTGTGTGGAACTCAAGGCCATTCAGGTAAACGATGCCTGACATATCCGTATTTAGCAGTTGCAGTCCGCTTGTCCTCATCCACCTCGGGCAAATTTGGTTCAATAGACAAGCTCTCCTTGGATGCCACACACCATATGACGTATGATCTCAACCTTTTATTTGTGCATGAACCCTATGTTAAGGGTGATTTTATACGTTTTATAAGGATATATTTTATGTCAATATTCCCCATATTCTTAGGATTTTCACAGAAATCGAGCTTATAATCGATTAATTGAGTAAATGGTGTTTCTAATAGGTTAAATTGCAAAACGTAGCGATTTATGTGTTTAAATCATGATTTTATATTATTTTAGGATTGTGTTACGCTTTGGTATGTTTTTCCTACATTGTAGATACACATTGTTGATGGAAAGGATGATTTTAAAGAGATGAATTCGAGTGGAAAATCCCGAAATATACTAATGTCGACGGGCTAATCAAAAAGGCGTTTTTAGAAGAAGAGTCCTTAATGAAAGTTGTAGAGTTTTCCGAGAGATTTTTATGACATTCGGATCATAATTTTTGGAGGTCTACAACTCAAGATATGAATTTTAGAAGATTTATTCCAATAAATATTCCATGCAGAGCAAATTCGATTCGATCTTTGAGGATCTTAAGCGGGCGTCCAACGCCGACTTAAGCCAAACCGCCTCTATCCTCTATAAATACAGCCCTTATGTAAACCCTAATGATACCATATTTTCTCATACACGAATTTCACAAGGAGCGGCCTTGCACTTTGGAGTTCAGGCGGTCACCCGAGCCTTGTGCTCGGGTGATCCGGGTTAGATTAGATGTAGTTTTCTTCCATTTTCGATTCATGGATTCAATCATGTACCAAACTACGTGAGTTTATTTATTTAATTTATTCAGTCCTTATTCGTTTTTGTGATCTTTTAATTCATGTTGTATCGTTCTATGATTATGATGCTATTATGTGAATTAGATCGAGAGATCAGTTTGCTATTGATGTTTACAACATACGGAAGTTGCGTAGACTAGATCACCATAGAAAGATAGGATTTTTAATCATTAATGATGACAAGTTAATTGGTTAATTATCTAGGTTGTTAGGTTCTAAAATACGAGTTAACTGAATCTACACCTTCGTTTTGTATGGAATATTGATCTCAACATTCGGAAGAGGAGAGATCGATAATTGAATTCACTAAGGAATTAGGGATTCATAGCTTGAGAAATAGATTCACTAAGGAATTAGGGATTTGTATCTCGTGTAAAGGTGAAACCACAATTTGAATTGAAATCATGAGATGAAATAGGATTGAAATCACTTGGTTTGTGCACTGTTTGATCCCATGTATCTTTAGTTTAGTTTAGGTTGTGTTATTTTATTTCGTAGGTTAGCTTTATTTTAATTGCTTTTTCGTTTATTTTATTTGTTCTTTCGTTTATTCGTTTTTCCTAAGTAACAATCGAAACGAATTAGTGAAATTAGATTCAACATCCCAATTCCCTGTGGATCGACAAAAAACTGCACCTACGAAGAATCCGACAACTGTTACCGAATCCCCGGCAACGGCGCCAAAAACTTGTTCGGTAAAAACGTGTTTTAAATTTATAATTACCGGAACACCCCAAGTATAAGGATCGTAGTATAGGGTGTTACCGAGTCGCCCCTAAAGGAATCGTACAATTATCGGATTAAAATAATTTGTTATAAATAATGTCACAACTTATTAACTAAAATTAAACTTTATACTAATTAAACTAGGGTTTATGCTAATTATGAGCAGTAAAAATGACGATGAACAGTAACTTCGATGTATAGTTAAAAAAAAACGATGAACAGTAAATTTGCAGAAAATTAGCAATTAACAACTAGGGTTTCTAACACTAATTAACTAACTAGACATAGCAATTGACGATTGTTACGAACGATTTCAGTTTATCAAAGATTTAAAAGAACGGTAAAACAACAAGGATCCACCACACAACAATCACGCAACCACTTTTTATGATCCAAATACGATTTATTGGTATGATCAATCTCGAAATCGACTGAATTCCTTTAAATCAATTTCTAGGATTCGTTTTCTTTTCCAAGCAAAACAAATTAACATTCATAACAAGATCATAAATTTGTTCCCAAATTAAACAACCCAATTAACAACAAGTGATTCCTCAAATTATCATTAACCGTATCGATTGAAAAGCTCTACTATTGAATCATATTTCCATATAAATTCAAAGCAAAATATGGTTTCATTGACATTCCTATCTAATAAAACACTTAACAATTAATCCAAGAATCAATCGATAAATAAAACAATATTCGAAATCATAAACAAGGATAAACTAACGATTCATGGTTGTGATGACGTTGTGTGGTTTCATCCCGTTGCTCTACCGCTATGTGCTTAGCCTTGCATCATGATGATGATCACGATTATGGGGATGGAAGGATTCATCCTTTGTGTGTTGGAATATGCGGTTGCTCCTTTCAGAAAAAAAAAGGGTTTTTTTTAATTTCTCTTGGCTGCTCTCCTCTCTCGAGTGCGGTGGAAATTATGATGATATTTAGGGTTTCCCATCTTATTGTTTAAATAGATGAGTAAGGCGGTGGACTATGGCGGCGGTTAGGACGCTCGTTTGATGAGCTGGGACGGAGGCTGGACGTGCGTTTGCTGAGAAGCTGATCATCCTGTATCAAATTTCTGCCTTGCAACTTCTAAAATTCATATCATGAGTTGTAGACCTCCAAAAATTATGATCCGATTGTCATAAAAAAACTCTCGGAAAACTCTACAACTTCCATTAAGGACTCTTCTTGTAAAACGCCTTTTGATTAGCCCGTCGTATTACGAGTATATTTCGGGATTTTTTACTTACCCAAATTGATTACCCACTTGACCACCATTTGAGTTGTAGAAGTCCGATTGACGTAATTCAAAGTGCGTTGGAAAGCTCTTTCAAAGATCTACAATTTTCATGAAGAAGTCCTCCCCTGAAAATGCCTCTAAGTTGGGTCAAATCTCCGTCGAAAATATGTAACGATTTAAGTACTTAGGAAAATTTGCTCCGTTGAACTCGTAAACTTGTGGCATCTTCTTCTAACCTTCTAAACACCTCTTTTAGACCGAAGATATGCATCTACAAGATATCCAAAATATTGCAAAGTGTAACAACATCCCAATAAACATAAAACCAATGATAAAAACACATAAATCAGCCACTTTTGCAATTTATTATCTTTATACATCATTTGCTCAGTTTATCCTTTTGGCGAGTGATTTTCTATAAAAATCACTAAAACACGGGAGATAATGTTACAAAACAACTCGATAAAAACCATAAAATTAGTCGTAAACAACTCCCCCACACTTAGACTTTTGCCCGTCCCGAGCAAAACAATCAAAACTAGCTCACTTTATATGCAATCCAAATAGATTCCTAACTCACGTAACAAAAGATACAACAACTATAGCAAATAATACCCACATAGAGATAGATTCGGTGTGTGTATAACAAGCCCTTTTCAATCTTCACAATCCTTTCAAAGGATACCCTTTCAAATAAATTAATGACTATCCTAGGTATAGACAGTAATTGTTCCACACAAAGTCTTCCCGCGCACTCATCAAGATAATCCTTAAAGCATATCTTCAAGTTTATACTGGGTATAAGGTCAATGATAACAAAGTCTTTAATTTTTTTCACTTTTATACGCAAGTTAGAATGAGCTCTTACCCGTCATAGTAGAATAGGATGTTTTGAGATAATACCTACCTTACTCAAATCATAGGGTAGCTTCTTTACAACTGTCGTGAGCTTTTAGTCATGATAGTGGTATAGACATTTCGAGATAATGCCCTACCGCACTCCAATCATCGACTAGCTTTCGACATATACATTTATTATATATTATATTTTTGCAAAGACTTTAGTTATGTTTCACTTATCACATTCAAACTATCAGGATATTCACAAGACACGCGTTCTAAACTTTTTGCTCTCCTCTCTCGAGTGCGGTGGAAATTATGATGATATTTAGGGTTTCCCATGCATTTGTTTAAATATAGAGGAGTATGTCGGCTACTTCTAAATAATTGCATTTGAAATTATCCTAATTAATTAGGGAATTGAAATATATGTCATTTGTGGCAATGTGTAAGTCGGTTTCATTGAGAGTCGACCTTGGACGCCAGTTTGCATAGAGGCTAATTGTTTTTACGTAGATGATCTGAACTTGCATGTTTACACCTTTCCATCTATGAATCCATGTTGAATAATTGATTAATTTTTTTTATTTACATGATTCATCTATGCAAGTTATAGTCACCGCCGGTTCTCGTGACGCTATAATCGTTTCTTATTGTTAATTAGTAGCTAATGTCGGTTTCCGTATGCTACATACCGCTGTGATGAATCTTTTAAGCTTTGAGACTTATGTGCTTCCTTGTTGTTTTTGTAACTCATATGGGTAGCTACTGTCGGTTTTCCGTATGCTACGTCCAGTCCATATGAGTTATATCTGTTTAGAATAGCTAACTGTTGGTTTCCATAATGCTAACACCTTTGATGAGTCTTAAGGCGCGTATACACTGCATGTAATGAACAGTACTGTCGTTTATCGTAACCTGTCATTATTTGGTAGACGTTTATTATATACATGTCGTGTTGCAAATGAGTGGGCTAGTTTTCTTTCTTTTATTTTCTTTTATTTTTTGCATATCATTTAGTTGCATGTCATCTAGTTTTTCTATTTTTCTATTTTTCTTTTATTTTTCTTGAGGGTAGTTACTGTCGGCTTGCCGTACGCTACCACTTTTATTTTATTTTTCTTCATTTTTTATATCATGTATATTGCATTGTAATATATTTTCGTATAGTGCACCTAGCCCTGCTGTTTTGTAATATTCCATGTATATGTTCCATCTTTTTCATGAGCTATCCTTAGTTCTGTATGCACATGTGGTCCTTATTTGTATTATGAGCTTCTGTGGCTTATTTGACGCTTAGGTGTCCTGTACTTTCCCTGTGTGGTGATTTTTCCATCTGAGCCATTATGTCATGTGCTTATTTCTTGTCTATAATTATTGTTGCTTGTTATATTCCCCCCCGTGTCCCCGAGATACTGCCATGTTTTTCAAGTGGTGCAGGCACATCTTTAGTTGTTTTTGTCGAAGCTACCTTTGGGAGCTGAAGCTGGGAAGGACTCCATATGATATCACCATTGTTGTCTTTTTCAGCCTATCTTCGTATCATCACGAAATCAGCTAAGTTCCTTTAACTTTTCTTTAATTCTGCACAACATGAGGACATGTTGTAATTTAAGTGTGGGGGAGGGGTTGGTATCTACATTCATTTGCCATATTTGTCATATTTCTATGAAAAAGTGCTAAATTTTTAAAATTTTTGTTTTGTCCCGAGTGAGCGTTGCATGTCTTTGTTCGATGTTTATAATCATTGATGCTGTATTCTGGATATTTAGTAAATTTAGTTGTTTCACCCAACACTACTTTTTCACGTGCCATGGTAAATGATGAGCTATATTTTAAAGCTATACCCATTTGATTAGAGATTTTTGATGATTATCGCATGATTCTTTGCTTCCATACGAATTTTGAAATTTTAATAGTTTGTATTTAGAATTAAAGTATGACATACTGTGAATATTTGAAGGCTTGAATGTGATAAATGACACGTAACTATTGCGCTTTTGAAATGAAGTGAATAAGTGAAGTTGTTTTAAATTATAAATATGTGTGTCGAAAGCTGGTTTATGATTTGAGTGAGGTAGGTCATACCACGAATGTCCTATTCCACTATGATGACCAAAAGCTCACGACAGTTAGAAAAAACTGCCTTATGATTTGAGTAGGTAGGGGATTAGCGGGAAATGTCCTATTCTACTATAAGGGCAATAGCTCATTCTGATGTGCGTTTAAAAGTGAAATAATTAAATCAACTTATGAGAATAGTGATATGAATTAAACGAAAGACTTAGTTATCGTCGATCTTATCCCCAGTATAAACTGAATGATATGTTGTAGGGATTATCCTCTGAGTATGTCAGAAAGGTCTTAAATACCCTCTATCATCCTTTTCGGAATATGTATGTTTTGTGAGGTGCATGTTATAATCGTTTTTATATGTCTAATTTAAATGGGATGTTGGCTAGTTTTGCTTGAATTAATTTCAAGTGTGGATTTAGTGGAAATTTATTATGGCTATGCACACACTCACTTGGGTGAACCTCTAAACTATTGAATATGCTTTATGGTTGCATAAATGTTTATATGTCTCGAGTCTTGATTTTGTTTTGTCTTGCTCGGGACGAGCAAGGTTTAAGTGTGGGGGAGTTGTTAAGGGTGATTTTATACGTTTTATAAGGATATATTTTATGTCAATATTCCCCATATTCTTAGGATTTTCACAGAAATCGAGCTTATAATCGATTAATTGAGTAAATGATGTTTCTAATAGGTTAAATTGCAAAACGTAGCGATTTATGTGTTTAAATCATGATTTTATATTATTTTAGGATTGTGTTACGCTTTGGTATGTTTTTCCTACATTGTAGATACACATTGTTGATGGAAATGATGATTTTAAAGAGATGAATTCGAGTGAAAAATCCCGAAATATACTAAGAATCTGACGGGCTAATCAAAAGGCGTTTCTGAAGAAGAGTCCTTAATGAAAGTTGTAGAATTTTCCGAGAGCTTTTTTATGACATTCGGATCATAATTTTTGGAGGTCTACAACTCAAGATATGAATTTTAGAAGATTTATTCCAATAAATATTCCATGCAGAGCAAATTCGATTCAGTCTTCAGGGATCTTAAACGGGCGTCCAACGCCGACTTAAGCCAAACCGCCTCTATCCTCTATAAATACAGCCCTTATGTAAACCCTAATGATACCATATTTTCTCATACACGAATTTCACAAGGAGCAGCCGCACTTTTGGAGTTCCAAGGCCGGTCACCCGAGCCTTGTGCTCGGGTGATCCGGGTTAGATTAGATGTAGTTTTCTTCCGTTTTCGATTCATGGATTCAATCATGTACCAAACTACGTGAGTTTATTTATTTAATTTATTCAGTCCTTATTCGTTTTTTTGTGATCTTTTAATTCATGTTGTATCGTTCTATGATTATGATGCTATTATGTGAATTAGATCGAGAGATCAGTTTGCTATTGATGTTTACAACATACGGAAGTTGCGTAGACTAGATCACCATAGAAAGATAGGATTTTTAATCATTAATGATGACAAGTTAATTGGTTAATTATCTAGGTTGTTAGGTTCTAAAATACGAGAGTTAACCTGAATCTACACCTTCGTTTTGTATGGAATATTGATCTCAACATTCGGAAGAGGAGAGATCGATAATTGAATTCACTAAGGAATTAGGGATTCATAGCTTGAGAAATAGATTCACTAAGGAATTAGGGATTTGTATCTCGTGTAAAGGTGAAACCACAATTTGAATTGAAATCATGAGATGAAATAGGATTGAAATCACTTGGTTTGTGCACTGTTTGATCCCATGTATCTTTAGTTTAGTTTAGGTTGTGTTATTTTATTTCGTAGGTTAGCTTTATTTTAATTGCTTTTTCGTTTATTTTATTTGTTCTTTCGTTTATTCGTTTTTCCTAAGTAACAATCGAAATGAATTAGTGAAATTAGATTCAACATCCCAATTCCCCTGTGGATCGAATTCTCAGATTACTTACCTACTATGCTATCAACTACCCGATATTTGGTCGGTTAGAGTTAGCTTGCATGTTAAGTATAGGTTTATAAATTTTCTTTTGTTTTAATGATGCAAAATCTCCCCAACACCTACGTGGGTGGTGATGAAATTATTATTGGTGACGGTAGCTCTTCCATAGCTTTCATATTGGTTATGCCTCTCTCCTTGCCCTAGCTCTTCATTTAGATTATAATGTCTTATGTGTTCCTACCCTTTCCCAACACTTACTATATGTGTCCAAACTTTGTTGTGATAACAATGTCACCATCGAATTCTAATCTGATTCGTTTCTTGTGAAATATCCCAAAACAGGAACTTGCCTCCATCAGGGCCATGCTAAAGATGGAGCCTATTATTGATCCAACAGTCCACTCTTTGCCTATTCAGTCAATAAAGATTTCTCTACAACCTAGCATCATCGTTGTGGTCATCCTACCTTTCCTATTATCCCGTATTTAGTTATGAATAATTGCTTTGAATTGTCTTCCGTTACCTGATCTCCTTGTGATGCATGTTTGCGTAATAAAAGCCATAGTCTTCCCTTTGGTGATTCCACATTACATTCCTTCCGTCCCCTAGAAGTTGTTTATTCTGATGTTTGGACTGCACCACTTTATTCAGTTGATGGTTACAAATACTACGTTATTTTTGTTGATCACTTCACACGTTATGTATGGCTTTACCCGTTAATCCGAGAATCTTATGTTGTTGCTGTGTTTGAAAAGCTTGCTTTGTAAGTTGAAAAAAATTTCTCCACTAAAATCAAAACCTTATACTCGGACAATGGCACTGAATACATTGAAATTCACCCATTTCTATCCACCCGTGGTATTGCTCACCACTTCACCTTTTCACACTCCCTAACGCAATGGTTTCTCTGAGCGTCGTCACCTTCACATCGTTGAAACAGCCTTTGCCCTTCTTCATCATGCCTCTATTCCTCTCACTTATTGGTCCTATGTAGTTTATGTTATTGTGTATCTCATTAATCGCATGCCCACTAAGACTCTCGACATGCAGTCCCTTTATCAGAAGCATTTTTCCAAGCCACCTAATTTATGAAACTCCGTGTCTTTGGGTGTCTGTGTTATCCTTGGCTCAAATCTTACACCAACCATAAGATTGAATCCAACTCCATTCCCTGTGTCTTTCTCGGGTATTCTCTGACTCAAAGTGCGTAACTCTGCTATGATCTCAATACACATCGCCTTTATATTTCTAGGGACATTCATTTTATGGAAGATATCTTTCCTTTTCACTCCACTCTCTTCACGGCTTCTCCTGCCTGCCCTCTAGATGACTTCCTTCCCTCTCCTCTTACCTCGGTTCGTCATTCATCCCCACCGCCCTCGGTTCCCTCTCCACCTGAACATGTACCCGTACCTTTGGCAATCCCTGCCCTCCCCCACCCGAACCATCCTTCCCATCTCCTTCATCTTCAATCTCTCCCACCACCTCTTCTTCCTCCTCCTCCTCCCCTCCCACCCCACCCCACAACCCTATGGTTATCCGAAACCAAATCTTTAAACCATGCACTATATGTAACCTTACAGCCCAAATGGAGTCTCGACTCTCGGATATTGCGCCACTACTGTCAAACAAGCTCTCCGGTGTCCTCATTGGCGTTAGGCTATGTCTGACTAATTTGATGCTCTTGTTCGTAATGACATGTGGTTTTTGGTTCCCTACAATCTAGTCGTCTATTGTCACGGATTTTATCTAATGAAAACAACAAGTAATAAAATTTATAAATCCGGTATTCCCCAAGTGTAGGGATCGTAGTATAGCGATTAATACCGGAGTCGATCACAGGGAATCGGGGTATCTAGTTCATTAATTTTCCTAAGGTTGATACTATTATTACTAAACCTAAACTAAAACGAAAAATAAACTGGACAGAGGATTGTCAGTCCAAAGCCAGGAAAATATCGTTGTGAACAAAAGCAAATAAAATAAAACTACAACTAAGAAAACAATAAAACTAACTATCATGATAATGACTGAAGCAAATCAACATAGAACAAACATGATCCACCATCCCGCAACCCTTAATTCTTCCCTAGATTATCTTATGATGATTCAATCAAAGTTGTGGTTCACCTAATCAAAGGTATGAATTCCTACTTCCGTAAGTAATCCGTCTATCAATCTCATCATCTTCCGATCTATAGAGATTAACGCTCTCAAAACAAGGTGCAAGATTTATTAGATCTAACAAGTTAGAAATCTAACCTATCAACTTCCGTTATGTCAAGGTTAAAAGTCTAATCTTTCCTATGGTGAGGTTTACACCGATTTCCATCATACGGTAAACATCAAATAGCAATACATCTTCCGATATCGATTGCATAAACAAATAAACAAAGGAAAGATACAAACTCTAAATAAAATCACTCACAAGATTATCCAAGAGAGAAATCAAAAACGCTGCTGAAAAGTAACCATGGATGCTCCAGTTCACAGCTTGAAGGCCATCGGCATGGACGAACAAGAACAGAAAAAAAAAAACGAAAATAAAACCTAATCTAACCGCCACCCCAGCCTCCCAAAAGGGGGCTGGGGCGCCTAGGGTTTCTCTCTAATGAGTATGTATAAATAAGAGTCGATAATGTGTGTTTTAGGGTTGAAATCGCTATTTGCTATTTATAGGAAAAATAGGTCATTTCTTTGCTATGTCGGTGTTGGACGCCCGTCTGCACCTTACTCGACTTGATTCGGTGCTTTGGATCGCTTCCAGGGCCGCCCACCAGCGCCCAAACTCTCGAACCAAAAATCTCATCACGACGCCTTGATTCAATATTCGGACCTTGATCCAACGATCTTCTGGGCGACGATTTGCTTGAGTGGACGCCCGTCCAGCTGGATCAACACACGATTCTTCATCTCTATCCTCCATCCATTTCATCTCTATCTTTTCTCCTCTTCATTAATCATCAAATAATTTGAACTTTATCACCTCTCTTCATATAAATCTTCAATTAAACATTATCCAATCCTCCATTGAGCCGCATTATGGTGTATCTACAATCATCAAAAACATGCAGAGTGTAACCATATCCAAATAATCATAAATTCATCAATAAAACGCATAAATTAACTAATTTTGCGAATCAACCATTAAAAACCTCACTTGCTTAATATTTCAATATAAAGCTCGATTTCTATGAAAATAATACGAATATGGGGGAAATTATTATAAAATATATCCTTATAAAACGTATAAAATCACCCTTAACATCTATTAATGTTATAGGCATCAAATGGTTTTTGAGGATTAAACATATTAATCTTGATGGCACGGTTGAGTGCTAGAAAGCTCAGCTCGTTGCCAAAGGTTTTACGCAACGTCCTGGCATTGAAAACTTTGAGACGTTTAGTCCGGTGGTTAAACCCACCATAGTTTGCTTCCTCGGTATTGCCGTTTCTCTTGTTTGGTGTCTTCGTCAATTAGATATGAATAACGCTTTTTGCAGGGTACTCTTACAGAGGATGTTTACATGGCCCAACCTCCGTGCTTTGAGGACACTGATCACCCTCGGTTTATTTGTAAATTGCACACGGCCATTTATGGGCTAAAGCAAGCCCCTAAGGCATGGTATCATGAGTTACGTACATTTATCTTCTCCCCGGGCTTTTATAATTCTATGGTAGGTTCCTCCCTTTTTATTTATCGCACAGCTACGGTCACTACTTTATTACTTGTGTATGTTGATGATCTTATAATTACAGGATCTTCTACGGAGCATGATCAGTTTATCATCGATTAGTAGGGCATTCGGTTTTCTATCAAAGATTTGGTCTCTTTATCATACTTTCTTGGTGTGGAGGTCACTCCGAATGACTCAGGCTTATTGTTGACTCAGACTAAATACATTTTGGATTTGCTTCATCGTGTTAATATGCATGACTCTAAATTCATTCAATGAAAATAATTTCCATCAAATATTCTAGCAATAATTAACGGTATAACCATTGAGGAGTAACACAACAGTTCGTGCCTTATCATTGCTCACTGAAAAATAATGTTATGTTTTTTTTGGATTAACGAGCAGAAACGGAAAAGGGTATAAGAGCTTTATCCAAAAACAAGTTACTAGTGACAAGTTCTTTGAATATGGACAATTTTTTTTAGAATGTTGGTAACGTATTTTTATTTTACAAGTTGAAGAATAAAAGACTTATGGTACGGTCACATGGTAGGAATCCCAATACCCGTAAGAAACATTTTTTTTAAGGGATTAACGGAATATTTAAGTAAATGAATAAAATAAACAGTTCTATATAACGGATTGATATTGAAACGGATATGAGACCTAGTGCACATGCCATTGCATTTCCTGGCACAGTGAAAGACTAGTCTATTGTATTTTCTGGTGAGACTTACTGTTCAATTGTCATCCCGTTCGAATAATAATTATCTTCTGCTTTCCCCCAAAAATACTTATTATATAAAAAAATTATATTAACCTATATCAAATAAGCAAATATGTTTTTTTTATTTGTTTTTTTTATTATATAATCAAGGGGATGAAGGAATTTGAACTGATGACCACTTGTTAAGATGTTTAGAAATCGCCTGACATAATTTCGGATAATTGGATTGTTTTGGAAGTAATCTAACTGCAAATTAGATGATATTTGTGATGATTATGAGACTGCTTACGTATCCAAAGTGTATGGAATCAAATCAATTAATGTAGTTCTGATTTTACAGAGATAGGGTCCTTTATATAGGCACCATTAAGAGAGCAATCACAATCATGGTGTAAAGTCTTGCATAATGTCCGGATTCACTACAAAAAATAATCTTTTTGTGACTAAATCCTGGTGACAAATAAAAAACTTGTCATAAAAGGGTGACTTCTGGTAACATAACATTCTTTGTCACGAGAACATATATTATTAGTGAGAAAATATTTGTTTTGTCACCTCAAGTTTGATAGGTTGTCACGAAATAATTTCCCTGGCATATTACATGATTTTGGATATGGCTTTGGTGACAAAAATAATAATAATAATAATAATAATAATAATAAAACATAAACACACTCGCGCGGTCACTTCTGTAAAAAGAAAAAAAGAAAACCGTGGTGACTGGGTCATCACTCAATCCCTAAAATCACTCGTGCTCGCTCATTTTCCGAAAGCAATTTGCCATGGCGATTTTCTTGCGTGCATTAGTCGATCTCCGATTCACATCATATGGTATCTCCTCCGTAACTCCGATCACAATCGGAGGCTCCGTCTCGATTTGATCATATTTGCCTTTCTACTTTCATCGATCTATGCTCGTTGAATTTGGTTGGTTTTTTGCTGATTGATTTTATACGCTTGAGACATGGCCGGCCCTCTACTAAGGCCTTCGAGACCCGGTCTTAAGTCCAACGGTGTCGGAGGGCCCAACGGTACATGTTTCGCTAAAAGAAAAAAAATTCGTGTAGATTTAATCCGATCCAATCTAATATAATATGTTAGTTTTCTTTTTTGATAAATGCCCAAATTTTTTTTTACTCCAATCGATAAATGTCCCAATAAAAAAATTTACTTGGCCCAAAAAAAATAGATATACAAACAAGTTTTATTAATTTTTGTTTGGAAACTATAGAAATTAAAAAGAATATATTATTTTATATTATTATATATCTATATTATATAATTAATTTTTTGTTTGAAAAACTATAGAAATTAAAAAGAATATATTATTTGTTGGAAAAAATGTAGTACTTAGGATTTGACAGAGAAGTAGAAACTCCAAGGCACGTTAATAACGTTGTCTTTTAAGAGATATTTCGTCCCACACGATTTGTCACTAAGGGATCAAACGAAAATCTCTCTCAACATACAATGGAGGTGTTTGATTCAAACAATGACTTGTTTGAATCAAACCCGAGGACACTCAAAGTTTACGATGATCTTTGTCATCAAACTTATGAATTTTCGCCTCGCATACTTGTGCCTTTTATAGGCTGCAAGTACCCCATAAATGAATGGAGGTACTCCTTGCATGAAAGGGTATGGTTGTCACTGTTCACCGGATTAAAGCATGCAACCCTTACACGAAAGAGTAAGTACATATCAGTTCGAAAATGCATGTATCTGAAAATCCGAAAATGCATATCCCTATTAACTGATTCATGTATTGGTTTAAGATTCGGGGGCGTTGCCCTCGAACCCCATGAGTTGGCGCCCCCGACCCTACGAAGGGCTCACCTTTCGACCGCGACTGACCGGCGTGGTCGAAACCTCGCTTCGTTGTGATAACATTAATTCATACGGCAACTCGTATATAAACGATTATAAAATATTTACTTTATGAAAAAATATCTAACATTATTTTATATTATTATTATATATCTGTATAAAAAAAAGCTTACAAAGAAAAAAAAAGTATGTTTTGTGTATACGTATGAATTTGGTTTTTGTTTATAAATATGCTAGAAAAGACTACTTTGTAGGCAGGTCGAACCCCGTTTCGTTGTGATAACATTAATTCGTACGGCAACTCGTATTTAAACGATTATAAAATATTTACTTTATGAAAAAATATCTAACATTATTTTATATTATTATTATATATCTATATAAAAAAAGCTTACAAAGAAAAAAAAAAGTATGTTTTGTGTATACGTATGAATTTGTTTTTTGTTTATAAATATGCTAGAAAAGACTACTTTGTAGGCATATTTTGAGGCTATCGATAAATTGACTTTTGTATTTACGGATGTTAAAATCGCAATAAGTATGTTTAAAAAAAACTTCAACTAAAAGGCCCAATTCTGGAATTTGGTCTTAAGCCCAATTAATGCGAGGGCCGGCCTTGTACGCAGAACAACGGTGCCGATTGTCAGATGAGCTTTGCAGATTATCCATTGTTCATAAACCGGATTCTCAATTAATTCCTTTTGTTCAAATCTCAGGTACGTAGCTATTTCTGTCATTAATTTTTGTTTTATGATTTTATGATTAATCTTAGGGCAACACGTTATGTGTTCATTTCTTCTAGTACAGTAGTTCCTCTGGTTTGCTCAATCGAGAGGCATTCTTTTTTTTGCTTAATTATCTCTCGATTCCTGAGCTACATCATTGTTAAATATATGCATACAAAAGACACTGAGCAATCGCATTGTAGTAGTAATCTAGCTATATTGTTATGAGCAACATCCTTTTCTGGAATCACATCCTGTTGTTTCTGTGAAAATTATCGGTGATAGCCTAGGGAGTAATGATTCGCTCTTTTGTTTTTCTGTTTTTCTCTGATTGCTTAGTTGAGAAAATTTTAAGAATATTTTGGTTGCATTGATTCTGTTGTGAACTTTTTAAGGTGATTTTGGACTAGCCAAAACATTGAAAGCTGATGACTTGGCTTCTACGGTATGTGTTTTTTTTCTTTCTTCTTTTTCAAGTTAATCTTACGGTATAAAAAGCTTCTTTTTATCCGTTGTAAGCAGGTAGTTGGAACTCCATATTACATGTACCCTGAACTTCTTGCTGATATGCCATATGGTTTCAATTCTGATAATTGGTCACTTGGTAAGTAGTCTTACCTAATCATTTTCTGCCACAATTACTTTCATGCATCATAGATTATTATTGTTCTATTATTGCAGATTTTACGGTGGTTTTTAGTCGTTGCTTTTCTCTTATGTCTTGTCAGGTTGCTGTGTTTATGAAATGGCTGCTCATGGACCTGCATTCAAGGATTGTGTAATATTTAGCGCTATTAATCTATAACTTTGTCTATTTCTCATGATCCATACTCATTGTAATTACTGAAGATGATGGGATTAATTAATCTTTTACTAATGTGTGTATCTCTACTGTCAGTAGTTGTGCTTCGATTATGGATTCTTCTCTTTGACATTTTCTTGTTGGTCTCTGTATATGGAAATCTTAGAGAAATGAGGCCAGCATGAAAGACCTTTTCATTGTCTACGCTTTTTCACGTATCCATGAAAGAGATGGTGGTGGTGTTAGGACCTGTTCTTAACAGATATTTTGAATGATATTTATGTATTTTGATAAATATATATCTAAATTCAGGGTATAATGTACAGAAATAAACACTTTGATATGCGATGGATTGGGTACTGCTGTGTGGATTTTTTGCTATTGCTGACATGGGATGTTTTTTTTGCATTTTGTTTGCAGATATTCGCCTTTTGGAATTAGTTGCCAGGTATATTCAGTTTAACTCTCATTGCATCATTTTTTAAATTTGTAAAAAAAATTATGTTTCTGCTAAGGTTCAAGTAAGTTGGGTATTTTGAAGACCCCTTTCTTGTCTTTTTTGTATTTCAAGTTCAGCATGCCCGTTCTATTTTTATGGATGTTATTCATCTGTCTTCCTTTGCTTTGATTTGAAACAATCCTGCAACATTTAAATCATGTTTTGCTCCATTTTAATGAGTAGGCAGACAGTCTGTCAGTTTCCTGGCCACCAAGGAAAAGTAAGTGGCCTTTAAACTTCAACAAATGGTGGCATTTTGGTTTCATATGGACTTGATAGCACGTAAGATACACACTGTTCATTTGGTTACAAATTCCTATATGGAGGTGGTGTGAAACAAATGCTATTCAAACATCTTTTCACTGTGCAGCTTTGGAGGGTTCCTGGAACTACTCTTCTGAAATCTGACGAGTCATACAATGGAATTACATTGCGGAGATAGTCTTCATGTTCTTAAGGTACTACTGCTACTACTTTCATGAAATGACTGCACTTCTCTTTTGGAGCCATATTTATTTGTTCAGTAATTAAAATTGATTCTTCTTGAGTAGAACTTTTGTGTGGGAGAATAGGGTGTACTAAAAGGTGTGATTGGTTTTAGTCTCTATTGCGTTAATTTATATGATGGACCTTTTTTATAGCTTTCTCTTTTACGTATCTTTGGCTGACTTCAGTATGCCTCTATATGTGTTGTCTGCATCAATCAAGATCCTAGTCTTTGCATTAGAGTGCGAATACATTGTTTGATCATGTCTTGATTCAAGACTAATGTTCTTTTGCTTGTCCTTTTAGACCAAGATGGTGTCGGGCGCCATAGATGATGTCTTGGTCAATGATGAGGCTGAAGACGAATGTGAAGAAATGACAAACCAGGTAATGTAGAAATTAGAAAGCATTTGGGATATAGGAAGTCCTCTATCTTTATGGCGTTATTTCTGAATAACTTCTATCCTTATTTACATTGTACTTCTTATCCTTCTTTGACTGTCTTTTGAATATACACATCTTTTCTAGACAACAGTCAAAACTTTAGGGTCTATTAATTTCGTTTGAAGAAAGAGACATTAGCTTTGCTTTACTTTACTTCAATTTACATAGCATTGAAACAGAGCCTGTGTTTATTCTAGGGGATAAAGCACATTTGCACCAAGGTCCACAAGGATATCTGGACCCCATACTTTTCTATCTCTAGTGAGCTATATATACTTGGTATTATTTGGTGCATTAATAAACTACTATTAAATTTTGATTCTTTTACTTAATGACATCATTAATGTCATTAGGACATTGACAAAGTCAAAGTCAGCTGCTCGTGAACATGCTTCTTTCTAGGCTAAGAACCCCCACGGTATGCGATTCTATAACCCCAACAATGGATGATCTAAATAGGGTATTTTGTGGTTTTGAATGTTGAACTAATTTTAACTATTTTCTATGGTTTAAGTGGCTATATTCCACCATGTTTTTCATTTTATATTGTTCCCAGATTGCCAGCATTTTCGTCCCTACGGTAATATCCTTGGCCGTATTGGCATTATTTGGAGGTGAGTTCAAAGTTTGATTCTTCCGGCGATATTTTATTTTTCTTTGATTCTTCTCTTTCTTCTTTTTTGTCTGTGTAGAACTGATAGCACTCTGATGTTCAGATGGTTTTTCTTGTGTTATGCGGTATATAACTATAGATTCCAAAAATGTGATGATTTGATGGATTGAATCATGAGATGCAGGTATGCTTTGTAATCAGTTCAGATTCTCATGCTTATGTCCTAAGTGTCCTTGTGTGCATCAGTTTTTGAGTCAAATATATGGTCTAAGTTATTGCATCTGAATTTCTGTCCGCATGCATGAATTTGTTAAAAAATATATTTCTTTTTGACGACATGTTAGTCGAGCTCTATTTTTTTGTTTTCAGTCCTGCTTTGAGTTAGTACTCAGATTCCTGCTGCTTGTTTGTCTAAAGCGCTAACAGAGAATGTTTGTGTTTTGCTCAGCTTGTTCAATATGTTATCAAATTGCAATTTGAAATGTGATTCAAACATTATTAAGCTTTTGTCTCAGTTATGATGCCACAAATGTGGATACTTTTGAAGTGCTTAACAAGTCTAGTTCATGTATGCCTTGTACAAAATCTGCTATGCTGAGTTCTTGTTTAGGATATTATGTGCTCAGTGCCAGCTAACAATGTTGAAAAGTTGATTTGCTATATAGTAACCTTTTGTTTATATTATATTATCGCTCAATCCAGTCATTTATTTACTTAATTAACTTTACTTTATCCAAATGTGGACTTTTGAATGTTGTCACAGGTTAATTGGCAGGATTGTATTGGCAGGTTAATTTATCATAATTTATTTAATTTTTTAAGTATTGTTTTGACATATTTAGAGTTGATGTTAAGTTTTTGTATACTTGCAAAATGATTGTTAATAATTATTTAATATTTTTTTGTGTGTTGTATTTTTTTTATTCTTTTGTAGGGTATGTGTATATTTTTTATAGGTTGTAGATTATTAATATTATTATTATTTAATTAAAATTTTCAATAATAATAATAATAATAATATTTTTTTGAATATTTATTATTATTATTATTATTATTATTATTATTATTAAAGTATGACTTCTAGTGACAAAGCCTTTGTCAATATTAACCATTAATGTAAAAATGTGTTTATACCTTTAGGTGACAACAACACTGAATTAGTGATAAAATGTTCATTATTTTGTGACAAAAGTTTTATTGCAAGAAAAACCTTCTGGTGAGAAAGATGGAGGTTAAACGTCATGAAAAGCTTTGGTGACAAAAATATGAGATTTGTCGCCATTGAACTCTTTTAATGACTAATTCACTGATCGTCACAAGAGGAACCTTTAGCGCCGCTGCTTACGCAACAAATGCCGTGACAAAATAAATTTGTCACGAAAACTTTTACTGACAAAAATCAGCACTTTTAGCGACGAATTTGTTTGTCACGAAAAGGTCTATTTTTTGTAGTGATTGCCCATTAAAGGAGAGTTTGTCGTACGAGATCATGCACATCTCGTACCAAGGCAAACATACTGATCCGGATAGCCATGTGTCAGTCCAGCAGTATGAGGTCAGATGTAGACTATGCCGAACACAAGTGATACATGCTCAGGTCGGATGATGCGGAGTCCAAAGTCAGGCAAGGTCCATGGAGGCCCAATTATCATAATGATCCGGTAACTAGTTTGTAAGTGTCATGTGTACGATTATAGGTCGCAACCATGTCACAAGCTCCCTAGACCTGAGAAGGGACGTAGGTCATATGTTAGTTCTGTCATTCGATTACGTGGCGCGAACTGATAAAGGCGACCTTAACCCTTTATGACACGATCGATGCCTTTCAGCTTGTCTGGTGGAACTCGAATCATTTTTCATGAGATTGAAGCGATATTTCATATGCAATCAATCAGATAGGACCAATGCTCGATGAGCGCCTTTTTGAGTCTCGTTTATAAGTGTGCCGAGATAATTCCCTCTTCTTATATTTTCTTTGTCGTCCTCTGAGAGAAATTTCCCCGTCGAAAACGGAGGTCAATTTCGATCCTTTCTCAAGTGATGTGTGTGTCCTTAAGATCGGAAGAATAGTTTAAACAACAAATATTATATCAAATGAAAAGAATCAATGCAAAGAATATAAGTTTAGATCAGGCCGGAAGCATGAGAAGACCTAAAAGGATCGGACTCTAAGTGTGAAGATCACATGAGCGAGAAGTTCGAAGGTATGTCTATCATATCAAATAAGAATATCGAGATCAAATGAGAAGATCATATCGATGAGAAAGTCGCACTAGGCAAGACATACCAGATCAAAAGAAAAGAAAAAACAAGTTGGAAGCAGACTTGATTAAGGACTTAATCTAAAGGAAGGGATCTGATGACCAGACTTGAAGACACGTGTCACTAGAATCAATTCGGATGAAGGAGTTGGGCAAGCATTTAATGCCTTCGAGTAAGCATCTAATCTTGTGTGCATTGTCAAATGATCAAAGAGATAGCTCTATGCATACACTGCCATTATTGCATTCAAGGTTTTATAAAGGTTTCTGACTGACAAAAAGAATGTTTTTCCGTTCTACAAGAAACATCTTTATATCAGCATCAATGTCAAGATAAACGGCTATTACTAAAGGATTCAAACGGCCATTTATTAAGAAGAAAACCCCATGTTAGAATAAAAGAATGCCGATAAACTTTAACAACATAAACGATCTTCCACGCATTAGTTTAACTGAATTGCGAAATATACTCGTAATACGACGGGCTAATCAAAAAGGCGTTTTTGAAGAAGAGTCCTTAATGAAAGTTGTAGAATTTTCCGAGAGCTTTTTTATGACATTCGGATCATAATTTTTGGAGGTCTACAACTCAAGATATGAATTTTAGAAGATTTATTCCAATAAATATTCCATGCAGAGCAAATTCGATTCGATCTTGAGGATCTTAAAGCGGGCGTCCAACGCCGACTTAAGCCAAACCGCCTCTATCCTCTATAAATACAGCCCTTATGTAAACCCTAATGATACCATATTTTCTCATACACGAATTTCACAAGGAGCAGCCGCACTTTTGGAGTTCCAAGGCCGGTCACCCGAGCCTTGTGCTCGGGTGATCCGGGTTAGATTAGATGTAGTTTTCTTCCGTTTTCGATTCATGGATTCAATCATGTACCAAACTACGTGAGTTTTTTTATTTAATTTATTCAGTCCTTATTCGTTTTTTTGTGATCTTTTAATTCATGTTGTATCGTTTCTATGATTATGATGCTATTATGTGAATTAGATCGAGAGATCGATTTGCTATTGATGTTTACAACATACGGAAGTTGCGTAGACTAGATCACTATAGAAAGATAGGATTTTTAATCATTAATGATGACAAGTTAATTGGTTAATTATCTAGGTTGTTAGGTTCTAAAATACGAGAGTTAACCTGAATCTACACCTTCGTTTTGTATGGAATATTGATCTCAACATTCGGAAGAGGAGAGATCGATAATTGAATTCACTAAGGAATTAGGGATTCATAGCTTGAGAAATAGATTCACTAAGGAATTAGGGATTTGTATCTCGTGTAAAGGTGAAACCACAATTTGAATTGAAATCATGAGATGAAATAGGATTGAAATCACTTGGTTTGTGCACTGTTTGATCCCATGTATCTTTAGTTTAGTTTAGGTTGTGTTATTTTATTTCGTAGGTTAGCTTTATTTTAATTGCTTTTTCGTTTATTTTATTTGTTCTTTTGTTTATTCGTTTTTCCTAAGTAACAATCGAAAGGAATTAGTGAAATTAGATTCAACATCCCAATTCCCTGTGGATCGACCCTGTACTTACCCTACTATGCTATCAACTACCCGATATTTGGTCGGTTAGGAGTTAGTTTGCATGTTAAGTATAGGTTTATAAATTTTCTTTTGTTTTAATGATGCAAAATCTCCCCAACACCCTACGTGGGTGGTGATGAAATTATTATTGGTGACGGTAGCTCTCTCCATAGCTTTCATATTGGTTATGCCTCTCTCCCTTGCCCTAGCTCTTCATTTAGATTATAATGTCTTATGTGTTCCTACCCTTTCCCAACACTTACTATATGTGTCCAAACTTTGTTGTGATAACAATGTCACCATCGAATTCTAATCTGATTCGTTTCTTGTGAAATATCCCAAAACAGGAACTTGCCTCCATCAGGGCCATGCTAAAGATGGAGCCTATTATTGATCCAACAGTCCACTCTTTGCCTATTCAGTCAATAAAGATTTCTCTACAACCTAGCATCATCGTTGTGGTCATCCTACCTTTCCTATTATCCCGTATTTAGTTATGAATAATTGCTTTGAATTGTCTTCCGTTACCTGATCTCCTTGTGATGCATGTTTGCGTAATAAAAGCCATAGTCTTCCCTTTGGTGATTCCACATTACATTCCTTCCGTCCCCTAGAAGTTGTTTATTCTGATGTTTGGACTGCACCACTTTATTCAGTTGATGGTTACAAATACTACGTTATTTTTGTTGATCACTTCACACGTTATGTATGGCTTTACCCGTTAATCCGAGAATCTTATGTTGTTGCTGTGTTTGAAAAGCTTGCTTTGTAAGTTGAAAAAATTTCTCCACTAAAATCAAAACCTTATACTCGGACAATGGCACTCGAATACATTGAAATTCACCCATTTCTATCCACCCGTGGTATTGCTCACCACTTCACCTTTTCACACTCCCTAACGCAATGGTTTCTCCGGCGTCGTCACCTTCACATCGTTGAGCTTGACCTTTGCCCTTCTTCATCATGCCTCTATTCCTCTCACTTATTGGTCCTATGTAGTTTATGTTGTTGTGTATCTCATTAATCGCATGCCCACTAAGACTCTCGACATGCGATCCCTTTATCGAAGCATTTTCCAAGCCACCTAATTTATGAAACTCCGTGTCTTTGGGTGTTCAGTGTTATCCTTGGCTCAAATCTTACACCAACCATAAGATTGAATCCAACTCCATTCCCTGTGTCTTTCTCGGGTATTCTCTGACTCAAAGTGCGTAACTCTGCTATGATCTCAATACACATCGCCTTTATATTTCCAGGGACATTCATTTTATGGAAGATATCTTTCCTTTTCACTCCACTCTCTTCACGGCTTCTCCTCGCCCTGCCTCTAGATGACTTCCTTCCTCTCCTCTTACCTCGGTTCGTCATTCATCCCCACCGCCCTCGGTTCCTCTCCACTGAACATGTACCCGTACCTTTGGCAATCCCTGCCCTTCCCCACCCGAACCATCCTTCCCATCTCCTTCATCTTCAATCTCTCCCACCACCTCTTCTTCCTCCCTCCTCCTCCTCCCACCCCACCCCACAACCCTATGGTTATCCGAAACCAAATCTTTAAACCATGCACTATATGTAACCTTACAGCCCAAATGGAGTCTCGACTCTCGATATTTGCGCCCATCTTGTCAAACAAGCTCTCCGGTGTCCTCATTGGCGTTAGGCTATGTCTGACTAATTTGATGCTCTTGTTCGTAATGACATGTGGTTTTTGGTTCCCTACAATCTAGTCGTCTATTGTCACGGATTTTATCTAATGAAAACAACAAGTAATAAAATTTATAAATCCGGTATTCCCCAAGTGTAGGGATCGTAGTATATCGATTAATACCGGAGTCGATCACAGGGAATCGGGGTATCTAGTTCATTAATTTTCCTAAGGTTGATACTATTATTACTAAACCTAAACTAAAACGGAAAATAAACCGACAGAGGATTGTCATCCAAAGCCAGGAAAATATGAATTTGTGAACAAAAGCAAATAAAATAAAACTACAACTAAGAAAACAATAAAACTAACTATCATGATAATGACTGAAGCAAATCAACATAGAACAAACATGATCCACCATCCCGCAACCCTTAATTCTTCCCTAGATTATCTTATGATGATTCAATCAAAGTTGTGGTTCACCTAATCAAAGGTATGAATTCCTACTTCCGTAAGTAATCCGTCTATCAATCTCATCATCTTCCGATCTATAGAGATTAACGCTCTCAAAACAAGGTGCAAGATTTATTAGATCTAACAACCTAGAAATCTAACCTATCAACTTCCGTTATGTCAAGGTTAAAAATCTAATCTTTCCTATGGTGAGGTTTACACCGATTTCCATCATACGGTAAACATCAAATAGCAATACATCTTCCGATATCGATTGCATAAACAAATAAACAAAGGAAAGATACAAACTCTAAATAAAATCACTCACAAGATTATCCAAGAGAGAAATCAAAAACGCTGCTGAAAATTAACCATGGATGCTCCAGTTCACAGCTTGAAGGCCATCGGCATGGACGAACAAGAACGAGAAAAAAAAAAAAACGAAATAAAACCTAATAATCCGCCACCCCAAAAGCCTCCCAAAAGCGGGGTGGCGCCTAAGGTTTCTCTCAATGAGTATGTATAAATAAGAGTCGATAATGTGTGTTTTAGGGTTGAAATCGCACTGCTATTTATAGGAAAAATAGGTCATTTCTTTGCTATGTCGGTGTTGGGCGCCCGTCAGCACCTTCTTCTCGACGCTTGATTCATTTGCTGGATCGTACTCAGGACGCTCGTCCACCAGCGTCCAAACTCTACGAACCAAAAATCTCATCACGGGCGCTTGATTCAATATTTCGACGCCTTGATCCAACGATCTTCTCATTTGGACGCTTGATTTGCTTGAGTGGACGCCGTCGTCATTTGGATCAACATACGATTCTTCATCTCTATCCTCCATCCATTTCATCTCTATCTTTTCTCCTCTTCATTAATCATCAAATAATTCGAACTTTATCACCTCTCTTCATATAAATCTTCAATTAAACATTATCCAATCCTCCATTGAGCCGCATTATGGTGTATCTACAATCATCAAAAACATGCAGAGTGTAACCATATCCAAATAATCATAAATTCATCAATAAAACGCATAAATTAACTAATTTTGCGAATCAACCATTAAAAACCTCACTTGCTTAATATTTCAATATAAAGCTCGATTTCTATGAAAATAATACGAATATGGGGGAAATTATTATAAAATATATCCTTATAAAACGTATAAAATCACCCTTAACATCTATTAATGTTATAGGCATCAAATGGTTTTTGAGGATTAAACATATTAATCTTGATGGCACGGTTGAGTGCTAGAAAGCTCACTCGTTGCCAAAGGTTTTACGCATAGCGCCCTGGCATTGAAAACTTTGAGGCGTTTAGTCCGGTGGTTAAACCCACCATAGTTTGCTTCCTCGGTATTTCCGTTTCTCTTGTTTGGTGTCTTCGTCAATTAGATATGAATAACGCTTTTTGCAGGGTACTCTTACAGAGGATGTTTACATGGCCCAACCTCCGTGCTTTGAGGACACTGATCACCCTCGGTTTATTTGTAAATTGCACACGGCCATTTATGGGCTAAAGCAAGCCCCTAAGGCATGGTATCATGAGTTACGTACATTTATCTTCTCCCCGGGCTTTTATAATTCTATGGTAGGTTCCTCCCTTTTTATTTATCGCACAGCTACGGTCACTACTTTATTACTTGTGTATGTTGATGATCTTATAATTACAGGATCTTCTACGGAGCATGATCAGTTTATCATCGATTAGTAGGGCATTCGGTTTTCTATCAAAGATTTGGTCTCTTTATCATACTTTCTTGGTGTGGAGGTCACTCCGAATGACTCAGGCTTATTGTTGACTCAGACTAAATACATTTTGGATTTGCTTCATCGTGTTAATATGCATGACTCTAAATTCATTCAATGAAAATAATTTCCATCAAATATTCTAGCAATAATTAACGGTATAACCATTGAGGAGTAACACAACAGTTCGTGCCTTATCATTGCTCACTGAAAAATAATGTTATGTTTTTTTTGGATTAACGAGCAGAAACGGAAAAGGGTATAAGAGCTTTATCCAAAAACAAGTTACTAGTGACAAGTTCGTTGAATATGGACAATTTTTTTTAGAATGTTGGTAACGTATTTTTATTTTACAAGTTGAAGAATAAAAGACTTATGGTACGGTCACATGGTAGGAATCCCAATACCCGTAAGAAACATTTTTTTTAAGGGATTAACGGAATATTTAAGTAAATGAATAAAATAAACAGTTCTATATAACGGATTGATATTGAAACGGATATGAGACCTAGTGCACATGCCATTGCATTTCCTGGCACAGTGAAAGACTAGTCTATTGTATTTTCTGGTGAGACTTAGGTCCTGTTTGGTAAGTAAATTAAGTACTTATTCTGAAAAGAATAAGTGGCGGTTAGAATTAGAGGTGTTTGATAACATTTTTAACACTTCTTAATTATTTAAGTGTCACTTAATTCAATATGAAAAAATTACAAAAGTTTTCAGCCCCAAAATTGAGCTTATCGCTGAAAAAAAAAACTATCAGCATGTTACCCACGTTTCTCATCATCAGTGTAGCAAACCTTTTTCCCTTCTTATTTAACGTAACCCTGTTGTTCTTCTTCTTCTTATTATTATTATTATTATTATTATTATTATTATTATATGAAAACCCTTTTGCAATATGCATTTTGTGTCTAGTTATACAAAAGTAACTACTTTGGCTAAAATATTTATATTTATTAGTTCTTATGAATTTATTTTTTGTAAAAAAATACGGTAAAATGGGTATATATATATATATATACACACACACACATGCTCACAAACACATATATACACATATATAAAACAGTTAAAATAATGATATCTATATTTTCAGATTTATTTAAAAAAAAAAAAAAAAAAAAAAAAAATTTCAGATTTATAGTGTTACTAAACGATCTAAAAATCTTAAATCATTCGATTCTTAATGTTTTGATTTGATTTATTTTGACTTGATTTGAGCAGATTTAACAAACGCCACTTCTTGTTCAATTGTCATCCCGTTCGAATAATAATTATCTTCTGCTTTCCCCCAAAAATACTTATTATATAAAAAAATTATATTAACCTATATCAAATAAGCAAATATGTTTTTTTTATTTGTTTTTTTTATTATATAATCAAGGGGATGAAGGAATTTGAACTGATGACCACTTGTTAAGATGTTTAGAAATCGCCTGACATAATTTCGGATAATTGGATTGTTTTGGAAGTAATCTAACTGCAAATTAGATGATATTTGTGATGATTATGAGACTGCTTACGTATCCAAAGTGTATGGAATCAAATCAATTAATGTAGTTCTGATTTTACGGAGATAGGGTCCTTTATATAGGCACCATTAAGAGAGCAATCACAATCATGGTGTAAAGTCTTGCATAATGTCCGGATTCACTACAAAAAATAATCTTTTTGTGACTAAATCCTGGTGACAAATAAAAAACTTGTCATAAAAAGGGTGACTTCAGTAACATAACATTCTTTGTCACGAGAACATATATTATTAGTGAGAAAATATTTGTTTTGTCACCTCAAGTTTGATAGGTTGTCACGAAATAATTTCCCTGGCATATTACATGATTTTGGATATGGCTTTGGTGACAATAATAATAATAATAATAATAATACATAAACACACTCGCGCGGTCACTTCTGTAAAAAGAAAAAAAGAAAACCGTGGTGACTGGGTCATCACTCAATCCCTAAAATCACTCGTGCTCGTTCATTTTCCGAGCAGCTGCCATGGCGATTTTCTTGCGTGCATTAGTCAATCTCCGATTCACATCATATGGTATCTCCTCCGTAACCTGATCACAATCGGAGGCTCCGTCTGATTTGATCATATTTGCCTTTCTACTTTCATCGATCTATGCTCGTTGAATTTCGTTGGTTTTTTGCAGTTGATTTCATACGCAGACATGGCCGGCCCTCTACTAAGGCCTTCGAGACCCGGGTCTTAAGTCCAACGGTGTCGGAGGGCCCAACGGTACATATTTCGCTAAAAGAAAAAAAATTCGTGTAGATTTAATCCGATCCAACCTAATATAATATGTTAGTTTTCTTTTTTGATAAATGCCCAAAATTTTTTTTACTCCAATCGATAAAGGTCCCAATAAAAAAATGGGTTAATTCCTTAAAATATAGTTTTTTATACTTATTAGTCCCATAAGGACATAAAGGAATCTGTTGTACTTATAAGAACACAAATTAGATAGATAGACTCAAATACCCTTAATGATATTGTGCCACATGTTGTTGTATGATCATTGGAGTACCGAAGGTTCGTATTTGTCACTTGTAATGTTTGATTCGTATTTGTCACAGAAGGTTCGAATTGAACATGGTGACATAGACTTGCCATCTACCACGCTTGCAGTTGCTGCTAGAAATAGAGAAGTTGTGTGCATGTCTGCTCCGTACGTGTGCATGGCCGCTTAGGCACCAACTCTGAAGATTTCGGGTGACGCTTGCTGAGTTTTAGAGGGTTCCCTTCTAATTAAGGTACTTTTCTACGTATGTAGTTTTCCGGGTGTGAAGAGCATGAGTTTTCCATATTGTTTATGATGTAATAATACTAATACTTGCTTAGGATGACTGACGTACAACACAGAAGAGGATACATTCTACTAGATTATACATATGGTTAGAAGTAGTTGTGTTGATATATACTGAATAAAGTGCCTATTAAACTCTTTGAAATACTTGCTGGGTAAAGTGCCTATTCGTACGTTTCTTAATTTGTTCATTAAATATCCGTTTATACTACAGGTAATGCAAACAATTTCAAATACAGCGAACCCATCATTTGAACTTCTCGAAGAACAACAGGGACTATACAAGACGAAGTTGAAGAAGTCGCTGCACAATACCAGGAGGTAACACGTAATGGAATTAGTAGAGGATGAATCGCCATAAGTTGAAGAATGAACTTCCACCGGGGTCGTCGAATGAATACAAGACAAATTTAGCAATTGAATTATTATAAACCATATGCCCACCGCGCCGCCAAGAGGTTCATGATTCACCGAGTCAGGTGATGAATTGTCAATAATGTAGGCTGTCCTGAGAATTCCAGCAGCAACTTCAGAATTTGGTTCACTTTCTAGAAGACCTTCATTTTGTTTTTTATCTGTTCTCCCACTTGCACTTGTCGGAGAATATGTAATAGTTATATCATATTTGCCATCCAGTGTAATGACATAAGACCAAGTAATGTAAAGATTTGCCATCATGATGAGTGCATCTTGTTTATTGTATGAATGTCATTGTTAGCGTCTCGCCAAATTTGCTATGTAAACATCTTTTTATGAGCCTTAAGGATGTTTATCAATCAAATTGGTTCTTGTTGATTTCCTTTTAATCATCCATAGGTACTTGGTTGTCACATCTGGTAATGCAATATATTCTTGACTTTATAAAGAAACATTCCTTCATGCATATTACAGAAATTGCACACAAACACAGGCTGTGTAGTGCAGGAGGTCACAGAGTGGAAAAAAACACAAAAAGTTGAAGGTGGGGGGGTTGGCTTTCACTTTTTTCACTTTAGAAGAAAGTAGAGGACCATTCTTTCTTTCTTTATTACCTTTTATCGGGTTGAGAGTAGGAAGGTGTTGTATAGAGGAAGTGGTGGAAAGTTATGAAAAGAATGAAAGTGACGCCATTTTCGGAGAAAGAATTTCGCCGGAGACTATGTTATACACAAGTAAAAGATAGCTTACACAAACCATATTTAAGTTTATCTAATATGAAGTGACATTGATGTCACTGCAGATGTCACTGCATACATTAGACAACTACTAATGAAATGACATTGATGTCACTACATAAATCGATACAATAAGGCGCGTCCTTTGAATAAATCGATACAATAAGGCGCCTTTGCGCATACACCGATACAATAAGGCGTATCTGCATCGTGGTGTCTCTGCATCGCGGTGTCTGACTTCATCGCGGTGTCTCTGCATCGGGGGTGTCTCTGCATCAGGGGTGGTCACTGCATCGCGGTGTCACTTCATCATGGTGTCTCTGCATCGCGGTGTATCTGCATCGCGTTGTCACTTCATTGTGGTGTCTCTACATCGCAGTGTCTCTGCATTACGGTGTGATTTCAACGTGGTGTCTCGACAATGCGGTGTCTCTGCATTGCGGTGTCTGCATCGTCAAATGTTATAACATCGCGATGTCTCTGCAATACGGCATCTCTGCATTGTGTTGTCACTTCATCGTTGTGTCTCTGCAATGCGGTGTCACTTCATCGCGGTGACTATGCATCACGGTGTCTCTTATTCGCGATGTCTCTGCATCGTCAAATGTTATAACATCGTGATGTCTCTACATCGGGGGTGGTCACTGCATCGCGGTGTCTCTGCATCTAGGTTGGTCACTGCATCGTGGTGTCTCTGCATCGGAGGTGGTCACTGTATCGAGGTGATCAATGGATCTGGCGTGGTCAATGCATCGTGGTGTCACTTCATTGAGGCATCTATGCATCGCGGGTGGTCACTACGTCGATGTATCGCTTCATCGAGGTGTCTCTGCAATGCGGCGTCTCTGCATCACAGTGTCTCGGCATCGGGGGTGGTCACTGCATCACGGTGTCACTTCATTGCGGTGTCTCTGCATCACGGTGTCGCTTCATCGCCGTGTCTCTACATCGCAGTGTCACTTCATCACGGTGTCTCTGCATCGCGATGGTCATCGCATCGGGCGTCGCGGTGGTCAATGCATCGAGGTGGTCAATGCATCGGGGTGGTCAATGCGTCGCGGTGGTCATTGAATCACGGTGGTCAATGTATCGGGGGTGGTCATTGTATCACGATGGTCAATACATGGGTTAAAAAAAAAACCTGAACAGCGCCTGGAAAAAAAAAAACTGAAACTATAAGGAAATCCTACGCCTCTTTAACGAAGAAAATGTATTGTATTCTCCGAAAGTCTTGCTCAATTAGGCCATAACAAATGCTCTGTGAATTGCTGTGCTGGTAGACATGAATTTTAAACTACTTAACTGCTTCAACAAATCTACAGTATTGCATAATTTCTTAAGCATTATTCACCCAATTCTGAATTTAGTGCAAGAATATTGATACCCTTACCATATCTAGCAATTTTGTCGTAGCTATGGTTAGTCGCACTCGACTTCAAGTGGAGCAACTTATGGGAACTTTTGTTGGCAGGTGCCTGAAGAAAATATCATTTCTGCTATAAGAGACTGGCCATATCTCTTAGGTTGTTCTGTTGACAAGCTGAAGGCGACATTGGTACAATTCATACAACTTGACATTAGAAATAAGAAGCTGGGCAGAGTAATTGCCAGGAGTCCTCAACTGCTGCTTTAGAAGCCTCAGGAATTCTTTCAGGTTCTTGTTTAGGTAAAAGGACATGATTGTGCAATTGGGACATAGAATTCCGCATTACAAGTTTCAATATGAATTGTATTTGCAGTTTTATCTAGTGTCATAGAATCACTAGCTCCACTGAGACTAAATATGGGCTATCAGAATGCCAGAAAATCATGCCTCTTCTCCCTTTTTTCTTTTTTTCTCTTCATTAAGGTTATTTGAGTCTATTTATCTAATTGGTGTCCTTATAAGTCCAACAGATTCCTTTTTGTCCTTATAAGTCCAATAAGTCCGTTTTGTGTACTTTTGAGTCTTTGGCCCTAAAAAAATTTACTTGGCCCAAAAAAAATAGATATACAAACAAGTTTTATTAATTTTTTGTTTGGAAACTATAGAAATTAAAAAGAATATATTATTTTATATTATTATATATCTATATTATATAATTAATTTTTTGTTTGAAAAACTATAGAAATTAAAAAGAATATATTATTTGTTGGAAAAAAATATAGTACTTAGGATTTGACAGCGAAGTAGAAACTCCAAGGCACGTCAATAACGTTTTCTTTTAAGAGATATTTCGTCCCACACGATTTGTCACTAAGGGATCAAACGAAAATCTCTCTCAACATACAATGGAGGTGTTTGATTCAAACAATGACTTGTTTGAATCAAACTCGAGGACACTCAAAGTTTTATGATGATGCTGTCAAACTTATGAATTTTCATCTGCATACTTGTGCCTTTTATAGGCTGCAAGTACCCCATAAATGAATGGAGGTACTCTTTGCATGAAAGGGTATGGTTGTCACTGTTCACCGGATGAAAGCATGCAACCCTTACATGAAAGGGTAAGTACATATCAGTTCGAAAATGCATGTTTCTGAAAATCCGAAAATGCATATCCCTTCATTAACTGATTCATGTATTGGTTTAAGATTCGGGGGCGTTGCCCCCAAACCCCCACGAGTTGGCGCTGCCCCCTCAACCCCTACGAAGGGGCTCTGCCCCCTCGACCCACCGCGACCTGACCGGGCAGGTCGAACCCCGTTTCGTTGCGATAACATTAATTCATACGGCAACTTGTATGTAAACGATTATAAAACATTTACTTTATGAAAAAATATCTAACATTATTTTATATTATTATTATATATCTGTATAAAAAAAAGCTTACAAAGAAAAAAAAAACGTATGTTTTGTGTATACGTATGAATTTGGTTTTTGTTTATAAATATGCTAGAAAAGACTACTTTGTAGGCAGGTCGAACCGGGCAGGTCGAACCCCGTTTCGTTGCGATAACATTAATTCGTACGGCAACTCGTATGTAAACGATTATAAAATATTTACTTTATGAAAAAATATCTAACATTATTGTATATTATTATTATATATCTATATAAAAAAAGCTTACAAAGAAAAAAAAAGTATGTTTTGTGTATACATATGAATTTGATTTTTGTTTATAAATATGCTAGAAAAGACTACTTTGTAGGCATGTTTTGAGGCTATCGATAAATTGACTTTTGTATTTACGGATGTTAAAATCGCAATAAGTATGTTTTAAAAAAAACTTCAACTAAAAGGCCCAATTCTGGAATTTGGTCTTAAGCCCAATTAATGCGAGGGCACGCTTACTGTCGAAATTAACAACGGTGCCGATTGTCAGATGTGTTATGCAGATTATCCATTGTTCATAAACCGGATTCTCAATTAATTCCTTTTGTTCAAATCTCAGGTACGTAGCTATTTCTGTCATTAATTTTTGTTTTATGATTTTATGATTAATCTTAGGGCAACACGTTATGTGTTCATTTCTTCTAGTACAGTAGTTCCTCTGGTTTGCTCAATCGAGAGGCATTCTTTTTTTTTTTGCTTAATTATCTCTCGATTCCTGAGCTACATCATCGTTAAAAATATGCATACAAAAGACACTGAGCAATCGCATTGTAGTAGTAATCTAGCTATATTGTTATGAGCAACATCCTTTTCTGGAATCACATCCTGTTGTTTCTGTGAAAATTATCGGTGATAGCCTAGGGAGTAATGATTCGCTCTTTTGTTTTTCTGTTTTTCTCTGATTGCTTAGTTGAGAAAATTTTAAGAATATTTTGGTTGCATTGATTCTGTTGTGAACTTTTTAAGGTGATTTTGGACTTGCCAAAAATTGAAAGCTGATGGCTTGGCTTCTCGGTATGTGTTCTTTCTTTCTTCTTTTTCAAGTTAATCTTACGGTATAAAAAGCTTCTTTTTATCCGTTGTAAGCAGGTAGTTGGAACTCCATATTACATGTACCCTGAACTTCTTGCTGATATGCCATATGGTTTCAATTCTGGTAATTGGTCACTTGGTAAGTAGTCTTACCTAATCATTTTCTGCCACAATTACTTTCATGCATCATAGATTATTATTGTTCTATTATTGCAGATTTTACGGTGGTTTTTAGTCGTTGCTTTTCTCTTATGTCTTGTCAGGTTGCTGTGTTTATGAAATGGCTGCTCATGGACCTGCATTCAAGGATTGTGTAATATTTAGCGCTATTAATCTATAACTTTGTCTATTACTCATGATCCATACTCATTGTAATTACTGAAGATGATGGGATTAATTAATCTTTTACTAATGTGTGTATCTCTACTGTCAGTAGTTGTGCTTCGATTATGGATTCTTCTCTTTGACATTTTCTTGTTGGTCTCTGTATGGAAATCTTAGAGAAATGAGGCCAGCATGAAAGACATTTTCATTGTCTACGCTTTTTCACGTATCCATGAAAGAGATGGTGGTGGTGTTAGGACCTGTTCTTAACAGATATTTTGAATGATATTTATGTATTTTGATAAGTATATATCTAAATTCAGGGTACATGTACAGAAATAAACACTTTGATATGTGATGGATTGGGTACTGCTGTGTGGATTTTTTGCTATTGCTGACATGGGATGTTTTTTTTGCATTTTGTTTGCAGATATTCGCCTTTTGGAATTAGTTGCCAGGTATATTCAGTTTAACTCTCATTGCATCATTTTTTAAATTTGTAAAAAAAATTATGTTTCTGCTAAGGTTCAAGTAAGTTGGGTATTTTGAAGACCCCTTTCTTGTCTTTTTTGTATTTCAAGTTCAGCATGCCCGTTCTATTTTTATGGATGTTATTCATCTGTCTTCCTTTGCTTTGATTTGAAACAATCCTGCAACATTTAAATCATGTTTTGCTCCATTTTAATGAGTAGGCAGACAGTCTGTCAGTTTCCTGGCCACCAAGGAAAAGTAAGTGGCCTTTAAACTTCAACAAATGGTGGCATTTTGGTTTCATATGGACTTGATAGCACGTAAGATACACACTGTTCATTTGGTTACAAATTCCTATATGGAGGTGGTGTGAAACAAATGCTATTCAAACATCTTTTCAGTCTGCGGCTTTGGAGGGTTCCTGGAACTACTCTTCTGAAATCTGATGAGTCATACAATGGAATTACATTGCGGAGATAGTCATCATGTTCTTAAGGTACTACTGCTACTACTTTCATGAAATGACTGCACTTCTCTTTTGGAGCCGTATTTATTTGTTCAGTAATTAAAATCGATTCTTCTTGAGTAGAACTTTTGTGTGGGAGAACATGGTGTACTAAAAAGGTGTGATTGGTTTTAGTCTCTATTGCGTTAATTTATATGATGGACCTTTTTTTTTATAGCTTTCTCTTTTACGTATCTTTTGCTGACTTCAGTATGCCTCTATATGTGTTGTCTGCATCAATCAAGCTCCTAATCTTTGCATTAGGTCTGAATACATTGTTTGATCATGTCTTGATTCAGTACTAATGTTCTTTTGCTTGTCCTTTTAGACCAAGATGGTGTCGGGCGCCATAGATGATGTCTTGGTCAATGATGAGGCTGAAGACGAATGTGAAGAAATGACAAACCAGGTAATGTAGAAATTAGAAAGCATTTGGGATATAGGAAGTCCTCTATCTTTATGGCGTTATTTCTGAATAACTTCTATCCTTATTTACATTGTACTTCTTATCCTTCTTTGACTGTCTTTTGAATATACACATCTTTTCTAGACAACAGTCAAAACTTTAGGGTCTATTAATTCACTAGTGAATATGCTCTTGATATTCCATTTCTCGGAATTTCTAATACATGGGTATGCTTTTGGCTTTTTTTTCTTTTTTTTTAAGGTGGCTTACCATATGATTATTCTAGTAGATTAACTCTACAGATCCGATTCTCCCTCTTAAACCTCTCTCGTACCAAATATAAATAGCACACAATAAACGAGATGATAATTTCATGCCGTGGATACAATTGGTGGTAAATTTGATGAATTGAGTTTGTTTTTGTTCTTTAATTGCTCTTTTTTTTTAATCTAAATTCTCTTATTGACTGCTTGTTCATGTAATTTTCAGTAGAGAAACAGTTGATTGTTTGCTAATTTCGTTTGAAGAAAGAGACATTAGCTTTGCTTTACTTTACTTCAATTTACATAGCATTGAAACAGAGCCTGTGTTTATTCTAGGGGATAAAGCACATTTGCACCAAGGTCCACAAGGATATCTAGACCCCATACTTTTCTATCTCTAGTGAGCTATATATACTTGGTATTATTTGGTGCATTAATAAACTACTATTAAATTTTGATTCTTTTACTTAATGACATCATTAATGTCATTAGGACATTGACAAATTCAAAGTCAGCTGCTCGTGAACATGCTTCTTTCTAGGCTAAGAACCCCCACGGTATGCGATTCTATAACCCCAACAATGGATGATCTAAATAGGGTATTCTGTGGTTTTGAATGTTGAACTAATTTTAACTATTTTCTATATATGGTTTAAGTGGCTATATTCCACCATGTTTTTCATTTTATATTGTTCCCAGATTGCCAGCATTTTCGTCCCTACGGTAATATCCTTGGCCGTATTGGCATTATTTGGAGGTGAGTTCCAGTGCTGATTCTTCTGGCAGTATTTTATTTTTCTTTGATTCTTCTCTTTCTTCTTTTTTGTCTGTGTAGAACTGATAGCACTCTGATGTTCAGATGGTTTTTCTTGTGTTATGCGGTATATACTATAGATTCCAAGAATGTGATGATTTGATGGATTGAATCATGAGATGCAGGTATGTATGCTCCCTCTTAGCTTTGTAATCAGTTCAGATTCTCATGCTTATGTCCTAAGTGTCCTTGTGTGCATCAGTTTTTGAGTCAAATATATGGTCTAAGTTATTGCATCTGAATTTCTGTCCGCATGCATGAATTTGTTAAAAAATATGTTTCTTTTTGACGACATGTTAGTCGAGCTCTATTTTTTTGTTTTCAGTCCTGCTTTGAGTTAGTACTCAGATTCCTGCTGCTTGTTTGTCTAAAGCGCTAACAGAGAATGTTTGTGTTTTGCTCAGCTTGTTCAATATGTTATCAAATTGCAATTTGAAATGTGATTCAAACATTATTAAGCTTTTGTCTCAGTTATGATGCCACAAATGTGGATACTTTTGAAGTGCTTAATAAGTCTAGTTCATGTATGCCTTGTAAAAAATCTGCTATGCTGAGTTCTTGTTTAGGATATTATGTGCTCAGTGCCAGCTAACAATGTTGAAAAGTTGATTTGCTATATAGTAACCTTTTGTTTATATTATATTATCGCTCAATCCAGTCATTTATTTACTTAATTAACTTTACTTTATCCAAATGTGGACTTTTGAATGTTGTCACAGGTTAATTGGCAGGATTGTATTGGCAGGTTAATTTATCATAATTTATTTAATTTTTTAAGTATTGTTTTGACATTTTTAGAGTTGATGTTAAGTTTTTGTATACTTGCAAAATGATTGTTAATAATTATTTAATATTTTTTTGTGTGTTGTATTTTTTTTTATTCTTTTGTAGGGTATGTGTATATTTTTTATAGGTTGTAGATTATTAATATTATTATTATTTAATTAAAATTTTCAATAATAATAATAATAATAATAATAATATTTTTTTGAATTATTATTATTATTATTATTATTATTATTATTATTATTATTATTAAAGTATGACTTCTAGTGACAAAGCCTTTGTCAATATTAACCATTAATGTAAAAATGTGTTTATACCTTTAGGTGACAACAACACTGAATTAGTGATAAAATGTTCATTATTTTGTGACAAAAGTTTTATTGCAAGAAAAACCTTCTGGTGAGAAAGATGGAGGTTAAACGTCATGAAAAGCTTTGGTGACAAAAATATGAGATTTGTCGCCATTGAACTCTTAATGACTAATTCACTGATCGTCACAAGAGGCACCTTTAGCGCCGCTGCTTACGCAACAAAATAAATTTGTCACGAAAACTTTTACTGACAAAAATCAGCACTTTTAGCGACGAATTTGTTTGTCACGAAAAGGTCTATTTTTTGTAGTGATTGCCCATTAAAGGAGAGTTTGTCGTATGAGATCATGCACATCTCGTACCAAGGCGAACATACTGATCCGGATAGCCATGTGTCAGTCCAGCAGTATGAGGTCAGATGTAGACTATGCCGAACACAAGTGATACATGCTCAGGTCGGATGATGCGGAGTCCAAAGTCGAGCAAGGTCCACAGAGCCCCAATTATCATAATGATCCGGTAACTAGTTTGTAAGTGTCATGTGTACGATTACAGGTCGCAACCATGTCACAAGCTCCCTAGACCTGAGAAGGGACGTAGGTCATATGTTAGGTCTGTCATTCGATTACGTGGCGCGAACTGATAAAGGCGACCTTAACCCTTTATGACACGATCGATGCCTTTCAGCTTGTCTGGTGGAACTCGAATCATTTTTCAAGAGATTGAGGCGATATTTCATATGCAATCAATCAGATAGGACCAATGCTCGATGAGCACTTTTTTGAGTCTCGTTTATAAGTGTGCCGAGATAATTCCCTCTTCCTATATTTTCTTTGTCGTCCTCTGAGAGAAATTTCCCCGTCGAAACGGAGGTCAATTTCTGATCCTTTCTCAAGTGATGTGTGTGTCCTTAAGATCAGAAGAATAGTTTAAACAACAAATATTATATCAAATGAAAAGAATCAATGCAGTAATATAAGTTTAGATCAGGCTAGAAGCATGAGAAGACCTAAAATGATCAGATTCTAAGTGTAGAAGATCACATGAGCAGAAGTTCAGAAGGTATGTCTATCATATCAAATAAGAATATCAGATCAAATGAGAAGATCATATCAGATGAGAAAGTCGCACTAGGCGAGACATACCAGATCAAAAGAAAAGAAAAAACAAGTTGGAAGCAGACTTGATTAAGGACTTAATCTAAAGGAAGGGATCTGATGACCAGACTTGAAGACACGTGTCAGCTAGAATCAATTCAGATGAAGGAGTTGGGCAAGCATTTAATGCACTGAGTAAGCATCTAATGTTGTGCAGATTGTCAAATGATCAAAGAGAGATAGCTCTATGCATACACTGCCATTATTGCATTCAAGGTTTTATAAAGGTTTCTGACTGACAAAAAGAATGTTTTTCCGTTCTACAAGAAACGTCTTTATATCAGCATCAATGTCAAGATAAACGGCTATTACTAAAGGATTCAAACGGCCATTTATTGAGAAGAAAACCCCATGTTAGAATAAAAGAATGCCGATAAACTTTAACAACATAAACGATCTTCCACGCATTAGTTTAACTGAATTGCGAAAATAATTTTACTTGTAATATTTAGCAAGTAATTTGCCAGATGCCTTAATTGAATAATAAGAGTGACCATTTATAAATGCACCAAAAGTATTATTGATAATATTTCTCTACGACTGAAGCGTAGAAAACCGATCGGTGTAAAAGATAAAAATCCACGAAAAATGAATTCACATTCAGTCACTCATGAAATCTCTTAAAGAGATCCGTCTTCAAGGTGAAAACCCCAAAATAAAATTGCACGTGCGACAGATGATTAAATATTGGGGTTGTGGAACAACCAATTCATACATTGATAAGGAATTGGTTTATGCTAATATTGAATTAGCAATGAAATTTACGGGAGAAATTTATAATCAAACCTCATAGTCGTCGACGACATATTTGCCTCTTTAATTGCTATATCTGGATCCAGTACTTAAGTCATCAGCAGAGTGTCAGAAACACTCAGACTAGGTAAAAAATAAAATAAGCAATTGAGGTTGAGTTTGAATTGGAAATATTTGTTTGTTAATGATCAAATATATTCTCCCATTATAGGTAATATAATGTTCTGCTAACTAATATATCTGGCAGTAACTTTATGTCATGACGGTATATTTATGGGTCGTTGGACATTAATATTGATATGAAAATCCTTGGTGGATTTAAAAAATGAATTAATATGACAATCGCAACATGCATATGGTTAAGGTCGTTAACATTCATATTGAATGTAGTATGATCAGTTGAGTAGATTCTATTGAGAAAAGAATATATAAGTAATGCATGGTTAATGTCATAAATTTTAAGGAATTACGATGCATGATAGTGGAAATATATGCATGCAAATTTCGATTATATTACTTCCCCCATTATTTAGCTGATTACAGTGTTGATTGTGTTGCATGTGTTGCACAAGTGAGTAGTGGAAATGGCACTTATTAGCCTTTACATTTGACTATCCAATAAACTCTAAAAGGGAGTGATATGAAAATGTACGCTCTAGTGACAATCTAATAGATTTGTTTACTAAGATTATTCCTACATCGCTTTTGGATAATTGTTTATAATAATGGAATGCGTACATTTGAAATATTGTTGTCGTCAAGAAGAGCGACAACTTCAAAACTTTTGTGTGGATTTGGTCTTAAAACCAATGATTGTACTCTTTTTCCCTTTAACCAAGTTTTTCCCAAAGGGTTTTCTTAGTTAAATGTTTTTAATGAGACAGTCATTGCAACACATAGAAACGCATATGACATGAACTATTTACCTTGTCTAGTTTTTTTCCCACTGGGTTTTTCTAGCAAAGTTAATAGTACATGACATATAAGTTATGCAACTACGATCGAGACAATCAATTCTACCATTTATTCATTGAGACATTGTCTAGGTGAGAATGAAAATCATTTAACTGCACTATATGAAGACAATGCAACTTGCATATCTCAATTGAATTGGGCTATATTAATGGGGATAGAACAAAACATATTTCACCCAAGTTCTTCTTTACTCATGATTTGCAAAAGAATGAGGAGATCGATGTACAACAGATCCGGTCAACCGATAATTATTTATCAAGACATTGTCGACTGCAACTTTCGAAAGATCAGTGAAGGGCATTGGGATGCAGCAATTGAAATATCTAAATTGACGCTTGGTTCAGGGGGAGTAAATCAAACAGATAAATATGTACTCTTTTTCCTTAACTAAGATTTGTTTCCCACTGGGTCTTCTCTTAGTAAGGTTTTAATGAGGCATATCATATCTGTTGTATGTTTAAATAATAGATATTCAAGGGGGAGTGTTATGAAATAATATCATTGATGGATTATCTATTATTCTGAATGATTTACGTAGATTTGAGATGAATTCAGATTATTGTGTTCACATTGTAACATCTACTATAAATACCCTCTTATACTATTGGAATAAGACACAAGCAATTTTCTTTTCTTCTATACTTGTATTTCCTCTTGTTCTTCCTCCATTATCTTTTTAGTTTTATAACACAGTGCGGTTTATTAAATCTGAAAATTTCAAAGCATTTTTGGTATCTGGTGCAAGTATTCTTGACATTTTTGTGTAATTTTGTCTTTTTCCTTAGTATATGACTGAGTTACGCAGTTTATTTTATTTTTTATTATTTTGTTAATATAAATTCACAACTATTGAATTATGCATTATGTGGTGTTGTAAATTGCTTTAATTAGGAGATTGTATTGATTTTAACAATGTATTTGAATTTCCTTAATTAGAAGATTGTATTTAACAATTTCTTTAAAACAATCTTGATCAATATCCCTCAAAAAAACAAAAAAAATAAAAATCTTGATCAATCATTACAAACTTCCCCAATATAGATTGATACGACTAATTAATGGCATTTCAATCAAAAAGAATATTTCGTAGAATCATTTTCAACTCCTCAAATTTGGTTCATTGCTGCTCTAATATAGGAATGTCTCCATGCGACTCCCTATATATACAGTCTCCCTTTATCTTACACTTCCTCACTCCATTTCCTTCTCTCTTTCTCTCACGAGAAAGAAAAAAGAAAAAAAGAAAAAAATATAAAATGAAAACCCTATGCGTGTTTGCCGTTTTCTTTATCTTTTACACAAGTGAATCAATTGCTTCTCCCACTATGTATAATGTGATGGCTTTTGGAGCTAACCCTAGCGGCTCAATCGATTCAACCGCCGCATTCTTGAAGGCATGGGGTGCTGCATGTGGCTCCACTGCTTCATCCAATGTATACGTACCTCAGGGGAGATTCTTGATTCAGCAAACGTCTTTCCGGGGTCCATGTAGTAATCAAGCAACTAATTTCGTAATCGATGGTGTTCTGTTGGCGCCCTCGGATTATAGAGTGATGGGAAATTCTGATCACTGGATTTCATTTGAATATGTTAATGGAGTTTCGATTAATGGAGGGATTCTTGATGGTCAAGGTACCGGCCTCTGGGCTTGTAAGAGTTCTGGTCGGAATTGCCCTGTTGGTGCTACGGTAAGCCTTTTATATATTCAATAATCGATCGGTAAAGGTTCGTAACGCCGTATCCTTACCCTTCTACTTATACCAAAATAAGTAGAGGAAACCCTACTTATGTTCACATGATTGGGAAAGGGGTGAGGTAATGGTGGAAAAAATGAAAAAAAAAAAATATTATTACAATTTCATAACATTTCATATTCGGCATATATACGACAAATACAATATCCTATATATAATTGGCTCGTATGAATATAACATATATGAATTGCAAGGTTTTTTTTTTTTATTTTATTTTTTTTTATTGTCAAATGTCCAAAAATCGATTCTTTTTAACAACAATCGTGAGAGGAGAGATTACAGTTATGTATGATCATTTCGAATTAATTGAACAAAAATAAATGGGGGAATGAGGGAGAAGGACGAAATATTTTATCAATTGAGTAGAAGGACGATTTTTGAAACTTTTGCGTAAAAGACAAAACTATTTATTCATTGTCAAGAAATTCACTTGTGTTCGAAATTCATTGTTTAAATTCATGCCGAAATTCATTTGTTTAAATTCACTAATTTTCAAAATTCATCATTTAAGATTCACCGATTTTGGGATTCATTTGTCAAAATTCACCGCATCGAAATTCATCGATTTGGGATTCACTTTGGGAGATTCACCGATTTTGGGATTATTTGTTTGTCTTCTCCATTATAAAAATTATGCAATTGTTGTTCTCCCATATAAAAAATATGTAAATTGTCCTATTACTTAAAAATATTAGATTGTGTCTTATCCCTAATTTTCCAAAAATAAATTGTGTCTTCAAACTTTATTTCTTTTTTTTTTCTTCCGAAAAACCTTAAACATTTATTTCTGCTAGGTGTTGTAAATATAAATTTTTGACATTAAAGCAATAATCGCGTACAGCGTTCACTAAGGGCAGACCATTCCAAAAATTATTTTATTTATTTTTCCACTCATGTTTATTACTGTCACCATATGTGATGAAATGAAAACTATATTTTTGGAATGTGATAAAAGGAAACTATATTATTTACGATTTGTTATATTTCCCTATACTATTTAACCCTAAATATTTTATTCAATTCCCGGCCCCTCCGAAGTATATTTATTAAAGCTACTAACCAATTGCACTAAGTGTATCATTTCACTAGTAATTGTCTGAAATAATATACATACACAGTTTTAATATATATTATTAGAGGGGTATATTAGTAATTTTCTTGGAAATTTTGAATAGAGTCCGTGCACCCGGGTAAGGACATTCTTATCAGAGGCCCCAAATTTTATCCCTAAAATAATATAAAATAATACATATTCCTATTTTACAATATCTCAATTCAAAAACCTCCACAACAGCATCCCTATCTTATCCCTATAACATTTCAAATAATATTAAATAATACATATTCTACCTCACAACCCTATTTATACACATTAAATATTTTCTATTTTACTCCAGCAGCATCCCTATCCCTATAATTTTTAATAATTAAATATGTTTAGGGCGTGAATAGTATATCCCCACAAGTAGGGATGTACTGTTCATATCACTAAAAATAAATAGGGATAGAGACTCTGCTGTGGAAACTATTTTGGGGTTTTTTTATCTTCATTTTAGGGATAGGGCACCATATATGGCTTCTGCTACGAATGCCCTAATAACAGCTTATTAGACACATCAGCGTCGTCGAATTTTTTTTTGTTTTTGTTTTTGCTTTTGTTTTTGGTTAGTTATCTCAAATTAGTTGTTAATGAAATTGCACAATTAAAATATTGTCATATTTAAGCCAAATTATTTAGAACCACATGGTTTCATCTAGGGGTGTAAACGATCCGAGCGGCTCGCGAGCCGCTCGATGCTCAGCTCGTTAAATGCTCGCTCGGATCTGATTTTAACCGAAATCGAGCAGCTCATCATAATTAACGAGCCGAACTCGAGCAATTTAATGCTTGACTCGACATGCTCACGAGCCTTATCGAGCATTTCAATATTATTTTAAAATATATTATATTTCTTATTATTATGCTCCTGGACTAAATAATTCAAGTGCATATCTCAGCATCTTTACCATTTTTTCGAGCTTCTTGAGCTGAGCTCGAGTTTGAAAGGGCTCGATTTTTTTCTGAGCATAATCGAGCCGAACTCTAGAATGAGTAATATGTTATCGAATCGATCTCGAGCAATTTTTTCATGCTCGAGCTATCTCGAGCCAAGTTCGAGCTTCAGTATTTTAAGGGGTCGCTCGACTAGGATCGGATCGTTTACACCCCTAGTTTCATCTGACCAATTATGAGAGGTCCAGAAAACTGACGTACAATTAAATCTCGATAAATGAATATCTTCGGGGCAAAAAAAAATTCGTTAAATGAATAACCTCAGGACCAGAAAAAAAAAAATCGTTTATGAGATTATTCATTTATCGAATATTATTTTAAACCCTTTTTGTCTAAGTCGGGACCGTACAAAATTATTCATTTGGTGAGGTTATTCATGTATCGAATATTCATTTATCGAGGTTTAACTGTATTTTGATGGCTAAATTGCATATGCAGTTCTGAAATAGTTTACAAATGTTTATTTTTGCAGTCATTAAAAGTTATCAACTCAGACAACGTTTTCATCACTGGCCTAACTTCTCTGGACAGCCAAGTGTTTCATATTGTAATTTATGGAAGCAATAATGTGAAGTTACAAGCAATAAAAGTTAGGGCTCCAGGTAATAGCCCTAATACTGATGGAATACATGTACAATCTTCGTCTCAAGTTACCATTTTAAACTCAAGGATCAGCACCGGAGATGATTGCATATCCATCGGCCCTGCCACTAACAACCTCTTCATAGAAAATGTTGTTTGCGGTCCTGGCCACGGCATCAGGTTTGCAGAATTTTATTTTCTCCGCCTGAAAATTAACTATCAATGCGTACGTTTACAGAATTTCATAATTTTAGTAAATTTACTGATTACATTTGTACTTTTTCGGTGTTTTGTTTGGCCGGGGTGTAGTATTGGAAGTCTTGGAAGATCTTCACAGGAAAATGGAGTCCAAAATGTGACGGTTTCGATGTCTACATTCATGAACACAGAAAATGGTGTTAGGATAAAAACTTGGGCTACTCCATTTGATAGTTTTGTGAAAGGAGTAATATTCCAGCACGCGACAATGATTAATGTGGAAAATCCTATTGTTATAGACCAGAATTACTGCCCGAATCATGAAAATTGCCCTAATCAGGTAAGATTAATTTCCTTTCCAAAAACAAAACCCTTAAATGAAAAAAAAAGAAACTCGTTTTACTGATTTTATACTTTCCATTGTTTTGGCAGGCTTCTGGAGTAAAAATAAGCGATATAACTTATCAAGACATTCATGGATCATCGGCAAAAGAAGTAGCGGTGCAATTTCATTGCAGTGCTAGGAATCCATGCACCGGGATCAAATTACAAGACGTGGTTCTTTCTTACGGTAATCAGTTACCCAAATCATCTTGTTCTTATGCAAGTGGAACAACAACGGGTCGGCTTCAGCCATCAAGCTGTTTGTATTAGTCCTTATATATATATATATATATATATATATATATATATATATATATATATATATATATATATATATATGCAGAAGCTGATCGAAAAAAAGGCGAATATTTTAGTCGTTGCTTTATATTTGATCAATTAAATCTAGAGCTGAGATTTAGAAGGCTTGATGTTTACTATGTTAATGTTTTTGTTGGACAACGTAGCTATGTGGTTTTTGGTTCCAAATTGTGGAAGTGTAGTGTCCTGTTGGGATTTATTTTCTCTTGCTGTTTTTCATAAAATTTATCTTTTCCCTTAACAAAAATACGAACAAGTTATATTTCCCCAGGCTTTTTGTCAAATGGCATTTATAATGCTTGTTCACTTGTTGATAAAAAATCTATTATCATTCATGGTATTCTATACTACTTCGAGAAGATATTGGTGCACGTAGCTATTCAATGCCTCAGTTTCTAAATGCGCGGGATAATTACTGGTAGCACACTTTCCGCTATTTTTGTTGAAGTTAGAAGTCATGGCATGGAGATCAAGTTGATGTTCATATGTTCTAAGTCATAAAACTGAAAACTCATTCAGGCATTACGTCGAACACTTGTATAGAAAAGAAGTTAAGTTAGTTGAGTGATCAATTGGACGGTTGTAACAGTCATAACTGTCAATTGAGAGCTTGGAGAGTCTGTATATATAGTCAATTACAGCTAGGAAACATCACAACTTGTAACAATTCATGAATTCTCAATAATAAAAAAATCCCGCTCTTTTCATAATTCATATGTTCATCTTCTTCGTTTGGCAGTTTCGGTTTTCTGCAAGTTTTCTCTTTTCATAATTCATATGTTTATCTTCTTCGTTTGGCTAGTTTCGGTTTTCTGCAAGTTTTCTTTCTTTTAATCATTTTCAACATAGTATCAGAGCACACTTATGATGTGTAATCTTCCTCCTTTGTGATTGTAGTGTGGAATCGCAATCTTGGAATTGTAGTGTGGAACTACGATTGTTTTCTTCTTTTGTTTTTCTGATTTCTTGATCCTTTCCTACTTCTTGGAAATGGCTGAAGTTGGAGATGTAGTAGTGAATCCTTATTACATTCATCCTTGGAAGAATCCCTCAGCTGTAATCGTTCAACCAGTTCTTAGAGGAGCTGAGAACTATCATTGTTGGAAGAGAGCCATATCTATGATGTTGTCAATGAAGGGAAAATTAAAGTTTGTTGATGGTTCGTTGCCTAGCTCAGTAGAAAATCACAGAAATTATGAAATCTGGTGCCAATGCAATGACATGGTGTCAAATTGGCTGGTAATGGTTGATACTTCTATTCAACAGAGTATTTTTTGGCTAACTACAGCAAGAGAAATCTGGGAAGACCTTGATCATTGGTTTGGTGTTTGAAACGCTTACAGATTGTCTAATCTCTAAGAAGAGATTTATGTTACAAAACAAGGTACCATGTATGTTACCCAGTATTGCACAAAGTTGAAAAGTTTATGGGATCAACTCTAGATTTTGAGACCTACCCCACCATGTACTTATAGAGAACATAATGAAACTGATAGGGTCATCAGATTTTTGAAAGGGTTAAATGATGTTTTCGGTAATGTAAGATCTCAGGCTTTGATGTCAAAACCTATCCCATATCTGGCTACTGTCTTCAATATGGCTTCGCAACATGAAAGCCAACTCAATTATGCAGATATAGGAGCAGATAAAACTGTTTTGAGTGTCCACACTAGTGGTTATAGACAAGATAATCAAGATCCTGTTACCCTAGCCACTCAAACTAGTGTAACTTATAGCAGATGTGGAGGTAGGGGCTCTGGTAGAGGTTTTTTCTGGTAATACAAAGAGGCCCAAGTGCACATATTGTGGTAATGAAGTGTTAGGTGTAGTGCCCGAAAGAAAATTTGTGTAATTGTTTTTAATAATGAATGACAGAATTTATCTCACCTTATTACTTGCTTTGTGCTTGTAAAGTAATACCTCGCTTTGCAAACCCTAAGTATATCTCAGTATGTAACCACTTAACTCAAAGTGTATGGATTACACGTGAGGATTGAGTTAGCGGTGATATACTTAAAGCTGTTAGTCCGTGGTGAACTTAATCGAGTTTAGGGTCTCTTGATTAAAAAACACCAATAATGCGCCTGAACACCTTAGGGTGTGATAGTCTTATCCGGACTGTCGGTAGAGGGTACCTACGTGGGGCATTTATATATGATGGCATTCATATAGGATTGGACCGATTTAATCTGTATTTCTCGGTATAATTCCGTGATCGAGGAATCTTATTAAATCATTAGATGATCATATATGGATCAACCTTAATCTCGAGGTGATCACGAGGTGCCGCTTGTCCCGGGTAGTGTTTGATGTGTTAGTTATGGTTCACTTAAATAATGTGTTCCAAGCCACTTCTCATTGGCACTATCTCCGGATGAGTGAGTAGTTACGATTTTCACAGACATGGAATCCATTCCTTCCTGCGGGAAGTAGAGAGCGATCCCCTTATTTGTTAGCCCTAAGAAAATGATCGATGGGCCCGGTTCATGTTAGACTAATTAGCTACTAGTCGGATATGTGAACTAATTGATCACTAGGGGTTAATGGTAAATAATGATAAGATATTTCGAGTCGGGTTCACGGAGACTTCCCACTCGAGAATGGACCGATCTATGGAGGGTTAATCCGTATGTAGTGATTATATCAATGGACGCTTATTCACTCTATGGGTTGAGTATAAGTATACATCTATAATCGGTAGAGTTTAGTTTCGGGTTTATGGTGGTGTAATCCCGGAATTAATAATTAATGTACTTATTCTATTCGATGAATAATTAATTATTGGAAATTTACTGGTTATAGGTCGTGGCCCCGATGTGCTTACGTAATTCGGACAATAATCTTGTTATTTGGGCCTCATTGATAATTAATTGGGTGAAATTTAATTAATTGATATGCATGGATATTATTTAGTTGAAATTTAAATAATATAATACACATAAAAGACATTTTATGTGGGCTTAGTGACCCTTAATGGTGGCGCCATATATGTCATTTAATTAGAAAGAAATTAGTTTTCTTGGATAATTATTTGACATGTGATTTATCTTTTATTTGTTAAATGATAATTCATGGAATATTAGATAATAATATGATTTATCCTAATTTGTTTGGGATAATCATTTTATTTATCTTTTATTTGGAATAAAGGATTAATGGAATAATTATCTCTTAATTATTTAATCCTTGGAGGACAAGGTTTATTCTCCTATATAAAGAGAGTTCTAAGCCTCAAAAGACTTGGCATAATTCGACCACCATATCAAAAAAGGGGAGGAAAAATTAGTTTTTCTGTATGCAGGGTTTTAGAAGAAAAACTCTAAGTTTTTCTTGGTTTTGCATATCAAGGAAGGTTAGTGTAACAAGAAGGGTGTCCACCAACCGCCGTTTGGAGAACACATCGGAAGATCTTGGCCTCTTCCGATATTGGTAACATGATCTCAACCCCACATGTAGTTGTTAAATCCTTTGATTATGTTTTATGATATGTAAATCGTGATCCGTCCATTTGCGTATAGATCTAACTAGGTTAGATCTAAGAACTGCATCCTTCATGTGGTATCGAGAGGCAGTTCCACGATTTATATAGTCATAATCGTAGTTAAACGATTTAAAGGAGTGGAATTGCATGTAGGTATTTTTTTTTATTTTTTTTATTTTTTTTATACTTATTTTATGCATTGATGTGATTAAAATTGTTATGGTTGAAGAGATGGATTGGGGTTGGCATCGTTTACCCGTTAGATCTATTGTAAACTCATATGAACGATGAAAATTCGTTCATATGAGTATAGGAAATTATGTAATTTATTTTTATTGCAATTTTAATTTCCAGAAAATAGATCTGTTTAGTAGCTGTTTAGATATTTCGTTTTTCCCGTTGATCGACCCGTTAAAAAGAAGATCCCTCCGGTCAGAATCAAGATTGGAAGTTGATGAACAATCCCACAAAATTTGGCGTCGATCAGAGTCCGTTTGGATGTCCGTTCGTTGCTGCAAAGAAGCTACTATAACAGAAAAACGCAGGATTCACAGAAACCCTACCTGTGACTGCCTCGAATTTCTGGGAGAGTTTCGACCGTTGAAACGCAAATACAACCGGTCAGATTTACAAATATGGAGTTTTGTATGTGGAATAAAAATTTCAGGTCGATCGGATTTCATCTCGATTCCCGATCGGCAGTGAGAAGTCATTGATGCGCTGCTGTAAAAGTCAGATTCAGTAGCAAGTTAGGCGGATTGCTGGAGAAGATTGACAAGTCAAAGCTCCGATCCAACCGTCCATCTTGAAGTCCGAAGAATGAAGATCAGATCTGGAAAGTTTCGTCCCGATCCGAGTTCGCTTGATATGCCAATCGTCGAAGATTCTATACAATTTGCAGATTAGGGTTTTAATTTATTTTCGAATAGATTAGTTCTGGGGTGTCAACGGTCCATCTCGGTGTTTATTTTCCGCACTAGTATACATGTGTAGATTGTATGAATAGAACCGGAAAATTGCCATGACATGCATCATATCATGAATTCCACTCCATATGCATACATGTAGAAATTAATTCGAGGAATTAGTTAGGCATGTATAAAACACGCAATTAGTTTTAATTAATTGTTTGATATTGATTAGAAACTAATTAGGGTAAAACCGAGGAACACGGGTTTTTCAATCGTCGAGGTTGGGTGATGGATTCTCGGTGAATCCCACTCTGCGAAAGCATAAGGAGTAAAATCGAAACCTCGTGGTTAAGGTGTTGGATTCTTGGTGAATTCCACCTTACCTAAGACGAGATTACGTTCTTGTTCCGTAGTGTCTACGTGAAAGTTTGATGTTTAAGGATTGGATAATCACGGGCAAACAGGTTCGAAAGTGGTTTAACCACGGTTGGGTGGTCAGCGATAGCTACGGCTCGATCGACTTCACCCTCCACGTGTGGCGTTTGCACGGGGATCTCGCAAGGCTGAGTCATCCGAAGAGCCACTACGGCTTAACGGAGCTCCCCTACCCTTGATCCGTCCGACGGCCACATATGTTCTAACGAATAGGTCGGGTGGGTTAGCCCACATAACCGACAACATTCGGGACTGTGAATTATTGTTCCTTAATGTAACATCAAGTCCAAAAGCGTGATCGAGAAACCCACCACTTTTTCAAAATATTGAGTGGGAGCGGGAGAGACGACAGCCGACCCCACGGCCTCTACTGTTGACACAAGCAACGTGAGAGAATGGTGACGCCTCGTGCCGGCTTTGATTTCGGCCCCCTAAGGAAGGCCTTCACCGCTATCAAAATTCAAGGCTTGGTCTCCGAAAGGATAGGATTTTGGGTACTCGTCGGGTCACCGACCGACCCTAAGGCGGCATACTCGGGTCTACCTAAAAATCGAGACAAGAGGTCACACTCATAAATGGTATTTTTGGTAGTACCTTGGCTGAAAAGGAAAGGTGATTGACGATCACAAATGAGATGTTCGATTCTCAATCTGATCTTCAATATTAATCGAAACCTCTTTGACCTACCCTAAGGTGGCATGAGGCATTAGATTAAAGCCTTGGAGCAGTAGGATAGACTATAAGTACTTAGTTTATGTTCCTAAAACTTTAGTAGTGTATGATTTGTATTTATTTTTCTGTCAATTTTATTTACAATCTGTTATATATATATCTCTAAGGTGCTAGATCGCTAGTGTAAAATTGACTAGTAATGACTTCGTTAAAAATGGTAAGTAACTAGAGCGTTGTATTTATTAATCTCACATGCGATTAATTTTTCGGAAGAGATATTTCTCTTGAAGCCTTCAAAACTTAAGTGACGTAAATAGGCATGTCACTTCATTTGTCACTCGTGTGAACGAGAGACAACCGTAGTTAGTTTGAAAGATGATTGGGACGATAAAATTCTTACAGTGAATTGTGTAGTGTCTACACGAGAAATTTTTCGATAGAAAAATTGGAGAATCATAAATTAAAGTGTCGCTAGTTAGACGGTATTTGGAACCGATAAACTAGTGGGAGCTTTTATATTATGTTTTTCTAATTTATTAGAAAATCTGTCCCACTGGGTAATGCTTTCACTAGACATCCCACAGTTCACGAGTAGTATCTACTCAAACGAACTGCTAGTTCAAGACTATTTCCTTTTCAGGAAAGTTAAGAATGGGAAAGAATGTCTATAAGTGTTAATCATCTCAACTAAAGTTTTGAGGCTAAAGCGGAACATTAATTAAAGAAAGTATAGGATAAGGAAAGTGATTTCAGATCACTAACCAATGAATCCTTAGCGACTTTCTTAACCGAGCAACTTGACTCGGTAGCTTAGTTCTTTGGAAGAACAAGGAAGCTGTGCATTAACGATTAATAGAGTAACAACGGGCAGTAATTTCAGCTAGAATAGTGGGAGTGATATAAGGAAATGAATTTCGGATTCTATCCTTGAATATCACAGAAAAATTTATTTTTCTGTTTTCAGATTCGTTGGAACAAATGGATTCACTTTCAACTCGATATATTGTTGCCTCAAAGAAAGTGAATTTGACATTTGTAGTACGAATCCGAGACTCGGACTTTTGTTTGATAAAGTCGAACCACTAAGAAAAGTGAATAAGTATGTGTACCACATCTAAAACTATTATAGGCAAATGGTTTCGTATTAAGATAAACGATTCTTCATAATCTATTAATTAGTGCATATATCCTAGAGATAAGACCTAACGACTGGCTAATGGTGATTCCTATTTCCCAGTCTGGGAACACTGTCTCAAAGGAACAATGACTAAGTTTCCTTTCAATCGGGAAAGGGTAATAGATTTGAAGGGGTAACATAGCTTGTTCACCATGACCTTTGGGGTCTAGTGAGAGATACAAGCTAGTGGGAGATTTTGAGTGGTGACATTTTGTCTGATAACTACTCGAAACATGATTTAGTTTATCGAAAGAATACGAGGAGGAGTCTCTGATTTTAACAGAGAATAGAGTATTCCATGCTCGAAATAGGCTATCGCATAGTCTTGGGATCGATGCTCGGCTCGCCTCCTAGTGGAATGTTTTTCCACTGAGGAAGAAACCATACACTTGCCCGATATAGTTATTAATGTGCTACAATACACTGTTAAACTCGATTAAGATAATTGGTTGTAAAATAACGGTTAACATTATTATGTAAACCGAGAAGTCTACCTAGAAGATGCTAGTGAGTTTATGGATAAAGAGTGAATTCGGTTCACACCACATCCGTAATTGCAGGCATTTAGCATTTAATGCTTGAAGGTAGGATGGGGATTTTGCGATACGTTCGATTGTGATTTGTTTGTGAAATATCTTAATGTCACGAGTGAAGGTTGGTTTTAAGATTCTTGAGATTAGAAAGTGACGGTTGGATTTATCACACCGCTTTCGAAAGAATACATAGATAACAACCTTAGAACTTGGAGTACGGTTACTACAGGTAGTTACTATATCGATTTAATCGGACCACGTCCAACATTAGTTGTTGGTGATTTCAGCGATAAATACTACTAGTTCGAATGTCAATCCACCCAAGACACGGTGGGAGTATGGTTTAACCGTTGACCCATTGTGATTTTGTGGACTTTATAATCTGCTAGGGTGATTGATAACCTATGGCTCTTTGTGGGCTGTATAGGATTCTGATTATAGAGGTTGGTTTGAAAAACCTTAACCCTGTGAATGGAGTTTTGGTACTCCAGTTTTGTTCAGTCTATTGTAGAACCACTGAGTGTCTCAGCCCAGTGAAGCAATTGGATCTACATAGAAAAGAGTCGAATGAATGGGAAAGTTTAAACTTTTCAGCGCAAAGTTGAGTGGTATAGGGGTGATTCCCTGACAAGTAGAGAGTTAACCAGACCTTGAACTCTCTCACCACTTAGTCTTGCAAGATTTCGTTAGAAAGCGGAAAATAGGGGTGATACCCTGAGACTTTCTTGCCGAAAAACGGATTCTGAATTCATTCGGAACAGAAGGGTCTTGGTTAGAACAAACGGCAAGATGACTGCCGGGGCTTATATCCTTTGTGGATTTAAGAGAACCTCTCGGTCATTTAAAGTCACATGTTTTAAAATATGTGGACTTGACCAGAATATTGATAAGTCTTTCGTAGACTGGATATCAATATTGGTAAAGTAGTAGTATTAGTGTTCATGAATGATAACACTGAAACGGTTGGAAACAACATGTGTGTGCTATCTGAAGTCGGAATCTGATAGGCCAAGATTCACTGGATGAGAGAATTGGACTATATTCTAAGAATTTGATTCGGTCAAATTCACGAGAATGAGTCATTGGATATCCCACCTATCTTATTGGATAAGATGATCATGCATATACGTATGCAACATTCATCGAGAGTAGTCCTACCCTACCTCTCAGGAATGATTCTCTAAATCTTCGGATAAAGAGAAAATGGGATAGAGTCTCTCTTGGATAACGGCAAGTCAGGTTGTCACAAGTCAATAATAGTCAAATCTCGGATTCGAGAATTGAATAGCGGTTTTAGTACATCCTCAAGTATTTTTGAAGAACGAGGAATAATGTGCTTGTATATTCGGGTGCAAACTTGAATATGGTTGACTACACTGATTCTGACTTATAGTCAGATTAAGGATGATCGTTGGGAAGATCTTGGACTCAGTGTTTAATCATTGTGATGGAGCTATAGTCTGGAAAAATCCAGAATCGCCAATTCGATTTTAGTTAATCGGATACGTATCAGCTTTCGGAGCAGCTAGAGTGGTGATATGGCTTAGGAATTTCCTTTGTGATCTGGGAGCAATTCCAGGTCTAGTGAGCCGATATCACTTCATTGTGAAAACAGTGAAGTGATAGCTTAGAAGGATCTTCTCAGTCACTAGAGGTCAAAAGCATATTGAGAGAGAGTACCGCCTGATTAGATGGACCGGCTACGTTTCGAGCCGACAACCTAACTGATCAGTGTACCAAGTCGAGAGCTTGGAGGGTACTGCATTGAGGGATATATCTCAACTATTTTTAGAGCAAGTGGGAGAGTGTTGTGAATAAGATAAGAAATGGTGTGCTCTAAAAACAATCGTTGCTTGTCATTTCGTGCAAGTGGGAGATTGTTAGGTGTAGTGCCCGAAAGACAATTTGTGTAATTGTTTTTAATAATGAATGACAGAATTTATCTCACCTTATTACTTGCTTTGTGCTTGTAAAGTAATACACTGCTGCAAACCCTAAGTATATATGTATGTAACCACTTAACTCAGTGTATGGATTACACGTGAGGATTGAGTTAGCGGTGATATACTTAAACTGTTAGTCCGTGGTGAACTTAATCAGAGTTTAGGGTCTCTTGATTAAAACACCAATAATGCGCCCAGAACACCTTAGGGTGTGATAGTCTTATCCGGACTGTCGGTAGAGGGTACCTACGTGGGGCATTTATATATGATGGCATTCATATGTTGGAAAGGTGTCCTAAACCCAATCGGGTCGGACCGGATCCGACCGGGTCGGGTCATTTACAGTCTATTTAGTTCATGTAATAACTTTATTATGATTAATAAAAGCACTTATGTTATTATATATTGTTTGTCTTCATATTATTTGTTGTATATATATAGTAACGTCCCTAGTATCGATCTGTGATAGAGAAACCATGATAGTGATCATGGTTGATGAGATCTCTAATCACTATAACAAGGTTGGTACTTAAATGTCTCTAGTCTTACATATTATCAAATGGGACATTGATAGTATAAGCGGACTAAAGACGTATTGGATGTCTTCTATCTTTTAGAAGGTAGGGATAGATCTCGTCTATCGAAGTGTAGGGACACTTGGACCGTGACGTGGGCGTGTATTAGAGAATGCGACGTTAGATCGACCCACTTACATTAAGTGTCACACTATGTGGCGGTTGTGTAATTATCCCTTTGACCGAGTCTTCATGGCATCACGGTGTGGATTGTCATGCTTTGACACTATTGAGATTTCTCCTAACCACGGGCGATCATGCGGTAGTGATTGGGTATGATATTGAAGCATCGCGGAGTATACATGATTGGTCGTCCGGGAATCGCGTATCCTATGATTGGGATTGAATATCGAAATGGCCTTCTTATAAGGAATGTCTAGCTCTCGAGAATCTTTGCAAAGTGGGAGTAAATGTGTTATTCCGAGAGAGCATGATATCCAGATTATAAGATACGATCGTCAATGTATTGACACTCGAGATACGATCGTATGGATATTATTATAGCGATAGGATTGTAAGTTACACGGTAACTGCTTCACATGAAAGGTAGTAGTCATTGCTTTTGACTCTTCCGATAATTGGGGGTCACGGTGTGTTGCTAGACGCTATCCCGTGATCGTTAGGTATGAAGGGCATTTTGGTAAATTGCACTTTGTGTCTACGGCCAACATATTCGGAAGCCTATCGGGTCACACACATATGAACATCGAGTCGGATTAAAATGCGGTTATAGATGATAACCAAATAAGGAAAGTTTATATCTACAGACTATAAAGGTTATAGTGGTAAATTAATATGGTGGTATTTATTTATTATGAATAAATAAAATACAAGATATTAATTATATACATAAATTAGATTAATTAAAGAATATTCCGGAAGCCAATTAATTGGCATATGGGGCGCCACTTTTGAGTGTACAAGATACACTTGGATTGTGCACTTTAATTAATAAGATTACCATAATATTAATATGAGATATTAATTGATTTTGAAAAATAGATTTATGGTAATAAGATAATTATAATCAATATAAGATATTGGCAAAATAAATTATAATTAAAGAGATAAATCAATCTAGAAGATTTTCTTTATTTTATTGGAAAAAGGTTTTCTTCTCCTCCACACTCAATTTGGGGCGCCACCTCCTCTATAAAAAGGAAGTGGGTGTCAAGCTCTTTTGTACAACACAATTGCAAGAGTTCATAATTCTTGTGTAAAATAGAGAGCTCTCCATAGTGAGTTTGTGAGGGAAGAAAAGGTCCGGTCTAGCAGCCGGAGTTTTTCCGATAGCAATCCAAGGAGGATTCCGGCGAGGGGTTCGTGTGGATTAGCGATAGAGGCCGGACGCGTGGACGGCTTGCGCATTGAACTACTCTCCGTTGGCGGTCAAAGCGACGATCTTGTAGATCATCTAAGGTATAACCGTCAAACTACTTAACGTGTTTATAGCATTAAACGAAGAACGATCTAGAAAAGGAAATCAAATTTTAAATTCCGCTGCGTTAAACTAGTGATTTCCTAACAGTGGTATCAGAGACAGACTTCGAGCTTAAGCAATAAGCATAATTTAAATGCGTAGTATTTAATCGATAGATGCAAGATTTAAATCACGAAACGTTAAAACAAAAAAAAAAAAAAAAAAAAAAAATAGGGTTCTTTGGGGGGTCGGCCGAGTGGTGGCGCCTCCTCCGGCGGCGGGCGGGTGGGCGGTAGCCCTAGGGTTGCCGTCCGTCGGCTATCCTCTTCCAATGGGGAGATCAACCCTTTTCGTTTGTGATATTTTATTGTGCATAGATATCTCATTTGTTTAGTTGTGTCATATGGCCAACCAATGGTTCAAATAGTTTGGACCATGGGAAACCATATGGGACATTGGCCTTTCCAAATTTTGATTTGGAATAGGCTCAGCCTTTCCAAATATTTGATTTGGAATGGCAGGCTAGCAAGCCACTTCCAAAATTTTGATTTTGGAAAGTGGCTGTGCCTAAACCAAAATTATTTGGCCTTTCCAAATATTTGATTTGGGATAAAGCTGGCCCTTTCCAAATATTTGATTTGGAATAAGCTAGTTTCAGCCACTTCAAAATTTTGATTTTGGAAAGTGGCGCGCTGAACAAAATAATTTGGCCTTTCCAAATATTTGATTTGGAGTAGGCTCAGCCCTTCCAAATATTTGATTTGGAATGAGTTTAGGCACAGCCACTTCCAAAATTTTGATTTTGGAAAGTGGCTGAGCCTAAGCTAAATTTAGTATTGAAATGAAACAAATAGGAGACTTTATAATTTTAATTTTATTTTGAATAGTTCAAATTTAATTAAAATTGAAATCGATTTAAAATTAAATGTTAATTTTAATTTTAGGTTAAGTCATATAATTAATTAAAAGTTATTTAATTATTTGACGTGATAAAATAAAGACGCATGAGTAGTAGTAGTTAAAATTAGAATTTAATCTTTTTCATAAGATAAAATTGTATGGATTAGATGTGTAGATATAATGTGATTATATGGACCCCGATTGATCATGGACTCAACCAATAGGATAGATGGGAATGTTTTCTTTATGTTGGTTTTTTGAAAAAATTCCCAGCCGTTATGAAGAACGTGACCTAGTTTACTTTTTTGCATTTATCCCATTCCTCGAGTCCCCCCTGCCGTGTGCGGCGGGTGTAATTAAATATTATGTAACAAGAATGGAGCAAGAAGTTCAAGACCAAGGAGAAATAAAGAACCCATTGGCGCACAAAGAATAAAGATCCTATTGACGGTTGCAGATATACTTAGTTTGTGACCCGCGGTTTCGTCTGGGTTTGTATTCAAACCGCACCTAGGAAAAGTCCATGATCATACCGGTTATTTTATGCGCGGAATGTTGTGTATGTTTTACTTTATATGATATCGTAGTAATATGCACATAGTAGATGAGACCATAATTAAACCAAATTAATTAAGTGAATTAATTTAAAATTATTCCCACACCAAAAATCGAGCCAAAATTGTCTCCCAATATTATAATGACGGTGAAGAGCCTTTGTTCGGATCCAACTGATCGCCCACGCCGGGAGTTGACCTACCACGGTATATCGTCATTATCGAGATATGATCGTTACGAGATCTCATGAATATTTGGGTTACGACTCGACTAAGAATCTTGCGGTGATTGGCCCACGCCAGGACCGCCTCGATTTTAGAGACAAGGGTGGCTATCACATAGAGATGTGAATTGTCAAAGAGTTGACTAGTCAACCAATGGAAATCGAATAAGATTCGATCGGTAAATAGTACCCACCTTCGAAATTGACCCGGTCGATCGGCCCACGTCGGGGATCGAGTCAACTAGATAGGATTCCATCCACTAAAGAATTAATTAAATTCTTGAAAGCCAATAGGGAATAGTTGGCTAGTGGGAGTAAAAACCTTATAAATTTCTTAGTGCAAATTTAGGTTTTTATACATGAGCTTTTACTTATTCTATCTTTTATTTATTGTTGTAGAAAATGTCAAACAAATTGAACCTTCGTTTTATCATCGATAACAAGCTTGACGAAACTAATTTTCTCGATTGGGAAAGAAACCTCAAAATCGTTTTGAGGCACGAGAAGATTGGCTATGTCTTGGACGAGGCCCTACCGGAAAAGCCCGCTGAGGGTTCGGCTGCAGATGTTGTCGAGAAGTACAACAAGCACTGTTCTGACAGTACTGATGCTACATGTATCATGCTTGCTTCTATGACACCTGAACTGCAGAAACAGCATGAGTCCATGGACGCCTACTCTATTATGGTCCACCTGAAGGAGCTTTATGCTTCTCAGTCTCGCACTGAGAGGTACGAGGTCTCGAAGGCCCTGTTTAGTTATAAGATGGCATCTGGGGACTCTTTGTGGGGTCACACGTGCTTAAAATGATCGGGTACATAGAGAGGCTTGGGAAGCTGGGCCACAAGTTGGAACGAGTTGAGTATTGACTTGATTCTCGCAATCTCTACCGACTCATTCTCGCAGCTTTGTGATGAACTATCACATGAACAAGATAGATTGCTCCTCAGCGGAGTTATTGAACATGTTGAAAATCTGCGAAGGCACTTTGTAGGGAAGGGAAAGCAAGTGTTCTTTGGTCACTTCAAGCAAGGACAAGGCAAAAGCCCGAAAAAGTCCAAGAAGGCGAAGGTCGCACTAAGCCAACGCCTAAGATAGCAAAAGACAAATCCAAGGATGCTTGCTTCCATTGCGGTGAGACCGGACATTGGAGGAGAAATCGCAAGTGGCTTCTTGAGTACCAAGAAGAAGCATTACGATGCTTCGACTTCAGTGTATATTTATGATTGAGATCAACATTACTTCTTCTAAGTCTAACCACCGGGTATTAGACATGGTTGTGGTTCTCATATTTGTCTGAATATGCAGTGCACTAAGAAGAGCTAGAGATCCGAGGAAAGGAGAGGTGGACCCACGCGTTGGAAATGGAGCAAGTGTTCTTTGCTACCGGCCGTAGGAGTTTATTTTCTTTCATTGCCCAAGTGGGCTAGTACTAGAACTCAATAATCGTTATTTTGTTCTCGCTCTTACGAAGAGCATTATTTCTATTTCTCGCATTAGATGTTGATGGATTTTCTTTTACGTTTGAGAATAAATGTTGTTCTTTTTCACGTGATGGAATCTTTTATGGTAATCGCATACTTAGCAATGGTCTTTACATATTAGATATGAATGTTGACGTACTTAATATAAATAACAAGAAAGCCAAAACAAATGACTTGAATGAATCCTACTTATGGCATTGTAGACTTGGCCATATAAATAAGAATCGCATATCCAAACTCCATAAAGATGGAATGTTGGATCAATTCGATTACTGAATCATTTGATACATGCGAAGCTTGTTTACTTGGCAAGATGACAAAGTCACCTTTTAGTGGCAAAAGGATAAGATCCAATGAATTGCTTGAGCTTATACATACGATGATGTGTGTGGCCCAATGTCAATTCAAGCCAAAGGAGGATACTCTTATTTTATCACTTTCACCGATGACCATTCTCGCTATGGTTATATATACTTAATGAAGTATAAATCAAGCCTTGAAAAGTTCAAAGAATTCAGAAGTGAAGTGGAGAAACAACTAGGTAAGGAAATCAAAACACTTCGATCCGATCGAGGCGGAGAATACCTAGATGGAGAGTTTCAAGATTATTTGAAGGAGAATGGGATTCTACCTAAATGGACTCCTCCCGAACGCCACGGATGAATGGCGTGTTCGAGAGGAGGAACCGCACCTTGTTAGACATGGTGCGATCCATGATGAGCTATGCAGCTTCTTCCAAAATCGTTTTTGGGGTATGCTCTAGAAACCGCATCCTATACACTCGAACCGAGTTCCATCAAAGACGGTTGATTCTACACCATACGAGGTATGGGCCAAGAAGAAACCAAATCGCATATCTTAAACCTTGGGGTTGTCCAAATTTATGTGAAGCGGATGATGCCCGACAAATTAGAGGCCGATCCGACAAATGTCTGTTTGTGGGATATCCTAGAGAAACTAGAGGATACCAATTTTACCACCCCGAGGAACAAAAGGTGTTTGTTGCCGGGGATCGCCACTTCTCGGAGAAAGAGTTTATTCTCGGATAGGGTCGGTGGGAGTAAGATTGATCTTGAAGAAATTCGAGAACCACTTACGGATAACAAATCCGTTGATGGAAGTAGAGGAGACACCACATACAAATGTGGCGCCACCTCTACCGTAGACACAATAACACCTCGAAGATCCACCGAGGAACGCCGTGGACCCGATAGGTACACCGGGCGTGTATCTCATGGAAGATGAGGACCCTAGAACTTATGAGGAGGTGCTATTAAGGCACGACAAAGAGAAATGGCTTGAGGCCATGAATTTCGAGATGGAATCCATGAAGGACAACCAAGTTTGGAACTTAGTTGATCCGCTGAGGAATAGTTCCCATAGGGTGTAAATGGGTCTTTAAGAGAAAGACCGACATGGACGGTAACGTGACCACCTACAAGGCTAGGTTGGTGGCAAAAGGTTATAAGCAAAGACAAGGAGTTGACTATGATGAAACCTTCTCGCCTGTTGCCATGTTAAAATCCATTAGAATTTTGCTTGCTATTGCAGCATACCATGATTACGAAATCGCAGATGGATGTGAAAACAAAGCTTTCCTTAACGGGAACCTCATGCGAGGAAGTGTATATGACATGACTGAGGTTTCACAACCAATGACGCCAGGATGGTGTGTAAACTGCAAAGATCCATTTATGGATTAAAGCAAGCTTCTCGGAGTTGGAATCTTCGCTTTGATGAGATAATCAAACAGTTTGATTTCATCAAGAACGAAGATGAGCCCGTGTTTACAAGAAGGTTAGTGGGAGTGCCATTGTGTTTCTAGTGCTTTATGTGGATGACATATCGCTCATAGGGAATGATGTGCCTATGTTACAATCAGTCAAAGCTTGGTTATCCAAGAACTTCTCTATGAAGGACTTGGGTGAGGCAAACCTATATTCTCGGGAATAAAGATCTATAGAGATAGATCTAAAAGGTTGCTTGGTCTGTCACAATCCACCTACATAGACAAGATCTTTGAAGAGATTCAGCATGGAGCGATCCAAGAAAGGATTGTCGCCCATGTCACATGGGGTCTACTGCCCAAGGAATGAGTCCTAAGACAGAGAGGAGGAAAGGGCACAAATGAGTAAAGTCCCTTATGCTTCGGCAATCGGGTCTATCATGTATGCCATGTTATGCACAAGACCAGACGCCTCGCACCTCTTAGTATGACTAGTAGGTATCAAACCAATCCAGGTGATGGTCACTGGATTCTTTGTCAAGAATATCCTTAAGTACTTGAGACGCACTTCAGGATATGTTCCTGGTTTTGGGAATGATGATTTAGTATTACGAGGTTACATGATGCCGTTTCAAACTGACAAGGATGACTTTAAGTCACAATCTGGATTTGTTTTCACGCTTAACGGCGGAGCAGTGAGCTGGAAGAGTTCCAAGCAGGAGACTACTGCAGATTCTACAACGGAAGCCGAATACATAGCAGCCTCGGAGGCGGCAAAGGAAGCAGTTTGGATGAAGAAGTTCATTACACTGAACTTGGTGTGGTTTCTTCCATTGAAGGTCCAGTGCCTCTGTACTGTGATAATAATGGAGCGATATCTCAGTCAAAGGAACCAAGGTCTCATCAGAAGTCCAAACATGTGCTACGGCGCTATCACTTGATTAGAGAGATAGTAGATAGAGAGAGATGTAAAGATAGAGAAAGTCCACACGGATGATAACATAGCTGATCCGTTAACCAAGGCATTGTCTCAAGCTAAGCATGAGAAACATGTTCACTTGCACGGGCTTAGGCATATGGGTGATTGGCTTTAGGCCAAGTGGGAGATTGTTGGAAAGGTGTCCTAAACCCAATCGGGTCGGACCGGATCCGACCGGTCGGGTCATTTACTGATCTATTTAGTTCATGTAATAACTTTATTATGATTAATAAAAGCACTTATGTTATTATATATTGTTTGTCTTCATATTATTTGTTGTATATATATAGTAACGCCCCTAGTATCGATCTCGTGATAGAGAAACCATGATAGTGATCATGGTTGATGAGATCTCTAATCACTATAACAAGGTTGGTACTTAAATGTCTCTAGTCTTACATATTATCAAATGGGACATTGATAGTATAAGCGGACTAGCACGTATTGGATGTCTTCTATCTTTTAGAAGGTAGGATAGATCTCGCTCTATCGAAGTGTAGGGACACTTGGACCGCATGCGTGGGCGTGTATTAGAGAATGCGACGTTAGGACCCGACCCACTTACATTAAGTGTCACACTATGTGGCGGTTGTGTAATTATCCCTTTGACCGAGTCTTCATGGCATCACGGTGTGGATTGTCATGCTTTGACACTATTGAGATTTCTCCTAACCACGGGGCGATCATGCGGTAGTGATTGGGTATGATATTGAAGCATGCGGAGTATACATGATTGGTCGTCCGGGAATCGCGTATCCTATGATTGGGATTGAATATCCGAAATGGCCTTCTTATAAGGAATGTCTAGCTCTCGAGAATCTTTGCAAAGTGGGAGTAAATGTGTTATTCGAGAGAGCATGATATCCAGATTATAAGATACGATCGTCAATGTATTGACACTCGAGATACGATCGTATGGATATTATTATAGCGATAGGATTGTAAGTTACACGGTAATCGCTTCACATGAAAGGTAGTAGTCATTGCTTTTGACTCTTCCGATAATTGGGGTCACGGTGTGTTGCTAGACGCTATCCCGTGATCGTTAGGTATGAAGGGCATTTTGGTAAATTGCACTTTGTGTCTACGGCCAACATATTCGGAAGCCTATCGGGTCACACACATATGAACATCGAGTCGGATTAAAATGCGGTTATAGATGATAACCAAATAAGGAAAGTTTATCTCAGACTATAAAGGTTATAGTGGTAAATTAATATGGTGGTATTTATTTATTATGAATAAATAAAATACAAGATATTAATTATATACATAAATTAGATTAATTAAAGAATATTCCGAAGCCAATTAATTGGCATATGGGCGCCACTTTTGAGTGTACAAGATACACTTGGATTGTGCACTTTAATGAATAAGATTACCATAATATTAATATGAGATATTAATTGATTTTGAAAAATAGATTTATGGTAATAAGATAATTATAATCAATATAAGATATTGGCAAAATAAATTATAATTAAAGAGATAAATCAATCTAGAAGATTTTCTTTATTTTATTGGAAAAAGGTTTTCTTCTCCTCCACACTCAATTTGGGGCGCCACCTCCTCTATAAAAAGGAAGTGGGTGTCAAGCTTTTTGTACAACACAATTGCAAGAGTTCATAATTCTTGTGTAAAATAAAGAGCTCTCCATAGTGAGTTTGTGAGGAAGAAAAGGTCCGGTCCAAGCGCCGGAGTTTTTCCGATAGCAATCAAGGAGGATTCGCGAGGGTTCGTGTGGATTAGCGATAGAGGCCGGACGCGTGGGCGGCTTGCGCGATTGAACTACTCTCCGTTGGCGGTCAAAGCGACGATCTTGTAGATCATCTAAGGTATAACCGTCAAACTACTTAACGTGTTTATTGCATTAAACGAAGAACGATCTAGAAAAGGAAATCAAATTTTAAATTCCGCTGCGTTAAACTAGTGATTTCCTAACATCATATAGGACTGGACCGATTTAATCTGTATTTCTCGGTATAATTCCGTGATCGAGGAATCTTATTAAATCATTAGATGATCATATATGGATCAACCTTAATCCCGAGGTGATCACAGGTGTCGCTTGTCCCGGGGTAGTGTTTGATGTGTTAGTAACGGTTCACTTAAATAATGTGTTCCAAGCCACTTCTCATTGGCACTATCTCCAGATGAGTGAGTAGTTCTGATTTTCACAGACATGGAATCCATTCCTTCCTGCGGGAAGTAGAGAGACAGTTCCCTTATTTGTTAGCCCTAAGAAAATGATCGATGGGCCCAGTTCATGTTAGACTAATTAGCTACTAGTCAGATATGTGAACTAATTGATCACTAGGGGATTAATGGTAAATAAGGATAAGATATTCTGAGTCGGGTTCACGGAGACTTCCCACCGAGAATGGACGATCTATGGAGGGTTAATCCGTATGTAGTGATTATATCAATGGACGCTTATTCACTCTACATGGGTTGAGTATAAGTATACATCTATAATCGGTAGAGTTCGGGCCGGGTTTATGGTGGCGTAATCCCGGAATTAATAATTAATGTACTTATTCTGTTCGATGAATAATTAATTATTGGAGCTACTGGTTATAGGTCCATGGTCCCCGATGTGGCTTCTGTAATTCGGACAATAATCTTGTTATTTGGGCCTCAGTGATAATTAATTGGCTGGGCTAATTAATTGATATGCATGGATATTATTTAGTTGGGCTAAATAATATAATACACATAAAAGACATTTTATGTGGGCTTAGTGACCCTTAATGGTGGCGCCATATATGTCATTTAATTAGAAAGAAATTAGTTTTCTTGGATAATTATTTGACATGTGATCTATCTTTTATTTGTTAAATGATAATTCATGGAATATTAGATGATAATATGATTTATCCTAATTTGTTTGGGATAATCATTTTATTTATCTTTTATTTGGAATAAAGGATTAATGGAATAATTATCTCTTAATTATTTAATCCTTGGAGGACAATGTTTACTCTCCTATATAAAGAGAGTTCTCCCAAGCCTCAAAAGACTTGGCATAATTCGACCACCATATCAAAAAGGGAGAGGAAAAATTAGTTTTCTCTTGTCTAGGGTTTTAGAAGAAGAAAAACTCTAAGTTTTTCTTGGTTTTGCATATCAAGGAAGGTTCGTGTAACAAGAAGGGTGTCCACCAACCGCCGTTTGGAGAACACATCGGAAGATCTTGGCTTCTCTTCCTAATATTGGTAACATGATCTCAACCCCCTTGTAGTTGTTAAATCCTTTGATTATGTTTTATGATATGTAAATCGTGATCCGTCCGCTGCATATAGATCTAACTAGGTTAGATCTAAGAACCTGCATCCTTCAGGTCATACCATTGAAAAAATTCTACAAGAAGTATGGTTATCCTATTGGTTCAAAAGGCAGGGGAATAGGCCAGATTCAAGCTAATCATGTCAGTCTAGATCAAGGCTTCAAGCCTACTACAGAAACTTCAGTTGATACAAATTTTGATACACAGAAGGCTCAAGTGGTTCAGTCCAGTTCAAACACCATGTCTAGATCCCAATATAAGCACATTTTGGATATGCTAAGGAGTGTACAAATCACAGATTCATCTGAACCTAGCCAAGCAGTGGCACTTACTGCAAATGTTCATAACAATGCTGCATCAGGTACTATCTATAATTTGATAGTAGACTTAGGTGCCACTAATCATGTCATTTACTCTCTATCTTTAATGATTAATGCTAAGCCTATAGCTGGTCTTACAGTTACTTTACATAGTGGCACACACACTCAAGTATCACACATAGGACAAGTGAGAACCAACAAGGACCTAATGATAGATCATGTTCTTTGTGTTCCTTACTTCACCTATAATCTTATGTCTATTAGAAGACTAGTTCACAATAACAGATCTATGTATTGTGCTTCAAGCTCATTATGTTTCTTTGAGATATCAGCTTCTATATTCTTCATGCTTTCCAGTTTTGAGGTTAGGCTTACATTGTCATGTTCTAGCTCTTTAATTCTCTTCTTCATCATCTCAGCATTTGCTTCATCTGTCTTTCATTTTGCCTGTAAATATATTTAAAAAACAAAGAATATTTAGTAAATCAAGTTGCATGTTAGTATGACATCAGTTGATGCAATGACATCACCTGATGTAGTGACATCAGCTGATTCAGATACATAAGCTGATTCAGTGACATAAGTTGATGCAGTCAGAATTATAGTTTTTTGTAGTAGTCATTACCATATCTTCCTTGAGTTCTTCAATTTTATTCTTGGCATCTTGTGATTCTTTTGACAAGAAGATGTTTTGCACTTTAAGTTCTTGAATTCCATCATGTATATCCTGCACCGATTGTAGTGATAGCAAAATACTTAACCGTTAACTTTTACCGACAGAGTATCAGGTCAACGGGAGTATAGTGGTCACAAGGTCGAATACACGAGGAGTAATGTCTAAGTACCAAAGCTGATGTATAACTTAGTTCAGGTCAATAAAAGGTTGAAAGGTCTTATATTAGTGCAGAAGTAAAGATTATACTACCGGTGTTTACTTCTAGTTATTAAAAGGTATAGCCGAATTAAGATCGCACAAGCTACTTTCACCCCTAAGGAAGGACTTGACCGGGAGCCTGTCTTAACCGACCTACCTATCCAATGTAGTTTAACGACATCCACGGGTGCCAACTCCTAATTCTAGTGATTAGACTGAACAACTCGATCTAACCACCCTATGTGAAGCTAACCCACTCTCCCTTTAGAAAACCGATTATCCTAACATGATTAAGTTCTAGAGCTTCTCGAACAACGATGACAAACCTCTGTATTGGAAACGGACCTAACAACTACGCCGAATCTACGCAACGATCCTAAAACCCCTTATCCCACATCTCACCGCAAAATGCATCTATAAGTTCGATGTGTGTGATAGTGAACTAGGTGATCAATCTAATTCAAAGATGTTAAAATAAGTTTTAGGACATGGATTAATCATTTAAACATAATATTACGCACTACACAATTCCCTATCTCATCCCCCTTAGGGTTTTCGCTCGCTTTCACATAATTCGACTACACATGCAATTAGCTACTCATGATTATGCTAATGATGGAATAAAGAAAGGAAAACATGATAGAAATAATAAAAGGGAAATAATTCATTACCATAAAATAGCAGAAAATATGATCCACAATGTATGACGAAATAATTGCATCAAAAAGTTAAATCTTTTGTTTTTGAAAAGGAAATCTAAGCCATAACAAGTGTGTAGAATCGAAAGGAGTAATCTATGGAATCAAAGGATTGAAAGGTGATCAAACTACACTAAAACCGCACCTAAATCGCCTAGGAAAAGTCTAAAGACAGCCAAAGATGTATAGGGGCTGAATGAGCTGCATATTTATAGTGTAGGTCAAAAATCTGCTTCTGTCGGTCTCGAACGCCAGTTTGCCTCCTGTCAAACGCTAGTTTGCCTGGAAATCTTGATGATATTAGGGTTTCTCCTTCCATGGACGAGCGTTTGCCTCAACTTGAACGCCAGTTCATGGATCATGCCTTGAGGGAAAAACGCCATTTGTAGTGTCTGAACGCCAGTTTGGCTTGAATGAGCTTTTTGATTCGGGCTGAACCCATCCAAACGCCAGTTTGGGGGTAATTTGAACGCTAGTTTGGCTAAAAAATCAACTTTCAGTATCAATGCTACTTCTGTCAAACTCCAGTTTGGACTGGCCAAACGCTAGTTAGAGGTAGGCTTGAGTCAAACACCAGTTTGAGGTAGGGCAACCGCCAGTTTGCCTTGATTTCACTCCAAACTTGACTTTTCCTCACTTTCATGCTAATTTCGAGCCACGACCACGCTTATCATCCCAAAACATCACCTTCCGGGTTCTCGAGTCACCTAAGTCCTGCAATAACATATACGAACAAACACCATGCATAATTCCGCAAGACAAAAGTGCTCGGAAAAGAGTCAAATATCGTCAAAAAGGCGGAGTTTACTATCGATATGTTTGTTTAACTCCCCGTGCATATATCTCTCGGTATTACTCTCAAATAGGTCTATATCTACCCAAAACATGCCAATAAAGTGATAAACGGGGGTTAAACTGCACACCAAAGTACAGTAAAGTTGACTCCTATCAACCACCCCACACTTAGCCTTTGCTCGTCCTCGAGTAAATTAGGCGCTTTAAAACAGACCAGGGGATCAACTTTACGAAACATACATAGCAATCAAGACATCAAAGGAAAAAGTAAAGTAGACACTGAATGTACGCCACTTGACTCTATCTTATCACGAAAACGAAGTGTGTGTGATAAAACCTAAAGCTACACTCAAAATGATTACCAGCTTTGAATACCGGCCAAATGACTACACACAACTCATACCGGGCTAGAATCTCCACTAATCGAGGCAACCGAGGCTAAATACGGTCAAGTAGGACTTGAAGGGTTATAATGTTAAGCTCGGGACGGGGTTAATCGAAAGGAAAATTGGGACTGGAGAAAGAGAAAAACACGAGTGAACCTAATCATTGCATGTATTCTTTCTTCGAAAACATACCAAACCACACTAGAACTCCTTCGATTTTTCTGTATGCATTAACAAACAACTCCAACCTTAACACCATACAATTATTCACTCAAAACATCCTTCTTTGACTCCTTTTTCTCAACTTTATTCAAACTTTCATTTTTTTTTTTCATTTTTTCATTTTTTTTTCTTCATTTTCTTTTCATTCTTTTTTTTCCGAGAATTTTCTCGAACTAATAAGCCTCACAATAGATATCTCGAGCTCCTCCCCTTCATTATACTAGCTCATACTAACCAACTCCTCTCGAAACATGCATCATCTCCCACCTCACACTTGCTTCAGCAAGTGTGTCTAAAGTAACGACTAAGTCCACTCGTAGGGTGATCAAAGGAAATATGACCAATAATAAAGCTCAGGGTTAGGGTAATACAGGATAAGCAACCAAAAACGGCTCATTTCGGACGGTGGTCAGACCGTCCTATCAAGGCTTAGAGGGGGTACGAGGGTAAATTGTTGGGATTTTGGCTTATTTGGCTCTGGCTAGGTCAAAGAAGCGCCATGGCTCTCATCCCGTATCCGGCCTAGGTAAACCTTTCAATTTTGTCTCGAAACTAGTGGTGTAAGTTTGTATAGAAACCAAACTAAGTATAACCAAGGTCTAAGTGCATTAAAAAGGGTTCGTATCGTGACAAATTAAAATCGCGCTGCACACATCACTCGACTACTATGACATCTACCAAATCCATCGTGAGAAACATGCATATAACTCGGTGTCAAACCGTGAAAAGTTTTAAAATTATAAGCCACAAATTGACTCGAAAACGGACATTAACTAAGCATATCACAATTAACGGCACATTTATCAATCGAAACAATAAAGCTAAGTCGTATCCACCCCCACTTTGAATGAAGCACTGTCCTCAGTGTGTGAATGAGATAGAGAAGAAGACTTAGCTTGAAAACCCGGCAGAAAGGCGCTATCGAATCCCGTAACAGCCTCGAGTAAGCGCCACCCGAAGTAGATACAACCAAAGCAAAGCATGCACGGGACATGGTCCGCGTGCCAAAATATCGAAAATGGATATGGGGATAGAATAACTCTAAGGCCCTGTTACGTCAGAAAACTCGATATGCAATGTAACGCACGATAATGGATTGCTATAGATGGATAAATAACCCCTACGGGTAACGTACAGAACATCTACGCATAAAAGAAAAAACCACAGAGGCATATAATAGCGAAAAGCATCCAAAGTGCGTACAAATAAAAGCCAAGACAAGAATCAAAGTAGTTGCATGCCTTAAGGCTTACAAAACATCAAGATCAAATAGTAGTATCCACAGACTAAAAGTATCATAAACATTGGTACAAATGGAGCAAAAACAGGCTAGACAATGCCTAAACAACCCAAACACCGGGCACAGACGACATAAAGAACAGCATAAAAATAATAAAAATCACATCTGTCCGGGTGCATCATCATCACCGGCAGGAGCAGCAGCATCATCAGTAGTAGCAGCAGTAGCGGGAGCATCAGTGGTAGTTCCAGCCTCAGTCTCCTCAGTCCCCTCATCGGACGAAGACGCATCCTCCACCACAATCTGTTGGATGGCCTGCTCAATATCCTCTGAAAAACGGTAATCCATGGTGCTCGGGGCGAATGCTTGAGGGTCCTTCAGTAGTCGACCCTCACTCATCAGTAGGAGGAGAGTCAGAATATTGTCATGTGTCTGCTTCTGATCCTCCATCCAGTTCCGGAAACTGTTTGCCATACTCAACCTCATCCGAACTGAGGGAGAAAAAGAAAAAACTGGTGGTGCCTGAGTCGGGGCCAAAGATGAGCTAGGTGTTAAGGGTGATTTTATACGTTTTATAAGGATATATTTTATATCAATTTCCCCCATATTCTTATGTTTTTCATAGAAATCGAGCTTTATATTGAAATATTGAGTAAATGATGTTTTTAATAGTTAAATTGCAAAACGTAACGAATTATGTGCTTAAATTATGATTTTATATTATTTTGGAATATCGTTACGCTTTGGTATGTTTTTCCTACATTGTAGATACACATTGTTGATGGAAAAGATGATTTTTAAAGAGATAAATCCGAATCAATCAGATTTATGGAAGAATAAAGAAAATAAGGAAGAAAATCGGAGTATTAATTGAGAGATAAATCAAAAGGAATCAGATCAGCGCGGCAGAATGCAGTGGGGAACAAGTCAGACGAAAAAAAAACATTTAAAAGCGTGCATTAAAGGGCTCGGTCGGCCGAGCCATGATGACATTCGATCGACCGAGTGACGTCATTCGGTCGGTCGGATTTTCACGGATTTATCTTCTGGATCCTTCCTTATGTCGGCAAAACTCCTATATAAGCAGCAGCATTCGAGCAGAAAAAGGCATCAGATTTTACATACACCAAATATATCATAGTAGCCGCACTTCTGAGGCTTTCAAGGCCGATCACCCGAGCCTTGTGCTCGGGTGATCCGGGTTAGATTAGGATGCTTTTATTTTCGTTTGTTGATTCATGGAGATCATCCATTGTACAAACTAAGTGAGTTTATCTTTTAATTTATTCAATCCTTTGTTTATTTTCATGATCTTTGATTGGTTTTGTATCTTTCTATGCGCTTTATGATGCTATTGTGTGACTAGATCGAGAGATCGGTTGCTAATTGTTGTCTTACGTTGATGAGAGTCGTTGTTAGGCTAGATCACCATAGAAAGATAGGATCTTTAATCGTTAATTCGTGACAAATTAATTGGTTAATTATCTAGGTTGCTAGATTCTAAAATACGAGAGTTAACTTGAATCTACACCTTCGTTTTGTATGAAATTGGTCTCAACATTCGGGAGAGGAGAGATCGATAATTGAATTCACTAAGGGATTAGGAATTCATAGCTTAAGAAACGGATTCACTAAGAAATTAGGAGTATGTATCTCGTGTAAAGGTGAAACCACAATATCGAATTAAAATCATGAGATAAACTTGGATTGAAATCACTTGGTTTGTATATTGTTTGATTCCATGTATCTTTATTTTATGTTTTTCTTATTTTATATAGCTTAGATTTATTTTAGTTGTTCTATCTTCGTTTATATGTTTTTCTTTCGTTTATTTGTTTTCATGAGTAGCAATTGAGAGAGTTAATAAGATTAGATTCAACATCCCAATTCCCTGTGGATCGACCCCTTACTTATCTCGCTCTACTATCAACAACCCGGTATTCGGCCGGTTAGGAGTTAGTTTTGCATATAGGTTAGGGTTTATAAATTATTGTTTGTTTTGAATGATGCGAAATCCTCCAAACAAAATGGCGCCGTTGCCGGGGAATCGGTGTCTTGTTGAATCTAATTGAGTTAATTTCTCTATTTTGTTACGAATTTTTCGTAGATAGGTTTTTGTTTCTATCCTTTCTAGTTTCTACATTGATTCGGGGACATCTGAGGTTGAATTATCTGACTCCACGTTTTTAACGATCGAACTTTTGGATAAAAGGGATCGTTTTAGCACTCGTAAGTATTTTGGCCGTAACTTTCGGCTCGAGTATCCGTTTGGACCGCAGGACCCCAATTCGGAAAGCTCATTCCGACGCCGACGACGTGATGAACGGCCTATGGCCGTTCAATGCCGTTTTCGAGGTCAAAATCCACTGTTTTCCCTTCCATTTTGGGCTCAGAAGATTTCAACACGTTTTTCTCCCTTTTATCGTTTTCTTGTTTTCTATTTTGTTACGATTTGTTTTCTTTCAATAAAAGTAGCGTCACACAAATTGAGAGTTTTTATTTTTGCCATGTTTCGATGACCGTTGGGTTAAGAATGTGCAAAAAGTTTTTTACTCGATTTGTGAAACGTGAAGTGTAACCTAATCTGTAACCTAGTGCCCTCTGTGCTTAAATTTATCCGTGGCTGCTGTATGCGTTCTGGTTTGTTTTGAATTGATGATCCGTTTAGGGGTTCTTTGTGTTTTTTCTGCGCTTCATTTGCATTAATTCGATGTTGGACGGCGCTCAAGGTAAGTGAACGCCCGTCCAGGTCATAATACGCAGTGAACGACGTCCGGTTTGTAGGACGTTCGTCCGTTCCAAAAAGTATCAACTCTGCTCTGCTCTCAAGAACCAGACGGGCGTCTGTCTTCACTGAACGCCCGTCCGCCCAGTTTTCATTGCAGACGAGCGTCTGAACGATTGAACGCGCTTCGTCGATTCATGTTCGGTGAACGCCTGCCTGAAATAGCGGACGCCAGTCCAGGTTCCAGAATTTTTCTGAATTTGATTTTTAATGCTTTATTTGACGTGGATACTTTCATACGAGCTTCTGTGGCTGATTATTTTTACGTAGATGTTCTGAACTTGCATGTTTACATCTTTCCATCTACGAATCCATGTTAAATAATTGATTAATTTTTAGTTACATGATTCATCTATGCATGTTATAGTTATCATCGGTTCTCGTATGCTATAATCGTTTTATTGTTATTTAGTAGCTAATGTCGGTTTCCGTATGCTACATATTGTTGTGATGAATCCTGTGAGCTTTGAGACCTATGTGCTTTCTTGTTATTCTTGTAACTCATATGGGTAGCTACTGTCGGTTTTCCTTATGCTACCATGTCTTCTTATGAGTTATATCTGTTTAGTATAGCTAACTATTGGTTTTCCATAATGCTATCACCTTTGATGAGTCTTAGGGCGCATCTACACTACATGTAATGAGTAATACTGTCGTTTATCGTAAACTATCATTATTTGGTAGACGTTTATGATATACATGTCGTGTTGCAAATGAGTGGGCTAGTTTTCTTTCTTTTATTTTTCTTTTATTTTTTTGCATATCATATAGATGCATATCATTTAGTTGCATGTCATCTAGGTGTATTGTTTTTCTATTTTTTCTTTTATTTTTCTTGAGTGTAGTTACTGTCGGTTTCCGTAATACTACCTCGTTTTTTTTTAAGTATGGTTACTGTTTTTCCATATACCATCACTATTTTATTTTTCTTTATTTTTGTTTCTGCACTGGCCGTAGTCACTGTAGAGTTGTCTGAGCCAACTTTTTCACACTGAGCCTGTCAGAATTTATTTTTATTTATTTCTTTTATTAGGATTGCATATCATGTAGATTGCATTGTAGTATATTTTCATGTAGTTGCACCTAGCCTACTATTTTGTAATGTTTCATGTATATGTCCATCTTTATATGAGCTTAATTTGAAAAAATCTCTATAACTTCTTTTCCATGTGCTTTACATGTCTAATCCTTTTTCCCGTAGACTCTTTTTGCACCGATCAAGTATATGCAGGACAACTTGTGATAGCTATTCAGGCGCTTTCACGATGATATCGCTTTTCCGTGATGCTCCACGATCCACCGATCTATTCAAGCTTTCTTGGATCTGTGATGCTCCACATTTCCAAGGTTATCCAAGCAATTTTGGTTCTTCATGAGGGTCTTTCCGAATTGCCACTTGGAAATACAATCACTAAGTTATCTTCATTTTTATTTTTGTACAACTTGAGGACAAGTTGCAATCTAAGTGTGGGGAGGGTTAGGTATCTACGTTCATTTGCTTAATTAGTTATATTTCTATGAAAAGTGCTAAATTTTTAAAAAAATTTGTTTTGCCCCGAGTGAACAAATGCATATCTTTATTTGAGTTCTTATATCATTGATGCTTTATTTTGCATATTTAGTAAATTTAGATGTCTCACCCGACCCTATTTTTCACGTGCCATAGTAAATGATGAGCTATATTTTAAAGCCATGCCCATTTGATTAGAGATTTTTGATGATTATCGCATGATTCTTTGCGTACATACGAATTTTGAAAATTTTAATAGTTTGTGTTTAGAATTAAAGTATGATATACTGTGAATATCTAAGGTTTGAATGTGATAAGTAACACGTAACTTATGGCCAATGGAAAAAGTTGAGTTTATAATGAATAAGTTGTGTGTGTCGAAAGCTGGTCGATGATTTGAGTGCGGTAGGGTATACCACGTATCTCCTATACCACTATGATGACCAAAAGCTCACGACAGTCAGAAGAAGCTGCCTTATGATTGGAGTAAGGTAGGGTATATCTCGAATATCCTATTCTGCTATGACAGGGCAATAGCTCATTCTGATGTGTGTTAAAAGTGAAAGTAAGTAAATCAACTTGTATAAGAATTGGTATGAATTGAATAAAGTATAAGACTAAGTTATCGTCTATCTTATCCCCAGTATAAACTGAAAGATATGTTGTAGGGACTATCCTCTAAGTATGTCGGAAATATTTTAAATACCCTCTATCATTCTTTTCGGAATATGTATGTTTTGTGAGGTGCATGTTATAATCGTTTTTATATTTCTAATCTAAATGGGATGTTGGCTAGTTTTGCTTGAATCAATTTCAAGTGTGGATTTAGTGGAAATTTATTATGGCTATGCACACACACTTGGGTGAACCTCTAAACTATTGAATATGCTTTATGGTTGCATAAATGTTTATATGTCTCGAGTCTTGATTATGTTTTGTTTTGCTCGGGACGAGCAAAAGTTTAAGTGTGGGGGAGTTGTTAAGGGTGATTTTATACGTTTTATAAGGATATATTTTATATCAATTTCCCCCATATTCTTATGTTTTTCATAGAAATCGAGCTTTATATTGAAATATTGAGTAAATGATGTTTTTAATAGTTAAATTGCAAAACGTAACGAATTATGTGCTTAAATTATGATTTTATATTATTTTGGAATATCGTTACGCTTTGGTATGTTTTTCCTACATTGTAGATACACATTGTTGATGGAAAAGATGATTTTTAAAGAGATAAATCCGAATCAATCAGATTTATGGAAGAATAAAGAAAATAAGGAAGAAAATCGGAGTATTAATTGAGAGATAAATCAAAAGGAATCGGATCGGTGGCGCGTAATGCAATGGGGAACAAGTCGACGAAAAAACATTTAAAACGTGCATTAAAGGGCTCGATCGACCGAGCCATGACATTCGGTCGACCGAGTGACGCCATTCGGTCGGTCAATGATTTTCACGTATTTATCTTCCGGATCCTTCCTTATGTCGGCAAAACTCCTATATAAGCAGCAGCATTCGAGCAGAAAAAGGCATCGGATTTTACATACACCAAATATATCATAGTAGCCGCACTTCTGAGGCTTTCAAGGCCGATCACCCGAGCCTTGTGCTCGGGTGATCGGGTTAGATAGGATGCTTTTATTTTCGTTTGTTGATTCATGGAGATCATCCATTGTACAAACTAAGTGAGTTTATCTTTTAATTTATTCAATCCTTTGTTTATTTTCATGATCTTTGATTGGTTTTGTATCTTTCTATGCGCTTTATGATGCTATTGTGTGACTAGATCGAGAGATCGGTTGCTAATTGTTGTCTAACGTTGATGAGAGTCGTTGTTAGGCTAGATCACCATAGAAAGATAGGATCTTTAATCGTTAATTCGTGACAAATTAATTGGTTAATTATCTAGGTTTCTAGATTCTAAAATACGAGAGTTAACTTGAATCTACACCTTCGTTTTGTATGAAATTGGTCTCAACATTCGGGATAGGAGAGATCGATAATTGAATCACTAGGGGATTAGGAATTCATAGCTTGAGAAACGGATTCACTAAGAAATTAGGAGTTTGTATCTCGTGTAAAGGTGAAACCACAATATCGAATTAAAATCATGAGATAAACTTGGATTGAAATCACTTGGTTTGTATATTGTTTGATTCCATGTATCTTTATTTTATGTTTTTCTTAGTTTATATAGCTTAGATTTATTTTAGTTGTTCTATCTTCGTTTATATGTTTTTCTTTCGTTTATTTGTTTTCATGAGTAGCAATTGAGAGAGTTAATAAGATTAGATCAACATCCCAATTCCCTGTGGATCGACCCCTTACTTATCTCGCTCTACTATCAACAACCCGGTATTCGGCCGGTTAGGAGTTAGTTTTGCATATAGGTTAGGGTTTATAAATTATTGTTTGTTTTGAATGATGTGAAATCCTCCAAACACTAGGCTGTCCCGATGCCATCCGAGCTAACTGAGCTAGAGTCTTACCCTTCTCTCTTTGCAGCACTCGGGGGTTCTTAGGCTTGTGATCCTCTGTGTACTCTTGAACCTTGGCATCCCGACATAAACTGGAGATGAGATGGGGGCATATCAAGCTCCGGGTGTAAACTTTCTGATTGGTGGCCAACTCATCATAAATAGCTTGACCCACGTCCACATTGCTTAAAGTTCAGGGCATACAACATCCCAAGATCGGCGGTGTGGAAATGAGTCAAGTTCTTAGGTAGCAACCGGTTTTGGATGAACCGGCACTGCACTTTCCAATCCTCACCCCAAGACGAAGTCACCAACTGTTTCCTCACCCCGCCTTCTTCAAGGGTCCATAGAACATCCAGGCACACCAACATCCGGAGATCTTCCAACGGGTCCCCACCCGCATCTTTCCTCACATTGATCTCCTCCTTATAATCCAAACCCTCAAAAGGAGCCAAACCGTACTTTCCATTGATTGCCTTAGCACTAAACGGGACCTTCACCCCCTGAACCTTTACCATCCCTGTCTCCAAACTCGTCTCAGAAAAATTGGCGTAAAATTCATGCACCAATGTGGAATTCACCTTCGACTCCGGGGTTGTCATCAACGCCCCCCCACTTCTTATCAGTTGAGTTCTTCATAAAGTGCTTGTCTATATTATAGTCGTGGAAGGCCCTCTCTATCAACATGGAGCATTGGGAGTAGTACTTGTTATACACGTCTAGAGCCTTAGGGGATACGAAACACCTATCCAATGGGAGCGGGGGGCCGACAGTCTGTCTCATCGAGGGCCTAACAAGATCCTCTACTGGCTCACCTTCGTCAGTGTGAATCTCAGGTGCAACCCTAGGTTCTGTAACCGCTTGCTCAACCCTAGACCCCAACTCAACTGTTCTCTTTCTCACCAAAGGCTCATCATCGGTATCAGACTCCGATTCATCTCTCAACGATGCCCTAGCCTGACTCTGGGCTGCCCTAGGAGGGTTTTGTCTCTCTCTAATCTCGATCCCACGGTTGGGATTCACCGTCCTAGGGTCTACCACTTTCTTCTTCTTACCGGTCTCCCGAGCTATCTCCTTCCCATAACGTTTTTGCCCCGATGCCCCCTCTTTACGACCAGCACGCACCATAGTATCACACACTGATAACCAAACCAACCCAAAGCACAAATGAATAAAAAACAACCCGATTATCATCCAAACGGGATTTCCCAACAAACACCAACCAAACAAACCCAAAACCGACCCCAAACCGTAATGCAGACGTCCACAACCAATCAACACCAACCATAAGTCATCACCAAAGAAAAAACAGAGCAAAACAAAGAAAAATAGGCCTAATCAGTGACAGTTCATTTAAGGTTCGAGTTAAAAATCGAACCTAAAAAAATGTGAATTAAAGCACAAAAATCTTAGTGATTCTTACCAATATGCATGCTAGGATGATGATGGAGTTGATGAAACGTCCGGACGATGCACGAATCGGCCAAAAAAATGGTTTTTTTTAAACTTGAAAACCGCCCTTGGTAGGGTCTCAATCCGGCCAAAACTGGATTGTTGATGGATTTGAGTTGTTGAAATGAAAAGAAGAGGTCAAGAGGTGTTTGGGGAACTTTAAGTCGCTCCAATCGGGTTAGAAACGAAGATTCTAGGTGAAAAGTGGTGTGGGTTAGGTGGTTCTCTCAAAAAATTCATATTTGAAACAATGAAAGGTCGGGGGGGTATTTATAGGATAAGGGCAAACACCAGTTTGCCCTACAGTGAACGCTCGTTTAACTAGGCTCTTACGAACTGGACGAGCGTTTGGGACATGCCAAACACTCGTTTGGCTTATTCAGAGTCACGTACAGAGAGTAGCGATTTGATTTAACGTGCATTTGCCTAGGCAAACGCCGCTCGGGCCTCGATTTGATGGACGTGCGTTTGCGGAGGGCAAACACCCGTTTGGGGTTAGATTTATGCCAAACTCATAATTTTGATCCCTATTTGATTCTAACCTTCGTTCTAACACTTTTATTATCAAAAAACTCAGAAAATGGTGGGTTGCCTCCCACCAAGCGCCGTTGTTTTACGTCGTTGGCTCGACAGATGACTTAAACCGTGCCGGTTTGTCAAAGTTATACTACCGGCACGCACGAGGAAACGAGGATAGAGAGATGGGATGGTGGGTTGATAAAATCAGAATTGCCAAAGTTTAAACTCCATGACGAGACTCAGAAAGATTGATCAAGGCTCGGGGTCAGTTAAATGCACAACCTCGAGAGCCTCATCGAAGGGTAACTTCTCATATTTATTCAGATGAAGGCCGTTCGTGATGAACGTCCCGTGCTTTGGATGAGTTACCTCGATTGCTCCCGAGTCGAAAACTCTCAACACCTTATACGGTCCCGACCACCTCGACTTGAGTTTGCCCTGAAATAAATGAAGGCGAGTGTTATAGAGAAGAACCTCATCACCTATGTTGAAAACATGAGGTTTGATCAACTTGTCGTGAAGCATCTTGGTCTTCTGCTTATGCTTCGCCGAACAGTCATACGCTTGCAGGCGAAACTCATCTAACTCGTTCAACTGGGCCATCCTTCTTTCACCGATTAATACGTCATCCATATTTAGACTCTTAATTGCCCAGTAGGCCTTCTGTTCTACCTCTACGGGAGGGTGGCAAGCCTTGCCAAAGACAAGCATGTAGGGTGACATACCTATGGGTATCTTGAACGCAGTTCGGTGTGCCCAAAGCGCATCATCTAACTTCTTTGACCAATCCTTGAGATTCGAATTGACAGTCTTCTCCAGGATTCTCTTTATCCCACTGTTGGTTACCTCTACTTGGCCACTAGTCTGGGGATGTTAGGTGGTGCCTAACTTATGAGTCACCCCTTACTTCAGGAGCAGCTTATCAAACTCTCTGTTTGCAAAGTGACTGCCATTGTCACTGATTATCGCTCGAGGTACTCAAAACCGGGATAGAATATGTTTCTTAAGGAACCTAATGACTACATGTTTGTCATTAGTAGGCGAGGCGATTGCCTCAACCCACTTCGACACGTAATCACAGGCAACAAGAATGTACTTATTCCCAAAAGAAGAAGGATATGGTCCCATGAAGTCTAATCCCTATATATTAAAAACTTCACAAACTATTATCGGTTTCTGGGGCATCTCATTTCTCTTGGAGATCCGTCATGAGCGTTGACAGGCATCACACGTCTTTACATACGCATATGCATCTTTGAAGATAGTGGGCCAATATAAACCATTTTGCAACACCTTCAATGCTGTTCTCTCACCCGATAAGTGGCCACCGGCTTCTTTATCGTGGCAGAACGAGAGAATACTCACTATCTCGCTGTCATCAACACATCTCCTCAGGATCCCATCTGCACATAACCTAAAAAGTAGGGGATCTTCCTACACGTATCGGTTCACCTCACTATAGAACTTCTTTTTCTGGTACTCATCAAACTCGGGATCTACGAACCCACACTCGTGATAATTAACAAACGGTGCATACCACAGGTTCCTTTTTCTTCCCTCTCTGCATAAAATTTACTCTCTTAACTGGGAGCATCGTATCCACTACGAACAACTGCTCATCTCGAAAGCGGTCGTCTATCTCAACCTTTGTAAAGCATCTCTCTTCACCCGGTTCCATCCTACTCAGGTGGTCAGCTACCACATTCTCACACCCTTTTCTATTTTTAATCTCTACGTCAAATTCTTGAAGGAGCAAGATCCACCTCAACAACCGCGGTCTTGCATCCTTCTTAGCAAATAGGTATTGCAACGCAGCATGGTCTGTATGAACTATACTTTCGATCCAACTAAGTACGAACGGAACTTATCGAAAGCAAAAATGACGGCTAGAAGTTCCTTCTCAGTGGTAGCATACTTTTGTTGAGCTAGATTCAGGGTATGACTCGCATAGTAGATAGGTCGAAACATCTTGTCGACCTTCTGACCTAGGACAGCTCCTATGGTATAAACACTCGCATCACACATTACTTCAAACTCCTTGGACCAATCAGGCGCCACCAAGATAGGAGCCGAAGTAAGAAGTTTCTTAAGAGTTCTAAAAGCATCTAGACATGCCGCATCAAAAACACCGGGGGCACCCTTCGTCAACTGAAGGGTGAGAGGTCTAGCAATTTGGGAAAAACCCGGAATGAATCTACGATAGAAGCCTGCATGACCCAAGAATGACCTTAGGGTCTTCAGATTTGTAGGCATATGAAGCTTAGCTATTTCCTCTATCTTAGCTCTATCGACCTCTGTTCGGTAAAAACTAGTTTTAAATTTATAATTACCGGAACACCCCAAGTGCAAGGCTCGTAGTAAAGGTGTTACCGGGTCGTCTTAAGGGAGTCGAATGTTTATCGGATTAAGGTGTAATTATTATATCGATTATGTCACAATTTATTACCTAAAACTAAGGCTGATGTTAATTATAAAACAGAAACTAAGAACAATGGCTAAAATAGCAGAAAACAAAAAAAAACTCAATACTGGACGGGCGTTCACTCTGGGTGGACGAGCGTCCGATAACGTGCTGGAAACAGAAATATGCAGAAAACAACGATTAATAACTAAAGTTCTTAAGATAACTAATCGTAGCTAACACAATTAATACGAACGAATTGGTTTATCAAATAATTAAAAGAACGGCAAAGCAACTAAAATCCACCAATCAACCAAACAACCCCAACTAGATTGTGAGCTAAAGGTACGATTTTTAGTAATGATCAAATCACGAATTCGATTAAATCTCTTTAATCAATTTCTAGGGTTTCGTTTTCTTTCTCAAGCAGAACTAAACTAACATGCATAACATGATCATGAGATTGTCTCCAAAACTCTACTCAATTAATCATAAACAATCTCTTGAATTATAATTAATTGCATCAATTGAAATAAATCACAACTTGAATCATATTCTCATATAAAATCAATCAAAACGGTAGTTTCATCGACCTCTTGATTCAATAAAACATAAGCAATCCTTACAAAATTCAATTGATGAAAAACAGTAAATATAACTCACTAAGATATAGCATAAAATCCTCTAGTTGGTGTGGTTGTTGATTGGTTTCCCCCGTTGTCCCACCGCGAGATGTTTAGCCAACAATCATGTTGGTGATCATGATTGTTGGGATGGAATAACTCCTCTCCGTGTTTGCTCCTCGGAGTATGCGGCTGCTGTGACCTTTTTTTGAGTGAATGATATGATATCGTATGATTAGGGTTAAACACACGCTGGTATTTATAGGATTTTGAGGCGGCTAGGGTTAAGTCGGCCGGCGGACGCCCGTCCAGAAAGATAGACGACCGTCCAGTCTTCACAAAATTCATCGAATCGGGCCGAGTCTTCTTGGACGTCCGTCCTATGCAAAAATGGACGCTGGTTCGCTAATTTTGGCAAGACTCTGAATAAAAAATCTCCTCCTATACGCCCGTCTGGTACTTCAAACGCCCGTCCACTGGACGGCCTTGGACGCCAGTTCAGTCATCAATCAAATCTTGATTTTCTCATCTCTATCTTCAACCGACTTCACCTTTATCTCTTTTCCCTCGTATAAACTCGATCCTTGACACCATTTAATCCTCTTTTGAGCTCAAAAATGTATATCTACAAGGGGGTAAAAACATGCAAACTGTAGAAATATATATATATAGATAGAAAATGACTAATAAACCACATAAATAGCTCGAATTTACATTTTAATCCTTTTCATACACAACCCCTCAATATTTCAATTAAACTCATACTTTTCTATGAAAAGAAATAAAATACGAAGAACATTGTTACGGAATAAAGCGATAAAAACCATAAAATTCACCGTTAACAACTCCCCCACACTTAACGTTTGCTCGTCCCGAGCAAAGCAAAACGAAAATCAAGGCTCGGAAAAAGAACAGACATCTCAGACAATATAGCATAGATCCAATAAATCAGAAGTTCACCACTGTGTGTGTGCAAAGCCATAGAAAATTTCCACTACATCCAAACTTGAGAAACTCAAAGCAAAACTAGCTAATACCCCCTCGTAGACTAGCAATAAATGATACTCATAAGATGTACCCTACAAACGTAAAATATCCCGAAAAGAATGATCGAATATATCTAGGGCCTTTCTGAAATACTTAGAGGATAATCCCTACAGCATATCTATCAGTTTCTACTGGGGATAAGATAGACGATAACTGAGTCTTATATCCATTCATACCAATTCTTTAGTTGATTTAATTATTTCACTTTTTAAATGCACATCAAAATGAGCTATTGCCCTGTCATAGCAGAATAGGATATTCGAGATATACCCTACCTTACTCCAATCATAAGGCAGCTTCTTCTGACTGTCGTGAGCTTTTGGTCATCATAGTGGTATAGGACATACGTGGTACCCTATCGCACTCAAATCATTGACCAGCTTTCGACACACCCAATTACTTCATTATAAACTCAACTTTTTCATTTGACAATAAGTTACGTGTTACTTATCACATTCAAACCTAAGATATTCACAGTATAACATACTTTGGATCTAAATACAAACTATCATAAATCTCAAGATATACACGTAGCACTAAGCACATGACTTATAAGAAAATCAGAAACCACTAATCAAAAGGGGTATAACTTTATAAATTAGCTCATCGCTCACTATGGCTCGTGAAAAGTAGATCTCAGGTGAAACAACTAGCTTATCAAACATATGATATATAGCTTGGATGACTATAAAAATAACGAACATTGAATTGAATTGCCTACTCGGGACAAAACAAAAAAACAAAAATTTCAAAAAATTCTAGCTCATTTTGCATAGAAACATAATATAAACAAATGATAGATACACATAGCCATTCCCCTCCCCCACACCTAAATCACATTATGTCCTCAGAATGTGCAGATAAAAGAAAAGAATACTTAGCTGGCTTCCAAAAATGATTGGCCGGTTGTAGGTTGGCAGAGGTTAGGCCGTAGCATGAATGTACCGCTGCAACTCGTAGCATGAACAGACAACACGAAAAGTGACAACTGGCAAAAACCGCTCAACAATATCTGCAACACTCGACATAGCATATAATCTCGGGGTACAAGGGGTATATGAGTAAACATGTAGGCACATAAAGCATTCACAAATGGAACAGGAATAACCAACACACAAATCACCATGGTCTTATTCCTAATGCCCTAAAAACTTAACTAGAAAGTAACTTAAAAGACTAGGCTGCCTCCTAGTAGCGCTTCTTTTATGTCATTAGCTGGACACAAATTTTCAAAGTTAACCCGGATCGGGTCACTTGGGTCTGAGGCTAACCACTTCTGTGTCAGAATCAAAATGACTAGGACGGAAATGGTTTTCGCCACAACAACAAGTCAAGTGCGCGATAAGATCATGAAATTTTTCTCGCAGGCGACAATCGACTCTTTTCTTCTTGTTTTTGTTTCTCGATTCGGTGAGGTATGCTATGAGCTCGGGAGCATTGATGTAAGGATCTGCAAGGTTAGGGGTAATAATGTCATCATCCACTCCAAAGAAGTCGGATGGAATCTCTTCATAAGTAAACGACTCAACCGTTTCATTTCTCTTTTGAAAGTACAAGATTTGAGGCTTCTCCTTGGGTTGCCCAAAGTACTTCTTAATCTCGTGACCATTGACTTTGAACGGTTGATCGCCGTACCTTTTCAACGTAATGGCTCCACCAGGATGAACATCAAGAATCTCAAAGGGGCCGACCATCTAGATTTAAGCTTACCCGCCAAAAAGATGGAGCCTGGTGTTATACAGCAAAGCCATGTCTCCCACTTTGAATTCCCGATCTTTAATCTTAGCATCGTGGAGTGCCTTCGTTCTTTCCTTATCGATTCTCGAATTCTCGAGAGCGCGGAGTCGAACTCATCGAGCCTCGTTCAATTGCAATAATCTCTTTTCCCCACAAAGTTGGTCGTCGAAATTCAAGAATTTAATATCCAAGAAGCCTGCGTGCTCAAGCTCGACCGGTAAATGGCAAGCTTTGCCATAAACCATTTGAAAGGGTGACGTACCCATGGGGTCTTAAGCGCAGCGCGATAAGCCCAAAGTGCGTCATCCAACTTGAGACTCGATCGGATCTATTGGAATTTCAGTTTTCTCCAAAATCCGCTTTAGACTTCGTTGCTCACCTCAACCTGGCCTTTGGTTTGGGGTGGTATGGTGTACCAATTCTATGCTTGACACCATAGCGCTCAAGAATTTTATCCGGTGGTGCATTACGTAAATCACGAACCTTCATCACCGATAAGGGCTCGAGGACGACCAAATCTAGTAAAGATATTCTTTTGCAAAAATTTCTTTACAACTTTGTGATCATTGGTTTGGGTGGCTATGGCCTCTACCCACTTGGAAACATAGTCCACACTGGACTGAATATATTTGTTAGAGCATGATGATGGGAAAGGTCCCATAAAATCAATGCCCCAGACGTCAAAACTTCACATTCCAAGATAGGCCTCAAAGGCATCTCCATCCTATTACCGAGTCTCCCTACTCGTTGGCATCTATCACAACCTTTGCAAAAGGCTTCTTGAGATCTTTAAACAAAGTAGGCCGGTAAAAACCAGACTTGAAGGATTTTTGTGGACTGTCTTAGGTGCTCCGTAGTGCCCACCAGTGGGACCACTATGACATTGCTCCAGAATATCCAATTGTTCATGCTCCGGAACGCACCTTCTAAGCAACCCGTCCTTGCAGACTTTAAACAGATATGGATCCTCCCATACGAGATACTTTAAATCGTAAAAGAACTTCTTCCTCTCTCGACACGTCATTTCTTCTAAATGCCCACTTGCTAAATAGTAGTTGCGTAATCAGTACCACGGCCTAATTGTATCAAGCTTCATCAATTGCTCAAGAGGGAAATCGATGCCTATGTCCTGGAAATTTTGCCACCCTCATTTACTAGGCGAGACAGTGATCACCACAATATTTTCACTACCTTTCTTATCTTTGATCTCCAGGTCAAACTCTTGCAAAATTAGAATCCATCCGAGTAACCTTGGTTTTGCATCCGCTTTGTCCATGAGGTAGCGTGAGGCTGCATGGTCCTGGTCCAAACCACAACTTGAGACCCTAGAAGGTAACTTTTAAACTTGTCGATAGCAAAACGACGGCTAAGAATTCCTTCTCGATCGTGGTGTAATTGCATTGAGCCGGGTTCAAGGTGCGGCTCGCATAGTAAATGGGTCTGAACTTTTATCAATTCTCCGGCCTAAAGCGCGCACTAATGCACAGAGTTCGAGGCATCGCACATTAATTCAAAAGGCTTAGTCCAGTCAGGTGCGATTATGATAGGGGCACTTATGAGCTTATCCTTTAGGCAATTGAAAGCTTCCTTGCATTTCTCATCAAACAAGAACTCAACATCATCTTTCAGAAGGTTAGATAAGGGCTTGACGATGGTGGAAAAGTCCTGAATAAACCGCTGTAGAAGCCAACATGACCTAGAAAACCTCGTACCTCTTTCCTTTGTTTTGGCACGCCATCTTGTCAATGGCCTCTACTTTAGCCTTATCAACTGAATACCGAAGATTTGACACCTTGTGTCCCTGAACAATCCTTTCATCTACTAGAAAATGGCATTTCTCGGTTAAGCACTAAATTCTTTTCAACACGGCGTTGAAGTACCATATCTAGATTTTCCAAAATCTCATCAAAGCTATCGCCATAGATCGAGAAGTCATCCATGAAGACTTCCATACATTTCTCCACAAGTCCATCGAAATGGCCAACATGCACCATTGGAATGTTCTTTGGTGCATTGCATAACCCGAAAGGCATTCTGCGAAAAGCAAAAGTGCACGATGGACACGTAAACGTAGTCTTCTCCTGGTCATTAGGTCGATGGCTATCTGGAAGTAACCGAATATCCATCGAGGAAACAATAATACTTATGACCACTCGGCCTTTCAAGAAGCCTGGTCAATGAAAGGTAAGGAAATGGTCTTTGGCGGTGACTTCATTCAATCTGCGATAGTCAATGCTGCAGACCACAGAGCGCCACAAGGCGTAAAGCTACTTCTTCCCCCTTTTCATTATTTTCCACGGTAATACCTCCTTCTTTGGCACAACTTGGGTGGGGCTAACCCACTCACCGTCGTCGGCGATTGCATAGATGATTTCCATATCTAACCATTTTATGACTTCTTTCTTGACAACCTCCTGCATGTGCGGATTCAGCCTCCGCTGAGGTTGTCTGACTTTCTTAGCTCTTCCTCCGTTCAGATTTTATGCATGCACACATCAGGACTGATTCCTCGGATATCACCCACTTGCCATCCGAACGCGAGGATGTTCTTTTCAAGCACTTTTATCAGCAGTGCTTCTTGCTCGGGCTCGAGTTTTGAAGAGATGATCAAGGGTAACTTATCACCATCCTTAAGAAAAATGTACTTAAGGTGTTATGGAAGCGGTTTAAGCTCCAAGTCGGTAGGTGGTTGCTCAATACTGGATTTTAAGGGGCCACTTTTTCCTTATGGGCTTGAAGTGGTTGGATCAAGAATACCTCATCTTCCCGAGGTATAACCCCGTAAAGGTCTTGGATCACATCATCCATAGGAATCCTTACATCGCACTCCGCTTTCTCCTTCTTATGCTTGATCATCTTTCTCAACTCTTCTTCTTCTAGCTCCTCCGCTAGTTGTTCCCAATCATCAACCTCCCAATGAGTAGTCTCTCTCCGTAAATCCACTTCATCCCAACTACCCATCAGGCTTCCTCTTCTACAGGTTAAAGTCTTCCCGATGCGACTCTTTGAAATCATCGTTCATTCCGGGAATCTCCATGTTTCTTGTTCATTGACAGCTCGGTGTGAGCAAGTTGTGAAGACGACTCGTCGGTGACCACGGCTGTGAATGAAAGAGAAGATGGTCCACGATCGGCTTGATCTTTAATGTTTATAGCTTCGAAAACACCTATCTCTGTTAGCTCTACCGCTTCTTTAGAGTTGGCATCTTCTTCGCCCTCATAAATTGCTTCAACGAACGAGATTTCTTCAATCAAGGTTTCTCAGGACTTTTCCTCGTGTGAAGGTAACGGATGTATCATCGACTCTAAGCGTAATCGACCCTTACAGTAAATCGATGAGAGGCGGCGCAGAGGTGTCCAAAAGGTCCGGCCTAGAATTAGGGGCATCTCTTTGTCGGTGGATAGTCTAAGATAACCCGGTCAAGAGGGAAAACCAAATGTTCAACACGGAGAAGAACATTAGCAACACAACCGGTCGCCGAGCGGCTAGATCGGTCTACCATCCAAGAGAAATATAGGCGTTCCGCATTCTTTTATCTAAACCGAGCTTTTTTGCAGACGCTCAATGGCATCACATTTATGGAGGCCCCGAGTCGCATAAGACGTTTTGGAACATGTGGCCTTCAATCTCACAAGAGATCGAAGGTCTCCCGGGGTCACCTCGCTTAGTAGCAACTTTTTGTGAAACCATAGAGCAATCTTCTCTTAAAACTCTTATGCCATCCCTTGAAGCTTCTTCTTGCTTCCACAAACTTCCTTAAGATACTTAGAGCACTTGGGCATTTGACCAATACCTCGCCTAGGGGTATACTCACTTTGGTATCTCTAAGCATCCTCCTCACACCGTCATATTGTCTGTCATGACTGAGGGTATTCTCTTTCTTCTTCGGTGGATAAGGAAGGGCTTTATCATTGTTCATGGCTTGATTTTTTATAGCTTCGTCTTCCTTATCCTTCCATCCGACAAACTTTTCCTCCTCTTCTTTGTCGTGGGTAGTATGACCACGACTTTTCCTCATTTCTCTATCGTAATCATTTTCATCACCCGAAGAATCATCATTAAGCTCCTCCTCATTTGTTGCTTTCTTCTTGGTATTTAACTTCGATTGCCCCTCCCGAACTTATGGCGTCGGGAGGGGCTACTGCTTCCGACATCTTTCCGGGTCCCACTCGCTACCACTTCTTAAAGTAACCTCATTCAGCTCTTCGTTCCCATAATCCCATTGAGGTGTGATGGCGGTGCAAACATTGATATCTGCTTTAGGATTTCTTTCGGTATAACTTTGAAGTTTACCGTGGGGTCTGTTTGCTTGTTGATCTGCCATCTGGCCAACCTGTCTCTCTATTGTCTTGACACTAGTAGCCAAGGTCTTCACCATGTCTACTAGCTCATCAAACTTATGTTGAGGGACACAAGAGGTGGTTTGGTTATGAGGTTGGTTTGATTCCAACCACCTTGAGGTCTCTGGGAGTTAGGATTGTGAGATTGATTAACCACACCGGGAGGTGGTCTTTGATAACTTGAGCTGAAAGAAGGTTTGGAATTTGATGGGCCAGGTGGTGCATTGGCTTGATTAAGATTGGGACGTTGAAACCGGAATAATTTCGATTCGATTGAAGTTTCTGAAGGTTTGGTTATGATTCTCCATTAAATTCACTTCCTCATTCATCTCATTTCCCGCCTGCATTCCCAGGTAGTTCACATCTGACGGCCCTTGTTGCTGCTGCACTTGTAAATTGGCTAGCTGCTTGCTAATTACTTCCATTTGAGCAACTAACACCTTAGTCTCAGAATTGCTCGCAGCAGATTCCTTCTTATTCCCACTAACATTGGTCTTCCTTGGAGTTGACCACATGTTATTCTTTGCTATAGTTTCAGCTACCCTGTAAGCAGCGTCATCACCTCCCCCTAGGAATGATCCATGAGCAGTTGAATCTAGGAAGTCTCTATTTGGTTGAGAGACACCTCAGAGAATAACTCTAGTAGCTCATGTCTCATCAGTATCCATGGTTGGGGCACTTCCTCATCAATGATTGATCTCTCCCATGCTTTCCCACACTCTCGCCATCAAGTTGTTCAAATGTGGCTATTTCCCTTTTCATGTCCATGATTGTCCAGTGAGACAAACTTGAGCAAAGGCTCTTTTGACATCATTCCGTGCACGGAGAGAATGATGGGCTAAAGATTTAAACCAAAGGTTTGCTTCACCCTTTTAGAGCAAACGGGAAGAGTTTTAACTTGACAATCTCGTAATCAACACCAGGATAGTGGCTCGCTTCGCAGATTTGAACGAAGGTGGACAAGAAGTCATGAGGATCTTCGTCAAGCAATGCCATGAAAAGAACTATTCGGACCCAGTCCTACCACTCCATTTTTGGATCGAAGTTCGCTTGCCCCATGTCTGGAGGGCGAATAGGTCTATGCCCTTCCAGAAAGTCTTGGTCAAGATAGGGAGCATAGGGGTCTTGATTTAATTGGTTTAGCTGGTTCTGACGGAACTGTTGAAATTGATTATTTATCCCAGCTTGTTGAGTCTGTTGTTGTTGTATTGCCTGCATCTGTTGAAGGATCAGATTCATTTGAGCTTGAGGATCTGGATTTTGAACTTCGTTAGCCATAATGTCTGGATTAGGGAAGAGCTTCCTCCTGAGAATAGATCGCTCAGGCTCGGGATTAAAGATAAGAGGTCCCTTCTTACTCCTGGTTTGCATAAACCAGAAGAGCAGAACAGGAAGAAATCAACCTTAGGGTTGATGAGAACGAATGTAGAGAAGATTAGAGGGTTTAGAGGTATAGAAAGAGAGAAGAGAGAAGGGGAGAGGTGACAAGTTAGGAGACTGAACTGGCGTTCAGTATGAGTGAACGCTGGGTTCGTGGAAATTGCGGAGGCGAACGCTCGTTTGAGTTCTTCGAACTAGCGCTCGTAAGACAAATTGAAGTCGACGGGCGCTTGTAGTCCTGGACGCCCGTTCAGGAAGTTTCTAATAAATTTTAATTAAAATTTTTTTTATAAAGGAAGGCTGCTAAAATCTAAGGCAAATCTAAACTATGAAAAATAAAAGTTAACTATGAAAAATATAAATAAATAAATAAATAAAAGACAAACTATGATAAAATAAAATAAATGTACCTTTTTGATTAGCACCTATAAGAATCCGACAACCGTTACCGACTCCCCGACAACGGCGCCAAAAACTTGTTCGGTAAAAACTAGTTTTAAATTTATAATTACCGGAACACCCCAAGTGCAAGGCTCGTAGTAAAGGTGTTACCGGGTCGTCCTAAGGGAGTCGAATGTTTATCGGATTAAGGTGTAATTATTATATCGATTATGTCACAATTTATTACCTAAAACTAAGGCTGATGTTAATTATAAAACAGAAACTAAGAACAATGGCTAAAATAGTAGAAAACAGAAAAAACTCAATACTGGACGGGCGTTCACTCTGGGTGGACGAGCGTCCGATAACGTGCTGGAAACAGAAATATACAGAAAACAACGATTAATAACTAAAGTTCTTAAGATAACTAATCGTAGCTAACACAATTAATACGAACGAATTGGTTTATCAAAGATTTAAAAGAACGGCAAGGCAACTAGAATCCACCAATCAACCAACCAACCCCAACTAGATTGTGAGCTAAAGGTACGATTTTTAGTAATGATCAAATCACGAATTCGATTAAATCTCTTTAATCAATTTCTAGGGTTTCGTTTTCTTTCTCAAGCAGAACTAAACTAACATGCATAACACGATCATGAGATTGTCTCCAAAACTCTACTCAATTAATCATAAACAATCTCTTGAATTATAATTAATTGCATCAATTGAAATAAATCACAACTTGAATCATATTCTCATATAAAATCAATCAAAACGGTAGTTTCATCGACCTCTCGATTCAATAAAACATAAGCAATCCTTACAAAATTCAATTGATGAAAAACAGTAAATATAACTCACTAAGATATAGCATAAAATCCTCTAGTTGGTGTGGTTGTTGATTGGTTTCCCCCGTTGTCCCACCGCGAGATGTTTAGCCAACAATCATGTTGGTGATCATGATTGTTGGGATGGAAGAACTCCTCTCCGTGTTTGCTCCTCGGAGTATGCGTCTCTTGTGTGACCTTTTTGAGTGAATGATATGATATCGTATGATTAGGGTTAAACACACGCTGGTATTTATAGGATTTTAAGGCGGCTAGGGTTAAGTCGGCCGGCGGACGCCCGTCCAGAAAGATAGACGACCGTCCAGTCTTCACAAAATTCATCGAATCGGGCCGAGTCTTCTTGGATGTCCGTCCTATGCAAAAATGGACGCTCGTTCGCTAATTTTGGCAAGACTCTGAATCAAAAATCTCCTCCTGGACGCCCGTCTGGTACTTCAAACGCCCGTCCACTGGACGGCCTTGGACGCCAGTTCAGTCATCAATCAAATCTTGATTTTCTCATCTCTATCTTCAACCGACTTAACCTTTATCTCTTTTCCCTCGTATAAACTCGATCCTTGACACCATTTAATCCTCTTTTGAGCTCGAAAATGTATATCTACAAGGGGTAAAACATGCAAGCTGTGAGAAATATATATATAGATAGAAAATGACTAATAAACCACATAAATAGCTCGAATTTACATTTTAATCCTTTTCATACACAACCCCTCAATATTTCAATTAAACTCATACTTTTCTATGAAAAGCAATAAAATACGAAGAACATTGTTACGGAATAAAGCGATAAAAACCATAAAATTCACCGTTAACAACCTCTATTCCCTTCCCTGACACTTTATGTCCTAACACAATCCCCTCAGTGACCATGAAATGACACTTCTCCCAATTTAGAACTAGGTTTGTCTCTTCACAACGCTCAAGTACCCTATCAATATTAGACAAACACTCATCAAAAGTATCACCAAAAACGCTAAAGTCATCCATAAAGACTTCCATGAAATGCTCTATCATATCAGCAAAAATGGCAGCCATGCATCGCTGGAATGTCGCGGGTGCATTACAAAACCCAAACGACATTCTTTTGAATGCAAAGGTGCCATAAGGACACGTGAAGGTAGTCTTATCCTGGTCATGTATATCAATGTGGATCTGATAGTATCCACTAAAACCATCTAAAAAGCAATAAAATGCATGACCACTTAGATGCTCTAGCATTTGATCAATAAACGGGAGGGGGAAATGATCTTTTCTCGTTTTATCATTAAGCATCCGAAAATCAATACAAACCCTATGTCCAGTAACTAAACGAGTGGGAATGGGATCACCTTTATCATTGAGCTAGACAGTGATGCCTCATTTCTTGGGCACAACTTGCGTGGGGCTCACCCACTCACTATCGGATATCACGTAGATTATCCCTAGCTCCAGCATCTTCACCACATCTTTCCTCACCACCTCTTGCAAATGTGGGTTCAGCCATCTCTGAAATTGCCTGACCAGCTTTGCACCCTCTTCAAGGATTATTTTGTGCTTGCAGATATCAACACTAATCCTCTTGATGTCAACCACCTTCCATCCAAAGGCCTTTTTGTGTTTCTTCAGAACATGAATCAACTTAGCTTCCTGCAAAACGGTTAGTGCAGATGAAATAATAAGAGGAAGTAGTTTATCAGGTTCTAAGAATACGTACTTTAAATGATCAGGAAGTGGCTTCAGCTCAAGATTAGTCGGTGGTTCCTCGATTGACGGCTTCGGCAGCTTGCCAGTCAAACCGAGCTCCAATTTCTTGTTCCATTCCGTATGGACATAAGGAGTTGCCTCCAAATGGTATACCTGGATCCTCATTCTCGGATCATCGTCTTCCGCTGTGCTTGACTTCATCAAGCATTCTTCCATCGGTTCTTGGTATCCCTGCAGGTTAGTGTGCTCCAAAATACAAGGATAGATAGCATCAACAGAAAAACAATCACTCTTTTCATCCTCAGGATGCTTCATTGCATTATAAACATTTATGGACACACTCTCTTTCCCGACTCGTAGTATAATTTCCCCCTCTTAACGTCTATCAAGGTCTCTCCTGTATTCAAGAAAGGCCGATGACGATACGGGATTCCACCCCTCCACGTGGAATTATCTAATTAGTCCAGCTGGCGTGTGGAAAAGTCCAAGTTTGTTACCCACCTCGGGTCGAATACGAGACGTGTCAGTGAAGACCACAGCAACCAACAAATTCTGCAAGTGTCCCACCTGGAGTACCCATGTCGGTGTTATCCGAGTCGATACCCGAGTTCCGGCCCAGATTCCTAAGCCCATTATCTAGAGGGTTACTTGGGCAAGGGGCCAGGCCCAGTAAAGGGTATTTATGTCAATAGACCAAACAGCCCTAAGTAAAGGGCAGAAGAAGGACATGTGCCTATAAATACACCGCTCCAGGAACTACGTAAGGCTTGATTCCTGGACATTACACAGGATACGTGGGCAATCCAAGGTACATTCTTGGACTCAGCCATAAAATACCAAAAACACCATCTTTACTACATTTCTAGCCATTCGATCCCTTTACAGCTCATCCTTAGATTACACGTGGCCCTGTTAATCGGGTGGTGCATCATTTAGCATCATCATTTGGCGCTAGAAGGAGGGCCTTCTACCGGTGAGTTGGTAAAGATATCACAATGGCACCACCAGCAAGGAGTAAGAAACCAACGAGTAGCAAGAACCTACAGGTCGAAGAGCACACGGATATAGATCCAGCAGGGGTTCAAACCCAAGCTCAGGAAGTCCCCACTGGATCTAGACCCGCAGTTGCAGATCCCCCAAGGCCACAACTTCCCCCGCAGTTGCAAGATATGGCTGATCACTTGGCGTCTCTGGACGAAGACGCCTTGAAAAGAGTGGTGGCCTCTACGTTCATAGGTAAGGGAATTTGTAACCCCCCCTGAGGAACACCCGTCACCGGGCCGGAAGGAGATTGAGAATACCAGGGGGAAGAAGCCTGTCGATCCTCGAGAAGAGTGTGAGGACGAAGTAGAAATCAGCACAACTAAGAAGCGTCCTGGGCACGAAAAGCAACAAAGGCAAGTCGAGGATAGTATCCGTAACGAGTTCAACCGCATCGTAGGAAAAGACCAGGTCTCGGAATGGCTCGAGTCGCCTATTAGCCCCGAGATAGAGATATACACGATGCCCGAGTCCTTTAAGCCCCCGAAGATGGAGCCGTACGATGGTACTACAGACCCAAAGGACCATCTGTATCGATATATATCACTGATGAGACTGAGGAATGCTAATGATGCTATGAAGTGTCGTGCCTTCGACACCTTGCTTACGGGTCGAGCTCGGGAGTGGTTTCATAAGCTATGACCCGGGTCGATCTCAAGTTTTTTACAGTTAGGACAGAAATTCCGAGATGCTTTCATTGGGAACAAGAAATTCCACCTCAGTGCTACTCACCTCATGAACATCAAGCAAGAGAAATGAGAACCAACTATTGATTTCATGAGGCGTTTTAATCTCGAGGCTATGAAGGTGCACAATGCCAGTGATGCACTTCAAGTCAATTCATTTGTTGGAGGATTGCGTAATATGAAGCTGTACGATAAGCTTTCTAAGAAGATGCCCAACGACATGGATGAATGTGTTAACATAGTCCATGGATTTTGCCAAGGTGAAGAGACAGTGCGCATACACACCATTTCACTTGGCCTCAACTCGAGAAATGACACCCGAGGCTAGACCAAGAGTCATCCTAAGGGTCGGAACGATGAAGGAAAGTCCAATGTGTTCGATCGACTGACGGCGCCGATCACGGATCGGCTCGGAAAGAAAGGAAATTTGAAAGATTGAGATTTTATCCCTCTCAACCGATCTCGGGGGGAGGTTCTGGCTATCATGATTAAGAAGAATATCGCTCGAACACCCAAGCCGATGTCCAAAGATCCTGAGAAGAGAAAGAACACCCACAAGTACTGTGACTATCACAAGGATGTGGGGCATGACACAGAAGAGTGTTTCGACTTGAAAAGAGACATTGATGCCTGTATTCAAGAGGGTCGGCTGGATGAGGTGATCTACAGATCAGAGAAGGATGAGCCGAAGGGCCGTCGAGAGTACAAAAGAAAGAGTTATACCGGGGGGAGAGATAGGTCGCCGCGTCGAGATAATCGGAGGCATCGGGATAAGTCATCTGAGCCGAATTACAGAGAAAACCATCGAGATGATCATCAATAAGATTTGAATCAAGACCCTCACTAGGATAACCGCATCGGATATGATGTCAATACGATTGTCGTAGAACACGAGTCAGATCGACCGCGATCCAGTCGACAATCAACAGACAGATCGAGAGAATCTAAGAAACTCAGGTTCACTACGGAAGTGGGTTATGGACCCAAAGATGATATTCCAAGCTCCCACAGTCACAGTGAAGGTTTGGTAATAGAGGCAGTGATAAGCCGAGGCCGGATAAAGAGGGTCTGTGTAGACAGTGGGAGTGCACTCAACATCCTTTACTACTCAGCCTTCAAAGCCATGAAGTTGAGGGATGAAGACATTGTACCGTTGTCGACCCCTTTGTTTGGATTTACAGGTCAGGTGATCCATCCTGTCGGGTCGATAAACTTGCTAACCACTATAGGGGATGGGGAAAAGGGCCGAACGATGGAAATGACGTATGTCGTAGTTAAGGCCCCATCGGGGTACAACGCGATATTAGGTCGACCTGCTTTATACAACCTGAGGGCCATCATCTCTACCTTTCATAACAACATGAAATTTCCCACCTGGTATGGTACACATGAAGTGAAAGGAGACGTTGAGGTAGCCATGAATTGTAGTTTGGTCACAATCAAAGGGAAAGGTGTCGGACAGGTGTTAGTCGAAGAGTTAATTCCTGAAGATGAAGAAGATAAGAGCTGGGTCTCTGTCGATCCGACAGAGGAGATTCGTGTGTGGAAGGAGGAAGAGGGCCAAGGGGTACAGATCGGGAAGTGGATACCACACCCCTACATGAAAGCCTTGGTCGACTTTCTTATTGAATATCGAGACATTTTCGCTTGGAAGGCAGATGATATGCCAGGCCTATCAGCGGATATAGCCGTACATCGACTCAATGTCGACCCGAAAAAGAAGCCGATACGGCAGAAAAAGAGAATCCTCGCCCCCGAAAGGAAAGAGGCAGTAAAGAAAGAGGTTGATAAGTTGTTAGTTGCTGGAATCGTCAAGGAGGTATTCTATCCAGATTGGTTAGCCAATCCTGTGTTGGTTAAGAAGCCAGATGAAAGCTGGCGAATGTGCGTGGATTTTATAGATCTTAACAAGGCATGCCCTAAGGATTCATACCCTCTCCCAAAAATTGATCAGTTAGTCGACTCGACACTGGGTTTCGAGGTCTTCGGGTTCCTAGATGCTTACAAGGGATATTACCATATTTTCATGGACCCCCAAGACTCGGAGAAGACCGCTTTCATCACAGAGTTTGGCACATTTTGTTTCGTAACATTGCCTTTTGGTCTAAAGAATGCGGGAGCTACTTATCAGAGAGTGGTTAACAAAATTTTTGAGAAGCTGATAGGTCACAATATGGAGGTTTATGTCGATGATTTTTTGATCAAGAGCAAGTCCATGGGACAGTTTCTAGTCGACACCAGAGAAGTCTTCGAGGTGCTTCGAGCTGCGAGTATGAAGCTCAACCCAAAGAAGTGCACCTTCGGGGTTCGATCTGGGAAATTTCTAGGTTATATGATATCGAGAGATGGAATCCGTGCTAATCCTGATAAGATCGAGGCCCTCAAGAACATGCCTGCACCTCGTAACGTCATAGAAGTACAACGATTGACAAGTCGGATGGCGGCCCTCAACCGTTTCTTGTCGATATCAGCGCAAAGAGCCCTACCCTTTTTCAAGATATTGAAAAAGGCAAGTCCGTTCCAATGGGATGATAAGTGTCAGAAAGCATTCGACGACCTAAAAGAGTATTTATCTGATTTTCCAACACTGTCTTCACCTCGGGAAGGAGAGAAACTCATGGTTTATCTAGCAATCTATGAAGAGGCAGTAAGTGCAGTGTTGGTTAGGGAAGGAGGACAGGGGCAGGTTCCGATATATTTTGTGAGTAAGGAATTACATGGAGCTGAGATCAGGTACACACCTGCTGAAAAATTAGCTTTGAGTTTGGTTCACGCATCGAGGAAGTTGAAGCCTTATTTTCAAGCACATCCTATTGCTGTAATGACTGACCAACCTCTGAAACAAATTTTGGCCAAGCCCGAGACATCGGGTCGGTTAGCAAAATGGGTTGTCGAACTAGCTGAGTACGACATCGAATTTCTGCCTCGTACAGCTGTTAAAGGCCAAGCTCTGGCGGACTTCATAGTCGAGGGATTATCGATTCAGCTAGAGCAGGAGAAACAGACACCGGAAGAACAGTGGACCATCCATGTTGATGGAGCATCTAGTAAAGAAGGGGCTGGAGCTGGGTTATTGTTGGTCAGTCCGAAGGGAGAAGAGTTCCCCTATATGCTTCGATTCGAGTTCAAGGCCCCCAATAACGAGGCAGAGTACGAAGCAATGATTACAGGTCTGAAGCTGGAAATCAAATTGGGGGTCGAAAATCTCCTGGTATACAGTGACTTTCAACTCGTAGTCAATCACATACGAGGTGAGTATGAAGCCAAAGAGGAAGCGATGAAGAGTTACTTGAAAGTAGTTCAAGGATTGATATCGAAGTTTAAAACAGTTCGCGTCGAACAGGTGCCTCGAAGTGAGAAAAAGAGGGCCGATGCGTTGTCCAAACTTGCGTCGAATTTCAAATCAAAGAGGAAAGTTCTGGTAGAAATGTTAGCGGAGCGGAGCTATAATGAGGTCGATGTGCAACCAGTGGTTCAGGGATCGACATGGATGGACCCGATAGCTCTATTCTTGAAAGACGGGATTCTTCCGTCTGACAAGTCCCAAGCCAGAAAAATTCGACTGCAAGCAACCAGGTATGCTCTGTTTGATTATGTTCTTTATCGAAAATCTTTTGTGACGCCCTGGATGCGGTGTGCATCGGAAGAAGAAATGGCTTATCTTCTCAAAGAGATACATCGAGGGGTTTGTGGAAACCACTGTGGAGCTCGGATGCTGGCAAGAAAGTGTAAATTGGCAGGGTACTTGGCCGGCGATGCAAAAAGATGCCAATCAATTGGTTATGTGATGCCGAGCTTGTCAGGTGCATGATGTGGTGACACACCAGCAAGCACAGGAAATGAATGCCATCGAGTCGGTATGGCCGTTCGATGAGTGGGGAGTTGAAATAGTCGGACCTTTACCTCGAGCTCCAGGCAATTTCCAATTTGTAGTAGTAGCAGTCGATTATTTCACCAAGTGGGTCGAGGCCAAAGCTCTTACCAACATCAAGGCTCAGACAATCAAAAAAATTCTATTGGAAAACATTTTATGCAGGTTTGGGATTCCTAAGTATCTGATATCAGACAATGGGACCCAGTTTCTAGATGAAAGGGTGCAGAGTTGGCTGAAGGAGTATAAGATCGAGCTTCGGACAACCTCAGTGGCCCGACCTCAGTCCAATGGACAAGTCGAACAGACGAACAGACAGATTAAATTTGGTTTGAAGAAGCGGCTAGAGGATGAAGTTCGGGATTGGGCAGCTCAGTTACCTAGCATTCTATGGTCATATCGAACAACACCCAATTTGGCCATGCAGGAGACACCCTTTGCCATGACTTATGGATGCGAAGCAGTAAGACCTGCAGAAATCGGACTATCATCGCCTCGAGTTTTGGCCTACAATATCGAGACAAATGTTGCAGATCTACGACAAGAAAAAGATAATATCGAAGAAAGAAGAGAGATTGCTGCGCATCGAATGGCCAATTACAAAAGAAAGATCTCGCAATATTACAATGCAAGAGTGAAGTATAAATACTTCCAAGTAGGGGATCTCGTGTTGAGGAAGAATGAAGCTAGCAGGCAGGACCCAATAGGCAAGCTCGAGTCAAATTGGGAAGGTCCGCACAAAATCTTGAAAGTACATCCTAAGGGATCGTATCAGCTGGGAAGGTCGGATGGAAGTACAGTGCCTCGAACTTGGCACGCCACCAATCTCAGAAAATATTATGTTTAAACTGTTTGTTCACTTTATGACATTTGCAACTTTACTTTCTAGTTACTTGTAATAGGTCGATGTGACAATTAATTCCGATGTCTTTTATTCAAGTAATTTTCTTTTCTAATTATGCTTAACTTACAAGCTCATGTAAAAAAGAAAAGGAGGCTGGAAGAAAAAAGACCAAAATTCGACTTCAACTACGATACCTCGACACGGTGAAGTTGGAATAAAATAGTGAATAAAGCCAAGTCAATGACAGTGCTTATATCACTCCCGACCTGCCAATAAGCCACGATGCGGAGCAGTCGGAAGATCCCACGTGGATACTTTATTTGACCATTTCAGAAGCACCACGAAGTGCGACAGTCGAATAAGGAATTTTCAATTCGACCAAGTCAAAAGCCTGACGAGGCACGACAGTCGACTCGAGCTCCGACCAAATAGCCAAGTCAAGCCGATAAGGCAATACAATGCTAGGTCGACTCATACTCAAGTGTATCATGAGTCATGTACTCATCATACACTTCGAGGGGCCACAGGGGAATTAAGTCCAAAGGACTACAACCCGCAAGGCAACGTTTGCAAGGGAATTAAGTCGAAAAAGACTACACCGTAGGCAAATAATCAATAATCAACAACAAGAAAGACATTTAATGGAAAAGCATATATTGAAATTCAAAAATCAAAGTGCAAAATTAAAGAGTTTCAGAGATCGAATCACAGATTCGACTCGACAAAAATCACATCAAGATCAATAAAATTTATTACAACCAAATCAAATCAAATTGTGTAAAAAAACAAAAACAAGAAATAAGATCATCAAGCCGCAGGCTGATTTGAGGTAGAGGAAGCAGGGTCGACTGGATCACCTGACTCGAGGTTCTCCCCTCCTTCCCCCTCCAGGACAGAGGTCACATACTTGTTGTATAAAGACACACCAGCCTTGAATTCTGTGAAATATCGACCATATCGGGGGATGGCCTCCGGATCGTACAAGTATGCCTTCTCGATTCTCGAAACTTCAAAGTCGGAGAGAACAATCTTGACCTGATCCAATGCATTCGAGAATCCCCCCTTCATGGCCTGACTCATCAGCAGTGCCAGGTCATTCTCGAGTTCTTCAGATGTCAGGAAATCCTTCTTGGCCGCCTCCAGGCGAGTCGTGAAGCTATCGACCTCAAGCTGAAGGTCGTCTCGAGCCTTGATAGATCCCGCCAACTCAGTTTTCGTTTGATCGAGCTCCGATCTCACCTCCGCCAGCTCCGACCTTACCGACGCTAGCTCAGCATCCCTGTCAGATATATCTTTTTGCGTTTTAGACAGATCGTCTTGAGCCGCTGCCAGGTCAGACTCCAGTTTGACACGTCGATCATCCAGCTTGTTCGCCTTGGCTTTTTGCTTCTCGATGTCGGGGTCAGTCTGGCAATGGTTTCTTTCTGTTCCTCCAAAGCTGCTGATGGGGACTCAATTCTGTTCATGGCCACTTTAGCTGCAAGCCGAGTCTGCAAAGGAGAGCACTATTAATATCGGAAACAGACAAAAGTCCCAAAGTTATAAGGGAAATGAAAGGAAGACTTACAGCTCGGTGGCTTTTCATGAAGAAGTCATGCAACTCTTCCGGAGTCATGGCTTCCATCTCTGCCACACTCATTCCAGGGATCGGGTCGGAGGAGCTAGGAGGAGCGAGGTTACGAGTTTCCTTCCCGACCCCATGCCTCACCTAGGTTGTTTTCTGACGCTTCCTCGGGACGAGGCTCTCTTCAGCCTGCTCGGTCACCCGAGCCTCGTCGGGTTGATCTCTAAGAATGTCGGATGTCGACACAGGGGTAGAAGATCGGGCCGGGGTCCTTTGACCCCCCGAGACTATTGAACCAGACACAGGTTTCTTCGATCTGATACCAGCTAGTTCTTGAATCTTCTTGGGGTCCGTATTCTTAGGGTCGGGCACTTTGCCCAGTACCTCCAATTTTGAAAAGAATTCCACTGCAAATAAAGAAGAATCGACATCAATACATAGTCAAAAAGAAACAAGTATAGAAAAGAAAAAAAACGCAAAAGTATAGCGGCTCGACAGAGTTCATAAAAGTCCTACACAAAACTCGAACATCCTCATCGAGTTCCAGATAAGCACCCGGACCCGCCGTCTTGACATCAGCAAAAGGATATAGAGAATGAAGGTTTCGCGTTGCGAGATCGGGATTAACCCTCTCTAGAATCCTACACTCATGGGGGCATCGGAGTCGAGCCTATCATGCATTTTTCTGGGCCTCTTGTACCAGGTATGGATATCGATATCTTCCAACTCATGTCGGATAAAGAAGAAACGTGGCTTCCACTCGCCTTGAGACGAGGTCACTCTCCTCACAAATTCCAACACTAGGGGACGCCTCTGGAATGTGTACCATCCCGCGTCTTGAAGACTTTGGATCGAATAGTATTGACGGAACAGACGAACGGAAAATTCAACCTTGGCAATCCGACACGCCAACACGAAACCCATGACACTCCTAACTCCATTTGGAGCGAGCTGAGTGATGCAGATCTGATAGTGTCGGAGGACTTCTATGAGGGACGGGTCGAAGGGAAATCTCAATCCCTCTTTCAGTTGCGTCTCGTAGATGGCACAGAACCCATGAGGAGGATCACATGCATTTTGGTGTCGACCGTGTGACACTTTGATGTTTTCGGATGAATATGGGATGCCGTATCGTAGACAGACGGCCTTGGCTTTTTCTTGAGTGAGATTGGATATGCAACCGTACGGCCCTTGACCTTTCATCCTCGTTTGGTGTTTGGCAGCAGGTTGAGAAGACGATTCTTCTTCTCCTCCCTCTTCTTCTTGTTCTCCGGCAACTTTCCCACCGGAAGCAAGTGGGTGTTCAGAAACAGTCTTCTCTGCCGATTCCTCTTCTACTACAACAGGCTCTTCCCTATTTTGAGAATCACTCTCGCTACTAGACATGGAAGTGAGAAAGGACAAAGATATAAGAGACAAAGGAAGAATTTAAGTAAATTAGGGCTTACTTGAGATTTTCGGCAAAAACTGAGATTTCAGATGGCAAGTGAGAGACTTCAAAGCCTTGGACTCCTTATATGTTGTCAATCTTGCAAATGATTTGAAAGGGCAGGATTTTGGGGCAGTTATAGGGCTTGAAACACGGTAATCAAGGGTAGTGGGCCGGTAAAAACGCTTCGTTTCTTGCACCTATTAATGATGAGACAGTTTGTCGTCATCCTACGATAGCCCACATCGGCTATAAGGGACAGCTGTATTCCCGCCTAAAGAAGACCACGTTTCGAAAAGATAATTCAAATTATCAGATCCGACCTCAGCATACGAGATGAGCTTCTCTCCGATCTGGGGGGGCTTATGACGATACGGGATTCCACCCCTCCACATGGAATTATCTAATTAGTCCAGCTGGTGTGTGGAAAAGTCCAAGTTTGTTACCCACCTCGGGTCGAATACGAGACGTGTCAGTGAAGACCACAGCAACCAACAGATTCTGCAAGTGTCCCACCTCGAGTACCCATGTCGGTGTTATCCGAGTCGATACCTGAGTTCCAGCCCAGATTCCTAAGCCCATTATCCAGAGGGTTACTTGGGCAAGGGGCCAGGCCTAGTAAAGGGTATTCATGTCAATAGACCAAACCGCCCTAAGTAAAGGGCAGAAGAAGGACATGTGCCTATAAATACACCGCTCCAGGAACTACGTAAGGCTTGATTCCTGGACATTACACAGGATACGTAGGCAATCCAAGGTACATTCTTGGACTCAGCCATAAAATACCAAAAACACCATCTTTACTACATTTCTAGTCATTCGATCCCTTTACAGCTCATCCTTAGATTACATGTGGCCCTGTTAATCCGGTGGTGCATCATTTAGCATCATCAGCCGACCTAACAAAAGGGGACTTTTGGCATCCATATCCATATCTAAGACTACAAAATCAACGGGGAATACAAACTTGTCAACCTACACTAACACATCTTCAGCTACCCCCATAGGTTTCCTAATAGACCTATCTGCCCTCTGTAGGGTCATCCCTATCGGTTCTAATTTACCCAATCCCAACTTCTCATAAATTCCTCTAGGCATCAGGCTCACAGAAGCCCCTAGATCACACAACACATTTTTGAACACTGTCTCTCCAATGGTAATTGGGATGGTAAAGCTACCTCTATCCTGCATCTTAGGGGGTATCCTATTCTCAAAGATTGTAGAACATTCCTCACTCAAATGCACCATCTGTTGCATCTTCTCTTTATTCGACAACATTCCTTTCAAAAATTTAAAATATGGGGGAATGCTCGAAATTGCCTCTAATAGGGGAATATTTACCTCAACCTTTCTTAAGAGATTCAGAAATTTTGCCTGACCTTGGGTCAGTATGTCCTTTCTTGGTCCCTTAGGAGGATAGGGTAAAGTATTAACATCAAAATCATGAGGGGGAGGAGGAATTTTTTTTCTTGCCTTTCGTCTTCAGAGATGAGGGCTCTTCTTCTTTGATATCCAAGACCACATAGTCTTTCTTCGGCTTTGCCTCTTCCGATGCTTTCTTCATTGCCTCTAACAACGATTTCTTTGTCGCTTCCAACTCTTTCCTCGTCGCAGCCATTTCCTTCAACACTGCCAATTTCCAAATCTTCAATTTCGACTTCACCGTACATGGCCCCTTCACGGTCAACCACCTTCTCTTTCTCGGCTTTCTCAGTTTCTGCTTTCTCGGCCCACAATTCCTTCTTCTTATCACTTGGCCCAACCTCTTTACCACTTCGTGTGAACACAGCATTCACACCTCTCAGGTTTCTCTCAGTGTTGCTCGGGAGCCCACCACTCAGATTTGTCTTTAGAGTGTCAGTGATTTGACCTACTTGGGTCTCAAAGTTCCGACTAGCAGAGAGGGTGGCCACTTTTTGCTCTACATCATTTTTGTTTAACTCAGAAAAGTCCTATCTAGTCTTTCCATGAGTATCTCAGCGGGCGTCTTCTAAACACCAGAATTGTTTGATTGCTGATTATTTTGATTTCTCTGGTGTAGATGAGCATTCGGATGCTGATAGGTGCCAGAATTATTATTTCTCGGGGGCTGGCTCGCTTGCTGATTTTGATTGTTTTGTTGGCCCTGATTCTGATTTCATCCTTGATTCTGGCCCCAATTCTGACTTTGCTGTTGCTGTTGGCTTTGATTCTGAGATTGTTGATTCTGGTTATTCTGATAGCTGCCTTGGCCTTGATTCATGTAGGAACTCTGATTCTAGGGATTCTGGTTCCAAGGTCGGATGTATGAGCTTTGGTTTTGTCTGAAACCTTGGTTTTGATTATTGTTACGATTCCAGTTCTGATTTTGCCCCTAATTCTAACCTTGATTCTACTGATTCTGATTCCACTGCCCCTGATTCCCTTGTCCAACATAGCTCACATCATATTGTTGTGAATCATCACTCATACCATAATCCATTTACGGCCCTTGCTGATTGTTGAAATTCTGATTCCACTGCTGCTGGCTAAACTCTTGCTGATTCATACTCATCTGCCCCATCGCATAGACATTCATTCTCTGTTGATCATTCTGGGTTCCAAATTGTTGTTGTGCTGGAGTAGGTGGCAACTGTTGTGGATAAGTGGGCTTTTTCGATGATGTACATTCCATGGCAGAATGTCCACCTCCACAAAGTTGGCATTGTTGTGCTTTCTTTCTTTCCAACTCCATTTGGTCCATCTTTAGCACCATTTCTTGCATTTTGTCATGCATGGCAGATTCTCTATCGAGTTCTTCTTTCAGCGACTTTACACTTTCCATCGGGGCTTTCTTCTTCTTTCTACTGGACCCCCATTGTCCTTCTCCATCTGCCACATTCTCAATCTGTCTCATAGCTTGTTCAGGCGGCAGATTCATGATATCTCCACCACTTGCGGCGTTCAGCTTGTTCTAGTCCACTGGCTCTAAGGCTCTGAATAGTATAATTACTTGCTCAACAGTGGAAAAACCGTGTGGAGGGCATCTCTTCAGTAGGCCCCGAAATCTCTCATGTGTCTCTTTTAGTGTCTCTCCCTCGAGACCATCAAATGAAGAGATTTCTTCTTTCAGATCTAAAATCTTCACCGGAGGAAAGTACTTTCAGAAATACTCTTACCACATCCGCCCATGTATGTAACGAATCATTATGTAATGAATCGTACCAATCCTTAGCAGCTCCTCTCAGTGCAAATGGGAAAACTATCAGCTTTATTGCCTCATCGCTAACCCCATTATATCTCATCGTCCCACAAATTTAGAGAAAATGATCCAGAAAGCATTTCGGGTTCTCAGTTGACTTCCCGTGGAACAAGGCGTGTTTCCCCAACATGTTCAAGATATTCTTCTTTATATCCATGTTGTTGGCATTAATAGGAGGTACTCGAATTGGATTGTGCCCCGTGACTTCCTGCGGAGTAGTCATATAATCTCGGCAGACTCTCGGTCCTTGCACTCGCCGAGCCTCTCGTGGTGATAATTCTGCTGTTGATAAAACTGCTGCATAGGGGGTTGCTGAGGATACGGGTTTTGGAACCCCTGTTGGTTCTCCTGATCCCTTAGCATCTGCAGTACTCGATTTACAGTCTCTTGGTCTAACTCGGGTCTGAAGTTCTGAGTATTCTGAGCATTTTGTCTTCCCCTGTGCTGTCCAATCCCAATCCTCTGATTAAACTGTGGAGTTACCAACTGACGTAACACTGTGTTTTCCTCTCTTAATGGTTCATGATGAGGGGTCCTCGGTGGAGTATGCAATGGTAGTGTTGCGTTACCACCAGTAATGTCTGAGGTTTGCCATTGTGCATTATGTTCGATTAAGGGCTCTTTGCCATCTCTATGATTTGGTGAATCCTCCATTTCTTCTGAGGATTCTGAAATAGGGCTTTCTACTGTCCTTTCTTCCTCAAATAGGGGATTCGGACTAGCAATCAGGATCTCTCCTCGGCGTTGATTGTTTCTATGGCGTGCAAACGCTTCAATTTCTTCAATTGGCTCGATGAGAGGTTCTTTGGAGCTTCGGGTCATTCACTGATGATTGCGGTCTGATCAGGTTATAAATTTATTTTACTTGACCACCAAATACTAGCAATAGCACTAGGTACATCATAGCATAGCGATGGTGAATCAAGGTCGATCCCTCAGGGAATCAAAATGTGGACCCTAGGTTTAAATAATTAACTCACCTAATTCGTTATTGAACAACGGTCTAAGACCAACATAGAAGACAAAATAAAATAAACAGACTCAAACCTAAAAGATACACACGTAATTAACCTTCCAATTATCAACGTTATCGTTTGGACCAAGACAACTTATATAAGATAACCTAACTCATTAACTGTCAATCTGGCTGTATTCATATTTAATTGGCTACGGGAGTCATCCCCTTAACTTGACTTAGCACCGGTTAGGTTACTAGATCACTGTGGTATTGTTACGTGACTTCACCTTTTGGGTATCCATCTCATATAACTCACACGCTCAATATTCTAAGGATGCCGATATTAACCGTACACCTCGCTTAGGCAACATTCCTATGGTTAGGCGATTTCCTAAACGATCGCTCAAGCCCTCGCCCTATTAACAATTACTCGGTAAGTCTCTTGTTAATCTACGATTCACGTATGACTAGGTGTCGACAATTCCCTAATACAAAACTAATCTAGATCTTCTTTGAAAGTCGAAAGATCGTTTCGTGAGCCGAACTAGGACGTCTTATATTGGTATTTCCTAATAACACGCTAATGGAAAACCGACGAGCGACGTAGCCGTAGCCATACCTAATGAGAAAGTAAATCAACTAGGTTAGACCCACCATAAAAGGCGTGGCAGATTAAAGCGATGAAACTAGGGCTCGGTCGATCCGAGTGCGAGAGGCTCGATCGACGAACGACTGTTCATCACCTGGGACGAACTCGACCCTAATTACATCCTAGAACCAACCTCTCGCGTTTCTCATACATAATGAGCAGTTAAGCGATGAATTCGTACATCACTTATATAAACTATCATAGATGCACATTAATTAAATCACATAGAGTCATGAATAAATCTAGATTATGACGTAGGTCATGGGACCCTTATAGACAAGGTGTCACCACCTCCTAACGTCGTGAGCGAGATTCACATCATCTAGCTATGTTTAATTAATTCAAACGATAAGAACATAATTAGAAGAATTAATTACTCGAAAATAAAACATGAAGATTAAGGGCTTACATTGTTGCAGCCCTAACTTGCTGAAAAACCCTCGATGTGTAGTTCTCTTTTATCAATAATTTTAATCAAGGTATGAATGAATAATACTAATGACAATGTGCTTATATAGAGCTCAAAACCGACTTAGAAACCGACTAAGGATCGGATTCCCTAAACCCTAACCGACTTAATTAATACGCTGGACTGTGCTGGGCTCTAAGCCTACTCGGTCGACCGAATGGCTGGGCTCGGTCGACCGAGCCTTCACTTCTCTTGGGCTTTGTCTTCTATCTTCTGCTGGGCTCTGCATTGTCCTGGATCTTTAATTCCTTCTCCGTAGTCCGTCCATAATGCTCACTGCATTTATCATATAAAAACATGGTTTGTAATACCAAATAATGCAATAAATAATCGAAATGCAGAATAACGAATCGTAACTCGGGGTATACGCAAATTAGGCATATTACGACTTATTATCTCTACACTAATGCTCTTTCAACCTAGAATTTGGGATAAAGATCATAGAATAACGGGTACAATTTGACCGTCATCAACTACCCCACTTAGCCTTTGATCGCGTCGAGCAAAGTATCAATAAGTTATTCCCATATAATCATTTTCCAATGGTCAAATTATACTAACACAAGAAGCTCGAATCAACTCATGTTGTTTATTCTCATAAGATATCCATTATTCATTACTCACTATGAATCGAGGTGATGTGTGCATGTGCATTAGTTGTATATGAATGTAGCAAGATTAGAGTTTATGCTAACTTCAAATCTCAACCTACCAACATCAGCATTCATACTCCTTATGCCTCATGAATGGTTAAAGCACTAGAACAATAAGCAAGAGCGTATCTATAGGGTTTTTGGACTTGGAGACCGAGTACTACTCAAAGCCTCTTAAAGAGTTGAATATTCTTTTCATGTCTTCATATTTCTCAAATACTATCAATCTCAAGGAAGAAAACCTTTTAGAGTATCCCCTATCTTAGATCATGCATAGCATTGAATATTACCACAAGCGGGCTACTTTGGTAATGTTACTACAAGCCAGTGTTTAACATTTTGCTAAAACACAGTGTACGTCTCAAGCTTATTATTCCGCTTCTATTGGCAAGAATATCGAATACATCGTGAGATAGATATTGACACTAAGTTTACATAACCAATCATCTACGCAATGTACACATAAAATTCTACATTTTTATTATAAGCGCAATATTCATCGATTCATTTATTGAGTAATTGAATAATAAATAACTACTCATAACATATAACATGAATATCATTAAGTTTACTAGAATTGTATCGCAAAAGTATAAAGTGATCATGTACTCATGAACCATGGTTCCTTCCTTATTAAATACAATATTCGGGACCTCACAAAAGTAAATGTGATTCTATGTTCAAAAGTTTAAATTTTACTCACTTATTATATTATTTGATATAAAGAAGCTTATTCGAGCAAGCTAAGTGAGCTAAGTGACTCGTACCCACTTAAACCATGCATTGTCCTCAATGTATAACAATAAAGAGCAAAAATAGGAACTTAGCTCGGATAAGCGCTGAACGGAACAAGTCGTGGGAACTCCAAGAATTGGGATGCATAAAACAAACGATTACCAATCTGCGATAAAATGCAACCTCGCAACAAACATCTTTAACACAAAACTTTGAAGCGTTACAGGGTTAGTCCAGAAAAATATAATCATGTCAAATGGCCTGTAAAAGGTATAATAATTTCCTTAAACATATTTAAGCCCATACTGAATAATTATAGTGAAAATAATGCACAAAGATCCAACACACTAAATAAGACAAATTTTATTCATTAGGGAAATGAAAAACGAACTCCATACAACACACTTAACTTATTGGTACAACGAAATCAAACACATTGATAAAGACAAAATTAAAAGATCACCTGCATACAGATGCTTAGTCCGAAGGTATATCGTTCGGATCAATGAAAGCTAATGGAAGAACATTAGGATCCGGCTTCAGAAAATCTTGGAATTGTGCATCGTCATCCCCTGGACCGTCATCATCGGGGTGCACAAGAGGTGGTGCCACGTAATCCAAAGAAAGGATAGGCATGGGCCTAACATAAGAGTCACCGCCTAGCACTTTGGGCACTCATTTGCCTCACAAAATGAAGTGATCAATGAACCATAGAAGCAAAGCATGTGTCAGGCTTGCGGGCATCGGCGAGTCATCTCGTAAGCGCATAAGTGCCCCAATATTAACCGGCCATCCTCTCGCTCAACGATTACATCGGCGTAGCATGTGCATAATATATCTGTAGACACATGCTTAGCCGAATAATGTTAGAACGGATAAGCTGTGTAAGCACTTGTCTTCCCATCGCCTAAAATATGGCTCCTCAAAAGTGCGGCGACTTCTCCTATTGTCCATGCTATCCCGAGATGGGCACCAACCTCCTCCAACCACGCATCGACTCATCAAGCGTGGCGGTGTACTCGGCTCTTCCTCCGGGTGTCGAGACCATAATAATTATTAATCGTCCCGGAGTAATAACAATGGACTTGCCACGAACTTGGACTAAATTCGTGTGTGGGTGAACGCGTAAATAAGAATAAAATTCTCTTACCCGATCGACATTGACTTGGCAGGTGGCGCAACAACCTCTTGCCACCGATAGTAGTCCACGAGATCGAACGACTCTTGACCGCAGATTGGTCAAATCTAATCCCGAGCCCGGTGTACGGCGAGTTGTTGAAGAAATTCGATAAACCGAAAATACTTCTTGACTAGCGAATTGCGGTACCCGTTGATCAAGGGAATGGCATCGTCGATCGCTACAAAATGGGCGGAGGATCGGCGTATTGGTGGCATAAGCTGCAAGCCCCGAACAGGCACGCCGCCGAGAATGATGCAAAGAAATGAAGCTCGGTCGACGAGAGAAGGGCCTCGGTTGATCGAGCAGATAAGTTCGGTCGACCGAACCGTGAAGCTTTTCTTCACGAGGTTCAGTCTTCCCTGTGATGACTGGGTTGGATAATCCTTCGAGACACGAACAGGCACAATTTGTGATATTTGAGGGATCATTTAGATTACTATCCCCAATTTTTGGATGGAAGTGATGAGAAAAATTAGAAATGGAAATTTATGAGAGAAAGGGAAAAAGAAAATTTGGGATTTGGAGAAGATGAAGATGTTTTGGTGTGGGAATGATGAAGAGAAAAAGAAAGAGGTTTAAATAGAAAGATGTGGAAAGTGAAAGGTTTGAAATGGTGGAAGGTGATTGGTGGAGATAGAAAGGCAAGGATTGAGGAGTGGAATGGTTTTGTTGGAGGAATAAATTAATGGAGAAAATGAAAAGGTGTATTTGGGAATGAAAAATTGGGATGTGTAAAAATAAATGATAGTTGACCTCCTCAATTTGATACACACGAATTTTTGCAAAGTAGAACACATAAGTCTATCAAAATTATTATGTCACAAATTGAAAAATTCTTACCAAGAAAATTGAATAATCCAACCACAACCCATTAACATATAAATCTTCACTTTTTTCCCAATAATACAAATTTCAAACTCAGCATCTTTTCATCAATTTCTCATCATCAATACATTTTATAATGATTTCGCTGCCTACTCTACTTCACGTTAAAATGATTCGAGTAAAAAAAAAAACTTTTTGCACATCCGTAACCCAATGGTCATTGGAACACGGCAAAAATAAAAAAAAAAAACTCTCGTCAATCTACGTTACTTTTATTCCTAACAAAAAATTAATTAAAAATAAAAAGAAAATTAAAAATGAACTAAAATGAAATGAAACAAGAAAAATTCTAAATTTCTGAGTCTATAGCTCGACTTCCAAAATCATCACTCCTAAACACTGCCCTTGACTTGCAGGCTTTCACCCGGCCAGCTTTCACCGAAAAAGTTTGGCCGTCTTTTTCTACGAGTGCCCTTCCTTTGGATTTCAGTCCAATGAAAAGACAGTCGAATTGACCATCCAGACAAGAGCCTACTTTTGGATTTGTCTCTGATTTCTATGAGCTTTTGTTACGAACTCTCCTAGTTCGTTTCTTCGCTCTGGTCCTCCTATCCTTAGGTAGGTCTACAGCTTCAATATTGGCAAGGGCTGGCGCAGACTGAACCGACCTGTTCCGACTTAGAATAGTAAGGACTTCCTTTTCATCTTTATCATCGACGTCATCATCAGCATCCTTTCCTAACCCTTGAATGGCATCAAGCTTCTCCAAACCAACTACTTTATCACATTCACACTTGCCGGCACACAGGAAATTTGGATCTGTTATCCCATAACACTCAGAACCCTTGGCATCAAACAGTACTATCTCATGTCTGGTCATCCGTATGAAGGCTCTAGCGGTGTTGATAAACGACCTACCCAAAATAATTGGGCATTCAGGATGTTCCTCGATTTCCATTACCATTATGTCTATCTTAAACCGTAATTGCCCCACACCAATAATCATGTTATTCAGTCTCCCAGTCATGATTGTCCTAGTTCCATCCGCTAATCTAACTTGGAGCGGGGTGTTAGTGGGTGTTAAAATGAAATTCCTATCACAAAGGCTTTTAGGAAAGATATTAAGGCTTGAACCGGAATCAATCAGGGCTAAACCTAGATGGGTTTGTTCTAGGGTTACTCCAACCATAAAAGCTCCAGGGTCTGCTAACTTTTGCATCAGTCGAGACTCGTCTTTAATCAATATTTCATCCCTAGAACAGATGACAACAGGGCTCTTCCTAGCTATGCTACCCTCTGACTCAGATTCTATCTCGGACATGTAATCAACATAATCTAAAGCTGAATCAGAATCCGAAGAGATTTCCTCTGGATTCAAAATAGACATACCTCTTTGCCAATGGACTTCTTTAGCCTCTCTTGATTTCCTCGCCTCTCGGATTTTCGCTTTCATCTTTTCTATCATTTCCATGAGCTTTGGTGTTAACGGCTTTTTAGGTGTAGTTTTGGTTCGTAAAACCTTAACTTCTTCTTCGGCTTCAAGAAAAGCGGTTGATGACATTTTGCCGATCTTGGGCGATTTAAGTCGTTGATTTACTTGAATTATCTCGCAATATTTGAAAAACAATAAACAATTAGTAAATTGACAAACAATATGATTGCTCATACATGTTGTCAAACTTACAACCTACAAACAGGGGAAACAAGATAATCGGGAAAGAACATCGTATATAGAATCAAAATCGGAAGAGGCTCGGTCGATCGAGTGAATACGTTCGGTCGATCGAACGAATATCTTCCTCATTCTCGCTTTAATCCTTTAACAAAGATACAAGTACATATAATTCGTCATAAGAAAAATAAATATTGCAACAAAAATTAATAAAAGCAGCGTAGATAAAATTAATTATTTAAACAATCATTGAGCCATTGATTCCCCGGCAACGGCGCCAAAAACTTGATTGCGGTCTGATCAGGTTATAAATTTATTTTACTTGACCACCAAATACTAGCAATGATGTACCTAGTAAATTTATTTTACTTGACCACCAAATACTAGCAATAGCACTAGGTACATCATAGCATAGCGATGGTGAATCAAGGTCGATCCTCAGGAATCAAAATGTGGACCCTAGGTTTAAATAATTAACTCACCTAATTGTTATTGAACAACGGTCTAAGACCAACATAGAAGACAAAATAAAATAAAGCAGACTCAAACCTAAAAGATACACACGTAATTAACCTTCCAATTATCAAGCGTTATCGTTTGGACCAAGACAACTTATATAAGATAACCTAACTCATTAACTATCAACTGGTGTATTCATATTTAATTGGCTACGGAGTCATCCCCTTAACTTGACTTAGCACCGGTTAGGTTACTAGATCACCGTGGTATTGTTACGTGACTTCACCTTTTGGGTATCCATCTCATATAACTCACACGCTCAATATTCTAAGGATGCCGATATTAACCGTACACCTCAAGCAGGCAACATTCCTATGGTTAGGCGTACTTCCTAAACGATCGCTCAAGCCCTCGCCCTATTAACAATTACTCGGTAAGTCTCTTGTTAATCTACGATTCACGTATGACTAGGTGTCGACAATTCCTAATACAAAACTAATCTAGATCTTGTTGAAAGTCCCGAAAGATCGTTCGTGAGCCGAACTAGACGCCTTATATTGGTATTTCCTAATAACACGCTAATGGAAAATCGACGAGCGACGTAGCCGTAGCCATACTCTACCGAGAAAGTAAATTCAACTAGGTTAGACCCACCATAAAGACGCGTGGCAGATTAAACAGATGAAACTAGGGCTCGGTCGACCGAGTGCAGAGGCTCGGTCGACCGAACGGCTCTGTTCGGTCACCTGGACGAACTCGACCCTAATTACATCCTAGAACCAACCTCTCAGCGTTTCCTCATACAGAACAGATTAAACAGTAATTCGTACATCACATATATAAACTATCATAGATGCACATTAATTAAATCACATAGAGTCATGAATAAATCTGGATTATGACGTAGGTCATGGGACCCTTATAGACAAGGTGTCACCACCTCCTAACGTCATAGCCGAGATTCACATCATCTATCTATGTTTAATTAATTCAAACGATAAGAACATAATTAGAAGAATTAATTACTCGAAAATAAAACATGAAGATTAAGGGCTTACATTGTTGCAAAATTCTAACTTGTGAAAAACCCTCGATGTGTAGTTCTCTTTTATCAATAATTTTAATCAAGGTATGAATGAATAATACTAATGACAATGTGCTTATATAGAGCTCAAAACCGACTTAGAAACCGACTAAGGATCGGATTCCCTAAACCCTAACCGACTTAATTAATACGCTGGATGTCTTTGGGCTCTAAGCCTACTCGGTCGATCGAATGGTCGGGCTCGGTCGACCGAGCCTTCACTTCTCTTGGGCTTGTCTTCTTCTATCTTCTGCTGGGCTCTGCATTGTCCTGGATCTTTAATTCCTTCTCCGTAGTCCGTCCATAATGCTCTTTGCATTTATCATATAAAAACATGGTTTGTAATACCAAATAATGCAATAAATAATCGAAATGCGAGAATAACGAATCGTAACTCGGGTATACGCAAATTAGGCATATTACGACTTATTATCTCTACACTAATGCTCTTTCAACCTAGAATTTGGGATAAAGATCATAGAATAACGGGTACAATTTGACCGTCATCAACTGACAAACAAGAAACAACAAGAAAACAAAATAAAAATGACCTAAGCCAAAGCTTTCAGTCAACTTACAAGATATTAGACGTTACTCCCCGGCAACGGCGCCAAAATTCTTGATAGCAAAATACTTAACCGCTAACTTTTACCGACAGAGTATCGGGTCAACGGGAGTATAGTGGTCACAAGGTCGAATCCACAGGGAGTAATGTCTAAGTACCAAAGTTGACGTATAACTTAGTTCAGGTCAATCAAAGGTTGAAAGGTCTTATATTAGTGCAGAAATAAAGATTATACTACCGGTGTTTACTTCTAGTTATTAAAAGGTATAGCGGAACTATGATCCCACGAGATACTTTCACCCCTAAGGAAGGACTTGACCGGGAGCATGTCTTAACCGACCTACATATCCAATGTAGTTTAACGACATCCACGGGTGCCAACTCTTAATTCTAGTGATTAGACAGAACAACTCGATCTAACCACCCTATGTGATGGTGATGGTGTTAGTAATCTGAATGATGGAGTGCTTCCAAATTTATTGCCAGATTGCAGTGTCTGTTGTTGAGGAGAGTGTTGCTCTTGTGTCTCTTCATTCTGGTGTTGTGGTTCAAATTCCCGCTGTTGCTCTTTTTTTGTTTTCCTCTTTCACAACATCTTGTATCATGTGTGTGTGCTCACAGAACCAGTACTGTAACACACCAGTACAAGAACTTCAATGACAATGTAGTGACATGATTTTTCAAGCATCATTTATAATGAAATACAATTATTGAAATTTTGAGTGAGTAGTATACCAGTAGGAACACAGTGCATCCGTTAACATATCTTGCATTTGTCCATTTTCGATTGAGCCCATTTTGCAGTTCATTGAGTATGTGAGATGACCAATCATATAAACTTAATATACTAAACTCATCCACATAATACAGGAACCCCCATAAGTTGTGCTGGCCATAGGTGGCAAAGAAGACTGTTGCACGTAATAGAAGACATAGTAGCGTTATTGTGTCTTCTACTGATGTTGAATCAGTTTCCTTTTACCATGTCCTTTATTATTTCTTTGACACCACTTACCTTCATTCTGTCAACATCAAAGAATAGTCTTGTTTCAATGGATGTCTTTGTTGATGAGTTTGTGGTCATGTCTCCATCCTCTATTTTTCCATCTTCTATGCCAAAGATTAGTTTCACATCATTTCTAGTTGGCATGTGATGGTGCTTGCCAATCTTGAAACCTCCTTTGTCTTTGTTGTATGCATTTATGAGGTCATATAGCATGTCATTTTTATTTTTCTCCAATATGACCTTTTTCTTTTCAAATGCCCTGAATATATGTCTGAATGGAGTTTGATCCATCAATTTCTGGTGGTCTTTTGTGATATGTCCCTCTATATCCTTGAATATCTGATGTATGTTGTTAAGCGTCGATCTATATTGTTCTCTTGTTCTGTATTAAACCAAAAATATTAGTTGCTTCCATCCAGTGACATGTAAGTATTTGTAGTTTCAATGTAAGGATGATGGACTGACATGAAATTTGAATGTTATTAGTGCACTGATATGATATTTTTCAAGGTTGTGCTTGTAGTGACATGATATCTTGAACATTATGAATGTACTCAGATTACATTTTCAATATTGAAATGCAGTGACATTATATTTTCAATATTTTTAATGCGAATACATGATTTTTCAAGTTTATAAAACAGTTGACATCACAATTTGCACTTCAACAACTATCTTTGAAACTTCAATCATTATGCGGTGGTATGACATTTACATTTATGTAAATGCGGTGAAGTTATATTTTCAAGGTTATAATGCGTTGACATTATAGTTTGCACTTTAATAACAATAGAATGACTTCAATCATCATGCGGTGACATGATATTTCAAGAGCATTTATAGCCATATAGCGGCAATCAAGTAGAGAAAACACTTAATTCAATCGAAGAATATAGTGACATGATCTCTTATACATGAATAAATAAATGTAAATTTGTTTAAAAATGCAGTGACCACATATTTCATTAAAGAAACGGTTAGAACTTTTTTTTCTTTTAGAATTGCAAGCACAATTTCAATCTCTGCTATTGTTCTAAATTAGAGACATGTAATCAGTGACTACTGTTGTGGCCTATTATTGACTTTCTAGTAACTACAATTCAATTTTGCAAGGAAAAAACCATATTTTCTTCGAGATCTACATTTTTGTGTTTTTCTATTGTTGCATGCTCAGTTTTAATGTATACTTACTCATTTTTCTTCGTTTTTTATGTTTTTCGTTTCTTCTCCGCTGAAATCACTTGCTTTCACCTAGGCATTGTCCTCGGTTTTGTGCAGTGACTCTATTAATCCGATTCTACTATTTTCTCCTCTGGTTTCGCTACTTGTTCTCTGCGATTTTGCTTCGATTTGGCTCCGATTTCGGTTGTTCTTCTCGCCATTCCTGAATCAATTGACCTAGAGCAGTTTTGCGGTTTGTGTAGCGTCGTGTTTGAAGTAGGGGTTAGATGATTGTTTGTGCAATTGTTACCTGGGACTTAATAGGGTTATTTTGGTCCATATCATATTTTTTTGTCCTTATAACCAAATAAAATTCAAGTATGTCATATTTGCCCAATTAAGTCTAATATGTGTCCTTTTGGACCATAACCCCCTTTTTTTTATGGTTTATAGTTATTTTAATGTTGTAAAACAAATATTCTAATACAGTTGACTCTGTGTAAAAATTCTGTAAAGCAGATAAAAATTGTGTTGAAGTCTGTAAAATAGAGAATCTATTAAGAGGCACTTATGCGATTGCTCTTATTAGGGGCAAAAATGATGCGTGTGTAAAAATATTTCGTATCCGTAAAATAAAAATAAAAAAAATTTAAAGAACAACACGTTTATTCTCAAAAAAAAATAAAAAAAAAATAAAAACTATGATCTATCCATAAACAGTAACAATATTGTCAGTTAAGTTTTGTCAGTTTATCAAATATATATAGTAAGTTATAGATATATAACTAAAAAGCATCAAAATACGTCACAGGGTTAATACTAACAAACGTTAATAAAAGAAAAAATCGAGAGAAATATCAGCTGCAGCACATAAACAGTAATCTAAAATCTAATGAGTAAACGGCCGAATTTAAACTATGATCGACCATTTCGCCGTTTGGTTATGTCTAATTTAATAAAATAACTCGTCTGAAAATCAGGCAACATAAGTGGAGCTGTACAAAATTTCATTGAAGAGAATCGGGTAAAAAATCATGATATTTATTTTTCAATTACCTAAAATTTGTGTAAAACATTCAAATATTTGCATCAAATGCGCTGCTACATACAAACAGACTTATATATATATAATCTTTATGTAAGGTAAACTATATATACTAGAACCTATATTATCCTTTCAAAAAAAAGCCTCGTTAAATAAACAATAAAAATTAAACAAAACAAAAAAAAATTTAAGAAGAAATAATATATATTTCATACCATATACATTATAGGTTTTATAAGGTAATAAAGAAATCATATTTTTCTTGTAAAAAAAACAAACAAACAAAAAAAAAAGCAAAAAAAATAAATAATAAAAACGGACAATTTCGACTCCTAAAATTTTGCTGATCGATTCCCTTAAAGTCTCCTCCTATATATACATACATATCCCTCCAGATGTTACACCTCTCACACTCTCACTCCATTTGTTTCACACTCTAGCTGAAACATCTCAAAAGAGAAAGAAATAATAAAAAAAGATAAAGTAAAAATCATTATAACATGAAATACAGTCAAAGCAACATCTTCATATACATATCTGCCATTTGCTTTATTTTTCACTTCAGTAAATCAATCGCTTCTCCGATTATTTACAACGTGGTGGCTTTCGGAGCGAATCAAGGTGGCTCAGTCGATTCAACCGCTGCATTCTTGAGGGCATGGGGTGCTGCATGTGGCTCCACTGCTTCATCCAATGTATACGTACCTCAGGGAAGATTCTTGATTCAACAAACGACTTTCGATGGTCCATGTAGTAATCAAGCCATTACTTTTATAATCGACGGTGTCCTCTTGGCACCTTCGGATTATAATGTCTTAGGAAACGCCGATCACTGGATTGCATTTGCACATGTAGATGGAGTTTCCATTAAAGGAGGGATTCTTGACGGTCAAGGTACCGGTCTGTGGTCTTGTAAACGTTCTGGTAACAATTGCCCAACTGGTACCACGGTAAGCATTCTTAAAATCAGTAATGTTTTTGTAGTGAATCGATATTCGTATCAATATTTCTGAAATAGTTTTGAATTATTAATTTTGCAGACATTCAAAGTTATCAACTCGAAGAACGTTTTCATCACGGGTTTAACTACTCTGGATAGCCAAATGTTTCATATTGTAATTTATGGAAGCAACAATGTGAAGTTGCAAGGAACAAAAATTAGGGCTCCAGGTAACAGCCCGAATACAGACGGAATCCACATACAATCTTCGTCTCAAGTTACCATTTTAAACTCAAGGATCAGCACCGGAGATGATTGCATATCCATCAGTTCTGCCACTAGCGACATCTTTATTCTAGATGTTGTTTGTGGTCCTGGCCACGGCGTCAGGTTCGCCTTTTTTTAAAAAAAAAAATTCCAATTTTTTTTCCCAGAAAATTTATAGACTTGCATTGAAACTATATATATGGGTGTAGTATTGGAAGTCTTGGAAGATCTTCATATGAAGGTGGAGTGCAAAATGTTACGGTTACCGCGGCTACATTCATGAACACACAAAATGGTGTTAGGATAAAAACATGGGCAACCCCATACAATTGTTTTGTGAAGGGAGTATTATTCCAGCATATCACAATGATCAATGTTGATAATACTATTGTTATTGATCAAAATTACTGCCCACATCACACAAATTGTCCTAATGAGGTATGAGTTTAAATTATACAAAATCAAAATCAAATCAGATCATGGAATTCGACTGATTTTTGTACTTAATAATGTATTGACATTTGACAGCCATCTGGGGTAAAAATAAGTGATATTACTTATCAAGACATTCATGGGACATCGGCGAAAGAAGTAGCAGTGAAATTCAATTGCAGTGCAAGGAATCCATGCACCGGGATCAAACTACAAAATCTGGCACTTTCGTACCAGAATCGACTACCCGAATCAGCTTGTGCCTATGCAACTGGAACTGCAATGGGTCATGTTCAGCCTCCAAGTTGCTTGCAATAGCCCTTAAATCCAGAAACTCGATCAAAAAGGGTTTTATGCCCTCGTTTTTTTTTTTTATTATCGATTTAGGATTCAAGCGACATCGATCTGTTTAAAATTTACTTTCTATTGAAAAAATTGTAGTTTTATTGAGTCTGAGGAGATATGGAATAATTTCGATCCTCCCCTTGATATGCCAATATATCTTGTGCATTAATTCTGTCAGGTTCATAATTTTACCGTTTTATTATAAGGGTGATTGAGGGAAAAAAGAAAAAAAAAAAAAAAAAATTACAAAATTAATAAATAGGACATACTTCTTTTTTTAGTTGCAAAAAAGACAAAAAATTTACACGGACAAAATTGATCCTAAGCGCGCCGCGTACATTAGGTTTGCATACATCAGGTTTACAATCCACCTGCTTGTTTTTTGTGTGTGTGTGTGTGTGTTTTTTTTTTTTTTTTTTTTTTTTTTTTTCAAACACCCGTAACTTTTGATTTATAACTCCGATCATCGAAATTTTTTCACCAAAATTCAAATTTTTTTCTCTTTAATTTGAGCCCAAATACGATACCCTTCCGACGTAAATTTTGAAAGCCGAAAAAATATTTGCATTAACCGGAACGTTTTTCTTATAAACGACTGTAAATTTTGATATAGAACACCGATCATCAAAATTGTTTTATCAAAGTTCATATTTTTTTTATCTTCATTTTGAGACCTCATTTGATACCTTTTCGACGTTGTATTTGAAAGCCGAATTTAATCGCAACATTTACACTAACACGAGATCGATGTCGATAAACAATTAATATCGATGATCGCCTCATTTAAGCGCTTAATTCAAATGACTACATCGAGGACATATATCCGCTCATATAAGGCTCATTTAAGGCTTAATTCAAGTGACACAATATCATATCCGCTCATATAAGGCTCATATAAGGCATACAATATCACTAATGATTATCATATAAGGCATACTGGTATCGATGTCGATGTGATGTCGATGTATCATGAACAATATCGATGATCGATAAATAGTATCATGTTCATTTAAGGCTTAATTCAAGTGACTACTTCAAGGCACACATATATGGCTCATATAAGGCTCAATTAAAGCTTAATTCAAGAGACACAATATCATAGGCATTCAGCGAAGGTTCTTTAACTCATACATCTGTGAATTCAAAGTAATGGTTCCATAACCATAGAATCATTGCATAAACACAAAATACATGTCCAAGATTGAATAGAAAAAGAAACCAAAGGTAAATAAATGCAGGGCGTGAACAACAAGCATTTCGGACTCAAATAAAAATGAAATGGTAAGGTAAAACGACACAAAACATGAAAACTGATTGTTCTCGTAATGGACACGGTTATATGAATTCTAAGAAGACAACAAATCAAATAGCTAAATGAATACTTGTATTCAATGGTCAGTACTAGAGGAAAGCATAGATAACATACCAGAAAAGATCACTGGTAGTAAGGCTAAGCATATATAAAACTCTTAAGGTTTGACAATGCCGCAAAAAGAACCAAACAGGACAATAGCATAGTTTCTTAGAACGGCATTAACTACTTCAGAAATATTTAGCTAGTGCTAAGTAATTATGTATGTTATAAGTTTTTCCTGGGATTTGGCAATTTGGATCTAATCAGATGTTAATGCTACCATCATATATTCAGCATATGAAATGAACAAAAGAAAAGATTTGCTATAATAGCCCTTATTTGCTAATGCCTTACTCATTAATTAGTAATTACCTTCACACATACATACAACTAACCAATAATCTTTCCTGTTTCTCATCTCCTTAACTTTCTCAATTGCTCCATCATCAATTCATCCAACACAGACTTCTGATTGTACGTTATTCATCTTCATGTTCTTGTTGTCATCATTCTTGATTCAACATCGTAAAAAACGTACTACTCTTGAGAGCTATCTCTCTTGTTTTTCTCTTTCTCGGATTTCTCCAGCAATTAATTTTTGGCACTGAATTTCCTCTTGCTGCTCAATTTCATTCATCAATAGCTCAGCTCGTTCTCTTTGCTTCCTGATTCCCCTTTCCCCTTCTCTTCATCCCCAATATCAGCTCTAATTAATCCTCTTCAAATTCATCTTCTCCAAAAACAAGATCAGTGTGTGTCGTGGCTATGTGTTGAATAACAAACTTGAAGTTCCAAGAAAACTGTAATCATACAAAAAGGCCTCCATCATCAGCTTGAACGAATCAAATTGAGCCTCAATGTTATGAGAAATTCGAGACTGAACTTCCTCAAATTTTCGATTAATTTCTTCGCTCATCCTTTGCCCACAACACCTGCATCAGAAAATATTTTCCGAGCAGCAGCTTCGGTTCGGCATTATTGACCTGAGAATCGATTAAAGCTCGGTTTAGCAACGTTCCCTTGCCCTACCAGAAGGCATTTGTTAACAGGAGCATCGTGAGCATTGTCATCTTCTTCGTCTTCACCTTCTTCCTTTTTCACAGATGCTGCCCAATCTATGCGTCTCAGTATCAAATAGGAATATGGGTATATTCGTCCGGTGGAATTTATTTGTCCTTAATGCAACTAAAAAATTGAAACTGGATTAGCACTTAATTAAGGGGGAAAAAGTGGATTATAAACTAATTTTTCCTTATTATAATTATATTATGTGTTGCAATATATAATTATTGCAAAGGAATGGGTTTTCCACTTTGTCATTAATTTTCTTGCTATTTTTTATTAAATAGCATTTGGTATCATTTAGAACTACGCAAAGCATATATAACTATATAGATTATTGAATTATTTTCAAAAAAAAATATAGATTATTGAATAAATTAATTTTAATGTTGGGTGAATTTATAAATAAATAATCAAAATACGATATTTATCTTAAACTCGGGTTGTCTTTGAAACAACACTATTTGTCACGAAGAATGATACAGACACGATGAAAATACAAAACCAATTGACATAACAATGATATACATTATTGATATTGTGGGACCTAGACTAATTAATATAAATGCTAAAAAGCAATGGTTTAGATCATTGTTGTGTCAATTAGTTATGTATTTTTATTGTGGTTGTATCATTTCTTATTTGTCACTTGTTTTCTTTGTATGTATTTAATAGGGTTTTGCCCAGAAATTGGAAAATCAGGTTGTGTCAGACATTTGACTTGCAAATCAGGTTGTGTCTTTTCTGACATTGAAAATCAGGTAAACGTAAGGTTCTCTACGTTTAAACATAAGGAACCCTACATTAAAAGATGATACAATTGAGTACTCCAAAATGGAACAATTTAACTCAAACTCTTCTTCTCAACAAAAAAACAAAAAACAAAAATAAAAAATAAAAAAAATAGACTGGGCCGATTAACAGTGAAAAAAAAAAAAAAAGGACCAATGAAAAAAAAAAAAGTGTCAACATGGGTTGAACACTTATTTTCTTATTAATAAGAGAAGGATATATATGTATATATATATTTTTCCTTTCGTTTTCTTCCTACGTACAGTATTTCCTGCAAGTTCGTCTTCTAATTTTATTTTATTTTTTCTATATCTTTCTCTCTTTTTCCTTTTTCTTTTTGGCACCAGACGGCAACAGGCAACTAATAAAAGCAAATCAAGTAGCTAACGTCATGTTTTCTTTTTTGTTTCCGTCAATAGTCATTCCCAGGCAACATATAATAAAAAAAAAAAAAAAAAAAAAAAACAAACCTACAACCATAGCAACAATAATAAATAGACAGATAATTAAATATGGTTGAACAGTCAAAATCCATTTAAGAATACTCTCTTACCTTTTTACCGAATTAAGCAAAATCAATAGCAATTTGAAAGCAATCCAAGTGAATCCTTCGATTCATGACTTCTACGAACAACTTATGATTCAGAAACGATATAATTACGATCATACAACATTCTACACAACTAAAGCTCAAATTTTCCCTCACAAACGATCTAGTTCCAAATTCAGAGCTAAACTGAAAACTTACGGAATTAAAATGGTTAGTGTGGAAACGTTCGTCTTGATGAAACGATGATTTTCGTCTTCTGTGGTCTGCCTAAATTCCTGACGGAATGACCGCGCGATTGAAGATTCTTCTTCCTGCTCTCCTTCGTCTCATGCGTCGTTCTCATTCTTTAATTTTCTAGAAAATTGCCGTGGAAGATCTATAGGAAATCAGGGGTTATTTCCCTTTTATGGTTATTAATTAAATATATTAATTTAATAGCTAAACTCTCTTTTTTATTATTTAATTCCTTTTAATTAAATAATTGGGATAAATAGTAATTATGTTAAATTAACTAAAACCAATTACCCTTCTTAAAAATCCGGGGTGTTACAATGAGTCTGCCAAGCAAGGTGAAGAGTAACTTTTTTCAGATTCTGAAATTCAACAACATCAAGCTAAATTCAAGACGTTGAAGAAGAATTATGGAAAGGGTAAGAGTCTCAAAGTTCAGGAAGAACATAGAGCACTAGCTGACCCAGAACAAGAGCTAAGTGCTGAGAAGACATCAGTGTCAAAAAGCAGAGAAAGTGTTACTGCACCATCATAATCTATTCCAGAGATTCAAGTATCTAGAGGAATGGATACTGGAGTGTTAGAAATCTTTGCTACAAGCACACCAGGGAAAGAAGGATTAACAGTTAAGGTTAGCTTAACAAGACACAACAGTATTACCTTTGTCTAAGAATCTATTGTCGCACATGCTGCCACAATTGAGCAAATAATATATAGTTTTCATATAGGTAAAGATTCAATGTTCTTGTTGAGTGATCGTGTGTAAGTCGCTGATACTAGCAAACGGACTAGGTCCTTCGTAGTATAAAAAACGAGCAAAAGGTTGATTCCACAGTGACTCGAGGAATTTCCAAATATACATATTAATGTAAAAGTAAATAATACAAATAATGGTCATTGACCAACAATGAAACAAACAGGATAAAAACACGATGATTGTCCCTCCAATCAATTCATCCTAGCTTGGTACTAATCAGTCCAATATAATTATCGACACTTTTAATTACCAAGTATACCATATTTGTGATTATTATTCTTTTATTCAGCTACGGGTGTAATTCTCTAGACTGACTCTACATCTTTTCTAGATAGTAGTCCTATGCTCAGCTAAGTGTATACCATGGATGAGCTAAAACTTCACTAACTAGAACACGCATATAAACTAAGAATTCCGGTTTAACCTGATAACCTAACCTAAGTAGTCACTGTGGACAGGCTGGCACGTTCCTATGTGATCGATTACTTATGTCCAATTCAACACTTTAACATGGTTCCTTCATGTTGAATTAGGAAGACGAATATCGATCGCCATATCTCGACGCCGTAGGTTAAACCTGGTAATCAGACATAGCAGGTGCCGAAACCTCAAAATTATGGTTTCTGGGTTGCTTCGCCGCCACGGCTGTGCGGTAAATCCTATATTTTGGGTTACATTATTACAAATATGTTATTACTGGTTAATTAAGGTGCATTAATCATACATATTGGTTAACATCGTGTTAATTCACCGCTAAGTTATCATCTATGTAAAATATGAAAGAACGTTCAAATTTTGATACCTTGATGATGAAGACTGTTGAAATAGTGTCCTAAACACAATCGGGTTGGACCGGATCCGACCGGGTCGGATCATTTCTACTATTTCTTTATGATTATACATATATAATAAATGGCTTTTATGTTGTCATACATTTGTTCTTTTAAAGAACCAATTATGAATTATTATATGATAACATCCTTAGTATTAAACTGTGATAGAGAAACCATGATAGGCGATTATGGTTAATGAGTTTGATACTTAAATGTCTCTAGGCTTAAATACTATTAAACAAGGCATTGATAGTACAAACAGGCTAGCAAGTATTAGATGTCTTATATCTTTAAGGGCAGGGATAGATCTCGTCTATCGAAGTGTGGAGACACTTGGACTATACGTGGACGTGTATTAGAGAATGCGTATGTGAGACTGACCCACTTACACTGTTAAGTGTCACACTATGTGAAATTTTTGTAATTATCCTTAGGACCGGAGTCTACATGGCATCACGGTGTGGATTGTCATGCTTTGACACTATTAAGGTTTCACTTAGCCATTGGGCTATCATGTGGTAGTGATTAGGTGTGATACTGAAGCATGCAGAGTATACATGTTTGGTCGTCTAGAAATTGTATACCCTATGAGTAGAAGTGAATATCCGAAAGGGCCTTCCTATAAGGAATGTCTAACTCTCGTAAAATCTTTGCAAAGTGGTAGTAAATGAGTTATTCCGAGAGAGCTTGATATCCAGATTATGGAATACGATCAAGATACGATCGTATGGATATTACTACAACGATATGATTATATTTACACGCTAACCGAGCACATGAAAGGTAGTAGTCATTGCGTATTGACTCTTCCGATGATTGAGGGTCATGGACGTGTTGCTAGACGCTATCCATGATCGTTATAGGTGAAAGGCATTTTCATAATTGCGCCTTATGTCTACGGCCAACATATTCGAAAGTCTATCGGGTCACACACATATGAACATCAAGTCGGATTAAAATATGGTTATAGTTGATAACCAAATAATGAAAGAATTTATCTCATACAATAAAGGTTATAGTGGTAAATTAATATGGTGGTATTTATTTATTATGAATAAATATAATACAAGAAATTAATTATGTTGATTAATTAAATATACATAGGTTGATGTATATTTGAAATATATATATATATATATATATATATATATATATATATATATATATATATATATATATATATATATATATATATATATATATATATGATATACATGTATTTTGCTAATTAATTAATCATAACATTATATTAATTAAAAAATATCCCGGATGCCAATATATGGCTATAAGGGGTGCAGATTTAAGTGTATTATGATACACTTGGATTTTGCAATTTAATTAATAAGATTAACATAATATAAATATTGGATATTAATTGATTTGGGAAAATAGAATTATCGTAATAAGATAAAGATATATTCAATATGAGATATTGTCAATATATTTCTTGGAAATACATTTAATATAAGATATTGAATATTTAATGAGATAAATCAATCAAATATAGTTTCCTTATTTTACTAGTAAAATATTTTCTTTTTCCTTAATCTACACAAGAAGTTTTTCCCATTGGGAATGGGAGACATAAGTGGCGCCATCTCCCCTATATATATGAGAGCTTGGCTAGCTCTTTTGTACATCATAATTCCAAGAGCTAAATGTTCTTGTGAAAACTAAGAGAACTTCTTAGAGAGAGATTATAGAGAGAGAAAAAGTCGACCTAGCAGTCGAGTTTTTCTAGTAGCAATCCTTGGCGGGTTTCCGGTGAGGTGCTCGTGTGGATTACTGGTAGAGGCCGGACACGTGGACGGCTCGCGCACATCTACTCCTACCGGACGGTCAAAGAGTTGATCTTTTAGATCATCCAAGGTAGTATTACCGTCCTCTCTCTTATATGTTTATTGTTTAAACGAAGTCGATATTGATTTCCTTACAGTGGTATCAGAGCGGTCTTCGATCTTAAGCATTAAGCATTATTTTTGTTGCGTAGTTAATTGAATCGAATAATTAAAGATGCATGATATGGATTCGTTGAATACACAAAAGGAAAAAAAGACTGGCGGGGGCGGTAGGCTCGGCCGATTGGCTGCGGCCCACCGCCATGAGATCGGCTACGGCGGCAGCTTCTTGATTGTATGGATTAGACAGTAGATATAATATGATTATATGGACCCTGATTGATCATGGACTCGACCAATAGGATAGATTTGAATGCTTTATTTTCTGTTGGTTTTCATTGTTCTCTTAGGCCGTTATGAAGAACGTGACCTAGTTTTATTTCTGCATTATCCCACTCCCGTTAGCTCCCCCCGTGTGCGGCGGGTGTAAAATTTATTAGATAGATTTTTTAAATAAATTGAAGACGAAGATGGAGACCAAAGAAAGAAGAATAAGATTCCATTGGAGAATGGCGCATTAAAGATCCATTGGTGGTTGTAGCTACCCTTAGTTTGTGCCTTGCGGTTACGTCAGTTTGTATTCGAAACCGCACTTAGGAAAAGTCCATGATCATACCGGTTAATTTTGTGAGTGGAATGTTGTGTATGTTTTACTTTATACGATATTGTAGAAATATGCACGTAAGAGATGAGACCCTAATTAAATATAAAATTAATTAAGTGAATTAATGTAAAATTACTCCCACGCCAAAAAATCGAGTTATAATATGTCTTCCAATACTATAGTGACGGTGAAGAGCCCTTGTTCGGATCCAACTGATCGGCCCACGTCGGGAGTTGACCTACCTTGGGTATATCGTTATTATTGAGATATAATCGTTATGAGATCTCATGAATACTTGGGTTACGACTCGACTAAGAATCTTGCGGTGATTGGCCCATGTCAAGACCGTCTGATTTTAGAGACATGAGGTTGACTATCATATAGACGATGTGAATTGTCAAAGAGTTGACTAGTCAAACCACTGGAAGTCGTGTTGGACGCGATTGGTAAGAAGTACCTACCCGTCAAAATTGACCCGGTCAATTGGCCCATGTTGCGGATCGAGTCAACTAGATTGGATTCCAGCCACTAAAGAATTTTGGAAAATTTTTGAAAGTCAATTTGAAGTAGTTGACTGGTGGGAGCAAAATCATAATCCCAAAGACTATATTTGATTTTGCATAAATAAACAACAAAACTCTTTTGTCTTTATTTTATGTTGTAGTTTTAGCAAAATTTATTTATGTTTTGTATTCCCGATAGTTAAAAACCAAAATTTAATGACTGTTACATTTTGAGAAACTCAAGACGGTTAAGTAATTTTAATCCTTTTAAAATAAGCAATGACACGAGCAGTCGTGTTTTCGTAGTTGAAGACAAGGAGGCTACATATTTGATGGAGTCCTCTAAGACTTTAATTATTAACGGGAGCTCACATATTAGACATAACGATATCCAATAGGTTACTCCGTCATACGATGATAATTATTCAAACATTAGATTGATTGGATAAGGATGACCGCGTCGAATTTTGGAAAGGTTGTTTTCAAAATTGTAAGATTTAAGTATCGACTTAATTCTATCATTGCTTAAAGATTAATTAAATGGTTCATGTTTTGAATATGATTCAAAAAGGTTAAATAAACTATTTAATAAACTTTAGATTTTCTTTACGAAAGGAAATAGAAGACACAGCTCTTGTGAATTCTCTTAAGCCTTATAAAGACTAAATTGAGAAACATTTACGAGTGCTTAAAGGATTAAAAAGGAAAGTTAGGGCAAGTGCTTAAGTAAGAGAACTTATCGAAGTCTCTATTCTAGGCAAGTGTGTTGAGATAAATCTATCTAAATTCAAGTCAACTCTTAGATATATGATGTCTTACGAGTGTGATTAAAAAAAAAGATTAAATACGGAATACACAAAGATACGAAAAGTGAAGCAAACGTTGAGACATTTTCGGTTTTGTATTCCGAGTCTAGTAAACTGATAAAGGAACTAAATAAATGTTATTGTGTTACGGTTCTTATGAAGAACACGAGTTCAGTTATTTGTTAGGATTTAGTAGACATATTCAATTGTAAGGAACAAATGTTGTTCCGATAAGGTTGGACAGTCACTGAAAATATCATGCTAGATTATTGTCACTATATAGTTGATATGAGTGATGAAATCTCAACTAAACATTTATATGGCTGTTATCCTTGATTTTGTGGCTGTTCTAGACATAGTCTCTATATGAGGGAAGCGTGTAATCAAATATCATTCTGATGATGCTAAACCATATGATTATGAATCATGTGGGTTATACGTATTTAATCCAAAGAGGACTAAAATATCATTTTATGAAAATGGTTATAAAATCTAGAAAATTGACTAGAGCCTAAACATATTGATATTTGTTGTCTTATGCCAATTTATACCATATATAATTGTTTATCTCTCTCTTGGGCTATTTTAGAAATAGTTGAATGTACTTATTGAAGTACGACAATTCAGAAAGCCCGAAAGTTCGAGCTAGTATGAATATGAGATAAATGAAACTTATGAATTAATCTTCAATTGGATTGAACCAATTAATAACTGGAGGGTGTTTCAGAAGTCGTCTGAAAAGGAATCAGATTCTCCCTAAAAGGATATCATTTTGAGATGCGTGATCGGATTACGGTTCCGAAATGTAAGCGACACTTTATATGATAAAGTTGTGATATAAGCCATGCAAAGAATCCCTTACCCGGTTGGGATAGTGCCCTTAATCGAAACACATACTTAACTGAGTTCCAAAGAATAAGGATGAATAAATTTCATATTAGATATGTAAGGGGATAATGTCGAATCTATCTTAATCGATGATTTGAAGTTGTCATAGGCGTTAGAAAGGCTTGAAGCCTAGTACGACATATGCAACTTTGTAGAATATCTTGGCAAGTACGCTGGATATTTTCTACTTTCCCACGGGACAAAATGTTTGTCTCCAAACATGCTGTCTTCTAAAGGAGGTATTTCTTCCAAAAGATATAGTGGGAGTAAGTGAGATCTCAAAAGAGTTTTAAAGCCACAAGGAGAGATTCAACCATAGGAACGTGAGCAGATGCCACATAGTGATGAGGTGTAGAACACTGCTCAGTGCACACAAATGTTCTATAAGTCTGTGGATAACCTCAGGCTGAAAAGACTGCTGGTATGTTCATCTTGAAGAATGAATATCTCCCGACTTATGAAGGAATGTTTGAAAGGCAAGATTGAGAGATATGGCCAGGATCCATAAAATCTGAATTAGATTCCATCAGTGACAACCAGGTTGTGAACCTAGTCTGTCTTACCTAGAGGGAATGTCCTTGAAAGGCTGACATGGATAGTAATAAGATTACCATAAGGCTATAGTGACGGCTGAAGGGTACGGTGTGTAAACCTTGTAATTATCTTTATGCAGCCAGCTAAGCCCACTTCTATTCAAACTATGCTTGTTATAACTTCGTATCATGGCTATATGATAGTGTTAGACGTTGGGCAAATAGCTTGATGTTCATAGACGATAACATGATATGTGAGCCCAAGAGATCCATTTATGGACTCAAACAAGTTTCTCTAGACAATTTCTTTGTTTGATAATCAAAGGAGTTTGATTTAGTCAAAAGAAGGGATATTCCCAGTGTGCAAGAGGGATAGTGGGAGTGTGTTACGCTTCTTGAGTAAGGTATTGGATATCTCTCTCGGGAATTATCACCCCATGTCACAGTCAATTAATATTTGGTAGTTCAAGGTCTTTACAAAAGCACTTGGATTAGCAGTTCTTATTTTTAGAAATAAGAATCTATAATGATAGAGTTAACTGTTGTTAGTTTATAGTTTACCTATATAGATATGATGCTAAAAGAGTTTAGCATAGATCGCGACTGGAGATACTGCTAGCCGGTGTTCTCAAGATCTATCTATATTAGGACGTTAGTCTTAAAGATGAGGTGAAAGATGATGTTTATGGAAATTTCTTTTGCTACTGCAATAGGAACCATCATAAAAGTAATTTCAGATGTTCATAGTCCATGAAGAGTAATGAGCAAGTATAAAAGTAAATCTGGTGAATGTCGAGAATATCCTTAAACAAGTTAAGGATGGTTTCCTAGTTTATTGAATCTTGGAATTGAATAAACGTAGATATACAGATGTACACCATGGATCTTTTGAAGATAGTGGGAGCTACATTCTAGGTTTGCAGTAACTTTAATTAAGTGATACATTGATCTGGAAATGTTCTCAGCTAGAGATCACTGTTGATTCTACAACTTAGCCGAAACACAGTAGTGCTGTTGGACTTATTTTAAGTTTTAGTGATGAGTGCCAGACTAGCTGTTATAGAGCAAACGAAAAAAGATGTCTAGATCAAATGTATAGGCTTATTAGAGTTTGATCTTGTATAGGTTTTATCAAACAAGCACTGTATAAGGCCAGCTGACTTTCATCGGCAGACCTGTCTAGATCATTAGGGTACCTGAGTCAGTAGACTAGTTTAGGAACCTGCTAAAGACTGAAGGCTGAGGGCTCAAACTCAGTTATTGAAGGCTAAGGGATCAAACTTAGTTTTTAAAGACAAGGATATGGAATCAGAATTTAGGGAAGTCTGTGATGATCTAAACTGACTACATATACCTTATGTACAAGGTCTAAGTTCCACAAGTTAAGTGGTGATTGGAACTTAGTTATATTCAAAATGGTGTAATCTAACTTCATAATAAAAATTTAGATATAAGAGAAGTCAGCTGAAGTGTTTTTATAAACACAGCAACTTTGGAATAGCTGACTGATATGTATGTCAGCAGACTTACATTCACAGGAACCTGCTGAGTACATATTTCGATTTTAATCAAAGGTTACATTGGAAGAATACAAGGATAAGGACAGGTAACAACCTCTGATTTTATCAAACAAATCAATGGTTAAGATTAAAGGGACGTTGGAAAGAAACAGAAGTTTATCCAATGGATACAAGTCAAAGGGTGGACATACTGAAAACTATCAAAAAGCAATCTGACAGTGTCAGTACTATGTACAGGGACAAAATGCAAGTCAAGAAAAGGAAAAGTCTGAAATGGCTAGGTTTGAATTTCAAACATAAGTCACAAGGATTCCTACCTATAAATAGAGGACTCTTAATTCAGATACAAGTGATGAAAATTAAGGATCTATTTTGAGCTATCAGATTTCAATCTATTAAACACCCTGCTGAATCTATTGAACTTAAAGCTCGATCCAAAGAAAATTCTTCAAGTGTAATCTGCTATCAAGCTACATCAAGTTTACACACTTGAAGATCTCAAGCTGCTGATCATATCATCCTGATCAAGCTGCTGAAAGCTGAATCACTTACTTGATTCAAACTTTCTTTTATAAGAAATCTACTGAAGACAGTGAAGTATCTTTGGGTGTCAAGGACTGTTGCTTGTGGTGGAGCTGGTAAAGGGCAATCCTACCCTTCAAGGACCAGTGGAAGACTTTGGAGCAGCAATCCTACATGTTCTAAGTGTTCCGTTTGTGAAGCCATAGTTATTGGTGAAGGACAAGCAACTTAGGGATTTTTGTAACTTCTACCTCAAGAATCTCTAGTGAATTACCTCCAACATCACAGGAGAAGAGTGGACTGACAGGATTACACCACCAGGAACCACTATAAATATTGCCTACTTAATTTCTGCATTTAGATTCTGCATTAGTACATTTAGCACATCAATCTACTGAACTAGGAACTTAATCACACATACACTACTGAGTATCTAATACTTGGTATCATATTTTAACAACAAGTAATAAGGCTTAATTTAAATATATTCCGCTGCAACAAATTCAGTAAAGTCAATAGTCAGCAGACTATTGAGTGTCAGCAGACTACTGAGCTATCAGTAGGCTGCTGAAGTTGCTGAGTTTGTTAATAAGTTGCAGACTGCTGAACCAAGCCTACTGATGGCAAAGTCTGTGAGGCATACGTTACAGTCAAACTTTAATAAAGTCAAAAAGCAAAAAGACCGGGATATTTATCTTATCTTTATAACCGCAGTTACACGATCGAACGGTTACAACTCTTTATGGATAAGTTATGGGCCACGTGTCAAGATCTCATTTATTCAAAATTAATCGTGATTAATGCTACAGTACACGATCTGACAGTTTCTACCCCTACTCTCTGATATATATACAGACATATATACAGAAGATCCTTACAAACCTTCAGATTGATTTTCTCTGCAAGTATACCATGTGAACACAGATTTGAAAGCTATCTTCTTCATCTTTTTCTTAAATAATGGCAGATAAGGATGATGTTCACATCGGAACAAGTCAAAGTGTGAGAGGCTTTGTTGTTGATGCTATCAAAACTGAGTTAGCTATCAATATTGGTCGAAGAATCAGAAGATACGAAGGATTGGAAGATGTCTTAGATATCAGATTGGAAAGAATATCTTACACAAATGTTGTTAGCTTCTAGAGAAACATTGGGATAAGAGACAATAGAGAGGCATTTACTACAACAGTGAATGGCCAGGAGATTGAAGTTTCCTCAAATCTGCTGAGGGAAGCTTTTGGTTTTGCACCAGTAATCGATGCTCCAAATAATCCTGAAGAAATGAGGCTGTCGAAATTAGATTTTGTTGACAGAATAAAGACCAATGATGCTGTTAAATCCTCTCTGGGAATCAATGTGAAGCACATTGGAATGGAATACAATCTGCTGAGCAAGATTATAGCAAAGAAAATCTTAGGACTCAGTGGAAGCCGGGATGCTTTATCAAGACCCAAGATTGAACTATTGATCCTCATATGTAAAAGCATGAAGTTTGAATGGGCTGGATTTTTTGTCCACTATATGAAGAAAGTAATAATAGAGGAAAGGGAAGGGACAAGGAAATCGAAGGCTTTACCTTTGGGATTGATGGTTCAGGCCCTGCTGAATCATTTGGGGATTCCTGATGTTGCGCCAGAGAAGATAAACAAGTCCACATACAAGAAGGAGATTGGCTATCTCATCCCTGGTTTGGATGATGATGCAGATGTGGATGCTGAAGCCACAAAAAGTGATGATGATGGAGATGATGGTGCTGGTGGTGAGCAGATTAAGAAAGTTGTTAAGACTGCTGCACCCAAGAAATTTACTGAGAAGAGGAAGGCTAGTGACATCAGAAAAATCACAGAGATGTTACAGCCTAGGAAAACAAGGAAGCAAACAGCAGAGACAGCTGAGTCTACTGAGGGTCCATATGAAATTGAAGTTACTGACCCTGCTGTAGTTGTAAGAAAGAAGTCTGCTGCTGAAATTTTAAGAGAGCAACATAAAGTAGACAGTTGAAAGAGAAAAGCTACTGAGGTTGAATCTGAACAAACTTCCAAGAGAATGAAAGAAATTATTACAAAGAAGAAGCATGGAAAAGTCAAGGAACTGAGGGTCCTTGAAGAACAAAGGGAAGAAGAGGAACAAGAGGCTATTGAAGCTGAACCCCTAAAAATTGTTATGCCTACTGAAACTGGAGAGGTTGTCGTTGAGCAACCTGTCAGAGAGGTTGTTGATGAGCAACCCATCGAAGCGTCTTCAAGAACCACATCGATCATCGAGTGCACTTCTTTGTGGATGTTGATATAACAAAGACAAGACCTGCAAGTTCGCAATAGTTCGGGGGAAGAGCGTTAGATGTCGCTAACCCTGATGATGAGCATGTAAGTCAGGGGGAAGCAAGTGTGGAGCAGATAGAGGTGGTAGGTACAAATATACAACAAGAAGAACCTACTGACCTAGAAGCATCTGTTGAAGAAACTCTGAATCTACTTGTTGAGACCTTTGGAGGTCAGCAAAGTGGAAAAATAGCTCCCAGAAAGCCAGCCATGTAGGAAAGAAAAGAAAAGGAAGGAAGGGTATGTTGATCCTAAACTCCTGCTGGTTGCCAACTACTTTCAATGGAAGTTTGGATATTACAAGAAGCAAAAATCAGCTGTTGAGCCTATGACAGACTTTGAGGAGTGGGCTTTTGAGAGGTTAGGAGTGGAAAACTTGCTTGATTTGGAAGATACTTCCTTGCTGGAAATGAGACTGATGGAACTCATTGATGAACAAAAGAAGGAGGAAGGTATCAAATTCAGGGATCCTAGAGATGGATCAGACAGTGATGATTCATCATCATCTGACTCTGATGATGGTCATCCTCCACATCAAGGAGAGACTAGTGGTGCTGCATTGATAAATGAACCAAGAGTAGAAGCGATCCACCGATGCTAGCAAAGTCTGCCGAGGCCAAAGAGATCGCCAAATGGATGAGGATCTGGAAGATCTCACCATAGATGATCTGGAGGCCTTGATCAATGATGGCATAAACCTTGGAGACAACATGATGGTTGGTACTTATGATGCATTCAAGGTTGTGGAGGCTGATATGAATCCTGAGAATCAGCAGACTGAAGATTTGGATGAAGAAAGAGTTACCGAACGGCCTGATGTTAGTTCTGAAGATTCATTTCAATGTCAAGAATGGATTGATACACATGGCACTATCTCTAAATCTGCTGATATCTTACAAAAGATTGCTAATGCTGGAGGATCTTTAGAGGAAAACTTAGCTATATTTCCTCTCATTTTTGTGGAAGAGAGGGTCCTACTCACTGAGGAACAGACAGTGATTGGACAGAGATTGGATATGGTAATGGGTGTGGAAGAATCACCATTACACTCTGAGGAGGTTCAGGCTGTTGAGGTTCAAAAAGCACCTAAACAAAGGTCGGAACTGGTGGTACAAGTTGCTGAGGACCAAACAACACTTGGACAAAGGTTGGAACTAATAGTGAGTTTGGAGGAAACCCCTGCTGTTGATGGACAACAGGCTGTTGTAGTAGAGCCTGCTGAAGGGAAGGCCACTGAAGGCAAAGATAGTCAGCAGACTGTTGTTATTGATGAGGATGAACAGCTTTAAATGCCTGAGGAAGAGCCTATTGATGATGAACCACAACAGACATTTGTACCAATCTTAGAAGAACGTGCACAAGATCCTATTATGGAAGACATTCTTGGTGCTATGGTTGAAGAAGGACCTGCCCCTGCTGGAAGGGACATGAGTAGAGCCATGGTTGTCAGCAGACAGAGGGCACAATACAATGTAGAAGAACCTGCTGATGAAGCTGCTGGATATATGGCTGGAGGAATGGCTGGTGGGGTACCAGCACAAGTGTTGGATGAGTTGAGGGCTGTCAGGAGTGACATTACAAGATTAAGAACTCAACTTGACAGGCAAGAGCAGAGGTATGAAGATTTGTTGAATCTAGTGGAAAATAGAGGGAGAACCACTGAAACTGTTGCTTCCAATATTACATCCACTCAGTATGCTCTTGCTGACCTTGCTCTAGATGTAAAGGGGATTAGACAAGGTAATACACTGAATGAGAAGTTTCTGAAAGACCAATTTGAATCCATTCACCAGAAACTTGATAAACTTGCTGAGGCACCCAAGCCTGTTGTGGCTGAGCCTACTGGAACACTTCACCCTGCTGGATTGGATCCTAAATTCACTGAGAGGATCAATCTACTGGAGCAAACAAAGCAAGAAAGGATCACTGCAGTTGATACTAGAACAGAGATAATGGAAGGTCAACTGAATAATCTAGTGATCACACAAGAGAGTGTTCATGGCCTGCTGTCCCGTTTTGTTGATGATGTCAATAAGAGGGAAGAGAGCCAGACAGCTGTAGCAAAAGAGGCTGCTAGGATTTTTACACAGAAGAAATGGGAAGCTGACACCAATGCTTATAGAGAACCTGCACCTAGCAGACTTCCACTTACTGATGATCTTTTCAGAGAATATAAAAAGCTTCACTACAACAAGAGAAGACCTTACCATGACAAGGGTTTCCATGAGGGACTAAATTCTTTTCAGGGACTCAAGTTTTGGGAAGCAAGGGTTAAAGCTTTAAGATCTACACATAGAGGTGGAAGAGGTGGAAGAGGTGGAATGAGTCTACCTACTACATCAGCTAAAGATTCACTGTATGAATTCAAGGAATTATACATGCGTTTAGGCTTCAGAGTACATCAGATCAATCTTACTCTACCTGAAGCATGGAAATGGTGGAAGGAAGTGAATCCCCACATTGAATTTTTCTCTTATTGAAAATGAATGGATGAGACAAATGGTTAGAGAAATAAGAGAATATCATGAGCAGCAAGAGAAGGAGAGGCAAGAAAGAGAAAGAAGAAACTAGATCAGCATACTTACATCTGTTTTATTCTTTGCTGAATCTAGATTGTAATACTTTTTGAACAACTGATTATAATGGGAAATGACTATATTTGTTCTGTTTTTGTTTTTACTCTTTTTGCTTTGCTGTAAGGAGGGTATTGGCATCATCACCAAAAAGGGGGAAATTGTTGGACTTATTTTAAGTTTTAGTGATGAGTGCCAGACTAGCTGTTATAGAGAAAATGCAAAAAGATGTCTAGATCAAATGTATAGGCTTATTAGAGTTTGATCTTGTATAGGTTTGATCAAACAAAGATCAGATAAGGTCGGTGACTTTCATCGCCAGACTGTCTAGATCGAGGGTACCTGAGTCAGTAGACTAGTTTAAGAACCTACTGAAGACTGAAGGCTGAGAGCTCAAACTCAGTTATTGAAGGCAAAGGGATCAAGCTTAGTATTTAAAGTCAAGGATATGAAATCAGAATTTAGGGAAGTCTGTGATGACCTAAACTGACTACATATACCTGGTGTACAAGGTCTAAGTTCCACAAGTTAAGTGGTGATTGGAACTTAGTTATATTCAAAATGGTGTAATCTAACTTCATAATAAAAAGTAAGATATAAGAGAAGTCAGCTGAAGAGTTTTTACAAACACAGCAACTTTGGAACAGCTGACTGATATGTATGTCAGCAGACTTGCATTCACAGGAACTTACTGAGTACATATTTCGATTTTAATCAATGGTTACATTGGAAGAATACAAGGATAAGGACATGTAACAACCTCTGATTTTATCAAACAAATCAATGGTTAAGATTAAAGGGACGTTGGAAAGAAACAGAAGTTTATCCAATGGATACAAGTCAAGGGTGGACAGATCAAAAGCGTCAAAAGCAATCGACAAGCGATGTCGATTACTATGTATAGGGACAGAATGCAAGTCAAGAAAAGGACAAGTCTGAAACGGCTATGTTTGAATTTCAAACATAAGTCACAAGGATTCCTACCTATAAATAGAGGACTCCTAATTCAGATACAAGTGATGAAAATTAAGGATCTATTTTGAGCTATCAGATTTCAATCTATTAAACACCCTGCTGACTCTACTCAACTTAAAGCTACTGATCCAGTAAAATTCTTCAAGTGTAATCTGCTATCAAGCTACATCAAGTTTACACACTTGAAGATCTCAAGCTGCTGATCATATCATCCTGATCAAGCTGCTGAAAGCTGAATCACTTACTTGATTCAAACTTTCTTTTATAAGAAATCTACTTAAGACAGTGAAGCATCTTTGGGTTTCAAGGACTGTTGTTTGTGGTGGAGCCGGTGAAGAGGAAATCCTACCCTTCAAGGACCAGTGGAAGACTTTGGAGCAGCAATCCTACCTGTTCCAAGTGTTCAGTTTGTGAAGCCATAGTTATTGGTGAAGGACAAGCAACTTAGGGATTTTTGTAACTGCTACCTCAAGAATCTCTAGTGAATTACCTCCAACATCACAGGAGAAGAGTGGACTGACAGGATTAAATCACCAACAACCACTATAAATATTGCCTACTTACTTTCTGCATTTATATTCTGCATTAGTACATTTAGCACATCAATCTACTGAACTTGCAACTGAATCACACAGATACACTACTGCGTATCTAATACTTGGCATCATATTTTAACAACAAGTAATAAGGCTTAATTTAAATATATTCATTTGCAACAAATTCAAGAAAGTCAATAGTCACAGATTGCTGATTGTCGATGAACTCTTGAGTGTCGATGAGACTATTGAGCTATCAAGAAATTTCTTTGAAGTTCTTTGAGTTTGTTAACTCCAAAAGTTTTAAGTGTTAAGTTTATTCACCCCCCCCTCTAAACTTAACCAAAGCCTTTTCAAGGGACCAATAAGTGCATTAGAGGCGTAGCGGGAGCAGTACAGGGATCTAAGAGGTTCATTCCTTAACCTTGTGTGGTTCTTCCACCTTTTCTATATAGCTGATATAGCAAGTGGATTCATTGCTTGAGGCAAGGACCAAGGTCTCATCGGAGATTCATGTGTGTTGAGGCGGTTCCTTTGACTTGGTCATTTGGAGCATAGTATGAAGATAGTCTGAGTCCTCACGGATAGTGATCCGTTCACGGCTAGGGCTGGTTGTGAGTAATGCATGAGATTCTTGTGTTTCAACGTCTTGTGTGTGCGAGTGATTGTTGAAATAGTGTCCTGAACCCATTCGGGTTGGACCGGATCCGACCGGGTCGGATCATTTCTACTATTTCTTTATGATTATACATATATAATAAATGGCTTTTCTATTATCCTATATTTGTTCTTTTAAAGAACCAATTATGAATTGTTATATGATAACGTCCTTAGTATTAAACTATGATAGAGAAACCATGATAGGCGATTATGGTTGATGAGATCTCTAATCAAGTTTGATACTTAAATGTCTTTAGGCTTATGTACTATTAAACAGGGCATTGATAGTATAGACAGGCTAGCACATATTAGATGTCTTATGTCTAAAGGCAGGGATCGATCTTGTCTATCGAAGTGTGGAGACACTTGGACTATACATGGACGTGTATTAGAGAATGCGTACGATAGACTGGCCCACTTACACTGTTAAGTGTCACACTATGTAATGGTTGTGTAATTATCCTTAGGACCGGAGTCTACATGGCATCACGGTGTGGATTGTCACGCTTTGACACTATTGAGGTTTCCCTTAGCCATGGGGTGAGCATGCGGTAGTGATTGGGTGTGATACTGAAGCATGCGGAGTATACATGTTTGTTCATCCGGGAATCGCGTACCCTATGAGTAGGATTGAATATCCGAAAAGGCCTTCCCATAAGGAATGTCTAGTTCTCGTGAATCTTTGCAAAGTGGGAGTAAATGAGTTATTCCGAAAGAGATTGATATCCAGATTATGGGATACGATCAAGATACAATCGTATGGATATTACTACAGCGATTGAATTCTATTTACACGCTAACCATGCACATGAAAGGTAGTATTCATTGTGTATTGACTCTTCCGATGATTGGGGGTCATAGACGTGTTGCTAGACGCTATCCATGATCGTTAGAGGTGAAGGGCATTTTCGTAATTGGGTCTTATGTCTACGGCCAACATATTCGGAAGCCTATCAGGTCACACACATATGAATATCAAGTCGGATTAAAATGTGGTTATAGTTGATAACCAAATAATGAAAGAATTTATCTCATACAATAAAGATTGTAGTGGTAAATTAATATGGTGGTATTTATTTATTATGAATAAATATAATACAAGATATTAATTATGTTGATTAATTAAATATACATAGGTTGATGTATATATATATATATATATATATATATATATATATATATATATATATATATATATATATATATATATATATATATATATATATATATATATATATATATATATATATATATGGTATACATGTATTTTGCAAATTAATTAATCATAGCATTATATTAATTAAAGAATATTCTGGATGTCAATATATGACTATAAGGGGTGTAGATTTAAGTGTATTATGATACACTTAGCTTGTGTAATTTAATTAATAAGATTATCATAATATTAATATTGGATATTAATTATTTTGGGAAAATAGAATTATGGTAATAAGATAAAGATATATTTAATATGAGATATTGTCAATATATATCTTGGAAATATATTTAATATTAGATATTAATATTTAATGAGATAAATCAATCAAATATATTTTCCTTATTTTACCAGTAAAAGGTTTTCTTTTTCCTTAATCTGCACAAGAAGCTTTTCCCGTTGGGAATGGGAGACATAAGTGGCTTCATCTCCCCTATATATATGAGGGCTTGGCTATCTGTACACCATAATTCCAAGAGCTAATTGTTCTTGTGAAAAATAAGAGAGCTTTTTAGAGAGAGATTATAGAGTGAGAAAAGGTCGACCTAGCAGTCAAGTTATTTTAGTTGCAATCCTTGGCTGGATTCCGGCGAGGTGCTCGTGTGGATTACTTGTAGAGGCTGGACACGTGGACGGCTCGCGCACATCTACTCCTACCGGACGGTCAAAGCGTCGATATTTTACATCATCCAATGTAGTATTACCGCCCCCTCTCTTATATGTTTCTTGTTTAAACGAAGTCGATCCTGGATTGGGAAATCAATTTTCAAAATTCTGCTGCGCTACTCGATTGATTTTCTTACAAAGACTATCTAGAATAACTCAAGCTAGAGATTGATTGGGAGTGGAAACAAAGAACTTGCTTCAAGAATTCAAATCACACGAAAGACTTTATAATATAACTATTTCATACATGTTTTGAATAATGAACACACATACATATGTTTTTCTGAATGCTACAAGTTTCATATAGCCTTGTAGCTGACTGATGATTCTAAATAATGCACCACCGGTTTAACAGGGCCACGTGTAATCTAAGGGTGAGCTAAAGAGGGATCGAATGGCTAGAATTGTAGTAAAGATGGTGTTTTTGGTGTTTTATGGATGAGTCCAAGAATGTATCTTGGATTGCCTACGTATCCTGTGTAATGTCCAAGAATCAAGCCTTACGTAGTTCCTGGAGTTGTGTCTTTATAGGCACATGTCCTTCTTCTGCCCTAAACTTAAGGCAGTTTGGTCTATTGACATAAATAACCTTACTGGGCCTTGCCCCTTGCCCAAGTAACCCTCTGGATGTTGGGCTTAGGAATCGAGGCTTGGACCCTGGTCTCGACTCGTGTAACTCCGACATGGGTGTTCGAGATGGGACACTTGCAGAATCTGCTGGTTGCTGCGGACTTCACTGACTCATCTCGTATTCGACTCGATGTAGATAATAAACTTAGGCTTTTCCACATGCCAGCTGGACCAATTAGATAATTCCACGTGGAGGGGTGAAATCCCGTATCGTCATAAGCCCCCAGATCGGAGAGAAGCTCATCTCGTATGCTGAGCTCGGATCTGAAAATTTGAATTATCTCTTCGATACGTTGCCCTCTTTAGGCGGGAGTACAACTGTCTTTCTAGCCGATGTAGGTTGTCGTAAGATGACATCACACTGTATCAGCATTAATAGGTGCAGGAAACGAAGCGTCTCTAATGGTTCACACGGGGATTTTATCCTTGATTCTCATGTTTCAAACTCTATAACTGCCCCCAAATCTTTCCCTTTCAAATCATTTGGAGATTGTGAAGCATAAAAGGAGTCCAAGCAAACGAAGCCTCTCATTTGCTATTTCTAACACCCTGTTTTCTCAAAAAATACAAGTAAGGCTCTCTTTTCATCTAGATTCTTTCTTCATCTTTTATTTCTTGTATCTTTTCCCATTTCCATGTCTAGTAGTGAGAGTGACTCTCAAAATAGGGAAGAACCTGTTGTGGTAGAAGAAGAATGGGCGGAGAGGACGATTTCTGGGCAACCACTTGCTTCCGGTGAGAGAGCTGCCGGAGAAGAAGAAGAGGGAGGAGAAGAAGAATCGTCTTCTCGACCTGTTGCCAAACGCCAAACAAGGATGAAGGGTCAGGGACCATACGGTTGAATATCCAATCTTACCCAAGAAAAAGCCAAGGCCGTCTGTCTACGATACGGCATTCCGTACTCATCCGAAAACATCAAATGGTCACATGGTCGATTTCAATACTCCCGTGACCCTCCTCCTGGGTTCTGTGCCATATACGAGGCGCAATTGAAAGAGGGATTAAGGTTTCCCTTCGACCCGTCCCTCATAGAGGTCCTCCGACACTACCAGATCTGCATCACTCAACTCGCTCCGAATGGGATTAGGAGCGTCATGGGCTTCGTATTGGCATGTCGGATAGCCAAGGTCAAATTTACAGTTCGCTTATTCGACAGTACTATTCGATCCAAGGCCTACAGGATGCGGGATGGTACACTTTCCAGAGACGTCCCCTAGTCGCGGAGTTTGTGAGGAGAGTGACCTCGTCTCAGGGCGAGTGGAAGCCTCAATATTTCTTCATCCGACATGGGTTGGAAGATATCGATATCCACACCTGGTACATGAGGCCCAGGAAAATGCATGACAGGCTCGACTCTGATGCCCCCCGTGAGTGTAGGATTCTAGAGAGAGTCAACCCCGATGTCGCAACTCGAAACCTTCATTCTCTATACCCTTTTGTTGATGTCGAGACGGCGGGTCCGGGTGCTTATATGGAACTCGATAAGGACGTTCAATTTTTGTGTAGGACTTTTATTTACTCTGTCGAGCTGCTACACTTTTGTATTTTTTTTCTTTTTCCCTACTTGCTTCTGTTTTGACTGTATATTGATGTCGATTTTTCTCTGTATGCAGTAGAATTATTCTCAAAGTTGGAAGCAGTGGGTAAAATGCCCGACCCCAAGAAGACGGACCCCAAGAAGATCCAGGAGATAGCCGGTATCAGGTCGAAGAAACCTGTGTCTGGTGCAATAGTCTCCGGGGGTCAAAGGACTCCTGCCCGATCTTCTATTCCCGTGTCGACATCCGACATTTTGAGAGACCAACCTGACAAGGCTCGGGTGACTGAGCAGGCTGAAGGGAGCCTCGTCTCGAGCAAGCATCAGAAGACAGCCGATGTGAGACACGGAGTCGGGAAAGAAACTCGTAACCCCGCTCCTCATATCTCGAATGCCACTGACCCGAGCCCTGGAGTGAGTGTTACAGAGATGGAAGCTATGTCTCCGGACGAGTTGCATGACTTCTTCATGAAAAGCAACCGAGCTGTAAGTCTTTATTTCATTTCTCTTAACTTTGGGGCTTTTGCCTATTTCAGATATTAACAGTACTTTCATGTGCAGGCTCGGCTAGCAGTTAAAGTTTCCATGACCAGAATTGAGTCTCCATCAGCAGCCTTGTAGGAACAGAGGGAGACCATCGACCGGTTGAATTCGGAGATCGTAAAGCAGAAGTCGGCAATTAAAAAGTTGGATAACCGACGCCTCAGACTGGAATTTGACCTGGCCACTGCTCAGGACGAGTTGTCTGCAGCGCGTAAAGATTTATCCGAGCTTGCTAAGGTGAAATCGGAACTCGAAGAAGCGAGGGCCGACTTGGCGAAATCCCTCAAGGTTCGAGACGACCTTCAGCTTGAGGTCGATAGCTTTACAACTCGTCTAGAGGTGGCCAAAAAGGACTTCTTAGCTTCCGCAGAGCTCGAGAATGATCTGACATTGCTGATGAGTCAGGCTATGAAGGGTGGATTCTCGAATGCCCTCGATCAAGTCAAGGCGGTCATCCCGGACTTCGAAGTGTCTAGCATCGAGAAAGCCCACTTGTACGATCTAGAGGCCATCCCTCGATACGGCCGATATTTCACAGAATTCAAGGCGGTTGTGTCTTTATATGACAAGTATGTGGCCCCTGCCATGGAGGGGGATGGAGAGTAGAACCTCGAGTCGGATGATCCAGTCGACCCCGATGCCTCCACCTCAAACCAGCCTGCGGCTTTATGATCTTTCTTGTTATCGTTTTTAAACAATTTGATTCGACTGTAACAACTTTTATTGATCTTTTATTGAACCTTTTGATTCGATCTGGTTGTATAACTTTTATTTATTCGAATGTGATCTTTGTCGAATCTATGATTCGATCTCTGAAACTCTTCAATTTTGCATTTTGATTTTTGAATTTCGAATGTGATCTTTTATTTCTCGTTGTTGATTATTTGTCTAGGGTGTAGTCTTTTTCGACTTAATTCCCTTGCAAACGTTGCCTTGTGGGGTGTAGTCCTTTGGACTTAATTCCCCTGTGGCCGCTCAAAGTGTAGTATGAGTACATGACTCATGATACAATTAGATATGAGTCGACCTAGCATTGTACTGCCTTATTGGCTTGACTTGACTATTCGGTCGGAGCTCGAGTCGACTGTCTCACCTCGTCAGGCTTTTGACTTGGTCGAATTGAAAATTCCTTATTCGACTGTCGCACTTCGTGGTGCTTCTGAACTGGTCGAATAGGGTATCCATCGTGGGATCTTCCAACTGCCTCGCATCGTGGCTTATTGGCAGGTGGGGAGTGAGATAAGCATTGTCATTGACTTGGCTTTATTCACTATTTTACTCCAACTTCATTGTGTCGAGGTTTTGTTGTTGAAGTCGAATTTTGGTCTTTTTTCTTCCAGCTTCCTTTTCTTTTTTACATGAGCTTGGAAGTTAACCATAATTAGAAAAGAAAACTACTTGAATAAAGGACATCGAGATTAATTGTCGCATCGATCTGTTACAAGTAACTAGGAAAGTAGGTTGCAAATGTTATAAAATGAACAAACAGTTTAAACATAATATTTTCTGAGGTTGGTGGCGTGCCAAGTTCGGGACACTGTACTTCCGTTCGACCTGCCTAGCTGATACGATCCCTTAGGATGCACCTTCAGAATTTTGTATGGACCTTCCCAATTCGGCTCGAGTTTGCCTATTGGGTCCTTCCTGCTTGCTTCATTCTTCCTTAACACGAGATCCCCTACTTGGAAGTACTTATACTTGACTCTTGCATTGTAATATTGTGAGATCTTTCTTTTGTATTTGGCCATTCGATGCGCGGAAATCTCTCTCCTTTCCTCGATATTGTCTTTCTCCTGTCGTAGATTGGTAGCATTTGTCTCGACGTTATAGGACAAAACCCGAGGCGATGTTAGCCCAATCTCCGCGGGTATTACTGCTTCACATCCATAATTCATGGCAAAGGGAGTCTCCTGTGTGGCCGTATTGGGTGCTGTTCGATACGACCATAGAATACTAGGGAGTTGAGCTGCCTAATCACGACCCTCATCTTCCAGCCGCTTCTTCAAACCAAATTTTATATGTCTGTTTGTCTGTTCGACCTGCCCATTGGACTGAGGTTGGGCCACTGAGGTTGTTCTGTGTTCAATCTTATATTCCTTCAGCCAACTCTGCACTCTTTCATCTAGAAACTGGGTTTCATTGTCTGATATCAGATACTTGGGAATTCCAAACCTGCATAAAATGTTCTCCCATAGAAATTTTTTGATGGTCTGGGCCCTGATGTCGGTAAGAGCTTTGGCCACGACCCGTTTTGTGAAATAATCAACTGCCACCACTACAAATTTAAAATTTCCTGGAGCTTGAGGTAAAGGCCCAACTATGTCCAGGAGCGTCCCTGTCCATATTTAGGCTCGGGGCCAAAAAAAAATTTAGGCCCTCGCCCTTCGAAAAAAACAATAACCAAAATATATATAAAAAAATAAAACAAAAAAACTGCGTGTGATAGTCATGGGTTTGGAAGTAAAAAAAACCTAGTTATTTGGCTCCTAGTCCTAGTTTAAAAAATAAAAATTATTGTAGGTTGCAAGATTTGAAACCAAGTCTCATGTCTAGTATACTTGAGTGCTAACCATTAAGGTAATACATTCCTTATTCATATAAATACAGTATATATATAATATTAGGTCAAAATTTCGTGGGCCCTTAAATTCATTGATTTTCGATTTGGGGGAGGGGGCTCCGGGCCATGGCCCCCTTGGTCCCTCCATAGGGGCGCCCGACTATGTCAACTCCCCACTCATCGAACGGCCATACCGACTCGATGGCATTCATTTCTTATGCTTGCTGGTGTGTCACCACATCATGTACTTGACAAGCTCTGCATCTCATCACCAATCGATTGGCATCTTTTTGCATGGACGGCCAAAAATAACCTGCAAGTTTGCATTTCCTTGCCAGCATTCGAGCTCCACAATGATTGCCACAAACTCCCCGATGTATTTCCTCGACCAGATATGCCCCATCTTCCTCCGAGGCACAGCACATCTATGGGGTTACAAAAGATTTACGATAAAGAACGTAATCAAACAATGCATACCTGGAGGCTTGCAGTCGAATCTTTCTGGCTTGGGACTTGTCAGACGGGAGAATTCCGTCTTTCAAGTATAGAGCTATCGGGTCCATCCATGTCGACCCCTGAGTAACTAGTTGCACATCAACCTCATTGTAGCTTCGCTCTGCTAACATTTCGACCAGGACCTTCCTCTTTGATTTGAAATTTGATGCGAGTTTGGACAACGCACCGGCCATTTTGTTTTCGCTCCGAGGTACCTGTTCGATGCGAACCGTTTTTAACTTCGAAATCAACGCTTGGACCACTTTCAAATAACTTTTCATAGCTTCCTCTTTGGCTTCATACTCACCTCGTATGTGATTGACTACGAGTTGAGAGACGCTATATACTAGGAGATTCTCGACCCCCAACTTGAACGCCAACTTCAGACCCGTAATCATAGCTTCATACTCTGCCTCGTTGTTGGTGGCTTTGAACTCGAATCAAAGTTCATAAGGGAATTCCTCTCCCTTTGGACTAACCAAAAGTAACCCAGCTCCTGCCCCCTCTTTACTGGACGCACCATCGACATGGATGGTCCACTGTTCTTTTGGTGTCTGTTTCTCTTGCTCTAGCTGGATAGATAGACCCTCGGCAATGAAGTCTGCCAGAACTTGGCCTTTAACAGATGTATGAGGTAGGAATTCAATGTCGTACTCAGCTAATTCGATGACCCACTTAGCTAATCGACCCGATGTCTCGGGCTTGGCTAAAATTTATTTCAGAGGTTGGTCAATTATTACAGCAATAGGGTGTGCTTGCAAATACGGCTTCAATTTCCTCGACGCGTGAACCAAACCCAATGCTAATTTTTCAGCAGGTGTGTACCTGATCTCAGCTCCATGTAGGACCTTACTCACAAAATACACTGGAACCTGTCCCTATTCTCCTTCTCGAACTAACACTGCACTTACTGCCTCTTCATAGATAGCTAGGTAAACCAGGAGTTTCTCTCCTTCCCGAGGTGAAGACAGTGTTGGTAAATCAGATAGATACTCATTCATGTCATCGAACGCTTTCTGACACTTGTCATCCCATTGGAACGGACTTGCCTTCTTCAATATCTTAAAAAAGGGTAGGGCTCTTTGCGCTGATATCGACAAGAAACAGTTGAGGGCTGCCATCCGACCTGTCAACCGTTGTACTTCTTTGATGCTACGAGGTGTGGGCATGTTCTTGAGGATTTCGATCTTGGCTGGGTTAGCTCGAATTCCGTCTTTCGATATCATATAGCCCAGAAACTTCCCAGACCGAACCCCGAAAGTGCACTTTTTTGGATTGAGCTTCATACTCACAGCACGGAGCACCTCGAAAACCTCTCTAGTATCAACAAGAAACTGTCCCATGGACTTGCTCTTGATCAACAAATCGTCGACATAGACTTCCATATTACGGCCTATCAGCTTCTCGAATATCTTGTTAACCGCTCTTTGATAAGTCGCTCCCGCGTTCTTTAGGCCAAATGGTATCGTCACGAAACAGAATGTGCCAAACTCTGTGTTAAAAGCGGTCTTCTCCGAGTCTTGGAGGTCCATGAAAATCTGATAATATCCCCTGTAAGCATCTAGGAACCCGAAGACCTCGAAACCCAACGTCGAATCGACTAACTGATCAATTTTAGGAAGTGGATATGAATCTTTAGGGCATGCCTTGTTAAGATCTGTAAAATCGACACACACCCGCCAGCTCTCGTCTGGCTTCTTAAACAAAACTGAATTGGCTAACCAGTATGGGTAGAATACCTCATTGACGATTCCAGCAACCAAAAATTTATCAACCTCTTTCTTTACTGCTTCTTTCCTCTCGGGGGCGAGGTTTCTCTTCTTCTACCGTATCGGCTTCTTTCTCGGGTCGACATTGAGCCGATGTACTGCTATCTCTGCTGATAAGCCTGGCATATCATCTGCCTTCCAAGCGGACACATCTCGATACTCGACCAGGAGGTCGACCAAGTCTTGCATGTCGGGGTGTGGTATTCACTTCCCGATCTGGACCCCTTGGCCCTCTTCCTCTTTCCACACACGAACTTCCTCTATCGGGTCGACAGAGACCCAGCTCTTATCCTCTTCCTCTTCAGGAATTAATTCTTCGACCAATACCTGCCCGACACCTTTCCCTTTAATTGTGACCAAACTACAATTCCTGGCTACCTCAACATCTCCTTTCACTTCATGGGTACCATACCAGGTGGGAAATTTCATGCTGTTATGGAAGGTAGAAATGATGGCTCTCAGGTTGTATAAGGCAGGTCGACCTAATATCGCGTTGTAACCCGATAGGGCCTTAACTACGACATAAGTCATTTCCATTGTCCGGCCCTTTTCTCCATCTCCAACTGTGGTCAGCAAGTTTATCGATCCGACAGGGTGGATGGCCTGCCCTGTGAATCCGAACAAAGGGGTCGACAACGGCACAACGTCCTCATCTCTCAATTTCATGGCTTTGAAGGCTGAGTAGTAAAGGATGTTGACTGCACTTCCACTATCAACACAGACCCTCTTTATCCGTCCTCGGCTTATCACTGCCTCTATAACCAACCCTTCACTGTGACTATGGGAGCTTGGAATATCGTCTTTGGGTCCATAACCCACCTCTGTTGTGAACCTAAGTTTCTTCGATTCCCTCGATCGACCGTCAGATCATTTGGATCGATCGGGTCGATCTGACTCATGCTCGGCAACAATTGTATTGACATCATATCCGATGTGATTATCCCCGTGGTGGTCTCGACTCTGATCTTCCCTACAATCGTCCCTGCAGTTATCTCTACGAGTCGGCTCAGGTGATCTATCCCGACGCCTCTGATTATCTCGACGTGGCGATCGGTCTCTTCCCCCGTGATAACTCTTTCTCTTATATTCTCGATGACCCTTGGGCTCGTCCTTTTCTGATCTATCGACCACCTCATCTAACCGACCTTCTTGGATACACGCATTGATATCTCTTTCAGGTAGAAACACTCTTCTGTGTCATGCCCCACATCCTTGTGATAGTCACAATACTTGTGGGTGTTCTTTCTTGTTTATGGATCTTTGGACATCGGTTTCGGTGTTCGTGCAATGTTTTTCTTGATCATGATGGCCAGTACCTCCCCCCGAGATCGGTTGAGAGGGATAAAATCTCGATCTTTCAAATTTCCCTTCTTTCTGAGCCGATCCGTGATCGGTGCGGTCAATCGATCGAACACATTTGACTTTCCTTCATCATTCCGACCCTTAGGCTGACCCTTGGTCTAGCCTCGGGTGTCATTCCTCGATTTGAGGCCAAGTAAAATGATGTGCAAGCGCACTGCCTCTTCACCTTGGCAAAATTTGTGGACTATGTTCACACATTCGTCCATGTCATTGGGCATCTTCTTAGACAACTTGTCGTATAGTTTCATATTGCACGGGCCTCCGACAAAGGAATTAACCTGAAGTGCATCACTGGCATTATGCACGTTCATAGCTTCAAGATTGAAACGCCTCATGAAATCAATTGTTGATTCTCCCTTTTCTTGCTTGATGTTCATGAGATGAGTAGCACTGAGGTGGAACTTCTTGTTTCCGATGAAAGCATCTCGAAATTTTTGCCCAAACTGTAGAAAACTTGAGATCGACCCAGGTCGTAGCTTATGAAACCACTCCCGAGCTCGACCCATCAGCAAGGTATCGAAGGCACGACACTTCATGGCATCGTTGGCATTTCTTAATCTCATCAGTGATATATATCGATACAGGTGGTCCTCTGGGTCCGTAGTACCATTATAAGGTTCCTTCTTCGGTGGCTTGAAGGACTCGGGCATCGTGTATACCTCTATCTCGGGACTAAATGGTGACTCGAGCCACTCTGTGACCTGATCTTTTCCCACGATGCGGTTGAACTCGTTTCGAATACTATCCTCGACTTGCCTTTGTTGCTTTTCGTGTTTAGGACATTTTTGGGCATTGGTTGTGCTGATTACTACTTCGCCTTCGCACTCTTCCCGGGGATCGATAGGCTTATTTCCCCTTGTATTTTCCATCTCTTTTCGACCATGTGGGTCTAACAGGTTATGCTCCTCAAGGGTGTTATATATCCCTTTGTTTATGAACGCAGATGCCACGACTCGTTTCAGGTTATCTTCATCTAACGATGCTAAGTGATCAGCCATGTCTTGTAACTGTGGGGGAAGTTAGGGCTTTAGCGGTTGCGCAACTGCGGGCTTAGATCCAGTGGGGACTTCAGGTACTTGGATTTGTACCCCTGCTGGGTCTAAATTCGTGTGCTCTTCGATCTGCGGGTTCTTACTGCTCGTTGGTTTATGTCTTCTTGCAGGTGGTTCCATTGTGATATCTTTACAAACTCACCGGTAGAAGGCCCTCCTTCTAGCGCCAAATGATGATGCTAAATAATGCACCACCGGTTTAACAGGGCCACGTGTAATCTAAGGGTGAGCTAAAGAGGGATCGAATGGCTAGAATTGTAGTAAAAATGGTGTTTTTGGTGTTTTATGGCTGAGTCCAAGAATGTATCTTGGATTGCCTACGTATCTTGTGTAATGTCCAGGAATCAAGCCTTACGTAGTTCCTGGAGTTGTGTATTTATAGGCACATGTCCTTCTTCTGCCCTAAACTTAAGGCGGTTTGGTCTATTGACATAAATTACCTTACTGGGCCTTGCCCCTTGCCCAAGTAACCCTCTGGATGTTGGGCTTAGGAATCGAGGCTGGGACCCTGGTATCGACTCGTGTAACTCCGACATGGGTGTTCGAGATGGGACACTTGCAGAATCTGCTGGTTGCTGTGGACTTCACTGACTCGTCCCGTATTCGACTCGATGTAGATAATAAACTTAGGCTTTTCCATATGCCCGCTGGACCAATTAGATAATTCCACATGGAGGGGTGAAATCTCGTATCGTCACTGACCTAATCTAACCCTCGATGCAATATAAATGTTAATTAAAGACAAGCTCATTCAAAAAGTCAGAATAAGAAGTACATCAACTGCTATCCATCAAAAAGTCAGAATAAGCACTATTCTATTACACAACCGACGTGTGTGTGAATAACTCATCATGCACATTTGTTGGCAGAATCAAATTATAACGACCTATGGTTTTACTCAGCTAATCACAAGCTTGCTTGTCCCTTCTCGTCAATTATGAAACTTACCTTTCATTCTCTATAGGACAAGCCAACTGGGCCAGGAGGATTTGGGAACAGAGTACTACTCAAGGCTCAAGTTCATTTTCATAATTTATTTGTGCCGAGGGCCGTGTAGATCTCATAATAAACTTGCAATGGTAGGTGCCTAGAAATAAACTTCTATCAATCCTAACGGACTTGCTACCCTCCTGCGAATTGATTTAGCTTTTTCTGGAAGATCACTCTTTTTTTTCTAAAAATGCTCACTTTTCTCTATTTTTGAAACAACCAAATCCGTTTATCCCATGCCCTTATAGAATCCTCAACTTGCCTTAAATGACAAGAAGTTAGAACAAACTTGGACAAATAGGGTTCAACATAAGTCAACATAATGCATCATCTACACTACTCACGCGTGCAATTGAGTTATATGTGCTCAAAAGGTCGATACGGAAATATAATATATGATTAATACAACACTACTTCAAAAAGTTGACATAACTCTTATTCAGTCGTTTGTGAACTAAGCATGTAATTAATTAGATCCAGAAGCTTAAAGGCTTTGATTTAATCAATATTTCAACGGGAAAAATCATACGTGAGTGGTTTAGAACGTGATTGAAAAAGTGAAAATTAGTACCCAAAATTAGATGAATTACTTGATCAATATCTAGGTGATGTCCTACCCCCACTTGAACTGAACATTGTCCCTAATGTTTAAAGATAAAAAGAAATACGAAAATGAACTTAGATTTGGTCAAGCATGGTGCGGAAAAATGGAACAAGAACTCCAACAACGATTGAGCCAAATAGATGTGCAAACCTAAAGAAAAAAATCTACAAAGAGTACAAGACAAAAACTATGCCCGAACTCGCGGGATTACATGAATCAATACAAATGTAATAATCAATTATGCCAGAAGTAATGGATATAATATCCAAAAAAAGTTTTTAGTCCGACCATACGCGAAATTCAAACTCGGGAAAATAAATAAATAAAGGAAAATACAAAATTACTCGATTAAAAATATAGAAATACTATTAAATAACAACTAATCCTAACATGAAACCATACTCAGCATCACTATCCTCCTCCTCATAATCATCATATCCAAAACCAGGGGGAGGTAGTGAGAACCGTAAGTTTGGGAAGGTGCAGGAGGAGCTCAAGGTAGGGAACAAACCGGTGGAATCTGGACGTTCTCAAATAACCGTTATAGCTTGGTATGAACCAAATCTATCTTGGTGAACAAATGCTCGTTCACCATCTGTTGAGATGAGAAAGTGACAAAGCCACCCTCATGAAAAACCGGTGCGGGTCACCTTAGGTGCTCGTGGAGGCCTACCTATGATAGGGCAATCTGCCTCAGCTATCCTCGGAGATAATATAGGCTTGGGTAGAACCCGGTAATCCCCTCCTATGATAGGGCAATCTGCCTCAGCTGCTAGGGCATCCAACATTGGGCCATAAAGAAGAAGCTCCTTCTCAGTGGTCTGAGCAACCTTATAAAACAGCAGCTCGGCTCTCTGAACTGTGACGTTATATGCATCCAAAACAGCAGCTCGGCTCTCTGAACTGTGACGTCAGAAACCTGCTCAATAGGCAGAAACTGAGCACAGTCAAATATGTTCATCATCTTTTGGTTCCATGTCAGACCAAACTTTAAGAAGTTGACTTTCTCATATTGGGCATTCAGCACCCAATCAATCCTGAAAGTTTCTGTTGGTCCCTTGGAAAGGCTAACACAAGTTTAGAGGGGGTGAATAAACTTGTCACCAAAAACTAATCTGAAATGGAAAAGCCCCAGAATTGAGTTTCTCGAAACTCAAAGCGATCTTGATTCGATTTTGTTTCTGTCCCTTAACTTGTGCGGAGTTGATTAGCGATTGAATATAAGTTAATCTTGACTTATATTTAGTCTTGTTAATCGGCAATGGATAAAATATTAGCCTTTAACAACTATTTAATTTAGTTTCGATATGAAAACCACTATAATGAAATAAATGAATGCATAAAGTAAATAGACAAGAATTATAGAGGTTCCAGGTGGTGTAATCATGTACGTCCTCTCTTCCCTTGTGATGCGGAGGAAAATTCCACTAGAACTTCTTTGAGATGGGCCAATTACAAAAGTTCTAAACCGATAGTCCTTGACTAATCCCTAGCTTCACTATCTAAACACTTGTAGAAACGAGTTTGTATGATTCTTTGCTCTTCAATTGTTTGAACCATCGGTCCTTGAAGGGTAGGATTGCCCTCTTCACGACTTTATCACAACCACAGTCTTCCTGACTGCACACAACTGTCTTTCACACCTTCTTGGTGTTTCACAGTCTAAACCTTTGATAAAATCAAAGTTGAGACTTTGAATCAATGACTATGATTCAACTGTGATTTGAGCTTCTTCTTCTGAATGATTAATTTCAGCACGGCTCTGTATTTCTTCAAATATTAGATCTAAAATCTGCTTAAATATGCTTGAATCACTTTGAAGAAATTTCTTGATTTTACAATTAAGTACTTAGCAGGTATTCTTTTGAATTTGGCTTTTCCCCCTCAATTTGATCTTTCTTGACTAGATAGATTCCTTTTAATTTTCTTGCTTAATTATCATGTACCTGCATACACTTTGATGTTGTAGAGGTAATCTATTTATAGGGGTTCATTCAACATTCATCCTGCTTGTAACGGTTATATTTTCTGACTATTCTCTTTGTGTCAAGCTTTCATCCAATGAAATTGTTTTCTTTACAACGTCGATTGTACTTTCAGATTTGTTGGATGGTGACTTATAAAAGCGAGTTTCTTATCGGTCTTATCTTGAGTTTATTATTTGTCGATTTTCTAAGCGACTTGGAGCATTAATCGAGATTTTACTCTTCTTCGAATATCAGTACTCCAGTTTTCATCTGATTATAATTGACTTAATCGAGTACACCATGATACATTTATCATCTAAGAATTCATTGTCCTTATGATTCTTAGGTCTTCATACAAGATCCATAAAGTCGATTCAGTCATCACAATCTTGCTCAAGTCCAACTTCTGATCTCGACTTGTAATCTTCATAAGCGAGTTTGAGCCCTCGATTCTTCATGCTTCAATAACTGAGTATGTGTCCCTCAGTTCTTCAGTCTTCTAGATAAGCCAACTGAGTCTGTTTCCTCAGTGAACTTATCTTCTTCAATCTTCTGTTGGTGTGCTCTATTGTCAGTTTCTTGTAGAATCTCAGCTAGATTAAATATCAGTTTCTTCATTTCTCAGTTCTGGCCAAGAACTATTACAGTGCTTGTCTGATTTAACTTATACAAATATCGGACTCTAATAAATCCTATACATTGGTATCTAGACTTCTTTTTGCTTTGCACTATAACAGCTAGTTATGACACTTCATCAATGGGGTTAAGAACAACTAACAAATAAGCGATGAATCATCATCAAAACATGAATTTTATTTCCAACAGTCTCAACAATCAACTCTAGCCTCTCCTCGCTCGGCACTATAGTAACGGTGCAAAACTCATCTTCGGGTGTCGGGAGTACCTCAATCCTGAAGTAGCGATTGATTCTCTCCATAAAGAAATCAATGATAACCCTCTAACATAGGCAACAAAAGACTGGGGGTGATAAGACACATAGGCATAGAACTCACGCCCTATGGTCCCATTAATTTTCGGTGGCTTGGCCGCCATAATTGATCACCCGTAGTGTTCTAACGTTGCACGGATCTTTGCATTACAAGCCTCCATGTCAATGACCCGCTCTCGGCCCAAATTAAGGACGACTACTTCACCACATCCGAAAGGCCTCATACGTCTCTGGAGATAAAAACTGCTCCACCCCATCGATAAATGTCATACCATCACCACTCAAAGACTTGTGGCCACTTGGATGGGAAGAAGGTCGGCGTCTCTTCACCATATGTGCAGCTGGCAGTGAACATAAAGTAGAAACAGACACGACATAAACTTCAGTCACGGCGTGAGTGATTTCGCCTCGGCTTGGAAGTCTATATAAGAATCATCCAGAGACTGATTAACATGCATAGAAAGTGGAGAAAATCCATAACGGTAACGGTGCAGCTACATCCATAGTGACGAACTGGTTCTGAAAACACAAACAAGTACAGATCGTGAAGTATGGCTAGAAAATCAACCTACAAATCCTATAAACAACCGGATCTTGGGATTGTGGTGGTTATTTGGGTAAATTAGGAGAAATTGGGGTTTAGGAAAGAGAATTGGATATTTTGTGGTATTGTGTGGTGGTGGATCATGGGGGTGATGGCCGAAAATGATCAATAAGAAGAAGACGAATTGATAGTTTGTGGAGAAATGGAAATGGTGAGTGAAGTGGTCGTGGGATGGTTTTATAGGAGAGAGATGTGTATTGGAGAAGGTGGGGGTTTAATAGAGGGAGTCATGGTAGTGAGGTGATTGAGCAGGTGTGATGTGATAGAGGAGTGGAGGAGTGAGGAGTGGGAAAGGTTCTATGGAAGGAGGTGAATCTCGGCTGATGTGCTTGTGTAGTCTGACCTGCACACGTCAGCCACATCGCGTGTGGTTACGTGAAGGTGTGGTTCTCAAGGCATTTGTCCCCTCAAACTCTGAGCCAGCATGTATTGTATATTTTCTAGGCTAAGCCACGGTCCTTACTGGAGTACCTGCTCTTTCACTGCTTTCACCCTAGTTCCTCAGGTCTCCATGTTCCTAGAATTCCTCATATGCGGCCAGGCATGCATAGCCTCGGCTGGGCCTTCTGTATCCTAGAACACAACTCCATAGGTCCAAACAACTTCTCTTGTAAATCTCTGATATACTACTTTTATATGATTAAATATACGTTATATTATTATGTTTTATCAACGAATTCTATATAAAATATATGAAATTATGGTATAAATAGTATGAAATGTTAATCTTTATAATTTAGAGTAGTTAGTAGTAAAAATAGTAAAAAGTTGTAATTTTGTACCGATTTTTGTAAATCGGAGTGTCGTGTCAGATTTACGTGGGTATTTGTGGTATTTTATTGCAGATTTATAAACCGAGACCCCGAGAATCGACATATTGAAGTTTAATCATATCTCTGGAAGGATTTAGAGAGTGCCACGAGCTTAAATGGTCAATTGAATAGCTTAAGTGGTCAAGTGGCCAATCAATTTGGTTAAGTGGTAATCGAGAAATGTCTTCGACAAACGAATGGCTCATCAAAACGACGTTATCTGAAGAAGAGTCCTTCACGAAAGTTGTAGATTTTTCCGAAAGCTTTCCGATGCCGCTTGAATCATGATTTTTGGAGATCCAGAACTCGAGATATGAATTTTAGAAGTTTAATAATTATATATAAATATATATAATTATCACCGCACATGCTGATTGTAATCAAGAGGTGGAGATCATCATTACACCGGACCGGTCCCGCCTACTACCGCCCGGTCCGGCCCAAGGACTTTTGTCTATATAAGGAGATCATTTGCAAACAGAGTCGATGTACAATATATATATATATATATATATATATATATATATATATATATATATATATATATATATATATATCATCTCCTCTTTATTTTCTTTTTAGTGGTAGTTTGTAAATAGGCCTTACGCCAAAAATAATAATCTCGTAGTATCGTTGTAATGCTCGGGAAATTATCAGAAATTCAGTGTTGTTGAAGTCGTTGTAATGTCCGGAAGAATACAACTCTGATTCAGCATTTGTAATCGGGTAACTTTTCTTATGTATTTATGTTTGTTTTTATCTTTTTCGTTGTTATAATGTTTTTAGGCTAACTCTAATAACTAGCCAAAGTTATGTAATCGTTTTATTTCAATCTTTTCGGTAAAGGAATGCTGTCTAATTAAAATTGATTAAAATTGAGTTAATTGAATCTTTTTCTATTCTGTAACATTTTGATAATATTCGGATTGACGTAATTAACCAAGATGAATCGCAACATATAACCTAACGATGAACTGACCAGAGAAGTTAGGATATGTGATAAAAGATAGAAAAACCGGAGGGTAAAATTGGCCATGCGAAAGCGTGACTACGGAATCCTATTTCCTACCCGGGGGCAGATTTGTCTTGGGAAAGATTAATCTTATTAAAATTGTGCTCAAGATCATAATAATGTTCAAATCAACGGTTTAATTGAAACTAACACCGGAAAGTTAAATCGATCCGCCTGACAACCGGAGCCTTTTGAATAACATCGGCCGTCTGACAAATGGAATAACCTCTTTTATCCGGGGTAGATTTGTACTCGGTACCTGTTCAGACTAACTGAGATTAGCATGGGGCAGTTGTGGAGATTGAACTGATGACTATGACATATGATAATTTCATACGCTCGTGTGAGGAGGAATTGTTAACCTCAGGAGTGCACCGTTTCATTTACTCAATTGGACCTAATATAAAAGGAAATATCAAGCACATTCCGTCTACTGAAAAGATCGTATAAATCAATTATATAAACTTTGGCTAGTTCTATAAACTTATCTGTCTAGATCTATAAATATATTGGTATCTATATATTTATATCTATATATATATTTTGCAATCTATGTACATCTATATATATTTATATATCTATATATATTATATTAGAATAACTTTTAAATTACGCATTTATTTTATGTTGACTAGAATAATAGTGATCTGTGTTATAAAATTGCAGTTTAGATCGAGTTAATAACAGCTCTTTGGTGTTTAACCACACTTAGAAGAATTACCAAGTTCCCTGAGGATTCGACACTCTGACTCACCATACTAGCACTACAGTTTGACCCGATACACTGTCGGTTAAGGACTGGTTTAGCACTACGAAAGGAAGCTGTCAATCTCTACGACCCTAAAACTACCCTAACTTCACACATTTTCCCATCAAGTAAAAAACACCTTGTCTCATCAATTGGCTTTTGGCCTTTGGATGGGACATGATGAAAAAATGCTTGATATATAATGGGCTAGTTTTATTGACTGTACAAAGAAAAACTATGGTTCATAAAGGGGTTATGAAGTAGTTTTGAGTTTAAAGTCACCAGCTCGACTAGAGTGATCTCTCCTAATTAGTTTTTCAGACTTTCACTCTACAAGCCTTCATGGAGAACTCTCACCTGCTTTCTTTAACCATGCTCTTCCTTTGCCTTTTAGGCCAAGGAAGTAGCATGCGTCTATTCTATCGAGGATAACTCCCTCTCAGACTTTCTTACCTAGCACCGAGGACTTGGTCTTTTCTTTTCTGGTCCTCTTCGGCCTCTTTTTAGACCTTCCTTGCCTTGACTGGATCTTCAATTTTAAGCCCTAATTTATGTTTAATTCCTTATGTATTAATTGTTTATATGTAGTCAGTTATCAGTAAAAAGGAAATCAAGTTTTTAATTTTTGCGTAACCCTAGTTGATATCCTTACATCTCCAAACTGCGTATTTTCTTATTCTAAATAAATGAGTGAGAATCGTAGACTTCTCAGTAAGGAGAAGGAAGATCAAAATGGATATTAATGTTTATCAAATGTCGGGAGACTTGACATTAATCTATTTCATCTAGTTTATAACCATTTTAAAGGCATAACTTGAAACATTAAGAAACCCACTTAAAAATCAACTCAGAACAACGCATAGAAAAAACATGCTTATTAACTACATTCAAGTCATCTTGAACATACTTGTTCATTTCAATATTCACTTACTTACAGTGTTTAGCCTGTTGATCAACCTTACGTAAGCTACTTACCGATCCGTACTTTACTTGTCTACTAACAATAACATGAGCCATGATGCAACACGAGTAATATGACTAGCCATACATCCAACATGGGACTTGGCCTTGGCACCCCATTCGGAACGTCTTCTTGAGAACTCCATAGGTAATACAACTAGTCATGAAACCGACATAGGACTTAGTCATGGTACTCCGTTCAGTACATCGCAAGGTCACTAAGTATAAAGAAAGTAGGAGCACATAAAAAGCATAAGTTCATGTTCATTGTTACATATTTCTAACCTCCTATGTTATCACAAGAAAGGCCAAAACCCTAACAACACCAAACTTTCAATATAGTAAACGAACTGCGAAAACTTTCCAGAAAATACATAATACTTGAAAATATTTCATTCAGTCATTAAAAACACATAAACAGAACTAGAGTATATTCCTGAATTCTGTGACTCTGATGATTCGTCGCAGTTCCACCATATAAATTCAGGTTGCAGGTTGGCCATATTGTTTTGCAAGTTTTCTTCCAAGTCTTTAGCTAATCTGCAACCCAATAGTATTGTAGCAGTGGTCTCATCCATTCTTCATGTATATCATGTCATTTATGCTGGTTTTCTTCTTCCTTTCTCTAATAAATTGGAATGACAAAAGGCTGAATCACAGAGGACACAAGAAAGCTCACCTGCCTCTTACAATACATTGCGTTTTGTTATGAATTCATGGTTTTTGTAGTTTAATTGGTGTAAGAAATTAAACCATTTGAATATAATTTGAACTCTTTTGGTATATATATATATATATATATATATATATATATATATATATATATATATATATATATATATATATACTAGGTATGTTTGTTGTAAGAGATTTTGAGAGGTATATACAATGCACGATTTTTAAAAGTTTTTGACGAGTTTAAATGGACGATCAAAATGTGTGAATATATATAGTGAAATTAATCAATGACCAATTCTTGTCTTTTGATCAAGATTTGGCAATTCATTTGTATTATTATTATTTTAAATTTATTTCCCTTCAACTTTATTGTGCTCTTAATTTGAGTCTTCATGAAGACCGGGACCAGTACAAATTCCTAGTAAACGAAATCATCAGTCTCTCATGTGGCCGAGTTCGGGGTTGTTCTGTATGCCCAGGTATGTTGGGCAGGTGCTCGACCCAATTTTCTCCTTCTTTCTCGGGGCGCTTCTTTAACCCAGTTTTGATTTGCCTATTGGTCTGCTCGACTCCATTAGCTTGGGGATAACCCACTGATGTAAAGTGCTGGGTTATGTGCAGCTCGATGCACCAATCTTTAACAGTTTTATCCTCGAACTGAGTCCTATTATCAAAGATCAACATTTTTGGAATTCCATATCTACATACGATATTCTTCCATGGGAACTTTGGGATTTGTTTACCAGTGATTGTAGTTAGTGGTTCGGCATCTACCCATTTGGTGAAGTAATCCACTGCTACCACCAAAAATCTGAAGTTTCTGGGAGCTCGAGGGAGTGGTCCCACTAGGTCGACCCCTCACTGATCAAAAGGCCATGGAGACACAAGAGGGATCATGGCCTGAGATGGCTGGTGCGACATATTATCGTGCACCTGGCAAGATTTGCACTTCTCTACGAGTTCATTGGCGTCCTACAGCATGGTGGGCCAAAAATACCCAAACAGGCGGCTCTTTCTTGCCAAAGTCCAAGCTCCAGGGTGATTTCCACAAATCCCAAGATGTATTTCTCAGACGAGATAGTTTCCTTCCTCCTTTGTCATGCATCTGAGCCATGGAGCATTGTACGACCCGCGATAAAGAACATCATTGAACATCGAGTATCTGGCTGATAAGAGCTTCACCTTTCTGGCTTGAGTCTGTCATTAGGAAGGACTCCATCCTTAAGATAAGAGACGATAGGATCCATCCAAGTGCTACTTTGAGTGATAGGATGAACTATCTGCAGATCGTAGCTACGTCCCTTGAGCAGCTCTACCAGCACCTTTCTGTCTGAAATGAAGTTAGAAGCTGATTTTGAGAGCGCATCAGCCATTTTGTTTTCAGATCGACGTATGCGGCCTACTTGCACCTCCTTAAACTTTTCTAGCAATGACTTTGCACTGTCAGGTACTTCTTCATGGGCTCCTCATTTGCCTCATATTCTCCATTTATATGGTTAACCACGAGCTGAGAATCACTGTAGACTCGTAGGTCATTTACTCCGAGCTTAGCAGCCAGTTTGAGCCCAGTGATTAGGGCCTCGTAGTCCGCTTTGTTGTTTGTAGCTTGCAATCTATAATGTAAAGCATATGGGAATTCCTCCCTTTTTGGGCTGACGAGCATGAGTCCTGCCCCTGCTCCTTCCTTGTTAGCGGCTCCATATACATATAAAAACCAACGTTCTTCCTCGAACTTCGGTTGATCGGTATCTAGACTGACTGTTGTTACTTCTGCTATAAAATTTTCCAAGGCATGGGCCTGGATTGCAATTTGTGGACGATAATCCAGGTCGTACTCTGCCAGTTCCACACAACATGTTTTACCAATCTTCCTGAAGTCTCAGGTCGTCCCAATATTTGACGAAGAGGCTGATCGGTAATCACAGCTATAGGATGATCCTGGAAGTAAGGTCTTAACTTCATGGAGGCGTGTACCAAGGCTAGCGCCAATTTTTCTACGTTTGAATATCTCACCTCTGGTCCATGAAGTGCTTTTCTTACAAAGAATACTGGTATATGGCTTCCATCTTGTTCTTTGACTAGCACTGCACTCAACACTTCCTCACAGACTGCTAGGTATACCGTATACGTATAGAGTTTCTCCTTCCTGATGAGTTGTTAATGTTGGCAGTTCGGCCAAGAATGACTTCAGATCCTCGAAAGATTTCTGGCTCTCTTCGTCCTAATGGAATGGGATGGCTCTTTTCAGAATCTTAGAAAAGGGCAAGGCACGTTGTCTTTGGCCTTGAGAGAAATACATTCGATCTTTGCTATTCGGCATGTTAACCTCTAGACGTCTTTAATGCTCTTAAGGGGTGGTATAGTCTTTAGTGCATCGATCTTGTCAGATTGACTTTGATTCCGTCTTTGGATATCATATATCCTGATCTAACCCCGAACGTGCACTTCTTGGGGTTGAGCTTCATCTGAGTGTGCCTTAGCACATTGAACACTTCTCTGACATCTAACAAATACTGATCAAGATACCTGCTCTTCATTAGGATTTCGTCCACATAGACCTCCATACATCGGCTGATCTGTTGGCCGAATATCTTGTTCACAGCACGCTGGTAGGTCGCCCCCTCATTCTTTAAACCAAACGGCATGGTAATATAGCAGTATGTACCAAACTCAGTGACAAATAAGGTCTTCTCTGAGTCTTTAGGATCCATAGTGATTTGGTGATATCCTTATATACGTCTAGGAAAGCGAACACCTCAAACCTACCGTTGAATCGACCTGGCAATCAATCTTTGGCAGTGTATAAAAATCCTTAGGACACGCCTTGTTGAGATCGGTAAAATCAACACACATTCTCCAACTCCCATCTAGTTTCTTAACCAGTATTGGTTTAGCCAGCCACTCTGAATATAATACTTCCTTAATGATATTTGCCTGGAGCAGCTTGTCTACTTCTTTTTTGATAACTGAGATTGGTTCGGGGGTGAAGTGCCTCTTCTTTTGCCGAACAAGCTTCCTGCTCGGATCGACATTTAATATGTGCACAGCTAACTCTTTGGAAAGACCTGGCAAATCTCTCCATGCAAACACATCTTTAAATTCTCTTAAGAGATATCAATGAGAGCTCCTTTGTGTGGGTTTGGAATCCAAGAGCCCACATATACAGTTAAGTCTACTTGTTCGTCCCAAAGGAGAACAGCCGCGGTCTGGTCCTTAGATGACAAGCTCTCCTCACCTTTGGGGAGTAATTCTTCAAAGCTGACTTGCTGAACCATCACTTTTCTATTAACAATTGTTGTGTAACAGCTCCTAGTTGTTTCCACATCACCCTTGATCTCTATTGCGCCTTCCTATGTTAGGATCTTCATATTGACATGAGCTGGGGATATCACAGCTCAAAGATCAATCAGGGCTGATCTTCCCATGATCACATTGTAAGCAGAGGGAGCTTTTACGACCACGTAATTAACCATCAGGGTCCTACCCTTCAATTCTTTTCCGAAGGTGGTAGGTAACTTGATCATGACCACCAGATTAACTGGTGGCCCAACAAATCCGAAAAGAAGTGCAGAGACAGGTGTTAACTCCGCATCTTTTAGCTTCATAGCCTGGAAAACGTTGTACTAATGCACGTTTACAGTACTGCCCATGTCCACACAAATGCGTCTTATCAAATGTTTGCTCACCACCGCCTCTATTACCAATCCCTCGTCGTTGACCACCAGGGAAAAGGAGTCCCTTAGGCCATATGTCACTTCTTCAGAAAGCCTTTGCCTCTTATTCGATTCAGAAGGAGCAGCAGACCTGCTACTGCTCGTACCTTCAGTTCAGATATACGGCCCACCTGAAATTGTATTAATTGTATTTATAAGGCTGTTATCCATCTGACCATCAGGATCGGGTGTGTGATCTCTTCGTCGTTGGGGCTCATCCCTATTATCCCTATCTTGATAGTAGTTTCTTCATTTAAACTCGCGCCGTCCTCTCGGAATGGGCTGTTGAGATCGATCTACGACCTCTGTTCGATAAAACTTGTTTTAAATTTATTTTACCGGAACACCCCAAGTATAAGGATCGTAGTATAGGGTGTTACCGAGTCGTCCTAAGGGAATCGTACAGTTGTCAGATTAAGATATAACTCCTAAGTCGGTTATGTCACGAATCTAAGAACTAAAAGCGAAAGCGAAATAAAAACAAGCGAGAAAATCGAAAACAACAAGATGGACGGCGCTCGCTATTGCGGACGAGCGTCGACTATGAACGACAACGAATAAAAGTGCGAGAAAACTAGGGTTTGTAAAACTAGAACTTAAAACTAACGTTGAAGCAAGCGATTTTTGTATCAAATTATAAAGGGAGACAAGTAGAACACCTAGAATCTATCACTCAACAATCAAACAAACGATTTATGATTGAATACGATTTTATTGGTATGATCAATCACGAAACCGACTAAATTCCTTTAGATCAATTTCTAGGGTTTGTTTACTTTTCCAAGAAAAACAAATAACATTCATCACAAGATCAACAATTTGTTCCCAAATTGTAATACCCAACTAACGATATATGATTCCTCAAAACATCATCAATTGTATCGATTGAATTAAAAACTATTGTTGAATTATATTTCCATAAAAATTCAAACAACATAGAGGTTCATTGACATTCCTATCTAATGAAACTCTTAACCAATAAATCGGGATTCAAACGATAAATAAAACAAAGTATTCAAAATCATAACTAAAGATAAACTAACGAATCATGGTTGTGATAGCGTTGATGTGATATCCTCCGGTTGTTCCACTGCTATGCGTTTAGCCAACAATCATGTTGTTAGACATAATCATTGGAATGGAGAGATACATCTTTGACTCTCCTCTTTGAATAATGCGGCTGCTAGGGTTTATTATGAGTGAATGATGCGTATGGGATGTCCCCTAGGGTTTAATACACGCTGCTATTTATAGGATTTTAGGTCGGCTAGGGTTAAGTCGGCACTGGACGCCCGTCCAAAGGGGTGGACGCTCGTTCAGCTTTTTTGGACGGAGATTCAGACGCTCGTTCAACTTGCGTCTGGAGACTCTGTATGTAAAATATGACTCTGGACGCTTCATGGACGCCGATTCACTCACTGGGACGCTAAATGCACGGATCGGTGGACGCCCCGTCAATATCTTTGAGGATCGGATTTCTTCATAGTTATCCATTCTTCTTCAAGCCAATTCCATATTTATCTCTTATAATTCGAATTGAGCCTCATTTATCCTCTTTATGCACTCGAAATTAAGCATCTACATAATAGATAAAACATGGAAAACATGTAGTCATCCCCAAATAATAATAATTCAATAAATTTAACACATAAAAGCGCCCAAATTACACTTTTAATACTTTTAAACCCATTATTCAAATTCAAGCCTTAAACACATAATTTCCTCTAAAATTACCAAAATACGAAAGATATTGTTCTCTAATAATGCGATAAAACCATAAATTTCACGAGAACAACTCCCCACACTTAAACCTTTGTTCGTCCCGGACAAAACAATCAAAACTATAGCTCAACTTTCATGCATCCCACATAGATCTCTAACTCACGTAACAAAAGATACAACAATTATAGCCTACAATACCATCACAGAGATAGATTCAGTGTATGTGTGACAAGCCATTCTCAAATTTAACAAGCCTTTGAAGAAATATCCTCTCAAAAACTTCAATGACTATCCTAGTACAGATAAAGAATGACTTCACACTAAGCCTTCCCACGCGCGCTCGGTAGGATAATCCCTACAAACATATCATGCGGTTCTACTGGGTATAAGATCCATGATAACAAAGGCTTCACTCTATTTTTATTCTTATTCATCGTTTTCAAAATTTTCAAATTCAATGCATATCGAATAAGCTCTTACCCGTCATAGTAAGTAGGACATTTCGCGATAATCCCTACCTACTCAAATCATAAGGTAGCAATAAAACTGATGTCGTGAGCTTCGGTCATCATAGAGGTATAGGACATACGTGGTATACCCTACCTCACTCAAATCATTAACCGACTTTTCGACAAACGTATTTATTAATAATTGCTTACTCACTTTATTTATTCACTTTTCAAAGTCATAAGTTACATCTCACTTATCACATTCAAACTTTATGATATTCACAAAGACGCGGTCTAACTAAGGTGTCACTATACTGACCTTCCTAAGATAACTCATCAAAATAATGAAAAGGATATAGGTCGAACATCTTGCTTCAATATCAAAGGCTTTCGTGAGTGCAAAAGGAATACTATCTCCATAAAAGTAAAGACATGCTATAATTATCTCACTAAGTCACATACTATCATCGTTAGAAAACTACAACTAGCAAGCATTTAGTTGCAATCACATGCTCGAGATTCACAAAAAATTTAAATGTCGACGAAATTTAAAAAATTCACTCATATTTCAAAGAATATAGCATAAAAACATACCCATGTTACCCCCCCCACACTTAAATCACAGTATGTCCTCAGAATGTGCAAATAAAAGAAGAAGAAACTTAGCTGGTTTCAACAGTGGTTGTCAGATGAAAGTTGGCAGAGGTCAGGCCGAAGCATGAATGTACCGCGACAACTCGAATAGACAACACTGGACAAAAAAACTTGGGAACTCGCTCAAAAGTATCTCGCAACACTCGACATACCATATAATCTCGGGTACAAAGGGTAAATGAAAGCGAGACAAGACATTCAAAGAAGACGTAAACGGAATAAACATCTCACTCAAACAACCAAGGCACTACTTCTATAAATAACTAACCTAAAAGGAAAGAAAACAAAACTAGGTTGCCTCCTAGGAGCGCTCTTTTAATGTCATTAGCTTGACATACTCTTCAAAGTCAACCCGGGTCGGGCCACTTTGGTTTAAACGCGGCCACCTCATCAGCAGGATCAGAGGGAAGGACCGAGGTTTGACCACAACCGCCACAAGTGAAGTGCCCTACCAAGTTCTTTAACTTGGCTTTCCAGACAGCACTGACTTTCGTCTTCGTCTCAACTTTGCCTACATGTGGCACCAGCGGAATGAGAGGTGCAGGAATCATGGTAGAAGCTTCTGTAAGGGTAAGGATGTCATCATTCGAAGCAAAGAATTCAGATGGAATCTCATCACAATTCAGCACATCAGGCACGTCAACCAACTTCTGAAAGTATATGACCTCAGGTACTTCATAAGGTTGGCCAAAATACTTTTTCAACCTATGACCGTTCACTTTAAAAGGTTGACCGCTGTACCCTTTCAAGGAAATCGCTCCTCCCGGATGAACTTCGACAATTTCAAAGGGTCCGGACCATCTGGACTTAAGCTTGCCAGCAAACAGATGTAATCTGGTGTTGTAAAGTAAAGCCATCTCTCCTACTTTGAAATCTCTGTCCTTTATTTTAGCATCATGGAGCGCTTGCGTTCTTTCCTTGCTCAGTTTGGCATTCTCGTAGGCCCTGAGTCTGAATTCATCGAGCTCATGCAGTTGCAGTAATCTTTTCTCGCCACAGAGGTGGCTATCGAAGTTCAAGTATTTAATAGCCCGAGAAGCTTTGTGCTCGGCTGACCGGTAGGTGGCATGCCTTGCCGTAAACCATTTGAAAGGGCGGCGTCCATAGGGGTCTTGAACGCATGACGATAAGCCCGAGTGCGTCGCCCAACTTCGGACTCAGTTGGATCTATTCGAATTCACCGTTTTCTCCAAAATCCGCTTTAGACTTCTATTGCTTACTTCGACTTGGCCACTGGTTTGGGGGTGGTATGGTGTACCAATTCTATGCTTGACACCATATCTCTCAAGAATTTTATCCAGTGGTGCATTCTGTATGCGAACCTTCATCAGCGATAAGGGCTCTACAGGATGACCAAATCTAGTAAAGATATGCTTTTGTAAGAATTTCTTTACAACTTTATGATCATTGGTTTGGGTGGCTATAGCCTCTACCCATTTGGAAACATAGTCAACGCAGACTAGGATATATTTATTGCCGCACGATGATGGGAAGGGTCCCATGAAATCGATGCCCCACACGTCGAAGACTTCACATTCCAAGATAGGCCTCAGAGGCATCTCCATCCTATTGCGAGCCTCCCTACTTTGACATCTATCACGGCCTTTGCAAAAGGTTTGGCGTCTTTGAACAGTGGGCGGTAAAATCCGGCTTGAAGGATTTTATAGCGATCTTTGGTGCTCCGTAGTGTCCACCAGCCAGGACCACTATGACATTGCTCTAAGATATCCGATTGTTCATGCTCCGAACACACCTTCTAAGCAACCCGTCTTTGCGGACTTTAAACAAATGTGGATCCTCCCATACGAGATACTTCAAGTCAGCGAAAAACTTCTTCTTTTCACGACACGTCATCTCTTCTAAATGCCCGATCGCTAAGTAATTGACGTAATCAGCATACCACGGCCTCACATTCTCTAGTCTCATTAACTGCTCAGTCGGAAAGTCAATGCCTATTTCCTTAGGATTTTCGTCACCCTCGTTCACTAAGCGAGATAAGTGATCAGCTACAACATTTTCGCTACCTTTCTTATCCTTAATTTCAAGGTCAAATTCCTGGAGAATCAGGATCCATCTCCAGTAACCTTGGTTTAGCATCTGTTTTTTCCATGAGGTAGCGTAATCTTTGCATGATCTGTCCAAACCACGACTCGAGACCCAAGAAGGTAACCGAAACTTATCCATAGCGTAAACGCATTGCTAGGAATTCTTTCTCTGTAGTAGTGTAGTTACACCGATTTGGGTTCAAAGTTCGGCTCGCATAGTAGATTGGTCTCGAACTTCTTATCAATCCTCGCCTAATGCGCCTATAGCGTAGTTAGAGGCATCGCACATGAGTTCGAAAGGTTTAGTCGATCGGGCGCGATCAAAATGGGGCAATCGGTTAACTTATCCTTTAAGCATTTGAAAGCTTCCTTACACGCATCATCAAACACGAACTCTACTTCCTCTTTAAGCAGGTTGGATAGCGGCTTTGCTATTGTCGAAAAATCTTTAATAAATCGCCGATAAAAGCCTACATGTCCCAGGAATCCTCGTACCTCCTTAACTGTCTTTGGATACGACATTTTCTCAATGGCCTCCACTTTAGCCCTATCCACCAGATACCCATTTGGAATGACTTGTGTCCCAAAACAATCCTTTTCACAACTAGAAAATGGCATTTCTCGATTAAGCACCAAATTTTTCTCAACACATCATTTGGAGGACCATATCTAGATTCTTTAAGATCTCATCAAAAGCGTCGCCATAGATCGAGAAGTCATCCATGAAGACCTCCATGCATTGTTCCACTAGTCCATCAAAATGGCTAACATGCACCGTTGAAAAGTCGCGGGTGCATTGCATAGGCCGAATGGCATTCTGCGGAAGGCAAAAGTGCGGATGGACACGTAAAGCGTGGTCTTTTCTGGTCATTAGGATCGATGGCTATCCGGAAGTACCCGAATATCCATCGAGAAAACAATAATATTTGTGACCACTCGGTCTTTCAATTAGTTGGTCAATGAAGGGTAAGGGGAAATGATCTTTTGCAGTGACTTCGTTCAATCTGCGATAATCAATGCAAACTCTATAACCAGAGTCACAAGACGTAAAGCAATTTCCTCCCCTTTTTCATTTTTTTCTACGGTAATACCCCCCTTCTTTGGCACAACTTGAGTAGGGCTAACCCACTCACTGTCGGCGATGGCATAAATAATCCCCATATCAAGCCATTTGATGATCTCCTTTTTGACAACCTCCTGCATATGCGGATTCAGCCTTCTTTGCGGTTGTCTGACCTTTTTCGCTCCTTCCTCCGTTCGGATTTTATGCATGCATACATCAGGGTGATTCTCCGATATCGCCCACCTGCCATCCGAACGCGAGGATATGTTTCTCCAGCACTTTGATCAATTCTGCCTCTTGCTCAGGCTCGAGTTTAGATGAGATGATTAGAGGCAACTTATCGCCGCCTTTCAGAAAGATGTATTTTAGATGCTGCGGAAGTGGTTTCAACTCTAAGTCAGCAGGTGGTTGGTCGATACTCGATTTTAACGGACCACCTCTTTCTTTTTGAGTGAGGACCGGTTGACTGAAGAACACTTCATCTTCCTGGGGTGTTATCCCATAAAGGTATTGAATAACGTCATCAAAAGGGATCTCCCTGTCAGCTTCCGTTTTTCCTTTGCGATGTGCAATCATCTTCTTAAGCTCTTCTTCTTCAAGTTCATCTGCAAGTTGCTCCCAATCATCCAACTCCCAATGGGTAGCTTCTTTCCAGAATTCGATTTCATCCCAGCTTCCCATTAAAATTTCCTCTTCTTCAAGGTTAAAGTCTGCCCGATTGAGCTCCTTCAGATCACCACTGCTCATCCCTGGAATGTCCCAAATTTTTCATTCACTTATAGGCTCGGTATGCATTAAGTTGTTGAGACGACTCTACTGATGACTATGGCTCTTGAACAGTTGTTTTCTTCTTCTTCGTGATTTATGACATCCAGGGCTTCTGTCTCTGCGAGCTCTTCATCAGGGTCAGATTCATCCCCATAAATTGCTTCAATGAATGAAATTCCCTGAATTGGGGATTCTTCAGAACTTTTACCTTGCTCGATGGAAATGGAAGTGTCTCCTATTCTCAAGGTAATTTGGGCGGTGTGAAGTCAATGGTGGCAAGCGGTGTCCAAGAAAGGCCGGCCTAGGATCAGGGGCATTTCCTTGTCAGATTGGTAGTCCAATATAACCCAGTCGGTTGGAAACACCAATTGTTTAACATGGGTAAGGACATTGTTAACGCAACCGGCTGCTAAACGGCTAGATTTGTCCACCAATCAAGAGAGGCGGGCGCTCCCTTAGCCTTTTGTCCCACCCGAGACTTTTGCAGATGTTCAAAGGCATCACATTAACAGAGGCACCAGAGTCGCATAAGACATTGTGGAACGCGGCGGCCTTCGATCATGCAAGAGATTGAAGGTCGTCCGGGTCACCTACGTTTTATTGCAATGCTCGAGAAATTGCCGAGCATTCTTCGTTTAGCACTTCATCCGCCATTCCTTTCGAGCTTCTTCTTACTTCACACAGCGCCCTTAAGAAACTTGGAGCATTTAGGCATCTCGATTAACACTTCGGCAAGAGGCATAGTCACCATGGTTTCTCTAAGCGGCTTCCTCACTCCATCGTAAGTTTTATCGAGTTCAAAGTATTCTCATTTTTCTTTCTTTGGATAAGGAAGGGTTTTCGGATGGTGATTGGAATTTGATTTTTAATGGCTTCATCCTCCTTATCCTTCCATCGACAAACTTTTCGACTTTCTTTTTAGTCGGGGTTCGGCCATCGACTACTCTTTTCAACATCCTCATCACTTTCCCCGAAGAATCATTATCATTCGACTCTCGCCACCGTCGCTTTCTTCGGTATTTGTTCTGCTGCTTATCCCCTCTCGAACTCATGGCGTCGGGAGGGGCTACTCGCTTCGGCGACTTCTCGGGTCCAACTTTCTTTCCGCTTCTAAGTGTAAGCGCATTCAACTCCTCCTCTTGTCCATAATTCCCGCTGCGGTGTGATGGCATTCTGTGCACTTACTTCGCTTTAGGATTTTTATACGTGTAACTCGGCGGTCTTTCTGGGGCCTGCTTGCTTGTTGATCGACCATCCGCCAATCTGTCTCTCTATCGCCTTTTGACCGGTGGCTAGTGCTTGCACCATATCTACTAGCTCATCGAATTTCTTTTGAGAGATAGAGGTGGGGTGTGGATTTTGCGTTTGAGCCCAATTGCCTTGGGGCTTTTGATTGTTGGAGTTGAAGGATTGGTTGGAATTGGATGCGCTGTGGTGGCGATAATAAATAAGCTTTCGTGGATTTTCGAGAAAAGTTACGGTTTGGATTATAGCTTGATTGACCGTAATTTTGATTGAAATTACGAAAAGTTTGATTAGGTTGCCTATCGATTTACTTCATCTCCGTTCTCATTGCTCGCTGCGTTCCCGGAAGACTCATATCCGCCGATCCCTTACATGTCTTTGCATTTGTAAATTAGCCATCTGTTGGTTTATCATTTCCACTTGAGCAACCAACTTCTGTGTCACAGGATCGCTTGCAACAGATTTCCTCTTATCTTCCTCAACATGGGTCTTCCTAGAGGTTGACCACATGTTGTTCTTGGCAATTGTTTCAGCTACCCTATAGGCAGCATCATCTCCTCCGCCCAGAAAAGATCCATGAGCTGTGGAGTCTAGATAATCTCTATTGGGTTGAGTAACACCCTGATAGAATAATTCTAGGAGCTCATGTCGAGTGTATCCATGGTTAGGGCATTTCCTCATTAACAAATTCAACCTTTCCCAGGCCTTTCCTACGCTTTCTCCTTCTAATTGCTCAAAATTAGCTATATCACGTTTAAGGCCCATTATCGTTCCAGGTGAAACGAATTTCAGAGCGAAGGCTCTTTTAACATCGGCCCAGGTATGGAGAGAGTGATGGGGTAAGGATTTGAACCATCTGTTTGCTTCACCTTTTAAAGCAAACGGGAAAAGTTTCAGCTTAACAATCTCAGAATCAACACCCGGATAATGGCCGGCTTCGCAAATTTGAACAAAAGTGGACAAGAAGTCATGAGGATCTTCTTGAGCAGTGCCATGAAAGGAGCTATTTTGGACCAGTCCAACCACTCCATTTTTCAGATCGAAATGCACTTGGCCCATATCCGGAGGTCGACAGGTCTATGCCCCACCAGAAGTCTTGGTTAAGATAAAGGGCATAGGGGTCTTGATTTATTTGGGCTTCTTGGGCTTGATGGAGTTGTTGCAATTGGTTTTGTAGCCCAGCTTTTTTTGATTCTGTTGTTGTTGTAATAACTGTATTTGTTGAAGGAGTCGATTCAATTTGAGCTTGAGGGTCCTGGATTTTGATTTGGGAGGGGCTGGATTAGGAGGAACTAGATTCGGATTTTGAACTGGGTCAGCCATGATGTCTAGATCGGGAAAAAGCCTTCTTCTTAGGATGGACCGTTCCGGTTCTAGATCAAAAAGGAGAGGTCCCTTCTTGCTTCTGGTTTGCATAAACCAGGAGGACAACCAGAGAGGTCAACACTGACTAAAAGTCAGGTTGACAGAAGAGTTAACCTTGGAATTCAAGCTAAGAGAAGAAAGGAGAAGAACAAGAAAGATAGACGGACGGGCGTTCAGAATCGTGAACGAAAGCGCCTGCATCAGAAGTTCCCGGACGGGCGTGCGGTACAATAGACGCCAAATGCGGTGTACTAAAAGCGATTCAGAGGCGTTTTACTAAACAAACGGGTTTGGATGACCAGACGCTTTCGTTTGACCGAGAAGCAGATAAAAGGAAATTTTTTCGTGAATGGACGGCGTCTCAGATAATTGGACGTTCGTTCAAAAGCTGACAAACGAGGATCAGGGCAGAAAAACAACAGGAAACAGAAGATAAACAAACTGAGACTAAGGAAAACAAAACTAATCTAAAACCTAAGAAAGTTACTAACTAGAGAAACTATACCTACGAAAAATTTAAAAACAAGAAAAACACTAAGACGGTAAAAAAAAACGTGTTGAAATCTTCTAGGGCCAAAAAGGAGGGGAAAACAGTGGATTTTGACTCAAAACGCGATCGAACGGCCTACGGCATTCACCACGTCGTCGGGCGCCGGAACGAGCTTTCGAATTAGGGTCCTGCGTTCCAAACGGACACTCGAGCGAAAGTTATGGTCAAAATACTACCGCGTGCCCTAACGACTTTTTTGACACGTAAAATTGTCCTAAATAGAATCCGACAACCGTTACGATTCCCGGCAACGGCGCCAAAAACTTGTTCGATAAAACTTGTTTTAAATTTATTTTACCGAACACCCCAAGTATAAGGATCGTAGTATAGGGTGTTACCGAGTCGCCCCTAAGGAATCGTCGATGGGATTGTCGATTAAGATATAACTCCTAAGTCGGTTATGTCACGAATCTAAGAACTAAAACAGAAAAGCGTAAATAAAAACAAGCGAAAATCGAAAACAACCAAGATGGACGCGGCGTGCGCTATTGCGGACGGCGTCGACTATGAACAACAAATAAAAGTGCGTAAAACTAGGGTTTGTAAAACTAGAACTTAAAACTAACGTTGAAGCAAACGATTTTTGTATCAAATTATAAAGGGAGACAGAGAACACCTAGAATCTATCACTCAACAATCAAACAACCGATTTATGATTCGAATACAAGAATATTGGTATGATCAATCACGAAACCGACTAAATTCCTTTAGATCAATTTCTAGGGTTTGTTTACTTTTCCAAGAAAAACAAATAACATTCATCATAAGATCAACAATTTGTTCCCAAATTGTAATACCCAACTAACGATATATGATTCCTCAAAACATCATCAATTGTATCGATTGAATTAAAAACTATTGTTGAATTATATTTCCATAAAAATTCAAACAACATAGAGGTTCATTGACATTCCTATCTAATGAAACTCTTAACCAATAAATCGGGATTCAAACGATAAATAAAACAAAGTATTCAAAATCATAACTAAAGATAAACTAACGAATCATGGTTGTGATGACGTTGATGTGATATCCTCCGGTTGTTCCACTGCTATGCGTTTAGCCAACAATCATGTTGTTAGACATAATCATTGGAATGGAGAGATACATCTTTGACTCTCCTCTTTGAATAATGCGGCTGCTAGGGTTTATTATGAGTGAATGATGCGTATGGGATGTCCCCTAGGGTTTAATACACGCTGCTATTTATAGGATTTTAGGTCGGCTAGGGTTAAGTCGGCACTGGACGCCCGTCCAAAGGGGTGGACGCTCGTTCAGCTTTTGGGACGGAGATTCGAGACGCTGCTCAACTTGCGTGCCTGGAGACTCAGTATGTAAAATATGACTCGACGCTTCATGGACGCTTGATTCACTCCTGGACGCTAAATGCGGATCGGTGGGACGCCCGTCCAATATCTTGCCGAGGATCGGATTTCTTCATAGTTATCCATTCTTCTTCAAGCCAATTCCATATTTATCTCTTATAATTCGAATTGAGCCTCATTTATCCTCTTTATGCACTCGAAATTAAGCATCTACATAATAGATAAAACATGGAAAACATGTAGTCATCCCCAAATAATAATAATTCAATAAATTTAACACATAAAAGCGCCCAAATTACACTTTTAATACTTTTAAACCCATTATTCAAATTCAAGCCTTAAACACATAATTTCCTCTAAAAATTACCAAAATACGAAAGATATTGTTCTCTAATAATGCGATAAAAACCATAAATTTCACCGGGAACAACCTCATCTAGTTTACCTTTCATTACAGCTGCATCGATGTTCCTTATCAGATCTCGGCAGTGCTCCGAGTCGTGCCTAATGTCTTTGTGGTACTTGCAAAATTTGTTGGGATCTCTTTTTTCTCGTGGTCCCCTTATCGGCGGCAGAATACTTGTTAGACCTTTTATTTCCATAATTGCGAGAACCTGCTCATGAGACATTTTCAGCGGAATGAAGTCGCTGTCCTGCAGAGCTCCCTTCTTTCCCAGTCGATCCAAATCGTGCAGTGAACCGATCCTGCATCGATTTCATCTTCTTATCTGACTTATCTTAGATTTGTTCTTCTTACCTTCACCTTTTTCCATCTCTCTCTTCATCATATTGGCTTCATCCCCTTGGCAATGCTTACAGGCCATATCTAAGCATTCCTTCATAGACCGGGGGAGCTTGCTATTCAGCTTTGCATACAGCCGTCCCTCTCGCAGACCTGCCACGAAAGAGGCGACCAGAAGCCGATCATCTATATCTCTGATCTGTGTTGACTCCTCATTGAAATGCTTTATAAAGTGGAGTACGGTCTCATACTGCCTTTGTTTCAAAGTGAGGAAATGAGTTTGATTTCTCTGAAACGGACAAGCTGCGATGAAAGCATGGACGAACTTCCGAGTGAGGGTTCCGAAGTCATAGATTGACCTTGGCGGAATCTTATTGAACCATTCCCGAGCTCTCCCTGTGAGCAGCGTAGGGAATGTTTTGAACTTTATCTCATCTGGAGTGTTGAACAGATTCATGTGGGATATGTATTGGTGCATATGATAATAGGGGTCCTTAGATCAGTCATATGGCTCGATTTTTGGGATTTTGAAGCCCGCTGGTCGAGGATAGTTATCTATATATTCCGTAAACGGTGATGCACATAAGAACTCATCTGACCTTCGTCCTAATAAGTCATTCAGTTCGGCAATAGCAGTATTGTTGGGCTGATGATTAATGTTCTTCCTTTCAGTATGAAAGCTAGATTCCCCAACTTCTTGTTTCTTGAGAGCTTCCTGAGGTGAGTCTGCATCTGAGACCTCATGGGGATCTCTTCCCTTGAGTGTTTCTTCAAATATAGCCTTGAGGGTTGCATTGTCCATGTTTTTTAAAGCATCCACCAACACCTGGTTGGCTGGATCCTGAAGGACTGGATCAGGCTGATGAGACTGATCATCAGTAAGGTTTGTACCATTTTGGTCTGCCGTAGTTTGGCCTCCCCCTTGGGTGGTGGTTGCTCCACCTGGCTGGGTTGGATCCGTCTGATCCTGGGTGCCCTTCTTCCCGGTGTTCTTGGCCATGATCAGTAAAAATGAACTTATGAGAAATCCTTGAACGATTTCCAGAAGAGGCCCTCCTTCTAGCGCCAATTGACGATGCTGGGTCTCATCTATCAATAAATCCGGGCCTAATTTTCTCTTGTGACAGTTAATTCAAGAATCGTTTATGAAAGGGATGGTGTTTATGGTGATTTTTAGACTGAGCCTAAGAGTTTTCTCTCAAGTTTCCTACGTATCCAATAGATGTATTGGAATCAAGTCCTTCATAATTTCTTAGGGATTGTATATACAGGGGACATCTCGTGTTCCTTGTCCATCAAGGATTCTACTTCTTAATTTCCAAGGATTATCACGTGTGTATCCCGTTGATTTAAGGATAATTATAGACATATTTAAATGACTAGATTATTGACATTAAGTCAGGATTCTTGCCATGTCTATCCGTAAATATCAGGCACGTGGGCTAGAAGTCGGGGATACTCGGGCCGACCTGCATCGAGCCCCTGAGGCCCTTATGGCCGGTCTGTGGCCGCCCCCCTCTACCAAGCCCTGACCGACCTGCTGTGACGGGAGGAGGCATGCAAGCCGATCTCCCTCCTGGGGTCCATACCTACCCTTGGTCACGTTTTTAGGGCTCCTGACCCTTAAGGTTTACCTCTCACATACTCTTAATTAATTATATGATCACTAACGTGAGAATGACACGTGACTTGACTCGGTTCGGCCCTTTTCACACCCTATTAATTAATTGATGTCGGACTCGTCATAATCAATAAAGATAAGAGTGTGTTGTGAAGATACGGCGGATATTTGTAATGGATGTATAACTACCGTTTAAGAATAATCTAATTCATTTACGAAACAAGATAATCTGGTATACCACACCGTTTTTACCTTTAATGTAATCATCAGACGCTCACAAAAACCAAAGAAATCATCACAGGACTCTAGCGCCACCCAAAGGAATGCAGATCCCTAGGTGTGAACTGACGATACGGGTTTCACTCCCTCCATGTGTCGTCTATCGGTTGGTCATCACACTGTGAGATAACGCCGGTATATTCACGTCGATGCCCAGGCTCGAGGCCAAGGCCATCATATCAAATCCAGGCTACGACTATCGACTATCGAGTATCGAGCAATGTAGGACATTCAGTCCGCATCAGCTAGCAATGTAGGACAGCGAGTCCCAGAGTCGATCACCATAGGTCGATAACGAGGATAGAGTCCACATCAGCTTACTGAGCCCATTAATAGCAATAGCTTGGGCAAGGGGTCAAGGCCCATTTAAGGGTAAAGGTGACAATAACATAAGCCGACTTAACCTTAGGGTTTAGGCAAGTGTTGTCATTATAAATACCCCATTCCAGGAACTACGTAAGGCTTAATTCCTGGAATTTAACAGGATACATAGGCAATTCAAGAGAGCATCTTGAACTCAGCCGCATACATAAAAATCCGCCCCCTCATTTCTCTTTTTGGCATTAGGGTTCTTGTGTGTTCATCACTAGATTAAATTAGGGCTCAAATCATTAAGGTGGCATAATTTGCCATCGTCATTGGCGCTAGAAGGAGGGCCTTCTATTGATCGAATAACTCAAGAACACGATGCCTCCCAAGAAAACTGCATCTAGAACCACATCCAAAGCAGTCGATCAAAGCTCCCAGATGAACGAGCCAACCGATCCTGATTTGCAAGGAGAAGAAGATCCAGTCTTGGTTCTTGTTCAGCACGATCCTCAGCAAAAACAAGGGGAAAAAGATCAAGCTTTGAACCCTGTCCAGGAAACCCACCAACCAGAAAAGCAAGCTCTTGCTCCAGAATATTGGACGCATGGATCGCCAGCAGGCGGACTTGGAGGTAATGTCCAGGATAATCGCCGAGGCAGTTACGGCACGAAGAAAAGCAGACGCCGCCCAGAAAGAAGCTATAGCGGAAGGCGGCCAGAAAGAAGCTGTGGACAAACCTAAACAGACTCCTGGGGAAGAAATAAGCGCATCATCCAGCTCGGTGGAAAGGAAGAGGTGCGAGATCCACCAAAAACACCAGAGAGGGGACGATGACAGCGCCAGGGAGGAGTTGAATGCAATTTTGGGAAAGAATCAGGTGTCGTTGTGGCTTGAGTCTCCCTTCACGAAGGAGATCGAGAGCTTTCCTAAACCCAAGGGGTTTAAGATACCCAAAATAGAACCTTATGATGGCACCACCGACCTGGAGGACCATCTCCATATGTATCTATCGCAAATGAGGTTGGATGGAGCACCTGACGCAATGCGTTGTCGGGCATTCGAGACGCTACTTGTAGGTCGAGCAAGAGAATGGTTCACGAAGATACGACCAGGGTCGATCTCCAGTTTTGCCATGCTCGCTCGAAAGTTCCGAGATGCGTTTATAGTCAACAAGAAGTTTCATCTGAGTGCCACGCACCTCATGAACGTGAGGCAGCAAAGAGATGAGACAGTGATGGAATATTTGAAGAGGTTTAATCTCGAGGCCATGCAGGTCTAGGACGCGGATGACCGACTCCTAATCACGTCATTCGTAGGGGGGCTGCGTAATACTAAGTTATACATGAAGTTGAGCAGAGATGTCCCCCATACCATGGACGAATGTGTCAATGTAGTGCATCGATTCTGTCAAGGGGAAGAGGCAGTGCGACGGCACACCCAATCCGACTGGATGGAATCCAAGAAAGACACCCGAGGTCCGAACAGGAATCAGTCAAAGAGGCAGGATGTCGAGAGTAAGCCATCAGTTTGGGACCGTATCGACACGTCCACCTCAGACCGTGGGGGCAAGAAGGGACCCTCACGTGATAAGGACTTTATCCCGCTCAATCGACCTCGATCCGAGGTGTTGTCGATCATGCTCTCAAAAAATTTGGCGAAGAAACCGCCACCGTTGAAGAAACCTCGAGAAAAGAGGAATGCAAGCAAATACTGTGATTTTCACGAGGACATAGGCCATACAACAGAGGACTGTATCGACCTGAAGAGAGATATCGACGTCGTATTCGGGAAGGAAGGAAAGCTAAACGAAGTTGTTGATGAGATCTCGATATGATGGGCCCGGAGGCGTGGAGAATTCAAGAGGAAAAACTCCGACCAAGACAAAGAACCGAGGTCGAGATACCAGAGACGAAGGATCGGTCACCTCGGAGGAATCGATCCCGTGTCGAGAGGAAACAACGAGATAACTTTGGTCGGGACAGATACTGAAGAAAATCGCACTGTAAACTATGTCAATACAATCTTTGGTCCAGATGAAGGTGATAAGGATCGGACGGTGAAGAGCCGACTAGTAGCTCGAGAGGCGCAAGCGGCTTCAATTCACGCAAGTCGGATATGGCCCTCGAGATGATATCCCCAAGTCGAGGAGTTATAGCGAAGGGTTAGTTATTGAGGCAGTTATTAGCCGAGCCCGTGTATCGAGAGTCTGTATCGATAATGGGAGTGCAATGAACATCATATATCACTCGGCGTTTCAAGCGATGAAGTTGAAAGAGAAGGATCTAGCCCCCATAGCATCTCCCCTGTTCGGATTCACAGGGCAAGCAGTCCATCCTATGGGCTCGATAAAGTTACTCACGACAATTGGAGACGGAGAGAAAGGACGGACACTTGAATTAAACTATGTGGTGGTCAAGGCTCCCTCTGCGTACAATGTTATCCTAGGACGACCTGCGCTCTTTGACCTGCGTGCTATCATATCGACTTTTCATAATAGTATGAAGTTTCCCACGAGGAACGGTTCCCACGAAGTAAAAGGAGACGTTGAAGTCGCTCGGAGTTGTAACTCTGTAGTCATGAACGGGAAGATGGCGGTTCAACAAGTCTTAGTCGAGGAGCTGATTCCAGAGGAAGAGGAGGAGAAGAGTTGGGCCTCCAGCGACGCGGTCGAAAACGTCCGACTCTGGGAAGGAGAGGACGATCAGTGCGTGCAGGTCGGAATTTGGATCCCCGAAAAAGGAAAAAAGGCTACTGGTCGAACTTTTAGTCGAGTTCAGAGACATTTTTGCCTGGAAAGCCACCGACATGCCAGGACTGTCTACCGACATTGTGATGAGCGTTATTTTCACCAAACAAATTTATAAAATACTCAAGACAACGGTGACTAAACAAGCTCTCTAACCGGCAGTGTACCGGGTCGATTGCGAGTAAAGCTACAGGAGTCCGAGGTCGATCCCACAGAGAAGATGTGCTTGTAAGTACCAAAGTGAACTTATTGCTTAGTCTAGGCAAACAAGTTGTTGGAATGTTTGTACACTTCAATTAAACTAAAGTAAATTAAACTAACAAGTCTAAAGGGAGAAAGGGACATAGCCGAACCATGATCAAAATGACTAATTTCAACCCCGAGGATAGACAAAACCGGGAGTGTGCAATATAACAAACGAGCTCTTGCATTCAATTTCACGGGTGCGAACTCCTAAACCCGCAAAAAGAAGGCGTCGAACAACTCTCTTCTAACACCTTATGCCATGTTAAGGTCTGAACAACTCTCTCCTAACAAGTCATGTTTTGCACTCGAGCCGCTTAAACGTATAAACGAGTAACCTCACGATGTGCTCGGTTTAACAACTAAACCGAGACTACACCACGATCCTAGAACTCTTTTCCCACACCCTCTCTCTCGAACAAATCTCAAGAGTGGTGTGTGTGATGTTTGACCTAGGTGATCAATCTAGCCCAAATCCGTTATAACAAGTTCTAAGGCGTGAAACGAGCAAGATACAACAATAAAAAGCACTACCCACTCCCAATTTCATCACCCAAGGGTGATTTCACCACATATCACATGATTCGAATATGGGGAGGAATTAGCTACACATTATACTAGTTGAAATGCAATGAAAGTAGTAAATAAGAGACATAACAAGTAAAAGAGAGAAGAAATTTACCATTAAAGTGCAGAAATTCGAGTTTGGAGAAGAAGAGCACAAAAGTTGAATACAAAAGATCGAATTTTGCCCAATGAAATGTTCTAGACTGAAGCTAAGAGTTAGATAATCAAAGAGAGGATTGAAAGACGATTCTAACGGTATATTACACTAATTCTAACTCCTAAAAACGAAGAAAATCGCCCAAAATTACCCTAAAACAACTCCATTCGCGTCTCCCCTCTTCTGTGTGAAATTTGCAGCTTTTTATAGCAGGAAATGAGCCAAACGCACGTTTGGAAGGTTCCTAAACGTGCGTTTCAGCTCCCTTGCTCTCAGTATTCGAAAAAACAGTCCCAAACGCACGTTTGAAAGGTCCAAACGTGCGTTTGAAATGCTGCTGTTTTCTGCTGTAGTAAAACCTTCATAACTTCTTCGTCCGAGCTCCGATTGGGGTGATTCAAGTTGCGTTCGAAAGCACTTTCAATTCTCTACAACTTTCATGAATAAGTCATGACCAGAAAATGCCTCCATCATGGGTCAAAATGCTGCTGAACCAGAACATAGGGGTTGAGATACTAAAACTTCTCACCCCTTTTCTTCATCTTTCTTCTTCTTTGGCTCATTGTTGCACCTTGACCATGCTTCTCATCATAATTCTTTGCCTTCCGGGTTCTCGAGACACAATTTCCCTACATCATCACAACAACCAAAAACATCCAAAACATTCCAGAGGGTAAAAGTGCTTGGGAATAGGGTCAATATCACTAAAAAGAGGTAGTAAGCTATCAAAGTGACGGATTTACTCCCCGTGCTAATAATTCACGGTATTGCCCCTAAAACGGTCTAAATCACCAAGAAACGTGCTAAAAGTGGGATAAACGGGGGTAAAAGATGCACCGGAATCATGTAAAGTTGACTCCCATCAACCACCCCACACTTAGCCTTTGCTCGTCCTCGAGTAAAGTAGGCGTTTTAAAACAAACCAAGGGATTCAACTTTATGATGTAGGTGCTACTACTCACACCCTCGAGGTAACCACAAAGTATGAAACACGAACATATACACACCGGTTATAACATTATCAAGAAAGTGGAGTGTGTGTGGTGCCAAGCTAAAACCAAATGCTCAAAATGATTGTCGGGGCTTGAATCCCAACCAAAAGTCTACCAACCGTTTCATAATCACGAGCCTCTCCACTAATCTAGTTTACTAAGTTTGGACACGATCGGGTAGGACTTGAAGGGTTATAACGTTAGGCTAGGGAAATTTCGGTTAATCGAAAGGGATATTTTGGGAACTGGAGAAAATGAAGTACGAGTGAACCTAATCAACCCATGTACCACTTCAATTCTATCATACAAACCACCCCAAAAATCCTTTTTGATTTTTTTTAACACTTTTGGAACCATAGAATGCTAACATACCCGAACTCATTGCCAAACTCGACTATGTTTCAAGCGTCATGAGGTGAGTCCGAGCACACTAGCACCTATCTCACTATCCCAACTCTAACATCACGAAAGTTACTTTTGAGCTCAACACTTTTGACTCCAACCTTTATTTCTATATACATCCATTGTTCGTGTTTTTCTTTTTCTTTTTCTTTTTTTTTTTTTTTTTTTTTTTTTTGAGAAAAGATAGAAGAAGAGATTTTATTTTCTTTTGGCTCAACACTGAACACCAAGCCTACATACGTTCCTCAACACCTTATGGCTCAAAACGAGAAACAACAACCCAATCAAAAACATCATCTCCCCCACCCCACACTTGCCTTAACAAGTGTGGTCTAACAAAGGATTAAGTTCACTTGTAGGGTAAAAATGAAGGAAATGTGACCATAAATAAGGCTCAAGGGTAGGTTTCTGACTATGTAACAAAACGGCTATAAGCGAATGGTGGTCAGACCATTCTATCAAGGCTGAGAGGGGCTACGAAGGGTAAATGTTCCGGTTAAGGCTTATTTGGCTATGGTAGGGTCAAGAGAACGCCAAAACCGTCATCCCATGTCCTACTTAGGTAAACCTATGACATTTCGTCTCAAGGCTAGTGATATGAAAGGTGGTAGCAATCAAATTGTGCACAAAGTGTAGCTTTCGTGAAAATAATAAGACTCCATTCTCAAGATAATATCAAACCACAATGTACATGTTTGGGATCCCGACTAAGGTGATCACCACTCAAATGTGAAAATAACACATACAACACGGTGTTAAGAACCTTGAAAAATTTTAAAAATTACCCAAAAATCGACTCGAGCCCGATCATAAGCTAAGCATACCACATTTATAGCACATTTAACAACGAAAACAAGAAAGCAATTAAGTCTCCCACCCCACACTTAAACGAAACACTTGTCCTCGTGTGTGAGAGATAAAAAGAGTAAAAGACTTATTTGTTTGACCAAAACCCGGCAGAAAGGCGCACTTTAGCCCACGTGACATCTTCTAGTAAGCTCCATCTCGAATACCTGAACACCATGTAGACAGAAAACAAGGCAAACACATGCACGGGAAAAAAAAATCCACGTGCCAAAAGATGGTGATAGATACGAGATATATAAAAATAGAAGCCTTGCCACAATCAAGGTATCAAAGCATATCAACCATACTAGACGGGAAGTGCACTGGATGTAAAGATAATCAAAAGAAACACAGAGCATCCACGCATAAAATAAGGCCACAGAGGCTCACATAAAAACATCCCGTCTATGTACAAAGGCAAGAACTAAAAGGAAATTCTCATCCCACACTCTCTTTTAAGCAAAACTCTACCTCTTGCAACCAAAGACTATTCCAAACACATAATTATTACTAAAAAGGTGGGTTGCCTCCCACAAAGCGCCTTTGTTTTATGTCTTTGGCTCGACAAAATGACTTATACGGTGCAATTTTTTCAAAGTTATACTATTGGCACAAAGTAGAGAGAAAAAGTAGAAGTGCTTTGTTTAACGTCGTTAGCATCGACGTAGTGGCGCTTATACTGGACTCATACCACAAAAGACTCAAAACAACAATTCAAAAAAAAATTTATTTCAAACATGTATCACCAAAACCATCAACCGAAATCCGAACTCAAGAATATCAACAATTCAAGGAGAATGAGCATAGCAAGCATAGGGGAAAACGAGTTCACTAGAACTTACCGCGCATGGCTCTTGGGAATCCCCTTCGTTGAAATCCACCATCATCCTCTTCTTGAAATTACCATCCCATGGTAGTTGTTCCTTTCATAAATCTTGTGAGCTTTATCTACCGGAGAGTAAAGAATGTAGTAGTCCGGGACGGTATGCTAATAACCTCCAAATCTTCCGGTAACTCTACCATGGATGTCATACCAAGCTCATGAGATTTCATCACACACTCCAAAATTGCATCATCATACACTTCAATCGGGACTGGTGGTGAAATGGGCGATCCCGTCTTCTCTTCAAACTCGTAATCCGGTTCTTCAAAAATGTGCTCAAATCTATCATACACTCCTCCAAGTCATCGTCTTGCATTTCTTCGGGAGGCGGTGTAATAGACAAACATTGCACCTCTTCCATCTCTTCTTCATCCCAAAACGAGTTTGCTTTCATCACCAAAGATTTCATGTTGAGTCTTAACAATGGTTGGTTCCACCATACATTCCACCAAGGCATCATCAATGTTCTCATCGGGAAGTGAGGGTGTAATTGGAAGAACGTGAAACCTACCACAGTCAAACTCCACAAGAGGAGACTACAGTGACATGGGCGATCCCAACTCAATCTCTAGCTCGGAAAACGCTTCATCTAGATAAAAATCATCATCCTCTCTCTCCGTTTTCCTTGAATGAGCCTCTTCTCGCTCTTTTCCCACGGCTTCTAGCTCCTTTCTTGTTTCTTTTTCTTTCTCCAACCTCCTCTTTTCATCTAGTTGCACCACTCGATCTTTAAGATTTTGCAAAGATTCCTCTTGTTGGTCCAACAATTTCTCATGATATGCATCCTCAATCTTTTTCCCTACCGACTTCATCTCACTCGGTTTCTTGCGTCTTGGCCCTCTTCTTGTCTCGGAATCATAAAGTCTTGTAGCTTTCGCAATCCGTTCAATTTGGTCAAACGCTCGATCAGGTTGTAACATCATCATATCACCACCGCTTGAAGCATGAAGTCGGTTTTGCATATCTTGATCAAGTCCCCGCAAGAAACAATGGACTTTGTCCCCAAGAGTGACTCCATGTCCGGGACATTGGCGCAACAAGGTCTTATACCGTTCCCATGCCTCGAGTAGTGACTCGTCTTCATAAGCATCAAAGGTCATGATTGCCTCTTTCAAATCAAAAACTTTTCCCGGTGGATAGTATTTAAGCAAAAATGTGCGCACCACCTCGGTCCAAGTGTGTAGGGAGTCATGCCTTAAGGAGTCATACCACGCTCTTGCTTGGTCTTTTAGAGTGAACGGGAACAAAAGTAGCTTGATTGCCTCTTCACTAACACCGTCCATCCTTATAGTCCGACACACCTCGAGATAATGATCCAAGAAGAAGTAAGGATTTTCGATTGCCGTCCCTCTAAAGGTTGAGTTGTCCCTAATCATATTGATAATATTTTGCCCAATACTCATAGTGTTGGCGGTGATCAGGGCAACCTTATCGGACTATGCCCCACCAAATCGGGCCGTGGCATGACCAAATCTCTACAAGTCCGCACATCTCCTTGATTCGGTGCCGGATTGGGAGTTTGCATATGAGCTTGCATTAATGCTTGAAATTGCTCTTGTACTTGATTCATGAGCCAATTCATAGCATTCGGGTCCATCGGTGGCATTGCTCCACCTTGTCCTTTCCATTGACGGTTTGCTCCTTTTTGAACATTGTTACATAAGGATTGGTCTTGAGCTCGATTAGTAACTCCTTGACCTCCCCCGATAGAAGGGTGTTCCACAAAAACTTGGCCTCCACGACCAACTCGATTAGTGTCTTGGTCCATTTCCGTTTGTTCCGGACTCAAACCTTCAAATCTAGCAATCAAATTCCCAACTAGAAGGCCCCTTCCTCTTTGTTTAGCAAAGGTCTCCATTCTAGACATGTAAGGTTCAAGCGGTTCTCGAGAACTCCGGGAATTGCACTACAAAACACCAAACAACAAGAAAACAATAAAATAAAACCTAGGCCTAAGCCTTCGGTTCACTTGCAAGATATCACAAATAGCACACATCTTCCCCGGCAACGGCGCCATTTTGATGAGCGTTATTTTCACCAAACAAATTTATAAAATACTCAAGACCACCGGTGACTAAACAAGCTCTCTAACCGGCAGTGTACCGGGTCGATATCGAGTAAAGCTACAGGAGTCCGAGGTCGATCCCACAGAGAAGATGTGCTTGTAAGTACCAAAGTGAACTTATTGCTTAGTCTAGGCAAACAAGTTGTTGGAATGTTTGTACACTTCAATTAAACTAAAGTAAATTAAACTAACAAGTCTAAAGGGAGAAAGGGACATAGCCGAACCATGATCAAAATGACTAATTTCAACCCCGAGGATAGACAAAACCGGGAGTGTGCAATATAACAAACGAGCTCTTGCATTCAATTTCACGGGTGCGAACTCCTAAACCCGGTGCTAGCGTCTGAACAACTCTCTTCTAACACCTTATGCCATGTTAAGGTCTGAACAACTCTCTCCTAACAAGTCATGTTTTGCACTCGAGCCGCTTAAATGTATAAACGAGTAACCTCACGATGTGCTCGGTTTAACAACTAAACCGAGACTACACCACAATCCTAGAACCCTTTTCCCACACCCCTCTCTCTGAACAACTCTCAAGAGTGGTGTGTGTGATGTTTGACCTAGGTGATCAATCTAGCCCAAATCCGTTATAACAAGTTCTAAGACGTGAAACGAGCAAGATACAACAATAAAAAGCACTACCCACTCCCAATTTCATCACCCAAGGGGTGATTTCACCACATATCACATGATTCGACTATGGGGAGGAATTAGCTACACATTATACTAGTTGAAATGCAATGAAAGTAGTAAATAAGAGACATAACAAGTAAAAGAGAGAAGAAATTTACCATTAAAGTGCGTAAATTGAGTTTGGAGAAGAAGAGCACAAAAGTTGAATACAAAAGATCGAATTTTGCCCAATGAAATGTTATAGACCGAAGCTAAGAGTTAGAGAATCAAAGAGAGGATTGAAAGACGATTCTAACGGTATATTACACTAATTCTAACTCCTAAAACGAAGAAAATCGCCCAAAATTACCCTAAAACAACTCCATTCGCGTCTCCTCCTCTTACGTGTGAAATTTGCAGCTTTTTATAGCAGGAAATGAGCCAAACGCACGTTTGGAAGGTTCCTAAACGTGCGTTTCACCTCCCTTGCTCTCAGTATTCGAAAAAACAGTCTCAAACGCACGTTTGAAAGGTCCAAACGTGCGTTTGAAATGCTGATGTTTTCTGCTGCAGTAAAACCTTCATAACTTCTTCGTCCGAGCTCCGATTGGGGTGATTCAAGTTGCGTTGGAAAGCTCTTTCAATTATCTACAACTTTAATGAAGAAGTCATGACCAGAAAATGCCTCCATCATGGGTCAAAATGCTGCTGAACCAGAACATAGGGGTTGAGATACTAAAACTTCTCACCCCTTTTCTTCATCTTTCTTCTTCTTTGGCTCATTGTTGCACCTTGACCATGCTTCTCATCATAATTCTTTGCCTTCCGGTTCTCGAGACACCATTTCCTACATCATCACAACAACCAAAAACATCCAAAACATTCCAGAGGGTAAAAGTGCTCGGGAATAGGTCAATATCACTAAAAGAGGTAGTAAACTATCAAAGTGACGGATTTACTCCCCGTGCTAATAATTCACGGTATTGCCCCTAAAACGGTCTAAATCACCAAGAAACGTGCTAAAAGTGGGATAAACGGGGGTAAAAGATGCACCGGAATCATGTAAAGTTGACTCCCATCACATTGCAGTTCACAAACTCGAAATTGACCAGGCTAAAAAGCCAGTCAAATAGAAGAAGAGAAATTTTGCGTCGGATCGACTTGAGGCCATCAAGGCGGAAGTCGGCAAGCTACTGGCAGCCAAGATAGTGAAAGAGGTATTCTATCCCGAATGGCTCGCCAACCCAGTATTAGTCAAGAAACTGATGGGAGTTGGCGCATGTGTGTAGACTTTATAGATTTGAACAAAGCGTGCCCAAAAGACTCAGATCATTGCCCAAAATCGGCAGGTTAGTAGATTCAACCTTTGATTTTGAAGTTTTGGTTTCTTAGATGCATATAAAGGATACCATCGAGATCTTAATGGATCCTCGAGATGCGAAAAAACAGCGTTTATTACAGATTCGGCACCTTCGCTATGTGACCATGCCATTCGGATTAAAGAATCTTTGGGGCAACATACCGAGGGCGATCAACAAGATATTTGCAAGACAAATTGGTAGATGTATGGAAGTTTATGTAGACGACTTGCTTATCAAGAGTCGATCTATAAGACAATACCTGGTCGATGCTCGAGAGGTTTTTGAGGTATTGAGAGAAACACAGATGAGGCTAAACCCGAAGAAGTGTACTTTTGGAGTCAGGTCGGGTAAGTTCTTGGGTTACATGATTTCGAAGGACGGGATTCGAGCTAACCCGGATAAAATTGATACATTGAAGAACATGCCCGCACCACGAAATATCAAAGAAGTACAAAGGCTCACGGGTCGAATGGCAGCTCTCAACAGATTTCTATCGAGATCCGCACAGCGTGCGCTACCCTTTTCAAGATACTCTGAAAGGCCAGTCCTTTTCATTGGGATGATGAATGTCAGACAGCCTTTGAAGAGTTGAAAGCTTATTTATCAGAGTTACCTACCCTCACTTCTCCTCGAGAAGGGGAAAAGTTGTTGGTTTATTTGGCAGTGTGCGAGGAAGAAGTGAGTGCGGTTCTGGTACGAGAAGGGGTACATGGCCAGGTGCCAATATACTTTGTTAGTAAAGCACTACATGGCCCCGAGATCCGGTACTCACCAGCTGAGAAGTTAGCATTGTGCCTAGTTCACGCCTCGAGGAAGTTGAGGCCATATTTTCAAGCTCGTCCTATTGTGGTAGTCACTGACCAACCACTAAAGCAGATTTTGGCGAAACCCGACACCTCAGGACGATTGGCGAAATGGGTGATAGAGATGGCCCAGTACGATATCGAGTTCCTCCCTCGAACTGCGATAAAAGCACAGGCCTTGGCAGATTTTTTAGCTGAAGGGATCTCCGTCCAACTCGATCAAGAAAAGCAAAGCCCAGAGGAAAAATGGACTCTTCAAGTCGATGGAGCATCGAGTAAGGAGGGGGCAGGAGGTGGCTCCTTACGGTAAGCCCGAAAGGCGAGGAATTCCCATACGCCCTTCGATTCGACTTCAAAGCAACGAACAACGAGGCCGAGTATGAGGCTATGATCACTGGCTTAAAGCTCGCTTTGAAGCTGGGTGTCGAAGATTTGTCGGTTTACAGTGACTCACAGTTAGTGGTCAATCATGTGAAAGGGGAGTATGAGGCTAAGGAAGAAACTATGAAGAATTACTTAGCAGTTGTCCAAAGCCTCATACCAAAATTCAAAACGGTTCAATTCGAGTAGGTTCCCCGAAGTCAGAACAAGAGAGCCGATGCGCTCTCCAAGTTGGCTTCAAACTTCATGTCAAGTAAGAAGGTTCTAGTCGAGTTACTGACCGATAGGAGTTACATCGAGACAGAGGCCCAGCCGATTACTCAGCAGGCCACGTGGATGGACTCGATCGCTCTTTACCTCAAAGACGGAATACTACCAGCTGATAAGGTGCAGTCTAGAAAAGTTCGACTACAGTCCACTCGATATGCGTTCTTCGACGACATCCTCTATCGGAAGTCTTTTGTAAGTCCATGGTTAAGATGTGTATTGGAAACCGAAGGTGAATATCTCTTGGAAGAAATTCATAGAGGAGTATGTGGAAACCACTGCGGGGCTAGAATGTTAGCTCGAAAATGCAAGTTAGCTGGGTATTTTTGGCCGTCGATGCAACGAGATGCAAATAATCTTGTCCAAAAATGCAATACTTGTCAGATTCATGATAATATCTCCCATCAACAAGCGCAAGATATGAATGTCATCTTGTCAGCATGGCCATTTGATCAGTGGGGAGTCGATATCGTTGGACCACTACCTCGAGCTCCGGGAAATCTTAAATATGTGGTCGTGGCCGTAGATTACTTCACGAAATGGGTCGAAGCTAAGGCTATACCCGACATCAAAGCTGCAACCATCAAAAAGTTCTTGTGGGTCGACCTTTTGTGCAGATATGGGATCCCTAAGGCTCTGATCTCGGATAACGGTACCCGATTCAAGATCGTAAAGTTAGAGAATGGTGCAATGAGTACCATATCGACCCGGCCGATTCACCTCGGTAGCTCATCCACAGGCAAACGGTCAAGTCGAGCAAACCAATCGGATGATCAAGCTCGGGTCGAAAAAAGAGACTAGAGGCGGAAGGTCGAGATTGGGCAGTTCAACTTCCGAGCATCCTATGGTCATATAGATGACTCCTAATTCATCAGCTGGGAGACTCTTTTCTTTGGTATATGGGTGTGAAGCGGTGATTCCCGCCGAGATCGGAGTTCCCTCTCCAGAGTTCGGCCTACAATGTAGAGACAAATGATCCCGAACTCCGACAAGAAAGGGACAATGTCAAAGAGCGAAGGAGATAGCCTCGGCCTGTAATGGCAAGGTATAAATGAAGATCTCTCAAGATTACAACTCGAGAGTCAGGCATCGATACTTCAAAGTCGGTGATTTAGTTCTAAGGAAGAATGAAGCAAGTCGATGTGAGAGGCACCGGAAAATTAACCTCGAATTGGGAAGGACCTTATCGAGGATCTGAAGGTCCACCCCAAAGGGTCTTACCAACTTGGTCGGGCAGATGGAACTCATCGTTTCTCGACATTGGCATGCCAACAATGAGGAAGTATTATATTTGAGATAAGCTTTACTTTGATGAACCTGTTTACCTTTCAATCCTGAATCTTGTAATAAGTCCATGAGACAATTTTATGAGTACTCTAATAAATTTGTATTTTTTCGAGATGCTGTCTGTGTTTGTTAGGATTTATAGCCAAAACAATACAAGTCCAATGCGACAGAAAAGTTAAAGGCAAAACAATCGAATACGAGTAGAGAAATCCATGGTCGGACATCTCGATAAAGCCAAAGCAAAGTTAGCCTAATGGGCGACGAATGCAAAGGCATAGAGACGGTTCGCAGGGTCGGGCCAAAGGTCCAAGCTAAGAGCCGAACGAGCCCAAGAGGCAAACAAGGCTAAAGCAAAGGACGGTTCGCATAGTCGGGCCACCTGTCCCAGTCGAAAGCCGAATGAGCCCGAGCGCGGCGAAAGGCCTAGACAAAGGGACGGTTCCAATAGTCGGGCCACCTGTTCCAGTCGAAGGTCGAAAAAGCCTAAGAGGCAAAAAAGACCTAAAACCAGGGACAGTTTATATTAAAATGCTCAGCCTAAAGGTCAAATAAGCCTAAGGGACAAAAGACTAAGGCAAGCAAGTCGATCTCAAGTGCAATAAGAACCAAGGGTTCATAATACACTTGGGGGGCAACACAGTATTAACAACAAGAACAACAAGTACAGCAAATAAAGCGAATAGCGAGTAGCGAGCAGAGCCAGGAGCTCGACAAGCGAAAGACTATGAAACATTAAGACAAGCAAAGTCAAGTCAAGGAAGATAGCAAAATCAAATCAAAATCAACACAAAGTCATTACAAAACAAGGCCAGGTCGAAAAGACCAGCCAAAGTTAAAATAAATGTTATTACAGATCCAAGTTCAAGATAACAAATCAACAAAAGATTTAAAAGATAATGATCAGGGGTTGGTTTCAGGGGTCGGATCAGTATTGGCAGAGGTCGGATCAGTGGCAGTCGGATCGACAGCAGGAGCAGACGCGGAAGGAGCATACTTTATAGCCAAAGACTCACCCCGCTGAAACTCTTCAAAGTACTGATCATACAGCTTCTCCGAGTCGGGGTTGTAGAACATCGGCGTCTGGAGAGTCGATATGTCAAAGCTCGGAACGACCTCCTTCATCTGATCCACGGCCAGGGTATATCCACCCATCATCGAAGCCCGCATGATCACTTCTAGATCATCTTCAAGATTGGATGACTTGCGATACTCCATGATGGCCTCGGTCTTAGCCTCTTCGACCTGCGCCTGCGCTCGATATAATTCAGCCTGTAGCGCATCTCGATCTTGGCGACCCTTCCTAGCTTCTTCGTCGCAGACTTTTCGACACTTCGCAGCCTCTCATAGTCTTGAGCCGCCTTGAGCGACTCTCACGCACTCGACCTTGCCTTTCATCTCGCAGTCGGTCTAGCTCCTTCTCGGTAGTGGCCAGCTTTGCTTCAGCAGCCACCAACCTACCTTGCAGCTTCTCGAGCTCGGCGACCGACTCTTGCTTCAACTCATTATACTGTTTCTCCACGGCAGAAAGGGCGGCGTTTTTGGCAACATTGTCTTGAAGAAGCCTGCCATTCTCCTTCTTGATTTCGTCCACCGAGTCCCCTGTCTTGGCCAGCCGTCGGGCAGCCTCCCGACCAATAAGGGTATTCTACAAAACGAAAAGAGTGTGTCAAAAAAGGGACAAGGCATGGAATTCGACAGAAGTTAATAGGAAAAGAAGGATCGACTTACAAGACGATTTAATTTTCGCAGCACGAAGGACAGGTTCCTGTCATCCACGCCAGCGTAGTCATCGGCAACCCAGTCTGTACCGATCCCTGACTCGGTGGAGGTCTCAGCGACCCTCTTCCTCTTCGACTCTCGAAGCTGCTCCCTCACCACCTCGGCAACAGATGGTCTTTTCTTTGTTTGCGCCGTTGGCTCTTCAACATTAACCTCGACATTCGAGGTCAGATCGATAGGTTCCTCCTCGTCTTCATCTCGAAGAGAGCCAAATCGGACGGTTAGCTCGCCGGTGGTCGAGGGCACCTCAGTCGTTCCAGCTCCGGCAGGCGATTCGATCGCAGCAAGGTTTGTTCTAGGTGGAGGGACGCCCCCCTCTCGAGAAGAGGAAGGCATGCTGATCTCAGCCACTGGCAGGTCGGTAGTGGCCTGACCCTCGAGAGGTGGAGCAGCCACGACCGTCGACTCAGGAATGCGCTGGGGGTTGGTGACCCTGGAGAATTTGCCCACTGCAATACAGAAAAAAGATAAGTTAGTTCTAACCGACAAACAACAAGTTATCGACTCAGCAAACAATAAACATGTAAAAACAAGCAAATAAGTAAACATCCTACGGTTCTCATGATCACGGACATTAAGGCCTACGTATGGCATTGGCCCAGCCTCCCCCAAGTGGGCCAGGTGATACAGGAGACTCAGGTCTCGAGTACACACCTCGAAATTGTGTCCACTCAAGAGTCGAGCCTCGTGAGGAGCCGGTGCCTTCCCAAGCTTGTCTTGTTTCCCTCTCTCGACCTCCACCTGACCGATGTAGGGTTATCCAAACCATGACGGAGAAAGAAGAATCGAGGCTTCCACTCCCGTGAGAAGAAGGCCCTTAGTTATGAACTCATGTCGATTTGCTCTCCTCCTGGAAGGAATACCATAACTTGTCGGGCGTGGTAGTAATCTTGTAGTAGTATCGAACACGGGCATCGAAAAATAGACCTGAGCCACCCGACATGCTATGATAAAACCCATCAGAGTTCTGACACCGTTTGGGGCAAGTTGGGAAACACTTATCTCATAGTGGTGAAGGATGGCCAGAACGGCTGGGCAGAGTGGAAACCTCAATCCACTCGCCAGTTGGTTCTCATAAACCGCACAGAATCCTTCTGGGGGCTCGTCGGCAAATATATGATTACCGGAAGGGAGTCGAGATTCGAACGGAGGATTAATGATGTTGTACTTCTGGCAAATTTCGACAACATCCTCTGGAGAAAGTGTACTCAGACACCCTTTTACACCCTTTCCATCCATCCTAGTTACTAGCTTTTTAGGCTGGTTAGGGACAGGAGGGGGGAAGCTGTGGGTTCACCGGAATCTCGTCGGAGAAGATGATCGGAGGCAGCAGATACTGGAGTTTGGGATGGAGAAGGTGTATCACTACCCCTATCTGATTCAGTTGCGCTACTACTAGACATGGACAAAATCAAAAGAAAAGATGAAGAACGCTAAGATGAAAGAAATAATCTTACTTGGTGTTTTGGATTTGGGGATGATGATAAGAAATAGCAAGCAAGTTACAGCAGCGTCTATCCTCCCTCCTTTTATATACTAATGAAGAAGTTACAAATGATTTGAGGGGACGTGGGTTATGGGGGTTATAACCCCTGGAAATCGCGGTAATCAAGGCAGTGACGCGTCTTTTGTGGGATTTGAAGCGTTTCGTGGGCTAGATACCGTTCCACGTGGATACTTAGGCGATTAGGGTTATGGCGGGCTTTCTCCGCGCCAAAGAAAAACCCAACTCAAGACGACTCATGTGATGCACTCGACCTCGGACAACGGAGTCGCCTCTCAAGTCTGGGGGCTTATGACGATCTGAGGTTTCACTCCTTCACATGTCGTCTATCGGTTGGTCATCACACCGTGAGATAACGCCGTATATTCACGTCGATGCCCAGGCTCGAGGCCAAGGCCATCATATCAAAGCCAGGCTACGACTATCGACTATCGAGTATCGAGCGGTGTAGGATATTCATCCGCGATCGCCTAGCAATGTAGGGGCGAGTCGAGTCCCAGTCGATCACCACAGTCGATAACGAGGATAGAGTCCACATCACCTACAGAGCCCATTAATAGCAATAGCAAGGCGTGGCGAGGGTCAGGCCCATTTAAGGGTAAAGGTGACAATAACATGTTCGACTTAACCTTAGGGTTTAGGCAAGTGTTGTCATTATAAATACCCCATTCCAGGAGCTACGTAAGCGCTGATTCCCGGAATTTAACAGATACGTAAGCGAATTCAAGAGAAAGATCTTGAACTCACCGCATACATAAAAATCCGCGCCTCATTTCTCTTTTTGGCGACAGGCTTTAGCGTGTGTTCATCACTAGATTAAATTATGGCTCAAATCATTAAGGTGGCATAATTTGCCATCGTCATGAACCACAATACAAGAACAGGTGTAAAACATCAAAATGACAATATCTGTCTGTCGTTTTTTTCTTTTTTTGGTCCAAAACCATGTCTTTTATAATCATTTCACCTTATCACTACATACATCACACCCACCCTTCGCTGAAGAGGATCCATCCTCCACCAATAGCATATTAGACTGAAAGAAAAAGAAAAAAAAAACTGAAAGAAAAAAATAAAAACAAAAAAATATTAGGCCGAAACTAACGAATTTCTACATGCCGTCAATTCTATCAGGATCCGAGGTCGGTCAAAACGTTGGTTGTTTCCGCACGTTGAAGACGTTTTTTTGAACTGTTTTGAACAATTGGTCCTCCTCGTCTGACCAGTACCACTTGCATTATTGAATTTAGCAGCCTTACACACATTACTTATTACACAAATGAAAATAAAAAGAGAAAGAGAAGAAGTAGCAGTATATATTGACATGAAAAGGACCATTTATGAACGCAACAAAAAAAGTCTTTTTCAGACACTTTAATGTGCTTATACAATGTCGTGACGGCATACGACTAGATACATCACTTTATAATTTAATTGATGGTGTCGTTTCGGCATACGAGACTCTTTTATGTTTCACTGTACGTAAGTCGTTTTGTGAATGGAAAAAAAATAAAAAAATAAATTTAATCAACACTTTTTTTTTTTTTTTTGAGGAATTTTAATGAACACTTAAATACTCTTCATGAAACATAGAATAAATTACAACCAGCATACAATATAGTATAAATTATAATATTCATCACTTTATATATTGGTAGAAAACATCAATATTTTGAGCTGTTTCTTTTATTACTATTAATATACCCCAACTTTCCAAAAGAGAATTTCGGATTCAATTTAAATATATATCATTCTTATTTATTTTTGGAAAAATTAGATATAAATCCAATTTCCACACCTAAATTCAGTTTTATAATCCACATTTATTTATTTTTAGTTGCATTCAGGACAAAATAAATGTGTGTGGACTAAAATGCCCCTAGTATTATCTTCAAACAGGTCGCTCATTCACTTTCCGGCCAAATCTTCCGTCTTCTTCCATATCTACATTTTCCCAGCCTAACCATGTACGCCTACCCCTTTTCTTCCCTCCTCCGGTCTCTGCCACTCTCACTTGCCCGATGGAGCCCCACGCCTCAAGAATATATTCTCTTTTTTGTTGTGGTAAATTCAAAGTTTTCAAGCTTGAATTCTGGTTTAAGAATTGAATGAGCTACTTTATCTCGATTTATTGAAAATTTGTGGTCGATTCAAGTTACGCAAGTTTGAATTCAGTATAAGAATTGAATGAGCTAGTTATCAAAAAAATTGGAATGACCTACCTGTATCTTTGAATAATTGAGAATTTGTGGACGATTCGAAGTTTTGTAAGCTTGAAATTCATGTTTATGAATTGAATGAGCTATCTCTATGTTGAATTATTGAGAATTTGTGGTCAACAATGTTTGGCAAGCTTCAATTTATGGTTTAAGAATAGAAAGAGCTACCTATATGCTGAGTTATTGAGAATTCGTAGTCAATTTGAAGTTTTGCAAGCTTGAATTCTTGTTTAAGAATTGAATGAGCTGATGTTATAGTTTTTTTATGAGATTATGAGTGATGTATAGGAATGGCGCTTAAACTAGACTTTGAAGCAACAAAAGTTGCAATTCATTCGATTGGACGTGGATATAATGTTTCTTTAGATTTGAGGCTTAAGTATTGTAAAGGAAATTCTAACTTGACAGAGATTGAAGAAGATCAGGATCAAGATATTGTGCTACTACTGAGGCATTTTGATCTCTAATGTGTCTAAATTGATCAAATGTGACAAAGGGAGCGCACTCACTTTGTTATCGGTCGATGTTCGCCTTTTCAACAGGAAATACTCTTGACATGTAGAATGGATAACCTATTCAATTCTTCATTGATGATTTATATGTTCACTTTTGGGGGTCTTTAGTGGCTTTATTTTGTGTAGTCCATAGTTGTTTGAAGCAGTTTCTTCAGAAAGCATTCAGAAAGCACTTATGCAAACTAAATTCTGAATGGAAAAGCAGAATTGAAGCTGTTTTTTGTTTGTTTGAAATAATTTGTTTGGGGATAGTAGGATAATGAAAGTATCCTCTTATAATAATATGATGCAGATGCAATGAGTGTTGTGTTGCTAAGAAAAAATTAATGTGAAAAAATTGTTAATTAATGTGAATTAACCATATACTAAATGAGAGAGTTCTTTTGAGTCTGATATTGTGTTATTGATACTGTGCCTTATATGATACTATTACTGATATTGTGTGCCTTATATGAGCCTTATATGAGCCATATATGATACTGTGTCCCTTGAATTAAGCCTTAAATGAGCCTTATGAGCCAAATATGTGTGCCTTGAAGTAGTCCCTTGAATTAAGCCTTAAATGATCATGATACTGTGTTACTGATACTGTTAATATCTTAATATCACAATGCATTGTTAGTAAAATGTGTCATTGCGGGTGGTTTTAGCCCAGGTGATTAAAGGTTGTTGATTCAAAATGGTGAGGCAATGCTGGTGTTTCATCACATATATGCAAGAAAAAATCAAGATCATCACATGCCTAAGAGCCATATGTTGCATTTACATACTACTAGTTAGTTGGTTCTCTTAAATCTATGTTTTTTTTAATAGAAATGACATGAATAATCATTTCCTTGATGTAACTTAATTATCATATATGTTGATGTTAAAGTGGTTTATCATGTATGTTGTAATTTTTTATCCATTGAGATTGAACGTGTTATTTGAAAATACACAAATTGTTTGGGTGTTAATGTGATTATATTATTATTGAAATGATTTTTAGTTTACGGTTTGTTTCCGTTTTAATCCATAAAGGAATATTGGGCGTCGGTGTTGTTGTAAAGCTTGTCGAGTCCATGATTTTTGTCTAATCCCACACTGCTATTGTTAATGGTAATGGTAATGGTAATGGTAATGGTAATGGTAATGATGTTACTGATACTGTGTTAGTGTAAACGCTGTGATTAAATTCGGCTTTCATAACTACGTCGAAAGGGTATCGTATGATATCTCAAAATGAAGAGAGAAAAAAAATATGAACTTTGGTGAATGAATTTTGAAGGTCGGTGTTCTAAATCAAAAGTTACGGTCGTTTATAAGAAAAACGCACCAATTAATACAAATATTTTTTCGGCTTTCAAAACTTACGTCGGAAGGGTATCGTATGATATCTCAAATAAATAATAATAAAAACCTGAATTTTGGTGATTTTTTTTTACGGAGTTCTACGTCACGCCAACGGTTACTGGCCAAAAAAAAAACAACATAAAGTATGTTGTGTCACGCGCTAATTCAAAGGTAGAGTTGCCCGTCGAATATTGTTCGTCATTTTCACAACTAAAAAAAAACTGTATCCTATTTATTTGTTTTATATTAAAAAATAGACTATTGGCTCATTCCCTTCATTTTATCCTAATTTATTAACGAGCAAATAGTCAAAATAGTCGATGTACTATTTCTCTAGTAAATAGTCAATGTACTATTTCGCTAGTTTTCCCGTTGTAGTCTACAAATTATTTTTAGTATCATATTAAGTTTTCAAAAATGAAAACACTATATTTTACTCATTACAGGCAGGTCCACATCCACCTTTAAAAGGGGAAGTTATTTCGCATGGAGACATTTGTGTGGCCTTATACATACCATTATCAGAAAGTCCCATGTGGTAAAATAAGAGAAACGTCACCCCATATAAGTGTGAGACATAAATGTCTTGTCAACTCAAGTTAGCCTTTTTTTTTAGACCAAGCGAGGACGGGCGGTCAAGATTGACCGGACATTTATGACTCATTTAGCGCTACCAGCTAGAAGTGCAGGGGCGTTCATGATCGGTATCAAAGCCGACTATCGACGGAACTATGCGCCGCACCGCATAAGAATACGGTGTAAGGATGGCCTCTAGTTACCTACGGTAAGGACGATCCGAAAGCTTCTCGCCGCCCTGGCGAGGACGCGATCCCTTATAAGGGGAGAATGTAAAGTCCCACATCGGTAAAATAAGTGAATGCTCACCCCCATATAAGTGTGAGACATAAATATCTTGTCAACTCGGGTTAGCCACTTTTGCACCAAGCGAGGACGGGCGGTCAAGCAATTGACCGGACATTTATGACTCATTTAACGCTACTGTGCCCGGGTGCAGGGGCGCATGAACGGTATCGAGCCGACTATCGACGGAACTATCATTTACACGACCGCATAAGAAGACGGTGAAAGGATGGCCTCTAGTTACCTCTGTTAGAGACGATCCGGGAACAGTCTCGGCCGTCCTGGTGAGGATGCCAGTCCCTTATAAGGGGGAGAGAATGTAAAGTCCCACATCGGTAAAATAAGAGAATGCTCACCCCCATATAAGTGTGAGACATAAAGGCCTTGTCAACTCGGGTTAGCCCTTTTAGACCAAGCGAGGACGGCGGGTCAAGCGATTGACCGACATTTATGACTCATTTAAGCGCAGCTACCAGCCCGGGTCCAGGGGCATTACTGAGAATGGTATTCCGAGCCAACTATCGACGGAACTATCTGCTGCCGCACCGCACAAGAAGACGGTGTAAGGATGGCCTCTAGTTACCTCTAGTAGGGACGATCCGGGAACAGTCTCGGCCGTCCTGGCGAGGACGCCAGTCCCTTATAAGGGGGGGAGAATGTGAAGTCCCACATCGGTAAAATAAGAGAATGCTCACCCCCATATAAGTGTGAGACATAAATGTCTTGTCAACTCGGGTTAGCCCTTTTAGACCAAGCGAGGACGGGAATCGAGGAGTTTACAATTCGAAAAATAATACAATTACCTCCATGACCATAAATTGATCTCCACGTGTGTAATCTTTCACAGAATAATCCTCCATAATTTCCTTATTCTCCACGTGTAATCAGAATTGATTTTGTTCACACTTTTAATTTATCCAAGTCTTTATTTCGGTGAAGTGCCTTGGTCGGGTCACTTAGCCGATCAAATGAGTTCTTCATCGAAGCCGCTCCATTTAATCATTTCTAACAATCGGTTAAGTTACCTTCACATGGATACCGATTGCCTTACCCGCTATACCTCCTCGTAACGGCAAAGGTTGTACCCGATTGATGAAGTCACTTAGCCGATTACTCAGGTTGGCCGCTCCTTGATACTTAGTCGATTTCAATCATCCCTAACTCGATTCTCAACATACTAAATCTTTCATAATCGAGTGGTTTAGTGAAGATGTCACCAATTGATCTTGATAGGTATGTATTTTAGGATGACATCTCTTTTTCAACATGGTCTCTCGATAAAATGGTGTCTCACATCAATGTGTTTTGTTCTCGAATGCAATCTCGATTTTCAATAATAGATATTGCACTTGTGTTATCACACATGATTGGAATTGTTTTCTCTTCCATTCCATAGTCCCTTAGTCGTTGTCTTATCCAAAGTATTTGAGCACAAAGACTACACTGGCCGCTATATATTCTGCTTTTTGTTGATGTAGATATGGAGTTTTGCTTTTTGTGAACCAAGAGACTAGTCCGGTTCCTAGCATTTGACATGTTCCAGAGGTGCTTTTTCTATCTATTTTGCATCCAAAGATAGTCGAGTCTGAATATGATATCAATTTAAATCCTCCATCTTTTGGATACCAAATTCCAACATTTATAGTGTTTTTCAAGTATTTGATTATCCTTTGGTCGCTAGAAGATGTGATTCTTTTGGTTGAGCTTGAAATCTTGCACACACTCCTACCGCAAATGCTATATCAGTCTACTTGCGTTAAGTATAATAAGGATCCAATGATTCATCTATACATTTTCTGATCAACATCCTTTCATGCTTCATCTTTTCCAAGTATGACTCTGGCACACATTGGTGTGTCTGCTGTGCCACTTGTATCCATCCCATACTTGTGTATCAAATCTCTTGTGTACTTGGCTTGACTAATGAAAATACCATCCTTCATTTGCTTTACTTGAAGGCCAAGGAAATAGTTTAATTCTCCCATCATGCTCATCTGAAATTTGCTCTTAATCAGGTTTGCAAATTTCTCACAAAGCTTTTCATCCTCTCGATCCAAAGATTATATCATCAACATAGATTTGTATCAAAGAATGTGCTTGCTCCTTCCTCTAGTTTGAATAGAGTCTTGTCAATAGTTCCCTTGTTGAATCCATTCTTGATCAGAAATTGTGATAGTGTTTCATACCAGGCTCTAGGTGCCTGTTTGAGGCCATAGAGGGCCTTCTTGAGTTTGTATACTTTTGTCTTCTTTTCCTTTGATTTGAAATCCAGGAGGTTGTTCTACATAAACTTCTTCTTCCAAAAGTCCATTTAGAATGCACTCTTGACATCCATTTGATAGACTTTGAAGTCTTTGTATGCAAAGACAAAAGCTAGAAAGAGTCGATTGCTTCCAATCTTGCTACTTGGTGCAAATGTTTCATCATAATCTATTCCTTCGCTTGAGAATAGCCTTTTGCAACTAGCCTTGCTTTGTTTTCGACAATGATTCTTTGCTCATCCATCTTGTTCTCGAATACCCATTTTGCACCAATGATGTTGGTTATATCTCAGTGCATCAACAAGTTCCCAGACTTCATTTATTTCAAATTCATTTAGTTCTTCTTGCATTGTTGTGATCCAATCTGCATTTTGGATTGCATCATCTATGGTCTTGGGTTCGACTTGTGATAGAAAGCAAGTTAGCATGTGCTCCAGTTGTCTTCTGGTTCTAACTCCTGTGTGAATATCTACAATAACTTGATCTTCAGGATGGTCTCTTAGCCAATTTAGATCTGGTTGAAGTTGTTCTTGACTTGGTGCTTCCATACCTTCATGCTGAGCATGAACTTCAACTTCAGGTGCTTCTTCTGTTGTATTGATATGTGGCTCCTCTTGATTTTCAAAGTGATGATTCAAGATAGTATTTGGTATGGTTGCATTTGTATAGATTTCCTCTCAGGTCGCTTTTCTTCTTGGTCTTCAAGATCTTCACCATTTGTATTTGGTTCATCAAAACCACATGTATTGATTCTTCAATCACCAATGTTCTTTTATTGAGTACTCTGAATGCTTTTGTTGGTGTCTGAGTATCCCATGAAGATTGCTTCATCAGCCTTCTCATCAAAGGTATGCAGCTGGTTCCTGTTTAAGACAAAACATTTTGATCCAAACATATGAAAATATGAGATATTGGGTTTTCTACCATTCCATATTTCATATGGAGTCTTTCCATGATATTTGTTGATGATTGATCTATTTTGTGTATGACATGTTGTGTTTGCTGCTTCAGCCCAAAATCTCTTTGGCAAGCATGCTTCAGCAATCATTGTTCTAACTGCTTCTTTGAGAGTTCTGTTTCTTCTTTCTGCTACACCATTTTGTTGTGGAGTGCCTGCTGCAGATAGTTGATGTAGTACTCCATTTTCTTCTGATGAGGTTACGATGATTTCATTTAGAAATCGATTGCCTCAATCTGATCCGATCTTTATAATCTTTAGTTCTTTCTCATTTTGGAGTCTTCTCAGCCAAATCTGGCGACTTTTGAGTGTCTCTTTCTTCTTGTTCATGAAGATGGTCCAGGTGTACTTTGAGAAGTCATCCACCACTACAAGGGTGTATTTCTTACCACTCACACTTACTGGTGTGACTGGTCCAAACAGGTCCATGTGTAACAGATGTAGAACTCTTGTTGTAGATTGATAAGGCTTTGACTTAAATGAACTTTTGATCTGTTTTCCTTTCTGACATGCATCACATAGACTTTATTTCTTGAATGTGATCTCTGGAAAACCTTCAACTAACTTGTTCTTTGATAGTTTGTTGATGGTCTTGAAATTCGAGATGATTTAATCTTCCGTGCCAAATCCAAACTTGTAGATTGTTTGTTTTGACCAAACAGACATGTTTCGCCTTGGTCGCATTCTCCGTCTACAACATACATGTTGTCTTGTCTTCTACCCGCAAGAACCCTTTGTGTTGGTTTGGGTGTGAATCACTTTGCGTCCTTCTTTGTTGAAGTCCACATTGTAGCCTTTGTCACAAAATTGGTGATGCCCATCGATTGAAATTTAGTCCTTGACATATGCCACATTTTGAATCTTCAAATTGTTCTTGAGTATTATGCCTTCCCCTTAATCTTGCCAGGTTTTTTTTGCCTCCAAATGTGACTTTGGGTCCATCAAAAGCCTTGAAGTCGGTGAGCCATTTCTTGTTTCTCGTCATGTGTCTGGACCATCCACCGTCTCATGTACCGGACATCCTACAAAACAGATTAATTAAGTTTAGGTACCCAACACTCGCTTGGGTCCATACTATTAGCAATCATGCCTCCCATACCAAGTGTGTATCCAAAAGGTCTTCTTTTTGGATAATTGAAGTCATCAACTTCATATGTATAAGGCATGGCGAGAATAGCTTCTAATATTTTTTTCTTGAAGGTATTCTCGATACTTTTCTCCACCTTTTGGTGCATTTACATCCTTCTTCACTTTTCAATATGCAGTAGGAAACCTTTCTTGCTTCAAGTGTCTAGGAACAGATTGGTTTTTCTTAATCACATGATGCATTTTGTGGAATGGTTTTCCTCTTGTATTATTGAGGTGCAACATTCCAATCATCCTCAGAAGGGTAAAGTCCGCTTTACCTTCGGGATAATGTTGTTATTGATTGACTAGAATGAGGATTTAGTCCATTGTTTCACTACACTAGGTTTTGACTTCACCGAACAGATGATCTCGCTGGAACTATGGTCCATCCCTTTCTAAATTTTGATCCATTAATGGTCCTAAATTTAGAATTGTGTTGACCATTATTCCTACTTTCATCCTCGATTGTTATAGCCTAAGACCAGATCTGATCCAAACCTTTTGAGGGTTTGTAAGTCGGTGCTTTTAGTGGTGCGATGGTTACCTTTCTTGGTGAGGAGATTTTCTTAATCGATCTGTCAATAATGTGATGTATGATCATCCGCTTTTGTTGATCATTTAAGTAGGTCTCTTACTAGTTAATTCAAACTTTTGCTTTATCCAGTTCTTTCTTTAATCTCTTATTTTCTTTTCTTAGATCCTTGCATTCCTTTTCCAGAATTTAATGATTCTTTTCAATTTCATCAAATTCAGTCATGAGATCTTGGACTAGGTCTGATGTATCTAATGGGAGAGTAGAAGATTGTGCAGTGTCAGATGTGGATGTATTAGATGAAGAGTAAGAGCTAGATGATACCTCAGATTCATCTGATTCTTTAGCCATTAGACATAGGCTTGTTTCTTCAGTGTCTGAACTATCACTTTCATCTTCATCCAATTCTTTGGTCATGTGGCATATGCATGCTTTCTTTTCTCGAATTTGTCTTCTTCATCACTATCATCCGAATCATTATCGATGATTCTTCATTCTTCTTTGGATTCTGCCTTGAGTGCCTTCTTGCTTTTTCTCTTTTCAAATGCTTTGTATTTCTTCTTTTCATCATCTTTGTCATTTTCTTCAGGACAATCTACCTTGAAGTGACCTTTCTTGTTGCAGTTGAAGCATCTGTATTCATCATCGTTCTTCTTCATGTCTCTGTTTGAGCTTGACCTCTTGTTTGATGATGAATTTCCTTTGAAGGGCTTCTTTTTGCTAAACCTGTCAAAGTGTTTAACCAATAAAGCTACCTGTTCTTTAAGTTCATGTGTTTCTTTGCTGATGTAATCGGCAAAGTTACTTTGCTGGGGTGTAACCAGTGCAGTGAGTTTTTGTGTCTCTGCCGGAGCACCATCTTCACCGTTCAATTCGAATTCATGTGCTTTTAATTGGGACATCAGTGTCAGAGTGTCAGTGCTTGCAAGATTTGTTGTTCCTCTGATTACTGATGTTACGATCTTCCATCTTTCAGGTAGTCCTCTCAAGATCTTCAAGCAAACTTCTTTTTGGGATATGTGTGTCCAAGTCGCTATTGCGATTCATTGATGATGCTTGAGAATATGTTGTCCATTTGATCTATGGATTCACAGTCTTCATTTTGAAGTTTTCAAACTTCGCATTTTGCAAATGTATAATTTGTTTTCTTTAACTGCTTCAGATCCTTCATTTATCAATGATAGGTTGTCCCACATCTCCTTTGTTGATTTGCAGTCTTTGATTCTCATGAACATGTTGCTATCTAGGGTCTTCAAGATCATGTCTTTTGCAACAAAGTCCAGGTTTGCTCTTCTCCTGTCATCCTTGGTCCAATCCTTTTTAGGTTTGTCAATTTCCTTTCCTTGATCTCGCTCCTCGTGGCTACCACGGTAGTGATTGTGATTGGTCCATCATTAATTACATCCAAAGATCTCTTCATGAGTTGTCGCAAGATGAGATAGCATTCTTATTTTATATTCATCAAAATTATTAACATTAAATGTGTACTTTTGACAAGAAGTTTGAGGAATCCATCAGTGCAAATGAAGATATAAATGTAAATGTATAGAAAACTCAGATTTGAAAACTACTTTGAAAATATGTGATCTCCTTGTTACCAGAAATTAGATCTGAACAGGTTCTGATACTAGAAACACTGCTCCGATACCAATTGTTGATCCCAGAGAAGGGTGAAACTATAGTCAGAGGGGGGGTGAATGACTATAGTGGAGTTTCAAAAACTTTTCTTTTATTTAAAAGCTTTTGGGCAGCGGATAACTCCCTTCTTACTATGTTGTTTTCAAATCAGTTTAGACAATCACAGAAATAAGTTATGATGTAGGCAAATTAAATAAATGCTGTAAAGTAAATTGCAGAAATTAAATTGACACAAGGCTTATAGTGGTTCAGGGTGGTGTAATCCCTTAATCCACTCTTCTCCTGTGATGATCGGAGGAATTCACTATTGTTTTCACAGATACAATAGTATGATTGTCCTTGGCTTCCCAAGCTTCACAATCTACAAGACTATCACTCCTTGATCGCAATATGACTTGATGATTGATCTCGCCTTTGTCGCTCCTTGAGATCAAAATCCTTCAACGGCTATCACAGACTCAACTCCTTCTCAGATTGCCTCTGATTCAGTTGTTTTACTTTGATGAGAATGTGATTCACAAACTTCCTTGATCAATCTCAGTGCTGAGTATGAACTTGTAGCTCTGATGTCTGAGTTGATAACTAGATGTGTCTTTTTAAGTTCAGAGAGAAGGCTTTTCAAATTGACAAGGTTTTTGCTTGATTTTTCTCTTCAGATCGTTCCTCTTTTTTTCTCTGTCTGTCAATGCCTTCTATTTATAGCCTTGAATAACCTTGAGTTTGAAATTCCATCCGTTGGCTATATTAATGAGGGAATAATCCTTGATTTTATTCTTGATTCCCCCTTAATTGCATTCTCCTTGATTTCAGTGATCGGATTCTTTCTTCAATCGTACAGCAGAAAATCCGTCCTTGATTGATCCTCTAATGATTGTGCATTTAATGCATGATCTTCTAAATCTTCAATGTATATTAAATTTGATCTGGTAAGTGTTCCTTCGCCGTTTTCAGAACGGTCGAGCGATCCTTCTGACTTAGCCGATTTAGATATTCCTTCACCGTTTTGTCTTCACTCAGCCGAAAGTCAGTTTACTTTGCCGATTCACAGTTTTCTTCTTTGCTTCATTTGAGGGAGAATCTTTGTACTTCACTGATCTTTGATTGGGGTGAGATCAGTGTACACCATATTCGAATATTACTGTACATCACTTGTAGTATAACTTAGACTTGTCCAAGGTCATCACAGACTTCCTTGGTTACAAGTCAGACCTTTAATGTCTGCATTGCTTCTCTGCTGGTCCTTGGCTGGCTTCACTCTGCCGAATATCTGTTTTTGCTTTGCCGTCCTACCAACTAGTACAATACTTGTCTCGACTCAACTTATACAACATGTCGACTCTAAGTAAAGACTTATACAGAGAATTCTAACGTATTTGAAGCTTGCTATAATAGTTTAGTATGGCCATCATCAAAACATAATAAAATGTTCCTAACAATTTCCCCCTTTTTGATGATGCCAAAACCCTCATAAGCCTGAACATAAATAATCAAAATAATAGAACAAAAGTTCAACAGTTTTATTCATCCATCATAGGGCAATAAGATATTGCATCTCTTTATTTAAAGAACAAAGGCAAATGATAAAATCAAATTGAATTAAGAAACAGGGAACAGGTTTACTTCTTCATTTCTTCAAACCTGATGCATTTGCCTTTGCTGTCCTTGCCTTTGCTGCCCTTTCCCTTTCCACTGGAGCTCTCAGGCTTTGAGTTTCCTTCCCCCTTTGTGGCAGCATCAAAACGTGCTTCAAGGTCTGCAATTTCTGCTTCAGACTCAGGGAGAGGACCATACTTTTTCTCCAGTATTTTGTTGTTGGCCTTACTAACTTTGATTAGAAAGTCCAGCTGCTTGCCAGAATGCTCCATTATCTCCTCCAGATGCTGAATTTGTTGAGTGTGTGTATTGAGAGTGTCCACCAATGGCTTGAGATTGTTGTCAGTTGTCTCAGCAAAGAACTCAAGATTGGTTTGGACATGATGAGGAATGAGGTGCTGTAAGTTGCAAAGTAGATTTCCTTGCCTCTCCATGACCTCATCCTGGATCTTGATGTGACTGATGAGGGCCTCAATCTTGTGGTTGAAGGAAGTAGCTTCACTCCTTAAGGCATGCTTCAAATTTTGCCTGCTGTAGTATTGCCTTTCTATGTCCACAATGAGGGGTTGAATGTCCAGATTGAAGACTCTTTCTGGATCAACTTATTTTGGTGCCACATGGGCATCCTCTTCATCCTCATCATCTTCTCCCTCAGCATCTTCACCTTGCTTCTCCTCATTTTCCACTTCAACTTCTTGCTCTTCCTTTTCCTCTTTTCCATTTTCATTTTGTGCTTCTTTTTTTTCTTCAATATGTTCTTGTTCTGCCTCATTAGACATAGGGTCATTTAGAGGTTGTTGTTGAGTGTGAGCTTCTTCATCTGCCACCGTTCCCCCTTGTGCAATTGTGGGGGAGTTGACAATTTCGGCTGAGTGAGCTTTATCAGCTGGCTCACTGAGTTGTTTGTCAACTGTACCAATGCTTTTGAAAAGCACTTCTTGGAGAGTCAGTTCATCGTCAGAAATCCCCAAATCTTCTTGATTGACTTCAAGATTTCTACCTTCTGAATGTTCATCTTCTGACTCATCTTCTTCCTCATCTATCTCTTCTTCTTCAGATGAAGTGAGTCTATATCCTTCCTCACCTTCTTCAAGGTAGGTGATTTCCTCTTCCGCTTTCTCTTCTTCATTGTCGTGTCATCACCGATTGTCACAGCTCATACAAGTTCTTTGGTGTCGAGGCATAGTGGTATCCTCTTGTGCCTTCCGAGATCGGGTTCTTCGTCCCACTCGATCTCTTTGGATTCGAGTTGTTTCTCTTTTTCCCAAAGAACGGGTTTGGGCATCGGGAAGCCTTGATGTAGGTGAACATTGTCTTGGACTTGTGTGGGGACTGCAGGTTTGTGGGTTGTACTTTCAAGGCATTGAACAGGTGTTGAAGAGGGAACCCATATGATTTCCTTTCCCAGAAATCGACATTTTTCTACAAACCCTTGCTCGGTGCGGTGAATGACAGGTCAATTTCCTTTTGAATCTGATCCTTCAATCGATTGAAAACAAAGGTTGCCCAATCAAATTTGATGCGTTCATAGATTATGGCCATCAGTTTGATCCGTACCTCAGTTAGGTTTTCCATTTACCCCTTTCTGCCTTCAATATTTTTGGTGATGACCGGTGCAAATTCAGCAAACGGAAGTTTGAGCTTTGATCTAGGTAGATTGTATGCGTTTTCTTTGTTTTGCTTGGGGCTTTTGGCTATCTCATTTGAATTTTGTGATGTCTGTCATCACAAGCTTGACATTAAGCGAGGACCAATTAAGGAAGGTTCATGTATCATTTAGTGTACCGGGCGTGATGACTATGTTTTTTCCAAAGATTGAGCTTGTGATGCGATCGACTTGATCTTCTTTGTTAGCCGGGCACAAACTTGGCATTTTTCCGAATCGCTATCAGTTTTCATCAGCGAGATACCGATTATTGGGGGTTTAGAAAGGTCATCACCCAAATTTGTGCTAAAGAATCGACCAAGCGTTGTGCTTGTGCATCGTTATCACAATAAGAGAGATAGTGTTACGGTTTGAAAACGAACCGGTGATGATTGATATTTCATAGTATTTTTGATTATGAGAGATTGTGGAAGATGAGGCCATTGATAGTAGATAGATGTTTAGAAAGGAGTTCTTCTAGTTTTCAAGTGAAAATCGAAATAGGGTTTGTAATTTGCAAGAGAGCGTAAAGATTTCGAAAATCTTTAAGTCCTGGTTTATATAGTGTGATTTGGGTAGTGTGAACGTGGTTTGAATATGGAAGGATTTTGTGACATCATGGCGTGATTTTACGTATGTGAATTGCGATATTCGGCGTAATGGGGAGTGGTTTGAGGTAAGTAATGATAGAGCCCGGGAATCGAGGAGTTTACAATTCAAAAAATAATACAATTACCTCCATGATCATAAATTGATCTCCATGTGTGTAATCTTTCACAGAATAATCCTCCATAATTTCCTTATTCTCCACGTGTAATCGTAATTGATTTTGTTCACACTTTTAATTTATCCAAGTCTTTATTTCGGTGAAGTGCCTTGGTGGTCACTTAGCCGATCAAATGAGTTCTTCATCGAAGTGCTACATTTAAGCATTTCTAACAATCGAGTTAAGTTACCTTCATGGATACCGATTGCCTTACCTCGCTATACCTCGTGTAACGGCAAAGGTTGTACCAGTTGATGAAGTCACTTAGCCGATTACTCCAGGTTGGCGCTCCTTGATACTTAGTCGATTTCAATCATTCCTAACTCGATTCTCAACATACTAAATCTTTCATAATCGAGTGGTTTAGTGAAGATGTCACCAATTGATCTTGATAGGTATGTATTTTAGGATGACATCTCCTTTTCAACATGGTCTCTCGATAAAATGGTGTCTCACATCAATGTGTTTTGTTCTCGAATGCAACACTGGATTTTCAAGATAATAGATATTGCACTTGTGTTATCACACATGATTGGAATTGTTTTCTCTTCCATTCCATAGTCCCTTAGTCGTTGTCTTATCCAAAGTACTTGAGAGCAAAGACTACCTACCGCTATATATATTCTCGCTTCAAATTGTTGATGTAGATATGGAGTTTTGCTTTTTTTCTTTGAACCAAGAGGCTAGTCCGGTTCCTAGCATTTGACATGTTCCAGAGGTGCTTTTTCTATCTATTTTGCATCCAAAGATAGTCGTGAGTCTGAATATGATATCAATTTAAATCCTCCATCTTTTGGATACCAAATTCCAACATTTATAGTGTTTTTCAAGTATTTGATTATCCTTTTGGTGCTAGAAGATGTGATTCTTTTGGTTGAGCTTGAAATCTTGCACACACTCCTACCGCAAATGCTATATCAGTCCTCGCTTGCGATTAAGTATAATAAGGATCCAATGATTCCTCTATACATTTTTTCGATCAACATCCTTTCCTCGCTTCATCTTTTCCAAGTATGACTCGGCACACATTGGTGTGTCTCATTGTGCCACTTGTATCCATCCCATACTTGTGTATCAAATCTCTTGTGTACTTGGCTTGACTAATGAAAATGCCATCCTTCATTTGCTTTACTTGAAGGCCAAGGAAATAGTTTAATTCTCCCATCATGCTCATCCGAAATTTGCTCTTAATCGGGTTTGCAAATTTCTCACAAAGCTTTTCATCCTCTCGATCCAAAGATTATATCATCAACATAGATTTGTACCAATAATGTGCTTGCTCCTTCCTCTAGTTTGAATAGAGTCTTGTCAATAGTTCCCTTGTTGAATCCATTCTTGATCGTAAATTGTGATAGTGTTTCATACTGTGCTCTAGGTGCTGTTTGAGGCCATAGAGGGCCTTCTTGAGTTTGTATACTTTGTCTTCTTTTCCTTTGATTTGAAATCCAGGAGGTTGTTCTACATAAACTTATTCTTCCAAAAGTCCATTTAGGAATGCACTCTTGACATCCATTTGATAGACTTTGAAGTCTTTGTATGCAAAAGAAAAGCTAGAAAGAGTCGATTGCTTCCAATCTTGCTCTTTGGTGCAAATGTTTCTTCATAATCTATTCCTTCTGCTTGAGAATAGCCTTTTGCAACTAGCCTTGCTTTGTTTCTGACAACAGTTCCTTGCTCATCCATCTTGTTCCTGAATACCATGAAGATTGCTTCATCAGCCTTCTCATCAAAGGTATGCAGCTGGTTCCTGTTTAAGACAAAACATTTTGATCCAAACATATGAAAATATGTGATATTGGGTTTTCTACCATTCCATATTTCATATGGAGTCTTTCCATGATATTTGTTGATGATTGATCTGTTTTGTGTATGACATGTCTTTGTGTTTTTCGCTTGACCCAAAATCTCTTTGGCAAGCATGCTTCAAGCAATCATTGTTCTAATCGCTTCTTTGAGAGTTCTGTTTCTTCTTTCGCTACACCATTTTGTTGTGGAGTGCTGCCACGCAGATAGTTGATGTAGTACTCCATTTTCTTCACTGATGAGGTTCTAATGATTTCATTTAGAAATTCAAAGTGCCTGCAATCGATCGATCTTTATAATCTTTAGTTCTTTCTCATTTTGGAGTCTTCTCGGCCAAATCTGCAGCCTTTTGAGTGTCTCTTTCTTCTTGTTCATGAAGATGGTCCAGTGTACTTTGAGAAGTCATCCACCACTACAAGGGTGTATTTCTTACCACTCACACTTATGGTGTGTGACCTGGTCCAAACAGTCCATGTGTAACAGATGTAGAACTCTTGTTGTAGATTGATAAGGCTTTGACTTGAATAAACTTTTGATCTGTTTTCCTTTCTGACATGCATCACATAGACTTTCTTTCTTGAATGTGATCTCTGGTAAACCTTCAACTAACTTGTTCTTTGATAGTTTGTTGATGGTCTTGAAATTCAGATGATTTAATCTTCCGTGCCAAATCCAGCTTGTAGATTGTTTGTTTTTGACCAGCAGACATGTTTCTACCTTGGCTGTTCTCCAGTCTACAACATACATGTTGTCTTGTCTTCTACCCGCAAGAACCACTGTGTTGGTTTGGTGTGAATCACTTTGCGTCCTTCTTTGTTGAAGTGCACATTGTAGCCTTTGTCACAAAATTGGTGATGCCCATCGATTGAAATTTAGTCCTTGACATATGCCACATTTTGAATCTTCAAATTGTTCTTGAGTATTATGCCTTCCCCTTAATCTTGCCAGGGTTTTCTTTGCCTCCAAATGTGACTTTGGGTCCATCAAAAGCCTTGAAGTCAGTGAGCCATTTCTTGTTTCATGTAATGTGTCTGGACCATCCACTGTCTATGTACCAGACATCCTACAAAACAGATTAATTAAGTTTAGGTACCCAACACTGTTTGGGTCCATACCTGTTAGCAATCATGCCTCCCATACCAAGTGTGTATCCAAAAGGTCTTCTTTTTGGATAATTGAAGTCATCAACTTCATATGTATAAGGCATGGCGAGAATAGCTTCTAATATTTTTCTTTGAAGGTATTCGATACTTTTCTCCACCTTTTGGTGCATTTACATCCTTATTCACTTTCCAATATGCAGTAGGAAACCTTTCTTGCTTCAAGTGTCTAGGAATAGATTGGTTTTTCTTAATCACATGATGCATTTTGTGGAATGGTTTCCTCTTGTATTTTGGAGGTGCAACATTCCAATCATCCTCTGAAGGGTAAAGTCTGCCTTTACCTTTCAGATGGCTGTTGTTCTTGATTGACTGGAATGAGGATTTAGTCTGCTGTTTCACTACACTAGGTTTTGACTTCACCGGAACAGGATGATCTGTTGGAACTATAGTCTTTCCCTTTCTAAATTTTGATCCATTAATGGTCCTAAATTTAGAATTGTGTTGACCATTATTCCTACTTTCATCCTGACTGTTGTAGCCAAGACCAGATCTGGATCCATAACTTTTTGAGGGTTTGTAAGCTGGTGCTTTTAGTGGTGCAGTGGTTACCTTTTATTGGTGAGAGATTTTCTTAATCGATCTGTCAACAATGGATGTTTGATCATCGCTTTTGTTGATCATTTAAGTAGGTCTCCTTACTAGTTAATTCAGCTTTTGCTTTATCCAGTTCTTTCTTTAATCTCTTATTTTCTTTTCTTAGATCCTTGCATTCCTTTTCCAGAATTTTATGATTCTTTTCAATTTCATCAAATTCAGTCATGAGATCTTGGACTAGGTCTGCTGTATCTAATGGGAGAGTAGAAGATTGTGCAGTGTCAGATGTGGATGTATTAGATGAAGAGTAAGAGCTAGATGATACCTCAGATTCATCTGATTCTTTAGCCATTAGACATAGGCTTGTATTCATCATCGTTCTTCTTCATGTCTCTGTTTGAGCTTGACCTCTTGTTTGATGATGAATTTCCTATGAAGGGCTTCTTTTTGCTAAACCTGTCAAAGCGTTTAACCAATAAAGCTACATGTTCTTTAAGTTCATGTGTTTCTTTGCTGATGTAATCGGCAAAGTTACTTTGCTGGGGTGCAACCAGTGCAGTGAGTTTTTGTGTCTCTGCCGGAGCACCATCTTCACCATCCAATTCGAATTCATGAGCTTTTAATTGGGACATCAGTGTCGAGTGTCGATTGCTTGCAATATTTGTTGTTCCTCACGATTACTAATGTTATGATCTTCCATCTTTCAGGTAGTCCTCTCAAGATCTTCAAGGATACTTCTTTTTGGGGATATGTGTGTCCAAGCCGTTATTCGTTTCATCGATGATGTTTGAGAATCTGTTGTCCATTTGATCTATGGATTCACCAGTCTTCATTTTGAAGTTTTCAAACTTCATTTTTGCAAATGTATAATTTGTTTTCTTTAATCGCTTGAGATCCTTCATTTATCAATGATAGCTTGTCCCACATCTCCTTTGTCGCTTTTGCGATCTTTGATTCTCATGAACATGTTGCTATCTAGGGTCTTCAAGATCATGTCTTTTACAACAAAGTCCAGTTTTCTCTTCTCCCGACATCCTTGGTCCAATCCTTTTTAGGTTTGTCAATTTCCTTTCCTTGATCTCGCTTTCGTGTGCCTACCACAAGAGTGATTGTGATTGGTCCATCATTAATTACATCCAAAGATCTCTTCATGAGTTCTTTCGCAATATGAGATAGCATTCTTATTTTATATTCATCAAAATTAGTAACATTAAAAACAGGTACTTTTGACAAGAAGTTTGAAGAATCCATCAGTGCAAATGAAGATATAAATGTAAATGTATAGAAAACTCAGATTTGAAAACTACTTTGAAAATATGTGATCTCCTTGTTACGTAAATTAGATCTCGAGCAGGTTCGATACTAGAACACTCGCTCCAATACCAATTGTTGGTCCCAGAGAAGGGTGAAACTATAGTCAGAGGGGGGTGAATGACTATAGTGGAGTTTCAAAAACCTTTCTTTTATTTAAAAGCTTTTGGGCAGCGGATAAGTCCCTTCTTACTATGTTGTTTTCAAATCAGTTTAGACAATCACAGAAATAAGTTATGATGTAGGCAAATTAAATAAATGATGTAAAGTAAATTGCAGAAATTAAATTGACACAAGGCTTATAGTGGTTCGTGGTGGTGTAATCCCTTAATCCACTCTTCTCCTGTGATGATCGGAGGAATTCACTATTGTTTTCACAGATACAATAGTATGATTGTCCTTGGCTTCCCAAGCTTCACAATCTACAAGACTATCACTCCTTGATTGCAACAGCTTCAGTGATTCAGTCTCCTTTGCTGCTCCTTGAGATCAAAATCCTTCAACAGCTATCACAGATTCAACTCCTTCTCAGATTGCCTCTGATTCAGTTGTTTTACTTTGATGAGAATGTGATTCACAAACTTGCTTGATCAATCTCAGTGCTGAGTATGACTTTGTAGCTCTGATGTCTGAGTTGATAACTAGATGTGTCTTTTTAAGTTCAGAGAGAAGGCTTTTCAAATTAACAGGGTTTTTGCTTAATTTTTCTCTTCAGATCGTTCCTTTTTTTTCTCTGTCTGTCAATGCCTTCTATTTATAGCCTTGAATAACCTTGATTTTGAAATTCCGTCCGTTGGCTATATTAATGAGGGAATAATCCTTGATTTTATTCTTGATTCCCCCTTAATTGCATTCTCCTTGATTTCAGTGATCGGATTCTTTCTTCAATCGTACAGTAGAAAATCCGTCCTTGATTGATCCTTTAATGATTGTGCATTTAATGCATGATCTTCTAAATCTTCAACGATATTAAATCGATCCGTAAGTGTTCCTTCGCCGTTTCGTAACGGTCGAGCGATCCTTCCGACTTAGCCGATTTAGATCTTCCTTCACCGTTTTGTCTTCACTCAGCCGAAAGTCAGTTTACTTTGCCGATTCACAGTTTTCTTCTTTGCTTTATTTGAGGGAGAATCTTTGTACTTCACCGATCTTTGATTGGGGTGAGATCTGTACACCATATTCGAATATTATCAGACATCACTTGTAGTATAACTTAGACTTGTCCAAGGTCATCACAGACTTCCTTGGTTACAAGTCGACCTTTAATGTCTGTGATTGCTTCTCTGCTTTGGTGCTTGGCTGGCTTCACTCTGCCGAATATACGCTTTTGCTTTGCCGCCCTACCAACTAGTACAATACTTGTCTGACTCAACTTATACAACATGTCAGACTCTAAGTAAAGACTTATACAGAGAATTCTAACTTATTTCAGGCTTGCTATAACAGCTAGTATGGCCATCATCAAAACATAATAAAATGTTCCTAACACCCTCCTCGGCGTTGACTATTTTTATGACGTGCGTAAGCTTCAATCTCTTGAATCGCCTCGATGAGCGGTTCTTTGGAGCTTCGGGTCATTCACTGACAAACAAGAAACAACAAGAAAACAAAATAAAAATGACCTAAGCCCAAGCTTTCGGTCAACTTACAAGATATTAAACCTTACTCCCCAGTAACGGCGCCAAAATTCTTGATAGCAAAATATTTAACCGCTAACTTTCACCGACAGAGTATCGGGACAACGGGAGTATAGTGGTCACAAGGTCGAATCCACAGGGAGTAATGTCTAAGTACCAAAGATGACGTATAACTTAGTTCAGGTCAATCAAAGGTTGAAAGGTCTTATACTAGTGCAGAAATAAAGATTACACTACCGGTGTTTACTTCTAGTTATTAAAAGGTATAGCCGAACTATGATCCCACGAGCTACTTTTACCCCTAAGAAAGGACTTGACAGGGAGTGTGTCTCAACCGACCTACCTATCCAATGTAGTTTAACGACATCCACAGGCGCCAACTCCTAATTCTAGCGATTAGACTGAACAACTCGATCTAACCACCCTATGTGAAGCTAACCGACTCTCCCTTTAGAACCCTAACATGATTAAGCTCCAGAGTCACTCGAACAACGATGACAAACCTATGTATTGGAAACGGACCTATCAACTAGGCCGAATCTATGCAACGATCCTAAAACCCCTTATCCCACATCTCACCGCAAAATGCATCTATAAGTTCAATGTGTGTGATAGTGAACTAGGTGATCAATCCAATTCAAAGATGTTAAAATAAGTTTTAGGACGTGGATCAATCATTTAAACATTCAATTATGCACTACACAATTCCCTATCTCATCCCCTTAGAGTTTTCCGCTCGCTTTCACATAATTCGACTACACATGCAATTAGCTACTCATGATTATGCTATTAAACGAAATAAGAAAAGAAAACATGAGAGGAATAATAAAAGAGAAATAATTCATTACCATAAAAGAATCTTTTGTTCTTGAAAAGGAAATCTAATCTATAACAAGTGTGTAGAATAGAAGGGAGTAATCTATGGAATCAAAGGATCAAAGGACGTCTAAACTACACTAAAATCGCCCCTAAATCGCCTAAGAAAAGTCTAAAGTCTTCCAAAAATGAATAGGGGCTGAATGAGTTGCGTATTTATAGTGTAGGTCGAAAATCTGCTTCTGTCGGTCACAAACGCCAGTTTGGATCTTGGCAAACGCTAGTTTGACTAGAAAGCTGGATGATAATAGGGTTTCTCCTTCCATGGACGAGCATTTGCCCTAACTGGAACGCTCGTTCAGAGATCATGCCTTGAGGAGACGAACGCCCGTTTGAATGCCTGAACGCCCGTTTGAGTTATATGAGCTTTTTGAATCGGGCTGAACCCCTCCAAACGCCAGTTTGAGGGTAATTTGAATGCACGGTTGGCCAAAACTCTAACTTTCAGTACCAACAGCTACTTTTGTGAACGCTAGTTTGCATTGGCCAAGCGCCAGTTGAGGTAGGCTTGAGGCAAACGCCAGTTTGTGGTTGGGCAAACGCCAGTTTGCCTTGACTTCACTCCAAACTTGGCTTTTCTTCCACTTTCATTCAACTTTTGTGCCACGAACATGTTCCTCATTATAAAACATCGCCTTTTGGGTCCTCGAGTCACCTAAGTCCTGTAATAGCATATACGAACAAACACCACGCGTAATTCCACAAAACAAAAGTGCTCAGAAAAAGAGTCAAATATCGTTGAAAAGGCGGAGTTTACTATCGATGTGACAGTTTAACTCCCCGTGTGTATAACTCTCTATATTACTCTCAAACAGGTCTATATCTACCCAAAACATGCCAACAAACAGTAAATTTGACTCCTATCAGTCTCAGATATGAGTCGCGGAAACCAATTCTCTAAAGCATACGTAATACATTATGTCCCTGCAAGCTCCAGAATCGACCATTACCCTATGTACCGTCAGATTGATCCCGACTGTTTCATGAGGTGCATCCTTGGTATCCTGGGCAGACTGACCAGCTCACTACGGGTGAACGAGATAGGTTGTTCTAGCCCGTGCATGACAATTGGTAGGCCCATGACTATCTAGTTCTGAGAATTGATTTAAAACTTCAGTTGGTGGTTACTGGGGAATCGCTCGGTGATCATGTGGATATCTCTCCTTCTCTGGTGGAGTGGAGAACCACCTTTGGTGGCTTGACCTCCGTCCAAATTGTATTGATTCAACGCCCCGCTAGCTACCAACTTTTTGATTTCTTTCTTAAGCTGTTTGCATTCATCGGTATCATGACCATGATCGTTATGGAAGTTGTAATACTTGCGCATGTTGCACTTTCCTTGTGGGTCGGGCTGCAAGGGATGAGGTGGTGTCAGCTTATCTTTAACTTCGTGCATGATCTAGGAAATAGGAGCAGAGAGAGGAGTGTAATGCTCTTCTCAAAATTTCTCGTGCTTCTTGATGTCCCGATTCTGATTGGTGTTTTCCTTGTGCTGATTGGGCTCGACCTTAGCCTTGCCCTTGCTAGGTGCTACTGATAGGGGCGGCTCAGATGCCCTAAACTTCCTATCTTTATCCGACATTTTTTGCATAATTTCGGGTGGACAGAGTGCGAACTCGGCTGTTAGGCCACTTTGAAAACTGCTCATGACCACGCTTTCACTCAAGCCCCTGGTCTGGTCATATATTTTGGTAAATCGCTCATAATAATTATGATTGTTTCAGTCTCACCTTGTCGAATCCTATAGAGGTCAGCATGAGTTTTCTTAGGTTGTCTCGTCGACTTGATCCCGGTGATGAACTTATCTTAGAGATCCTCCCAAGATTTAACTGATTTCGCAAGAATATTTCTGATCCATGTCACTGCTCTTCCTTGCACCACGCCCACAAAGGTGATGCACCAAGCTGATTCTTCCATTGTCACCAGGGCTGCCCGGATCTGGAAAGTTGAGTGCCAGTCGTAGGTGCAGCTCGTTCATGAATAACTTAGTGGGATACTGTAATCCCTCAGGTGTTGTTTTTAGAATCTCGTCGTAGAGGACACTTGTTCCCCATGACTTTTAAATTTCCTTCCCCTATTGTTTCTTTTTCAGATCATCAATTTATTTTTGAAGTTAAGCAATTACCTCCTCAAAGGAGTTAGGAGGTGGTTGTCTATGGTTGTTGACTGCCTTGGAGATTTCAGCCCGATGATTGGCTTCTCCGAGTCGAGGTCCCAATCTTGACTTAACATTTTTTTTTGGTTGATTTCACCTCATCGCTCCATTCTTTCTTTATCGGCTTTTCTTTCTTGTCAGTAGGTGGGCCGAGACGATCCTGAATGGGTCTACAACCTTGGTGTCGTCCGGCTGAGGAATAAACACTTACTTCCTTGTCATCATGATGAATATATGGACCCCTTGACTAAGAATGAACATCAATGAACCTATCTAGAGTATGGGGATCTTGGTGGTGGAGAAAACTCACTGATAGGGAGCATTGGGTGAATCAGAAGGATAAACTCTTGATTGGTGTGATGTATCCTTTCTGCATAAGCAGTATGAGCTATTGTTGGAAACAAAATTTATGTTTTGATGATGATTCTTCGCTTATTCAGTTATTCGTTTAAAACCCATTGATGAAGTGCCATAACTAGCTGTTATAGTGAAAAGCAAAAAGATTCCTAGAAATAAATGTATAAGATTTAATAGAGTCAGATATCTGTATAGGTAAATCAGACAAGCGCTGTAATAGAATAGGCTTAAAACTGAGAAACTGACTTTAGCAAACATGCTGACTTTACAAATAAAAAGAATTCAAGAGAAGAAACTTACCTTAGAAAATGAACTGAGTTCACATATAGAAACTGAAGAAGGTAAGTTCGCTGAGGGACAAGAAGTTGAAGTCTGAGGGGACAAACTCATTTTAGAAGGCCGAGGGACACAGACTCAGTTATTGAAGATTGAAAAACTGAGGGTTCAAACTCAGTTTATGAAGACTAAAGCCGAGACTGTAAAGTTGAAATTCTAGTAAGTCTGTGATGGCATGAACTGACTTTATGGATCTTGTATGAAGACCTAAGATACATAAGGACAATGATATCTTAGATAACTTAAGTGTTATGGTGTACTCTGATTAAGTCAATATGAATCAAATGAAGATAAAGTACTAAGTTTTGAAGAAGAGTAAAAACTCGCTTATTGTTCTTAAAAGCGATACCCTCAATAATACCCATTTTGAAACCGACAAACCCTTAAAGCTCAGTTTCAAGGTGAAAACACTCAAACTGAAGAAGAATCAGAACATTAGAAAGCAAGCAATTCGATTGGTTGAAGAAATGTCAGAAAGGACACTGACATTCAACAAACACAAAAAGGACCACCAACGAATACAAGAGTTCAAATTCAAACAAGATGAACGTTGGAAAGACTCCTATAAATAGACCACTTTTACTTCAAGAAGAAGTGCGGAGTTCTAAGAATAAGATCACTAAGGAAACATTCAATTAAAAAGGGAAAGTAAATTAAAAGAACTCCTACTAATTGCTATATTGCAAGATCCATATCAAGAAATCTTCAAAGTGTTTTTGAGCATTCAAGAAATACATCAGGATCCACACTTGAAGAAAATCCGAGCTATTTGTACAGATCCTATACACTCATAAAAAGAAGCTCATATCACAAGTTGAAACATAGTTATTGATTCAAGTCTCAACTTTGATTTTATCAAAGGTTTAGACTGTGAAACATCAAGAAGGTGTGAAGGACAGTTGAGGTATTATCATGAAGACTGTGTTTGTGATGAGCTGGTGAAGAGGCAATTCAACCCTTCAAGGACCAATGGAGCAGACTTAGTGAAACATCAATTCAACCTATTAAGGACTAAGGCTCAAAGAGTGAAGCTAAGAAATAGTCAAGGACAATCAGTGTTTAAATTTACTCTGTGTCTTGTGTTAGGAAAAGTGACTTGACCTCTTAGCAGGGCAAGTCAGCTGAGCAAGTCACCTGAGCAAAGTCAGCAGGGGTATGCCAGCAGGGTAATGTCAGCAGGGCAATGTCAACAGGGCAAATATCAGTAGGTTATGTCTGGTGGAGTCAGCAGAGTTCACATCTGGGGAATTTTAGTCAATCAACTAGTATTTAGTTATGGCGGCTAGGTCTAGGATTTTGTGACTATAAATACTCATCTGTTGTAACCTAGAATATTTGTGGAATCAGCAGAATCTGTAGCAACAGTGTAAGGAAATCAATCGAGTAGTGTAGCGGAATTTAAAAATTGATTTCCCGATCCAGGATCGTCTTCGTTTAATTAATAAACATATAAGAGAGGGGATGGTAATACTACCTTGGTTGATCTAAAAGATCGACGCTTTGACCATCCGGTAGGAGTAGATGTGCGTGAGCCGTTCAAGTGTCCGGCCTCTACCAGTAATCCACATGAGCACCTCGCCGGAATCCCGCCAAGGATTGCTACTAGAAAACTCATCGCTAGGTCGACCTTTTCTCTCTCTATAATCTCTCTCTAAGAAGCTCTCTTATTTTTTACAAGAACAATTAGCTCTTGGAATTATGGTGTACAAAAAAGCTAGCCAACCCCTTGCTTTTATAGGAGAAGTAGCGCCCCTATTTATCTCCCCAACTGATTGGGATTAGATTCTAGTAGATTGATGAGAGAGAAAACCTTTCCCTAAAAAAATAAGGAAAATCTCTTAGATTGATTTATCTTTTTTATTTAATATCTTATATTAAATATTGCCAAGATATTGTCAATATCTAATATTGATTATCTTTATATTATTAGCATAAATCTATTTTCCAAAATCAATTAATATCCAATATTAATATTATGGTACTCTTATTAATTAAATTGCACAATCCAAGTGTATCTTATACACTAGTGAATGGCACCACCTTTAGCCATAAATTGACTTCCGGAATATTCTTTAATTAATAATATAATACTATGATTAATTAATTTGCAAAAATACATGTATATCATATATACATATTTTTGAAATATATGTATCACTATACATATTTAATTAATCAACACAATTAATATCTTGTATTATATTTATTCATAATATATAAATACCCCCATATTAATTTACCACTATAACCTTTATAGTACAAGATAAATTCTTTCCTTATTTGGTTATCAACTATAACCACATTTTAATCCGACTTGATGTTCATATGTGTGTGACCCGATAGACTTTTGAATATGTTGGCCGTAGACATAAGGTGCAATTACAAAAATGCCCTTCACCTCTAATGATCATGGATAGCGTCTAGCAACATGTCCATGACCCCCAATCATCGGAGAAGTCAATACGCAATGACTACTACCTTTCATGTGTGCGGTTAGCATGTAAATAGAATCCTATGGCTGTAATTATATCCATACGGTCGTACATCGAGTGTCAAGCATTGACGACCGTATCTTATAATCTGGATATCATGCTATCTCGAAATAACTCATTTACTTCTACTTTGCAAAGATTCACGAGACTAAGATATTCTTTATAAGAAGGCCCTTTCAGATATTCACCTTACTGATAGGGTATGCGATTTACGGACGACCAAACATGTATACTCCACATGCTTCAGTATCACACCCGATCACTACCGCATGATCGCCCTATGGTTAAGGGAAACCTCAATAGTGTCAAAGCATGACAATCCACACCATGATACCATGCAGACTCCGGTCCTTAGGATAATTGGACAACCGTCACATAGTGTGACACTTAACAGTGTAAGTGGATCAGTCTAACGTACGCATTCTCTAATACACGTCCACGTACAGTCCAAGTGTCTCTACACTTTGATAGACGAGAACTATCCCTGCGCTTAAAGACAGAAGACATCTAATACATGCTAGTCTGTTTGTACTATCAATGCCATGTTTTAGTACATCAGCCTAGAGACATTTAAGTATCAAACTTATTAAAGTGATTAAAGATCTCATCAACCATAATCCTCTATCATGGTTTCTCTATCACAGTTTAATACTAAGGACGTTATCATATAACAATTCATAATTGGTTCTTTAAAAGAACAAATATATGACAACATAAAAGCATTTATTATATATGTATAATCATAAAGAAATAGTAGAAATGATCCGACCCGGTCGGATCCGGTCCAACCCAATTGGGTTTAGGACATTATTTCCACAAACAGCATCAAGAGCAATCGCGTATGCAGTTGCAGAGTCTGTAAAATCTCCAGTGGTAATATAATCTCCTCGTTTCTGCCCGTGGACTAGTCGGCATATTGCCGGAAACCAATTAAATCCTGAGTTATTGTTTCTTGTATGATTTATGCTTTCTCGTTTATTCCTGATTATTGCAATCCGTTTCAATCCCTAACGGTCCTGTTATAACATCTTGTAACAGTGAACCTCAAGAACATTGTGAATTTCCTCCAACATCACAGGAGAAGAGAGGATTGACAGGATTTCATCACCTGGAACCTCTATAATTTCTGTCTTATTTACTTATTTACTGTTAGGTGTAGTGCCTGAAAGACAATTTGTGTAATTGTTTTTTATAACAGAATGTATCTCACCTTATTACTTGCTTTGTGCTTGTAAGTAATACACTGCTACAATCCCTAAGTATGTCAGTATGTAACCGCTTAACTCAGTGTATGGCATGCACATGAGGATTGAGTTATATACTTAAACTGTTAGTCCATGATGAACTTAATCAGAGTTTAGGGTCTCTTGATTAAAACACCAATAATGCGCCCAGAACACCTTAGGGTGTGATAGTCTTATCCGGACTGTCGGTAGAGGGTACCTACGTGGGGCATTTATATATGATGGCATTCATATAGACTTGGACCGATTTAATCTGAATTTCTCGATATAATTCCGTAATCAAGGAATCTTATTAAATCATTAGATGATCATATATGGATCAACCTTAATCCCGAGGTGATCACAGGTGCTACTTGTCTCGGGTAGTGTTTGATGTGTTAGTTACGGTTCACTTAAATATGTGTTCCAAGTCACTTCTCATTGGCACTGTCTCCTGATGAGTGAGTAGTTCTGATTTTCAAAGACATGTAATCCATTCCTTCCTGCGGGAAGTAGAGAGACAGTCCCCTTGTTTGTTGGCCCTAGAAAGTGATCGATCCCGGAGTTCACATTTGACTAATTAGCTACTAGTCAGATATGTGTACTAATCGGTCATCAAAGTTAATGGTAAATAAGGATAAGATATTCTGTGTCGGGTTTACGGAGACATCCCACACAGAGTGGACAGTCTATGGAGGGTTAATCCGTATGTGGTGATTATATCAATGGACGCTTATTCACTCTATAGGTTGAGTATAAGTATATATCTATAATTGGTAGAGTTCAGTTTCGGGTTTATGGTGGCGTAATCCCGGAATTAATAATTTAATATATTTATTCTGTTCGATGAATAATATATTTAATAATTGGAGCTACTGATTATAGATCCATGGTCCCCAATGTGGCTTCTATAATTCGGGCTAATATTCTTGTTTATTTAGGCCTCAGAAATAATTAATTGGTTGGGCCAATTAATTGATATGCATGGATATTATTTAGTTGGACTAAATAATATAATACACATAAAAGACATTTTATGTGGGCTAAAACCCTAGGGAGGTGGCGCCATTTTGGTTCTCTTTTAGCACAAGAATTGATTTTCTTGTGTTATCGAAAATAAAAGATATTCTTGTTATGTGATTGGTTGTATGACATGTTATTTGGTTTCCTATTGGTCAATGACATGTCACAATTATTCATTAAGGAAAATATCTTTTAATTTAATTTAATTATTTAATTAATTAAAACTTGGAGACCAAGGATTTACTCTCCTATAAAAAGAGAGTTATTCCAAGTGTAAAAATACTTGAGAATTTTCGACCACCACCAAAGAAAAGAAATAAAAAAATTAGTTTTCTTGTCTTGGGTTTTAGAAGAATAAAAACTACAAGTTTTTCTTGGTGTTGCATATCAAAGAGATTATCATATCAAGAAGGGTGTCCACCAACCACTGTTTGGAGAACACATTGGAAGATCAAGGCTTCTCATCCTAAGATTATAGCTTCTCTTCCTTACTATTGGTATGATTTTCTTAACCCCCTTATAGTAATTAAATCCTTTGTTTATGTGTTATAATATATGAATCGTGATCCATCCGCTGCTAAGCATAGATCTAATTTGTTTAGATCTAAGCTCATACTTCCTATATTTACTTTACGCATTTATTTACACCATTTTAGCATATAGTTCAACAGATCACAAAATCAAGAAATAATCGTAAACTCGAGTTGCCTTTGCATTTCTCTATACAAACTGATAACTCAAGTTTTAATCTAAAAGGCTTTAAAATATCCATTGCTGTTAACTCGGTTTGATCACAAGTCGCCTCGACTTTTACTCACTTTCGATTAGCTTAACTCCATACAAGTTTAAAACTGAACCTGATCTGCCTTAAGTTTTTAAGTATCTAGTTTTTGGTGACAAGTTTATTCACCCCCTCTAAACTTGTGTCAGCCTTTTCACTGGACCAACAAATGCTTTCGTGCAAAGGTTGTCATACGCCTCTATCTCCTCACGGGGAGATGGATGATGTGAACGTGTTTGTCGAGATGTCTCACCTGTATGCCTTACTCGGTTCTGCTCGTTGACGACAGTGGACTGAATTAGAGCTTCCTTTGATCTTGCTCAATTGTCGAGATGAGTACGTGCATCGTACTTGGGTGTTTCCTCGCCCTGAGAACTGGGTGTCAGATGTAGCTCGGGATAATATTGTATGGTATTCTAACACACTGTTGCACCGTCTGTTGCATGTGTGGTCCCCTTGTTATGTACTTTGGCGATCTGCGGTAGACCCTCATGCAGCGGAGCTCCAGCAAACCTAGTTTTCGACATGGTAGCGTCAAAGAAGGTGGTATGCTGATGTTGATGATCTTTTTAGAAAAGAAACACAAGCGGCGACCGGTGAGATTATTAAGTTTGGGGACCGAGTACGCTTCCAAGAAAAGATCTAGGTTTTGAGCGAGAGGCGAGAGTGTTTGGCTAAATTTCTGAGAATCTGGGTGAGTGTCTCGTGAAAGATTACAGATGAACTGGATGAATATTCCGATGAATATTCAACCGGAAACACTAAAAGGACAACTCTAAGATGCCGCAAAAGTGTTAAAGTACAACCTTTTGGTGTCGGAGCTAAGACTGGAAAACACAAAACTCAGATCTAACCGAAGAAAGATGCAAGAACGTGAAGCCTTTCCCGTTAACGGAGCCAACTGATATTTCCGGAACTATCACAAACAAGATTTAGCGGTGGATGTGGGCGAATATCTAGGTTGGTGGTGTGATTTGTGGAATTTCGAGGCGTCTTAGCTCAAGAAAGATATGAAGATATGAAGAACACTCAAGAACACCAAGATAGTCGACAAAAATTGACAGGTCTTAGCATGTGTTTTCACTATGCGACCCTTGCTTGGGTTTAAGGTGCCGCTATTTACAGTGCTTACATTGTCGGTGGTTATATTGAGGGCTAAAAGAGTACATTCAACATATAAATATAAATGTAAATTCACTAATGCGGGACGAGCTACAGTTGTGCGGGCTGACATGCATCTCGTCTATAGTGCACTCTTCTTCTATAACTTGACTTCTCTGCCTAGCCATGCTGACTTCGGGCTGAGGAGCGGTCAACTCGGCCCCCAGTGCTTCGTCTCGCCTGATATGTGGCGTATAAAGGCTCTGACCCCGACGCCTTTCGCATGACCAACGATAAGTATCGTATGGTGCGAGATAATTGGACAGATGACCCTATTCGATATTGGGGCACCAGAGGCTCAACTCGAATTCACGAGCTCCTTTACGGGCTTGGCATATCAAGAATCATTCAATTATTTGACAGATATGGAGATCCTTATTTTATTAGCAAAAGAGTTTCGTATTCATTACTCCAAATCAAGAAGCTAATCCAAAAAAATCCCAAAACTATTGAGAGAAGAAAAGTGGCATCTCATCTCCCTATTTATGTGAAGAGATGTCAAGCTCTTTTGTATCACAATATACATGCAATATACATAAAAGAGAAAGGAAAAAAAGAGATTTTTGAGATGGAGATTTTGGGAAAAGGAAAAACCGACCTAGCACTCGTTCTTTCCGAACAGCAGTCCTCCAAGCATGTGTGAATTACCGTTAGAGGCCAAGCACTTGGTCAGCTCCATGTTTGGACCATCAACCGTAAGATAAAGCGACGATCCTTTGGATCAAATACTTTATCGTCATCTTTATTGTTCTAATTGTTCTTACGAAGTTGGTTCTCGATTAAAAGGAACTCAAAATTATTTGTATACTGCTGTTCCAACCCGATTGATTTTCTTATAGTACATTCAATATATATGTAATTTATATAAATGTAACAATATAGTGTGTGAATATATGTATATATATACACACACACACCCATATATATATACATACATATGTGTGTGTGTATATATATATATATATATATATATATATATATATATATATATATATATATATTATTATTCAACCCAATTCGAATGTAAAACGATGATTATTGTGATTCAATTCGAGTCATAATTTTGAATGTTTTCCATACCCAATACCGGTCATAAAGACTTTCTGACTAAAATTGAGTCAAGAAAGCTTTTAACATTCTGACTAAAATTATTCTGACCCAATTAGAGTTAGAAAACGATGATTATTCTAATTTAATTCTAGTCAGAATTTCGAAGAAAAAAATCTGAATTTTGAATGTTTTCCGTATCCGATGCCGATCAAAACGTTTTAACATTCTGTCTGAAAGTCGGTCAGAATCAACGAGTGCAAAAAAACATAAATATGATGGGTAAAAGTAGAAAAATAAATGATAAGTATTAAGAGTTTTAGTTGTGTGAAAGACATTCTCAATACATTGGTAAATTGTGGATAATTTGTTTGTTTCAGTATTTTGTTGAAATAAAATGTATAATAAATGTTTTTATTTTAATTGTTTACAGTGTAATGAGTTGAAACTGGATTATTGTCAGAAGAACTTATCAAATCGTAGATATTTTGTACTTATCGTTGATATATGTATCTACGATCTCAAGGATTTCCTATATAATTATTTACGATAACAGTGAGTTTGTAGCAAATATTTACGAGTAAACACGATTTGAATCCAAATATCTACGATTTAAGGCATTTCATCGCCTTCTCCAAAATATTTATAGGTTTATATTATTAACAAAATCAACTAAAACAAAACAAATTACATGCAAGCAACATCCACTTCAAACTAAATAAACAAAGAAGGGATATAATTGTTGTCAGTTAAGTGACTTGATCTCAAAACTGATGAATAAGCTGGTGGAACTAATCTGTAAAACTGAGTTGAGAATGATTGCCAGTTTAGTAAGTATATTTAGTTCTGTGAAAGTCAGTTCGGGGAAGTGCAACTCAGTTTCTTCTGAAGTCAGCAGTCAGTTTGGTCTCTTGAGTTTTGCTGAGTACAAATGAGTTCTACATCTTAGTAGTTGATTACAAGTCTGAGAAGGTCAGGTGGAGTTGAGTTCCATCTGGTGGATAACAGCTGGAGCTGGGGTCCACATCAAGGGTATTTATGACAGTTCCGACAAAGATCATATGGCGGATAGGGTTTAGGGAATTGTGCTTATAAATACCAATGTTGTAATCAATGCAGTGTGTGTGAAAATCATTATAACTTTGTGCATAGTAAAATATCTCATTTTCTGTCTGTGGAGTAGTCGGCACAACGCCGGAAACCATTTTAAATCACTGTGTTCTCTTTGTTTCTGTGTTTTATCAATTTCTATCATACTTTATGTTTGCATTGCTGCTGTTTTATCTCTTTAGACTGCAAGTTTCTCGTCTGTGTTTTAACAAAATGGTATCGGAGCGTTGGTTCATAGATTCAGAGAAATTGTAGGTTGAACGGAGTTGATCTTCACCAAGACCGGTGACCGGTGCTAGGATTCTGTGATCAAAGGTATGTTCTTTAGCAAGAAAGATATCAGCAATGAATGTGAAGATTGATAATTTATAGGGAGGAACGGTTTTAGTTTGTGGCAAATTGTTGGGGAGATTTTGCATCATTAAAACAAAAGAAAATTTATAAACCTATACTACCATGCAAAACTACCTCCTAACCGGCCGAATACCGGGTAATTGATAGTAAAGTTGGATAAGTACGGGTATCGATCCTCAGGGAAAAGGGATGTTGAATCTAATCTAATTAATCCTCTCAATTGTTACTAACGAAAACAAATAAACGAAGAACTAACAAATAAACTCATAAAACAAGTAAACTAAATCTAAACTAGAACAAATAATAAAAACCTAAACTAAGGATACATGGGATCAAACTTCATACAAACCAAGTGATCTCAATCCTAGTTCATCTCATGATTCTAATTCAAATTGTGGTTTCACCTTTACACGAGACACAAACCCCTAATCTCTTAGTGAATCTGTTTTCTCAAGCTATGAAATCCTACTCGTAGTGAATTCAATTTATCAAATCTCTCTCTCTCGAATGTTGAGACCGATATTCCATACAAACGAAGGTGTAGATTCAAAGTTAACTCTCGTATTTTAGAATCTAACAACCTAGATAATTAACCAATTAATTTGTCACATAATTAATGATTAAAGATCCTATCTTTCTATGGTGATCTAGTCTACGCAACTTCCGTATGTTGTAAACATATCAATTAGTAAACAATCTCTCGATATACGTTCACACAATAGCATCATAATCGCATAAAAAGATACAAAATAAATTGAGATCATGAAAGTAAACTAGAGATTGAATAAATTAAAAAGAGATTAAACTCACATAGTTTGGTACAATGATTGACTCCACGAATCGACAAACGAAAGAAAAAGAAATCCTAATCTAACCCCGGATCACCCGAGCACAAGGCTCGGGTGACCGGCCTTGAGAACCAGTGAAGTGCGGCTGCTACTCCTCTGTTATGCGGCTGTTTATGAATAATGAATTATATGATATTATTAGGGTTTGGAATCTGCTGTTTATATAGATGCATAGGTCGGCTGTTTGTAATAATATGCGGCTGGGAGAATTCTTTTTCAATTATCTAATTTAGTTAATTCTTTTCAATTAAGTCGGCTGAAGCAATTAGGAATATGCGGCTGGATGACTTTAAGTCGGTGGCTGCATGGCGGCTCCTGGACTCAAACTTCTAAAATTCATATCTTGAGTTGTAGACCTCCAAAAATTATGATCCGAATGTCATAAAAAAGCTCTCGGAAAACTCTACAACTTTCATTAAGGACTCTTCTTCGAAAAAGCCTTTTGATTAGCCCGTCGTCAGACACGAGTCGCGTTTTGGGATTTTCCCAAGCTTTATTTCATCTTCATCCTCTTGTATCTCTTTCTTTCCACTTTAATCTTCAATCAAACATCATTTAGACCTCTTCCATTCCAAATTTGTGCACCTAAAAGATGACAAAACCGAGCAAAACGTAAAACCATACAAAATAGATAATAAAACCACAATATTTACTCGATTTTGCATTTTAACTATTCAAAACGTCATTTGCTCAATTAATCGATTATAAGCTCGAATTCTACGAAAAACATCCATATATGGGGAATATTGATATAAAATATATCCTTATAAAACACTACAAATTGACCCTTAACAACTCCCCCACACTTATCTTTTGCTCGTCCCGAGCAAAACAAAACAAAGTCAAGCTCGAGACAAATAAACATCCATACAAATATGAAGTATATTCAATAACTTAGAAGTTCACCCGTGTAAGTGTGTGCATAGCCATAATAAACTTCCACTAAGTTCCACAATTTGAAAGTTATTCAAACCAAAACTAGCCCGGTTTCCCATCTAAGTTAGAAATATTCAAAAATTATAATGTGCACTTTACAAAACATACATATCCAAAAAAAAGAAATAGTAGAGAATATCTAAAACATTTTGATGGACTCAGAGGATAATCCCTACAACATATCTTTCAGTTTATATACTGGGATAAGATTAACGATAACCAAGTCCTTACTTATTCATAATAATATATTTCAATTTTTTTCACTCTTTAAACGCACGTCAGAATGAGCTATTGCCCTCATAGCAGAATAGGACATTTCAAGATAATCCCCTACCTTACTCAAATCATAAGGCAGCTATAAACTGACTGTCGTGAGCTTTTGGTCATCATAGTGGAATAGGACATACGTGGTACACCCTACCTCACCCAAATCATAAACCAGCTTCCGACACACACAATTACAATTATGTTTACTTAGAGATTTACGGTGGCGGTGGAAAAGATTATTTTCTAGTAGCCTGACTCACCATGAGCATAACACCTCAAGTAAACAATTTATTACTATTGCAAAGACTTAATCACGTTTCACTTATCACATTCAAACTTACAGATATTCACAGTATGTCATACTTTAATCCTAGAATACAAACTACTAAACTTTTCAAGAATTGTACATAAGCAAAGAAACATGCTATAATCATCAAAAATCTCCAACTAAAATGGGATAGGCTTTCAACATTTAGCTCATCATTTACTATGGCATGTGAAAAGAGTGTCGGGTGAAACAACTAAAATTACTAAATACTGAGAATATAGCAAAAATGATATAAACTCAAGCAAAGATATGCCTTTGTCTACTAGGGATATAACAAAAATTTGAAAATTAAGCACTTTTCATAGAAATACTAAAAATATGAGCAAACGAAAGTAGACACATAAATCATATATCCCTTCCCCACACTTAGATTGCAACTTGTCCTCAAGTTATACAGAAATAATAAATTAGAGAACTTAGCGATTGGATGTCGGCATTGCGGAGGAACCAACAAGAACCAGGATTGCTTGCATAGCTCGATGAGCGTGAGCATCACAGACAACCGAATACATCTTTAAAGTGCACAATAGCTATAGAAAGTATCCTGCAGACTTGATCGGTGCAAAAAGAGTCTACGGGAAAAAGAAAAGATTACATATATAAAGCACATGAAGAAAAGGATCATAGAGATTTTTCAACTTAAGCTCAACTAAAGATTGAATACTATACATGAAATACTACAAAGTCGTAGGCTAGGTGCAACTATATGAAAATATACTACAATGCAATCTACATGATATGCAATCCTAAAAATAAAATAAATAAAAAAATTATTTTACGACAGCTCTCAGTGAGCAAGTTGACCTCGACAACTCTCACACAAGTGACTACGGCCTATCAGAAACTAAAATAAAAACGAGGTAGTATTACGGAAACCGATGATTAACTACACTCAAGAAAAATAAAAGAAAATAGAGAAACAATGCAACTAGATGATATGCAGCTAAATGATATGCATCTCGAATGATATGCAAAAATAAAAGAAAATAAAAGAAAGAAAACTAGCCCACTCATTTGCAAAAGATGACATGTATATAATAAACGTCTACCAAATAATGACAAAGTTACGATAAACGACAGTCTTCGTTTCATTACATGCAGTGTAGACGCTTTAAGACTCGTCAAAGGTGATAGCATTATGGAAAACCAACGATTAGCTATACTAAACAGATATAACTCATATGGCCTGGACGTAGCATACGGAAAACCGGCGTAGCTACCCATATGAACTACAAAAACAACAAGGAAGCACATAAGTCTCAAAGCTTAAAAGATTCATCACGGTATGTAGCATACGAAACCGACATTAGCTACTAAATAACAATAAGACCCGATTATAGCGTGACGAGAACCTGATAAAGTGACTATAACTTGCATAGAGGAATCATGCATATAAAAGTTAAGCAGTTATTTAACATGGATCGGTAGATGGAAAGATGTAAACATGCAAGTTCAGATCATCTACGTAAAAACAATTAGCCACAGAAGCTCAAATTAAAGTATCCATATCAAATAAAGCATTAAAAATCAAATTGAGAAGAAATCGGAACCTGGATGGCGTTTCACTAATTCAAACGGGCGTTTAAAACTTATGCGCAGCCGGACGGGCGTTTAGATATATGGACGTCCGTCTGGTTCTTGAAAGCGTAAGCAGCCGATACGTTTTGGAACGGACGGCGCCCAACAAACCAGACGCCGCGTTACACGCATGTTAGGGGATCGACGGCCGTTCACTTACGAACGCGCCCAACATCGAATTTGCATAGAAAACGCAGAGAAACACAACAAACCCTAATTTCTTAAAAGATCATACATCAAATATCACAGAGCGGCCACATCAAATTAAAGCACGAGAGGTTAGACTAGATACAAACAAACATATAGTTCACTTTTCACAAATCGAGTAAAAAACTTTTTGCACATTCTTAACCCAACAGTTATCGAAACACGGCAAAAATAAAAACTCTCGATTTATTAAACGCTACTTTTATTGCAAACGAAAAACGAAACGTAATAAAATCGAGAACTAACTTAACTAGATTCAACATGACACCTATTCCCCGGCAACGGCGCCACTTTTGTTGGGGAGATTTTGCATCATTAAAACAAAAGAAAATTTATAAACCTATACTACCATGCAAAACTACCTCCTAACCGGCCGAATACCGGGTAATTGATAGTAAAGTTGGATAAGTACGGGTATCGATCCTCAGGGAAAAGGGATGTTGAATCTAATCTAATTAATCCTCTCAATTGTTACTAACGAAAACAAATAAACGAAGAACTAACAAATAAACTCATAGAATAAGTAAACTAAATCTAAACTAGAACAAATAATAAAAACCTAAACTAAGGATACATGGGATCAAACTTCATACAAACCAAGTGATCTCAATCCTAGTTCATCTCATGATTCTAATTCAAATTGTGGTTTCACCTTTACACGAGACACAAACCCCAATCTCTTCATCGAATCTGTTTTCTCAAGCTATGAAATCCTACTCGTAGTGAATTCAATTTATCAATCTCTCCTCTCTCGAATGTTGAGACCGATATTCCATACGAAACGAAGGTGTAGATTCATGTTAACTCTCGTATTTTAGAATCTAACAATCTAGATAATTAACCAATTAATTTGTCACATAATTAATGATTAAAGATCCTATCTTTCTATGGTGATCTAGTCTACGCAACTTCCGTATGTTGTAAACATATCAATTAGTAAACAATCTCTCGATATACGTTCACACAATAGCATCATAATCGCATAAAAAGATACAAAATAAATTGAGATCATGAAAGTAAACTAGAGATTGAATAAATTAAAAAGAGATTAAACTCACATAGTTTGGTACAATGATTGACTCCACGAATCGACAAACGAAAGAAAAAGAAATCCTAATCTAACCCGGATCACCCGAGCACAAGGCTCGGGTGACTGCCTGAGAACTGAAGTGAAGGCGCGGCCGCTACTCCTCGCATTATGCATTTATTTATGAATAATGAATTATATGATATTATTAGGGTTTGGAATCTCTTTGTTTATATAGATGCATAGGTTAATTTGTTTGTAATAATATGCGGCCGGGAGAATTTTTTTCAATTATCTAATTTAGTTAATTCTTTTCAATTAAGTTAATTTCAAGCAATTAGGAATACGCTGGTTGGATGACTTTAAGTCGGTGGTCGCATGGCGGCTCCTGGACTCAAACTTCTAAAATTCATATCTTGAGTTGTAGACCTCAAAAATTATGATCCGAATGTCATAAAAAGCTCTCGGAAAAACTCTTCTTCGAATACGCTTTTTGATTAGCCCGATATTAGTCGAGTCGCTTTGGATTTTCCTAAGCTTTATTTCATCTTCATCCTCTTGTATCTCTTTCTTTCCACTTTAATCTTCAATCAAACATCATTTAGACCTCTTCCATTCCACATTTGTGCACCTAAAAGATGACAAAACCGAGCAAAACGTAAAACCATACAAAATAGATAATAAAACCACGATATTTACTCGATTTTGCATTTTAACTATTCAAAACGTCATTTGCTCAATTAATCGATTATAAGCTCGAATTCTACGAAAAACATCCATATATGGGGAATATTGATATAAAATATATCCTTATAAAACACTACAAATTGACCCTTAACACAAATCAAGATGCAGTCCTTGTTAAAGCAACAAGGATTGTGGACTCCTTTAACTGATAAAGGGAATGCCAGTGCAACAGATTATGACAGTCTGGAGGAGAAAGAACATTCAACCATCATGTTGTGCTTATCTGATGATGTTATCACAGAAGTTGCTGAGGAAGACACCGCTGCCAAGTTATGGTCAAAGCTTGAAAGCCTGCATATGACCAAGCCATTGACCGAAAAGTTTATCGTTGATAAAATGAATTAAAACAAATAATCAGGGGTATTACCAGAGGAGTTTAAAACCCTAGTTTCAAAGGACAATTCCAAAACCCTTGTAACATAGTATTATTTCCAAGCATACATGAAAAGATAAAACATGCATCACAAGTTTAAGCTAGTTATAGACATTATTAATTATATTCGATGATTTTTTGGACAAAAATTCTTAACAGATCGACTTTTAATATATAAAAGACTTTTAAATGATGAGATAATAACTAAAATAAATATAAATACTTTTAATAGATTTTTTTTCCAGAAGGACAAAATTATCAAAAAATCGGGATAGAAGGAAACTGTAATTTAATAAGGACAAAAGTAACAAATATGAAGTAACAAATATGAAGTAACAAATGTGGAATAGAGTAAATATGAAGCAACAATTATGAAACAGAAAGTAACATTAACACGTGAAGTAACAATTTTAAAGTAAAAATTGTGATTTTTGTCCTTTATAATCATGAAAATGTTACTTTTGTCCTTCCAGACCCACTTATTAATTTTTTTGTCCTTGTGGCCCCTTCCCCCTACTTTTAAATGAGGAGATAATTAAATAAAATAAATAAAAGTTGGTGGTTATCATTTAATGAAGGATTAAAATGAAAAGATGCATCAAAAAATGATAGTAGTAAATGTTACAATTATCCTTTACAAGTACATTTAAAAATCCTTTCAAATTCCCCTGGATTAAATTAAAATAAAGAGTCACATGCGAACAGCCTATTTAACGGAGGAGTTTAAAACCCTTGTTTCTTTTTTTGAAAAGGAAAACCCTTGTTTCAAAGGACAATTCCAAAACAAAACCCTATTTTTTAAAGCATTGATAAAATGAAAATTAATAATGAATGGGAGGAGTTTTCCATTGAAATGCCTTTTGAGTTCCTTTGTCATTGAAAATTTCACTTAATAATAATTAATTGACGCAGATATAGAAAATATATAATTAATTATAAGAGGGAATTCGGTTATTATTGCCTTTGTTGGTTTCTTTGCTGGTTTTAATTACAAGTTTAAGATTGTTAAATAGTTACTGCATGAGAAAAGAAATGGTTCATAATTCTTGAAAGGAACATTAAAAAAGATGAACATGAACCTTCCATTAAAAGAATGATGAACATAAAAATAAAAACAAAAACATAAAACTTGCATTAATCAGGGTCCAAGAAGAGATCTGCCAGAAAAAGGGACGAAAAACAAGGCCGATTAATCCGGTCCAGACCCGATTAATCGAGGCCTTGGAAGACAAGAAACCAAAGTCTGCTGCATCTACTAGGTCGGTTAGGGTTTTATTGAGTCATATGTAGGCTATAACATCTATAAAAAACCGCACAAACTGATTGTAATTGTATTATCATATATGCTTTTCACAACTTTTCATATAAATTGATAGAATTTCATGAAATAAAGTCTTCTTTAGTTCTTTGGTGATTTATTTCTGGTTTCCCTCCTTCCACGCCATCTCTAGCTTGAGTAGATCAAGCTAGATCTCCATAACCAAAGGTATGAAGTTTGAACGTTCCTTTATGTCTTTATTATTGTAGATCTACTTGTATTTACGTGTTATATTTAATCTGAATGTTTAACAACCCCATAGTTTACATGAATTAATCAGAACGAAGCGACCCCGATTAATCGGCGGTCTTTACCGATTAATCGCAGCAAAGTTAGGCCCCCTGATCTAGAGATTCAGCATCAGCTACACGTTGATCAACAAGATTAATCAAAACGATTACTTAGGTCTGGCCAATCTAACATTCATACATCGTAAATTAACATGAAGGACTGTTAGTCAAGTGTTAATTAAGACATAGTCTTGATGGATCCCTTGGAACGTGCTAGTCATAGTCGATAGCTGCTTAGGGAGGTTTTCGGTCTCGAGCCGGCATCTCTAAAACTTATTGTGTATGAACTAATACAACCAATGAAGGAGGTTAGTTGCATATAGTTTGTCTGTTGTTCTTACAGTGGAAGTAGATAGGGTTAGGAGATTGCACTCGTAGCTAAACTGAATTAAAACATTTGATTAAATTAGGAGAATTATGTGGGGAAGTAAGCTTAAGGATTAACTACACCAAGTTAGTAGATAGGTGGGGATGGGGAGGAATACCATGTTTCTTTCTATGTTATTGTTGGTCCATGACCGTATTTGTCTTCTCAATTAAGGTAGATTTGTTTATACTTGAGTTGCATTGTCTCTGTAGGATCGACCTTAATTCGCCGTTGCTATGCTATAATTTGACCTAGTACTCTTTCTAGTATAAGCGACATCCTGCGCGACATCAAGTTTTTGGCGCCGTTGCCGGGGACAATGGCCAATTTCGAGAATTAACTTATTTAACTAAAATTAAGAAGTTGTGTTTTTCTTTTATTTTAATTTTTTTGAGATTTGAGTCGTCCTGCAATATACCTGCATTTTTTTGATGCTAGAATCAGAAATTTTGAGGCCGATTAATCGTGGGTTACCCCCGATTAATCGAGTTCTAGAAAATCGAGTTCTGCCAGCCTCTGTGATTCTGTGTATATCTCTGTAAGTTTTAGTTATTAGGTCCGCAAAAGTTGGGTCTGAACCCAACTGAGGCGGAAGTTGCTAACCGTTTGTTTTTGTTTTGTCTTTTAGCAGGAATTATAGGAAACTTCAGAAATTTGTTCAGCAGGACTTAGGAAAGCAAGACGAGTCAAGCACCATGCCTTGTGTAGTGTTGAACATCAAACCGATTTATATGTATCCGGGATCAAATGTTAGAGAGCAGTATGAGACAGATAAGAAGCGAGAGGAAGAGAAGAAAGAGGCACTCAAACGAGAAGCCGAAGAGAACCCAAATGAGTACGAGGCTTATCTCCTAGGTGAGTTCTCTATTGAATTAAATGACATATCCTCTGATTATGATTCTGAAGATCCTGAAGAGGACCTTGACACTATGTTTTCCGAGCCTGAGGACTACCCGGACTCGGATACAGTAGTAAAACTATGAGACCCAGGGATGTTTTGACTCCTGATATCGATTAACGATGTTTATGATTAGGACTCTGAGACTCTAGTTCAAGTTGCAACATTCTTCCTTTTTCACTCTGTCAAAAGGCAAAGATTCAGGTAACCTTGGACCAAACACGGTCCATGACCTTTGTCCATCGTACCCGAGATATGCTAGCCGGTTTGCTAAAGGATTGCAAAATCAAGGCAGGTGGATTCACGTTTCCTATAGATTTCTTAGTCCTAGATGTACCGGAAGACCCTAGTGCACAAGTTATATTAGGACGGCCTTTCTTAGCAACAAGCTGAGCTATAATGGATTTCGATAACGGGGAGATCGCTCTAAGGATGAATAATGATGCCGTAACCATTAAGATCCTAGAACCCCTAGACAATAGGCTTGAACGCTGCATGCTGACCTATAGTTCTAGACATAAAAATTGTGGAGGTAGAAGATGAGAGGCCCAAGCATCGAGAGGTTCTAATAGAAACCTGTGAGCATGAGTTTATGAAAGATGAAGATGGCACTGTTCAAACTTCGGATGCTGATGAACTTGAAAGTGTAGCTGAATTGCAGGTTGTAGCAGCTTCCAAGGCCATGTTGCTCTTCCTGCAGCTTAGAATGAAGAAGATAACACTTTGGAAAAGAATTTGTTGCTAGATCCCCCTGTTTCTAGGAAGCAGGTGGGAGCTGGATCTGCACATGGTGTGGGTGGTGTAGTTGAAGCTCCTGCGGTGGTGAAGGTTACGGAATCGGCTTCATTGTGTTGTAATCCTAAGGTGTATGAGGCTATGAGATTGAAGTCTGGGAAACTTGTTACTCCGGTTGTCAATGCTGCAAAAAAAGAAGGTTAATTTGAATGATTCTGATATGGTTAGCACCAATACTCTCTCAGAATTGTTAGAAGTATAAAAACAGTCAGATAATGCTCAAAGTGTGTTGATTCAAACTCCTGTTGTTAGTTTAACTGATGGTCAATTTTTGGATAAGACCAATGAGAGTGTCAGTGCATCTGCTGGGCATGTTCTTGCACCTGTTGAACCTGGTTCATCAAGTGTAAGACATGTTACTGATGATGTTACTGATACTTTAGGACAAGGATGTGTGGTAGAGAAGGGGACTCAAGTTTTTGGGGTGGATCTTGTCTCTACTACAGGCTTGAAGATCAACATATTTACACCTTGTGGTGATGCTTCTTTGTTAAGTAATATTGATGTGCATGTTGTTACTGCTAGTGATGATGCTCCAGTTGCTGATGATAATGTGGTGGATGCTCCTGCTGCTCAACCTGTTGATTTCTTAGGTGTAAATGATGCTAAGGCTGTTGATGATGTTGCATCTTTGAATCAATTGGTTAAGAAAAGTAGGGAACCATCTGATGAGGTTGTTCTATTGACTGATCATGTTGACTGCTTAACTGATCAAAGTGTGTTCTTAGAGGAAGAGGAAGAGGATGAGAATGATGATAGTATGGAGAAGCTTAGTCTTATTGGTATTTTTCCTTCCAAATTCCCTGTAAGAGAAGCAGTTCAAAAAATTGTGAATACTTGGCCTAGAAAATGCAGATACCACTATCATAATTCTGGTTGGATAGTGTTTTTGTTTGAACAAGAATCTGATCTAAATGAAGTTTTGCAGGCTGGTCCCTTTTATGCTTTTGGAAAGCCTTTGCTTCTGAAGAAGATGCCTAAAATGTTTGATTTTAGTAAAGAAGCCTGTTCTGTGGTTCCAGTTTGGGTGCAGTTGCCTAATCTTCTATTAAGGCTCTGGAAGGGTAGGGCATTGAGTAAGATTTGCTCCTTCATTGGGAGTCCTCAGTATACTGATAAGGTTACTGCCTCTAAGAAGGTCTTGAGTTTTGCCAGGTGCCTTGTGGAAGTGGACCTTAAGATGACGTTGCCATCTATGATTCCTATTATATTGCATGATGGGAAAGTTCTTAAACAGCCTATTTTGTATGAGGAAATGCCTAAGTTTTGTACCAAGTGTCAAAACTAGGGCATAATGTTACTGGATATGATGATTCCAAGTTAGAAGTTCCTGCTTTTTATGTGGCTAAGTCAAAAAAACCTAGTGTTTCAAAACCTAACCCCCCAAAGAAGAAGAAAGTGATTGATGTTGATGATGATGGTCAAAATGATAAGGCTCATGTTATTACAATGCTCTTATTACTGATGCTGTAAATGCTCTGTTGCTGATAATATGAGTGGTTTAGATAAAGGAAAAAGGAAGTGGCTGGCAATAACAAATGGAAGGAAGTGTCTAGTGAGAAGGTAACTACCCCTGTTACTAATACTTTTGATGTGTTATCTCCTGACAAAGGTACAAACTGGGCAGATGAGGTTGAAGATGATGATTTGAGGAATAATGGTGGCACTGTGGCTTCTGGTTCAAAAAAGTCTAAGAAGAAAAAGAAAAGTAATAGGAAATAACACTGCTGGTGTTTCTGGAATTGGAAATAAAGCAAATGATGTTGTCTCCAGAGGTAGATCACCTCTAGGTAGACAAAAATGATAGGTTTTTGGAATGTTAGAAGGTTTAATAAGGCTCTTAAACAATCTGTTGTTGTCTCTTTTCTTAGACAGCATCAGATTACCTTATTTTGAATCCTTGAGACTAAGTTGTCTCAAAATAGTTTTGATCACTTCCTATGTAAGAAAGTTCCCCTTTGGAAGTCTGTTCATAATTTTGATTTGCATACCAGTAAGAGAATGTTGGTGATCTGGGATCCTGCTCTTATTGATGTGGAGGTTTTGGAGTTGGATATTCAATGGATCCATTGCAAAGTGAAGATTTAGTCACTGGGACTGTTTTCTGGTCACTTTTGTGTATGTCTGCATTCTATTGGTGATAGAAGATCTATGTGGGATAGAATCAGGGAATTCAGTGTCTGTTCCTCCCTCCCTTGGTTGGTTCTTGGTGATTTCAATATTGTTCTTTCGGTGGATGACAAGCTGAATGGGAATGTGCCTACAGATTATGAAATGCGGGATGGTGTTGACTGCTGTCTGGATGCCAATCTCACTGACATGAACTCCTCTGGTGATTTTACACTTGGAATGCTGCTGGAGTTTTTACCAGGATTGATAGGGTTCTGATAAATGCCTCTTGGTATGATTGGAATCTAAATGCCCTTGCTTTTTTTGAACCTCCTAGTCTCTATTCTGATCATTCTCCTTGTAGAATTTCCTTATCTACTGATTCTATGACCAGAAAGAAGCCCTTCAAGTTTTTCAATATGTGGATGAACCATGACTGTTATAAAGATGTTTTGGCAGAAAGTTGGAGTCAAGATGCAGCTGGTACTGCTATGTATCAACTGTGTAAAAGACTGAAAAGACTTAAACAACCTTGAGAGTCTTGAACAAGAAGCACTTTGCCCATATTTCAATTAAGTCTGAGAATGCCCTTCAGATACTTGGAAACTTACAGTCACAGTATAATCTGGGACCTATTGATCTTTTGGCTTTCCAGATTTTGGATCAGAAGAAGATTTGTCATGCTTTGGAGGCTGCTGAGGCTTCTTTTTTATCTCAGAAAGCAAAAGGTGTGTACATTAAGCTCAGTGACAGGGGCACCAAGTTTTTCCATTCCTTGGTGAAAAGGAATAATGCCAAAAAGCATATTTCCTCTGTTAGACTTGCATATGGTTCTTTTACCACTTCCTATGATCAGGTTGGAGAGGCTTTTGTGTATTTTTATTCTGATCTCTTAGGTTCCGAGGCTTATGATGTTCCTATTGATGAGGATGTTGTTAATGCTGGCCCTAAAGTTCCTAATGCTGCTGCTGATTTTTTATTAAGAGAGGTTACTGCTGTGGATGTTAAGGAAGTTTTGTTTTCTTTCTCTGATGACAAATCTCCTGGCCCTGATGGTTATTCTGCTGGTTTTTTTAAAAAATCTTGGGATATTGTTTGTGCTGACTTTACTAATGCTGTGCTGGAATTCTTGCAGAATGATGCCTTATTGAAACAGATCAATCATGTTGTCATTGCATTGATTCCAAAGAAAACTCATGCTTCATCTGTTGGCGATTATAGGTCTATCTCTTGCTGCAATATTACTTACAAGGTGATTTCCAAGATCTTGGCCTCCAGGATTTCTTCCTGTCTTCCTGATCTTATTCATGAAGCTCAGACAAGTTTTGTGGATGGTAGAGCCATGTCAGATAATATCTTCCTGTGTCAGGAATTAATCAGACATTATGGTCTTAAAAGAGGCCCTCCTAGATGCTTGATCAAAGTGGATATCAAAAAGGCCTTTGAGTCTGTTCATTGGTCCTTTGTGGAGGATGTCTTGAGGGGTTTTGATTTTCCAGACAAGTTTATTAAGTGGATTATGATGTGTGTTACCACTGCATCTTATTCCCTGTCTATCAGACTCATGTGACAAGTCAAGGCCCGGAAAGGGTCAATACCTCGGGAGCTAAGGAAACTATTTTAGTAAAATTGAGTTATGGAGAAATGAAAGGGTTTTTCCCTGGCAAAAGGGGCTTAAGACAAGGTGATCCTCTATCTCCTTTTTTGTTTGTTATTGGTATGGAATATCTGTCAAGAATGCTAAGGATTCTGGGTGAGGATTCTGATTTAATTACCATACTGGTTGTCAGAATCTGAAAATAAACCACCTAGCTTTTGCTGATGATCTGATGTTGTTTGCAAGAGGTGATCCTATATCTGTCACTCTCTTGATGAATTGTTTAACTTCTTTTGGTGATTGCTCTAGCCTTGTTGCTAACTTGCAAAAGTCTGAAATGTTTTGTGCTGGCTTAAGTGAGCATAATAAGGCAGATTTTTTAGGCATTACTGGTTTAAAGGAAGGGGTGCTACCTATTAGATACCTTGGTATTCCTTTGTGTTCTATTAGATTGAATTTTGGTCACTATAATCCCCTATTTACTCTTTGAGGAATCATTTCTTTAATTGGAAGGGGACCTCTCTTTCTTATGCTGGAAGATTGCAGCTTATCCACTCTATTATACAAGGTGTGTACTGTTTCTGGCTTGGAATTTATCCTATCATTAGCAGTGTCAAGTTGAAGATGGATCAAATGTGTAGGAGGTTTTTGTGGGGGGGTCATGTGACTCTCATAGAAAATCTTTAGTCAGTTGGGTAGGTGTTTGTGTTCTTAAATCTGAGGGTGGTCTGGGATCTTTCAGTTAGAAGCTTGGAATTTGGCACTTCTTTGCAGAATTCTGTGGAACTTCCAATACAAGACTGTCTTTGGGTGGAATGGATCAGTGAAGAGTACTTGAAAAATGCAGATATGTGGAATTATCAGTACAAGCATATTGATTCTGCTTTGATCAAGGCCTTGTTTAGGATCAGGGATAAGATTTTGGACAGCACTGGCTCTTCTGATGCTGCTGTATATCTCATGCAGTCATGGTCTATTGGTATAAAACTAAGACCTAGGATTGCTTATGATTTTTTTAGAAGGAAAGGGCCTAAGGCCTGGTGGTGCAAGACTGTCTGGAATCCCAGGGCTACTCCTAAACACTGTTTTGTGCTATGGATGGCTATGAACAATAGATTGCTAACTACTGACAGGATGGTTTTAGATGATAAACTTTGCACCCTTTGTAGTTTGCCTAATGAATATGTTTCTCATCTGTTTTGTCAATGCCCTGTCTCCTGCATGGTTTGAGGGGAAATTAGATTGTGGTTAGGTATTAGTAGGAGGCTTGAAACAGTGGTGAGTGTTGTAAGATTGATTGGTAGGAAATGCAGGGGCTCTTCCGTTGGCAATGTGGCTAGATCGGCTTCTCTTTCTGTTGTTGTGTACTGGCTTTGGCCTATGAGGAACAAGAAAATATTTGAAGGCACTTTGATGAAGATTCCTCAGGTTCTACATTGTATAAAGACTCACATCTACTATATAATGCATGTTGTTTTTCCATTGTATACTTTTACCCCATGATGTTAGGGTTTTGTACATCTTTTGTGTTCTCTTTTGGTGCTTGTTGGTGGTTGTATGAGATAATTTTCTTTCTCTACACCCCAAGGGATAGGCTCTGTGAGTTATGCTCTCATATGACCCCTTTTTTGCAGTTTTGTGTGTTGATAAGTGTTTAGTGGCTGTTGTTTCTTGTAGCATATAACCTCAGGGGTCTTATGCTGCTTGAAATCAACAAATCTAACCACTTCTCAACATGTTGTAGATACTAGACTAGTTTCTTTGTGTCTAGGATGTAACCTCTTGTAAATTGAATGCCTTGGTTTAATATATTTTTACATTAAACCAAAAATGAAAGTACTGCTGAGAGAACAAGACGCTAGAGGAGGTAAGTGCTTCCGTTAGGCGTAGTGATGAAGTTGAGCAAAAATTAGAAAATGTGGAATCCTTAGATATAAAGGTTAAGTCTCAAAGTAGGGGTAGACCTAGTGCACGGGCTAAAAGGGCCAGACGTGCCAGGAAGAGAGCTCATAAAGTTTCTCCGAAAAACTGAGAGACAACACTCATAAATGATAAGAAAGAATGTCTCTTTCTAGGCCTGAAAAGCAAAGGAGGAGCACATATTGAACAAGAAGGGAAGTACATGACGGTCAAGACCTCGAGAGTGCATGTTTGGCAAGTTAAGGCCCCGACCCTTGATTGAATGAAGATCCGAAAGTCAATTGAGCTGGTGACTATAAACTCAGAACTACCTCTTGAACTCTTATTTAGGAAAAGAGTCAATAAAAATTAACCAGATGAAATGACGAGCTTTTTTTCATCCTATCACACCCATAGGTTTAAAATCGATGGATGTTGGGAAGTTTTTTTTTGTTGTGGATTCTAGTGAAGTAGGTTAGGATGGAGTCGGAAACAACAATGGAAAGAGAAAGAACTGGTGATTAGAGGTCAGGATTGAGCAGTAAGTCAGTGAAAGGTGTGCAGAACATGAAATAAGAAAATCAAGAAAAAATTTGCCACGATTAATCGGGCATCCTATCCGATTAATCGAGCTAGGTTTTATTGGTTTTTGCACGTCAGATTTGAAATCAGACCCTTCGATGACACGTGGCGGACACGTGTTGCATTGGTCAGCCCCCAGTTAGAGCAACCGCCCATTTCTCCCTCTTTTCCATCATTTCCTCCTTTCCCACACTCCACCTTACTTCACCTCCTCAATCCCATCAATCACACCTCAATCCCCTCACCACCATTACTCCTCCAAATCACTATCCCACTAAACCCTTCCATCTCCTTCCATTTCTCCTATTTAAACACCCAACTATCACCATTCTTCTTCATCTTCAACACCAATTCCTCTCTTTCTTCTTCTTCTTCATAAATCACGGCCATCATCACCACCACCATCACCACTACTATAGATCATTTCCTCTTCATTATCCACCATCTCAAACACCTAATAACCTCTTTTACATTCTCTGTTGATGTGTTGTACTGCTATGGCATTGCCATCATTTTTATTCATCTTATTTCTCCATCTACAGCTCTGTTTCAGAGAATAATCTTTGTTCCAATTAATCAGGTATACCGGACGATTAATCGAGGGTCTATTTTCAGGGCATATTCAGGGCTTCAGCAATCTCTGTGTCCAGCAACCATGCTTTCAAAACGTAGCAGAATTGTTCATCGCCCAAGCGGTCATCAGGTTGTTTATGGTGATGCCAACCCCTTGATAGACGGGGTTGAGCAATTTGATTCATTGGAGATTTACGAGTCATTCCGATGTCATTAGGATGGCCGACCTGTTGCTCGGGAGCGCGTTGTCGACTTGGAAGATTGTGGCACTATCTTGCCTAGAGCCATGAAATATCATGATATTCTTGATATGGCAGAGGCACCAAGCCGGTTCAATGCTACAGTGGTACGAGAGTTCTATGCCTATTTAGCCCACAATTCTGGAGCTACATTTGCCATGGTCCGAAGGGTGAAGGTTGATTTCACCATCGAGCAGATCAACGGATATTATGGGGAATGGAACCTATCAGTGGGCCAGGAGATGTACACGTCATCCTCCAATGTTAATGATTTGGAGAGGATACAGATGATCGCTGACTACTTTGAGGTGGTATGGAAGAGAAACCCGATGGGAGCCCCAACTATTTTTTTGGAATATGACCTATCTTGGGATAGGAAGATAATGAACCGATTTGTCTGTTCCCTCATGTTACCGACCAAGCATACAGCCTCTGTTACACCAAGGTGGGCAGAGTTGATGTTCTACCTGGAGCAGGAATCTCTAGTTAACATCGGCATCCTGATGAACAACCGCATTTAGGATATAGCTGATGAGTCTGAGCGAGAGCTTCTGCCGTATGGCCCAATGATTGATATGTTCGATGTGGAGGATGAGGTTCCGGTTCTAGTTAGTGATGATTGGGAGGAGCCTAAGCCTAAGGTAAGCTCACAGTCGGTTTCATGAGCACCTAGACGAGTGGGCCGGAGAGCTAAGAGAGAGAGAACTTTGGTTCACGGGGGAACTCGATCTTAGAGAGCTTTGATAGAGCAGAATGCAAGAGAGATTGCGAGTTTTCACCGCAAGATGAATCACATGATGGACTTTTTAGGCATTCCTCCATACACCCCACCACCAAGAACTGCCCCAAGTCATAGAGCATCTTCTTCTGCAGCCGCTGCCTCCAGTTCAGGACCACCTCCGGTTACGATCCTCGGGGTGATTTACCTGTGGGCTGGGGGGGAATATTTTGATGAGGACTAGTTTATTTCTATTTCTTGTTGTTGATGTCCATTTTGTTTTTTTTTTCTTTTCTTTTTCCTATCTAGTAGTACGATGTCAGACTTTTATTAATAATATAATAATTTTTTGGCTTAATTGTTTTGGAGTTATTTTTCTTTTACTGCCATATTTTTATTATACGGTTATTGTCACCCGTCTTCTCTTGGATTGTACACATTATTTATCGCATATTTTCGACGACTTCTTCTATCACCACGATTAATGGAGATCCGTCTAATTTCCTTGCTCCGCGCTTAACGAAGCTAAGTTCCTTTTCGGTTTCTATTTCATCTTCTAATTGGGGACAATGTTTCGATTAAGTGGGGGGTAGGAGCGTCATTTAGCTTTTCAACATCATATTTTGCCTAGTTGTTTGATTATCTTGATTCTCTTTGATGCACTTTTCACCGCATAGACTTTGATTTGTTTCAAGTAAAAATTTGAGCTAACTCATTACATACTTGTTCCACAATGCATAGGTGAAAATCATACCCACTTCTGAAGTAGTGACATATTAACCATTTGTTCTGTTTATGAACCACCTTTTATGCACATATAGCTCGCTTCTTCAGTATGTGGAATAGATGACGCATTATTCAATTTAGTATGAAAGAATGAGCATGTGTTATGTTGCATAAAGTAGTGACTTATTAATTATTATTCTACCATTGCATTCAATTTTTTAGCACGGAATCTGAGTGAAAAGTACTTGGATAAGATGAAGAGTTATCTTAGACCGGGAATCAATACTTGTCCGTGGATATACTTTAACTATTTGTTGTAGGATGATGGCTAGCAACAATGCCGCACAAGGTAAACTAGGACAAAACGGACTTGCGAGTGAGAGTGAAAAAAAGAGTGAGAAATCTGCCCAAATGAAAGAAAAAAAAAATATATATATAATAATGGCAGTGAGGGAAGAGAACTCATAGCAAAAAGGGCACAACCCTCGCATAAAAAAGGAACAAACGAGGACCTAAGAGTAATACTCGGTCCCCAAGTCCGCCCGGCCCAAGTAAGGTTTCCGGTTGTTTGCCTGAGTCTGAAGGCAAGAGGAGAGAGTGTGCATATTGATAAGTAATGATTGGGTGGTTGCTATAACTTCATCCTTTTCTTGAATGCGCTATCACAAAAGATTTATCACACAACACATTGATGCATAGGTAAGTGATGATTAATGGGGGACTTATGGAATGAGGCGTGATATATGTTTTGCCTAACATCCTTGTTGATATAATGTGATTCTGTCTGCATCACTGTTGTTTGAGATTTATTGCACACACACATTGGTTCATGACATGATCGTTTTTAATATGTTACTGATGGATATGAGATGGCATGATTTTTATCCTGGCTATGTGAGGCATTGTTTCCTTTCCATTTTTTTGTTCGGGACGATCAAAAGTTAACTGGTGGTAGTTGATAATGCCCTAAATATGACCATTAAATGCACCCTTGTTTACCCCAAATCATGCTCAAGAGGAGATAGACAAGCTCGTTATTGTGAGGAATATGTGTTAAATTCTAAGTGCGTGTTCCTAAGTTTACGATTTTATATCTATGTTATTATCACGTGGATTTGGTACTGTTACGCCTTATTTTGTATGTTTTTCAAGATGTACTAAAATCCAGAGCAGTTGAGGATGGATCTGGACCGAAAGGAAAGCATTAGGCCAAGTGTAGGAAGTCCAAGAATAAATCTTCCAGAAAAAAGGGACGAAAAACAGGGCCGATTAATTGGGGTCCAAGCCCGATCAATCGAGGCCTCAGAAGACAAGAAACCGATGTCTGCCACATCTACTAGGTCGGTTAGGGTTTTATTGAGTCATATGTCGGCTATAACATTTATAAAAAGCCGCAGATATTGTTTGTAATTGTATTATCATATATGCTTTTCATGAATTTTCATATACATTGATAGAATTTCATGAAATAAAATCTTCTTTAGCTCTTTGGTGATTTATTTTCTGGTTTCCCTCCTTCCACACCATTTCTAGATTGAGTAGATCAAACTAGATCTCCATAACCAAAGGTATGAAGTTTGAACGTTCCTTTATGTCTTTATTATGATAGATTTACTTGTATTTACGTGTTAGAGTTAATCTGAATGTTTAACAACCCCATAATTTACTTGAATTAATCGGAACGAAGTGATGTAGATTCTAGAATAGAAACCGACGCCCCCGATTAATCGGCTGTCTTTACCGATTAATCGCGGCAAATTTTAGGCCCCCTAATCTGGAGATTCAACGTCAGCTACGTTGATCGACAGAATTAATTAAAATGATTACTCAGGTCTGGCCAAACTAATATTAGTACATCGTAAATTAACATGAAGGACTGTTAGTGAAGTGTTAATTAGGACATAGTCTTGATGGATCCCTAAGAACGTGCTAGTCATAGTCGATAGCTGCTTAAGGAGGTTTTCAGTCTCGAGCTGGCATAACTAAAACTTATTGCGTATGAACTAATACAACCAAAGAAAGAGGTTATTTGCATATAGATTTTATGTTGCCCTTACAGTGGAAGTAGATAGGGTTAGGATTGCACCCGTAGCTAAACTGAATTAAAACGTTTGATTAAATCAGGGAAATGATGTGGGGAAGTAAGCTAAGGATTAACTACACCAAGTTAGTAGATAGGTGGGGATGGGAGGAATACCATGTTTCTTTCTATGTTATTGTTGGTCAATGACCGTATTTGTCTTCTCAATTAAGGTAGATTCGTTTATACTTGAGTTGCATTGTCTCCGTGGGATCGACCTTGATTCGCCGTTACTATGCTATAATTTGACCTAGTACTCTTGCTAGTATAAGCGACATCATATGTGAAATTAGGTAGTCTAGAAAGAGGAATTCCAAGAAGACAAGGTCCAAAGTCCCTAAGTCCACAGATGTTTGCAATTACTGTAAGGAGCATGGACATGGAAGTCCAATTTTCCAAAGAGGAAGAAACAACAAGAGAATAGTTCTCGAACAGCTGTTGTAGCAGCTAAACATGACTCGAAAGAGGACATGGTTCTAGTAGTAGGAGAGTCAGCACATCATACTGATGTGTGGATTATGGACTCTAGGGCATCCTTTCATATTTGCCCTCACAGAGAGTGGTTCTCAAGTTATCAGCAGATAGATGGTGGTCGTATATCAATGGAAAAAACAAGGTCTTCAAGGTAGCTGGGATTGGCTCAGATCAGTTGAGGACAGAGGATGGAAGATTCTATAAACTGGGTGAAGTTAGACATGTTCCACAGATGACCAAGAACTTGATATCTCTAAGTTTTTTAGACAGCAGGGGGTTCAATTTCCAAGGTGAATGTGGAGTGCTGAGGGTCGATAAAAACCCAGTTGTGGTTCTTAAGGGAGTTAAGAAAGGAACCTTGTATATACTACAAGGGTCAACTGTTGATGGGTCTGCTGAGATTCATTAGTCACAGCTTACAAAACTGTGGCACATGAGACTCGGTCACATGGGTGAAGAGGGGATGCAAGTTCTTTCTCAAAATGGTCTTCTTAGGGGATGTAAGGTCAAGCATCTGGACTTTTGTGAGCATTGTGTGTTTGGGAAGCTTCATAGGGGCAAAAAGGGGGTACACAACACAAAGTCATCACTTGATTACATTCATTCTGATTGTTGGGGGCCATCAAAGGTGGAGTAATTGGGTGGTCATAAATATTTTGTGTCATTCATAGATGACTATTTAAGGATGACTTGGGTGGTGATGATGAAACACAAAAGTGAGGCATTCAAGAGCTTCAGGCAATGGAAGGCTCTAGTTGAAATTAGTTGGGGAAGATGATCAAGAGGCTTCGTACAGATAATGGTCTGGAATTCTACGGGACTGAGTTTGATGAGTTTTTCAAAATTAGGGTATTGCCAGACATCATACAGTCAGGAATACTCCTCAGCAGAATTGGGTAGCTGAAAGGCTAAATCAAATTATTCTAGAGAGAGCAAGATGTATGCTCTCTAATACTGGTTTATCAAGGAGATTTTGGTTGTAAGTACAGCTTGCTACTTACTCAACAGGAGTCCTCAAACCTAGATCAGTCTCAAAACACCTTTTGAGATGTGGTCATGGAAGCATGCTTACTATCCAGTTCTTAGGGTTTTTGGAAGCACAGTTCACTATCATGTGAGTGAAGGGAAGCTGGAACCAAGAGCCAAGAAAGGAGTGTTTGTGGGGTATAATGATGGAGTGAGGTTATAGAATTTGGTCATCAGCAGAAAACAGAGTTATTCTCAGCAAAGATGCGGTTTTTTATGAAAATTCTATGCTCGGTTCATCAGTGAGAGAGACTGATGAGTCTGAAACCAATGCTGAAACTGAGAAAACTGACAGTAAGGTGGAGCTTCAGTTGGAGTCATTTGAGATTCAACAATCAACTGATCAAAGTCAGTTTTCATCTGATCTGGTTACTGAACCAGAATTGAATCCATGCCAGTCAGCTCAACAAGGGTCAGCTAAGCCTCAAACTAATATTGGTCAACAAAGTACAGCTGTCAGCATAGCTAAAAGATCCAATGTTGGGATACCTCCGAAGAGGTATGTGTTTGATGATTTTGCTGGATAAAACTTCAAGTTGCAAAAGAAGTGGATGGTTCTGAACTTTCTACTTATAAAGAAGCAGTGACATATTCTGAACCATCTCAATGGCTTGCTGTCATGGGAGATAAAATGGAGTCATTACTGAAGAATCAGACTTGGAATCTAGTTAAACACCAGCTGATAGGATATTTGTTACTTGCAAATAGATCTTCAAGAAGAAGGAAGGAATAACTGAGGCAGAAGGAGTGAAGTATAAGGCACGTTTGGTTGCAAGAGGGTTCACTAGTAGTCAGACATAATTCAATCAGAGTGTTACTAGCAATGGTGGCACAACAGGACTTAGAACTTGAGCAGTTAGAGGTGAAGACAGCTTTTCTACATAGTGAGGTAGATAAAGAGATATACATGGCTCAGCCAGAAGGATTCCAAGTTCCTGGCAAGCAAGACTTTGTATGAAAGTTGAAGAAGTCCTTGTATGGACTGAAGCGGGCTCCTAGATAGTGGTATAAAAGGTTTGACAGTTACATAATCCAGTTGGGCTACATCAGAAGTCCTTATGATTACTGTGTTTACAAATATCATTTGAAAGATGGATCATACATATATCTTGTTTTATATGTGGATGACATGCTGAGAGCTACAAGAAAGAAGTCTGATGATCAGTATCTGAAAGACCTTCTCAGTGCAGAGTTGAAATGAAGGATTTGGGTGCAGGTAGGGAAATTTTGGGGTTAGAGATCTAGAGAGATAGAAGTCGGAATAAACTATTTTTATCTCAGCAGGGCTATATACAAATGATTTTGGCCAAGTTTGGGATGTCTGCTACAAAGCCAAAAGATACTCCTATGGCATCAAATATTCATTTGTTAGTTTTGCTTCATAGTCAGCAGAAGAAAAGGAAAACATGTCGAGAGTTCCCTATGCTAGTGCAGTTGGCAGTCTGATGTATGCCATGGTGTGCATTAGGCCTGATGTGGCTCATGCAGTTAGTGTTGTCAGCAGAGTTTATGGCTCAACCTGGAAAGGAACACTGGAAAGTTGTGAAAAGAATATTCAGGTACCTTAGGGGTACAACTTATGTTGATCTCATTTATGGAAGTGATACTCAAGAATGGATCACAGGGTACGTATTGTGATGCTGATTATGCAGGTGACATGGACAGCAAAAAATCAGTGACTTGTTATGTTTTCACATTGAGGAATTAAGTTGTCAGCTGGAAAGCAACTATTTAGGCCACAGTGGCTTTATTAACTACTGAGGCTGAATATATGGCTCTTTTGAAGCAACTAAGAAAAGTATCTGGTTGAAGGGTCTAGTCAGTGATTTGGGGCTATATCAAGATCAAGATGAGATTTATTGGGACAATTTGAATGCAATTTGTTAGCTAAGGATCAGGTTCATCATGAGTGAACCAAGAATATTGATGTGAAGTATCATTTTCTGAGAAATGAGAAGAGGGTTGTAGTGAAGAATATCAGCACAAAGGATAATCCTGCTGATATATTCACTAAACCGGTTCAAGAGAGCAAGTTTCAGTTGGGTTTGGACTTGCTGAATATTCAAAGCTTATAAATAGAAATCTGGATACTTAGCTGAGGGCAGATCAGCTGAGTGGATTATGTGGAGAAGTCTGTGCTGGATATACAGAAACTTGAATCGGATCCGATCCATAATTGGATCGTCAGATCTGATTCTCAGCACCGATTGAGACACTCGATCTAGCACAGCGGAAGCTACGAATAAAATCGCATGCGATTTTACCACGATTCGATTCACATACTTAATTAATAACTACGAGAAAGTTAGTAGACTTACCCAACCGGAGAAAGAGAAGCAATCGACCAAGGGAGAAGCCACAGTCTTCCGGATTGTATCTCCTAGCGACGACCGGTGGACGTCGATCCTCGCCGTAGAACCCCTCGAATATGAACAACCTCTTCTCTAAATGACTAAGGCAAGAAACTAATTTTTCTTCCTTTTTAATTGATGTGTGGCGCAATTTGTGATTGATATTGTGCTAGGAGGAACTCTCTTTATATAGGAAATAACTGGTCAATAGAGTTATCTTTTTCACACCACAAAAACCTATTCCCATAAGGAAAAGATATTTTTGCTATAAAATAAGAGATAATTCTAAAAAAATCAATCTCTTAATTTTTGTATTAATTATCCAACAAATAGATAATTAATTAATTACACATATGAGATAATCTAGAAAAATTTCTTCTCCTAACTTATCCATAAAAGTGGCGCCATTTATGTCATTATTTTAATAGAAAATGTCTTATATATTTTACATATTATTTACCAAATAAATAATATTGCATATTCATTAAATAGACCAACTATTTAATTTATTCTCGAGGTTCCTTAAAACGAGAAAACACTCACGTGTTAGGAGCCAACCCGGAGACCATGGACCTATAACCAGAAGCTACAATAAATTAAATAAAATATTCATCGAACAGAATATTTCTACTTAACTCATTAAGTTCGGAATTACGCCACCATGAATCCGAAACTAAACTCTATCAATTATAGATATAACTTATTCTCAAAATGTCGAGTCGATAAGTGTCCATTGATATAAACATTACATATAAACTAACCCTCCATAGACTATCCGTAATGAAGCAGGATTATTTCCGTAAACCTTCTTCAATACATCTTATCCTCATTAACCATTAACCTACTAGTGATCAATTAGTTCATGACCTATACGAACTCCATGGATCGATCAGTTTCTAAGATTAACAAATAAGGGGATTGTCTTTCTACTTCCCGAAGGAAGGAATGGATTCCATATCTGTGAAACACACAACTCTCACTCATTCCAGAATAGTGCCAACGTGAAAGTGATTCGGACCGCGCCTCTTAGCGATCCTTAACGAACACATCAAACCCTATCCTGAAACAAGTAGGTGTCTGCAATCACTTCAGGATTAAGGTTAATCCATATATGATCATCTTGTGATTTAATAAGATTTCTCAATCACGGATTTATATGAGAAACTCAGATTAAATCGGTCCAGTCCTATATGAGTCTCATCATATATAAATGCCCCACTTAGACAACCAATGTCGACGGTCCGGATAAGACGGTCACACCATAAAGTGTTCTGGGCGCATTAATGGTGGTTTAATCAATAGACCCCATACTTTGATTAAATTCACCACGGACTTACAGTTCAAGTGTATCACCATAAACTTAATCCTCATGTGTGACACACACTAAGTTATATGGCTACATATGATACGACTTAGGGTTTTCAGTAGTGTATTACTTATAAAAACGAAGCAAATAATAAGATGAGAATAAATCTGTCATTTATTAATTATAAAAACAATTACATAAATTGTCTCTCTGGGCGCTACCTCCAACAATCTCCCACTTTCCCGTAAGGACAAGCAACAATTGTCTTTCGGGCACACTATATCTAACAATCTCCCACTTGCCCATAAAGACAAGCAATGATTGTTTTTAGAGCACCACACTTTTATTCTATCTATCCACAACATTCTTCCACTTGCTCTAAATCATATGAGACATATCTCCCAATTCCATACCCGCCAAGTGCTTATCAGTTACATTAGATGCCACATGACTTGGTAATCTGATCAGCTAGGTTGTCGGCTCGAGGCGATCTTTAGGACCGAAACGTCGCCTCTTTGCACGATCTGTCTGACTAGGTGGTACTTTATCTCAATATGCTTTTGACCTTTTGTGCCTGCGAAGATCATTTGCATGAGCTACCTCGCAACTGTTTTCACAGTAAATTGATATCGGCTCATCGAGACCTGGAATTACTTCCCGATCCAACAAAGAAGTTCTCAAGCCACACTGCCTTTTTAGCTGCTCCAAAAGCTGCTATGTTTTCGACTAACAGAGTCAAACTGGCAGTTCTGGATTGCTCCAGACTATAGCTCCATCACTAAGAGTAAACACTGAGCCTGAGATTGATTCACGATCATCCTTAATCTGACAAAAAATCAGAATCAGTGTAGTCAACAACACTCTGGTTCGCACTCGAATGGACAAACATACGATTCCTCATTCTCTTAAGATACTTGAGGATGTACTATACTGCTTTCAACGTCCGAATCCAAGACTTGATTTTTATTGACTTTTAATAGCCTGACTTTCTCTATCCAAAAGAGAATCTATCCCATTTTCTCTATATCCGAAGACTAAGAGAATTATTCCGTGAGGGGTTGGGTAGGAAACCTCTCGTTGAATTCTGCATTCAAAAATGCAATATCATCTTTAACCAATAAGATACATGGGATATTGCCAACAACTTGTTCTCATGAATTCGACCGAATCAAATTCTAAGAATATCGTCCACTTCTCTGACTCAGAGAAGCTTTGGCTCATCAGTTTCTGACTTCAGATAACACACCCATGTTGTTTCCAACTGTTGCAGTGTTATCTTTTATTAACACTAACGTCTACTACTTTACCAATATTGATTCTCCATTCTACACAAGACTCATCAATATTCTGGTCAAGCCCACACATTTCAGAACATGTGACTTTTAATGACCTAGAGGTTTGCTTTAATCCATTAATGGATATAAGCATAGGCAGTCAATCTGCCATAGGCTTTAAGCTAAAACCCTTCTGTTCCGAATGAATTCAAGCTCCATTGTACGGCAAGAAAGTTTCAGGGCATCACCCATGTTAATCTTTCTACTTTCCAGGGAGTCAAGCAAGGCTGAATGGTGAGAGAGTTTCAGGGCATCACCCCTGGTTAACTCTCTACTTCTTAGGGAATTACCCCTAGACCATTTAACTTTGCTTAGAAAGATAAACTTTCTTATTCATTCGACTCCTTTTCACGTAGATCCAATTGCTCCCACTGGGCTTGAGACACTCAGGTGGTTCTACAAGAGTATGAACAGACCTAGAGTACCAAATCTCCATTTATAGGTATTTTCCTTTAAACCAACCTCCTATTGTCAGAATCCTATCAGTCCTTCCAAAAGACCATAGGTTATCAATCACCCCCAGTAGACTGTAAAGTCTGCATAATCACAGCGAGCCACTGGATAAACCATACTCCTACTGCATTTGGGTGGATTGACATTCTGATCTGGTTTAGTGGTATTTATCAGTGTAATCCCCAACAACCAATGTTGGATATGGTCTGATTAAATCAGATAGTAACTCCTTGAGTAACTGTACTTCAAGGTCTAAGGTTGTTATTTAATCATTCTTTTAGAAATGATGTAATAGTGTAACCGTCACTATCCGATCTTAAGAATCTTATAACCAACCTTTACTCATTGCATTAAGATATTTCATGAACAGTCATCATCTGAACGTGTATGCAAAATCTCCAGTCCTATCTTCAAGCACTAGTGCTAAATGCCTCTATTTGTGGATGTGGGGTAAATGTAATTCACTCATTATCCACAAATTCATAAGCATCTTCTAGGTAGACTTTTCGGTATTACATAATAATGTACACCGTTATTTTGCAGCTAATATCTTAATTGAGTTAAGAAGTGTAATGTAGCATATCAATAACTATACGAGGCAATACATGGTTTATCCTTTCAGCGAAAAATCATTTCACACGGAGGTAGGCCAAGCATCAGTTCCAAAACACTAATGCTATAGCCTATGTCTGAGCATGGAATACTGGTTTCTCTGGTAATATCAGAGATTCCTCCAAATATTTAGATAAACTAATCGGTGTTTGGAGTTGTCATCAGACAAAATGTCTACCACTCAAATGCTCCCACTAGCTTGTATCCTTCATAAGACCCCAAAGGTCAATACGAACAAGCCATGATACTTCCTTAGCTCTACTACCCTTTCCTAAATGAAAGGTTACTTAGCCATTTTTCCTTTGAGATAGTGTTCTTAGACTGGGAGATAGGAACCACCCTTAGCCAGTCTTTAGATCTTATCTTTAGGATATATGCACTAATTAATAGATGTTGAAGAATTGTTCATCTAAATACGGAAACCATTTGTGTTAATAATTTATGTTGTGTTACATATACCTTTTCAACATTACTTAGTGGTTCTAACTTTATCAGACAAAAGTCCGAGTCTCAGAATCGTATACAAATGTCATATTCACTTTCTTTAAGGCAACTATATTATCGGTTTGAAAGTGAATCCATTTGTTCCAACGAATCTGAAGAAACAGAAATTAAATTTCTGCGATATTGAAGGATTAAAATCTGAAATTTCTTTCCTTGTATCACTCCGACTATCTCAGCTGAAATAACTGCCCGTTGTTTATTCTTTATTCATTAATGCTCAGCTACCTTGTTCTTGCAAAAGAACTTTAGCTTTCGAGTCAAATTACTCGATTCAGAAAGTCTCTAAGGATTCATAAGTTAGTGATCCTAAATCACTTTCCTTATCATATGCTTTCTTTTATTAATGTTTCGGTTTAGCCTCTAACTTATTAGTTCTGATGACTTACATTTGTAGACATTTACCTTCCCATTCTTGGCTTTCTTTAAAGGAAATGGCTGTGAACTAGCAGATCATTTGAGTAGACACTACTCGTGAACTGTGGGATGTCTAGTAAGATTGATACCAAATCATTCTCGTCATCTTTGAACTAATTTTGTTTTTTCTCTCGCTCATCACGAGTGACAGCAGTTACATTCTTATCAATGTTACTTAAGTTTGAAGGCTCAAGAGGAGAATCCTCTACCGAAAATTAATTGCATTCTCGATTAATGAGTTCAACGTTCTCGTTACTTTTCCACTTTTAAGAAGTTGTTATCAGTCAATATAATATGTTTAGCAGTTTGATACCTTAAGATGATATGTAGTTGCAAAAATAAATTATGACAGAAATATAAATCAAATCATACACTACAACAAATAATGATTTTAGGAATTATAAACGTGATGTCATGCATGCAGTTTATCCTACCATTCCAAATATTTAATCTCACACCTACAGCGCCGCCTAAGGGTAGGTCAAAGAGGTGACGATTAAATTGAGACAATCTATCTCAACAACTAACTGAGAATCGGACATCTCTATTTAATTGTTGATTACCTTCCTTTTCAGCCAAGATATTTCCTAAAATATCCTTTAGAGTGTTACCTACTGTTTCAGATCTCAAAGTACGCCCCGAGTATGCCGCCTCAGGATCAGTTAGTGACTCGACGAGTACCCAAAATCCTATCCTTTCGGAGACCAAGCCTTGTATTTTGATAGCGGTGAAAGCCACCCTCAGGGGGCCGAAATCAAAGCGGCACGAGGCATCACCATTCTCTCACGTGCTTGTGTCAATAGTGGAGGCCGTGGGGTCGATTGTCACCTTCCCCGCTCCCACTCGTTATTTTGAAGATTAGGTAGTCTTATTAGGATTTTCAGAATTTCTTAATCATCCGAAAAACAATTATTCACGACTTTCCGATTTCTCGGATTTATAAAACTTTGTGTAGACGCTACACAATTAAAATTCACCAAGAATTTAATAATCCTAATCCATTAGGACTTCATGAATTTTCTAATAATTCGAAAAACAATAAATCACAAATTTAAACCTCCCACTAGTTTATCGGTTCCAAATACCGTATAACTAGTGACATTATATTCATGATTATCCAATTTATCGATTATTTAGAAAATCGCTTGTGTAGACACTACACAACAAAAATTCACAAATGAATTTTATAGTCCTAATAATGTCATGATAAAAATTATGGGATTGTAGAATTTTTCGAATAAATCGAAAAACAAGAAATCAAGAAAAGCAACCATCAACTTATCGGTTCCAAATACCGTCTAGTTGGTGTCCAATTTTTCATGATTTTCTAATTTTTGATTATCAAAATTCTAATTTATGTAGAATTTTATCTCAATAATTTTAAAACAATAAACTTGAAAAGCAATCACCAACTTATCGGTATTAAACCCTAGCTGGGCTTTAACCGAGTTTACCGAACGGTGTCGGGATTGGCTAAGCCGACCCATCCTCTTCATTGGTTCATATACGACGCTAACGTCGCAGGTGTGCGGGTGTTGGGTTGATAATCGAGCTAAGGTTGCCCCATTGAGCCTCAGCTCTCCGGATAGCTTGACCTTGCCGGACCCCATGGCTAACCCCGCACTTGGACGGACAAGTCAAGTCGAGCCGAAGCCCTGTTGACCGCCCGAACCAATTTTCGAACCTTTTGCTCAGTTGGTGTCCAATTATTCCGGATTTTCCAATTTTTCAATTATTAAAATTCTTTTATCTAGTCACTACATAATTAAAATCCACGAATGATTTTTAGATCCCAAAAAATAAATTTACCGAGTAAATTTTATTTTATCGTGTGAATTTTATATCCTGATAAAATTCCGTTTCCTTTAATTAATTTAATTTATCTTTAATCTAAATTAATTATCGTGCTGATACATGTCAAATTAATTTCAATATTAATTTTCTACATGTATGCATATGCTAGGAGTGGAATTCATGAGTATGATGCATGTCATAGCATGGTTATTGTTAACGGTGAATTTTATGGTTTTTATCGCTTTATTCCGTAACAATATTCTTCGTATTTTATTACTTTTTATAGAAAAGTAGGAGTTTAATTGAAATATTGAGGGGTTGTGTATGAAAAGGATTAAAATGCAAATTCGAGCTATTTATGTGGTTTATTAGTCATTTTCTATCTATATATATATATTTCTACAGTTTGCATGTTTTTACCCCCTTGTAGATATACATTTTCGAGCTAAAAAGAGGATTAAAAGTGGTGCAAGATCGGATTTATATGATGGAGAAGAGATAAAGATCTGATCGACACTGAACTGGCGTCCAAGTCCCGTCCGGTGGACGGGCGTCCAAGAGGATATATTTGATTCAGAGTCTTGCCAACATTGCTGGACGAGCGTCCAATTTAACAGAGAACGGGCGTCTGCTCAAGACTCGGCCCGACTCGAAAGTTCAACGCACCTGGACGGGCGTCCATCGAAGCAGACGTGCGTTCAGTCCCGTTTTTGACCTAGCCGACTTACTTTTCCTATTTAAACAGCTGCGCCCCAACCCTATTTCATCATCAGATTTTTATACACCAAATACACACATCTGCCGCATACTCCACAAGGAGCAAACACAGAGATGAATTCTTCCATCTCAACAATCATGATCACCGATATGATTGTTGGCTAAGCATCTTGCGGTGGGACAATGGAGGAAACCAACCAACAACCACACCAACTAGAAGATTTTAAGCTATATCTTTAGTGAGTTAAACTTATTGTTTTTCATCAATTGAATTTTGTAAATTGTTTATGTTTTATTGAATCGAGAGATCGATGAAACTACTGTTCTAATTGAATTTATATGACAATATTATTCAAGTTGTGATTTCTTTCAATTGATGCAATTAATTGTGATTCAAGAGATTGTTTATGATTAATTGAGTAGAGTAGTGGAGACAATCTCATGATCGTGTTATGCATGCTAGTTTAGTTTTGCTTGAGAAAGAAAACGAAAACCTAGAAATTGATTAAAGAGATTTAATCGAATTCGTGATTTGATCATTACTAAAAATCGTACCTTTAGCTCACAATCTAGTTGGGGTTGGTTGGTTGATTGGTGGATTCTAGTTGCCCTGCCGTTCTTTTAATTCTTTGATAAACCAATTTGTTAGTATCAATTGTGATTGCAACGATTAGTTATTTCAAGAACTTTAGTTGTTACCCGCTGTTTTCTGCATAATTTTGTTTTCCAGCACATCACCGGACGCCCGTCCACCCTCAGTGAACGGCCGCCCCGGTTGTTGAATTTTTTCGTTTTCTCGCTATTTTAGTCAACTTTTTCTTCGTTTCTATTTTACAATTAATATAAACCTTAGTTTTAGATAATAATTTGTGACATAATCGATTTAATAACTGCATCTTAATCCGATAAACATTCGATTCCCTTAGGACGACCCGTTAACACCCTTTACTACAAGCCTTATACTTGGGGCGTTTCGGTTTACAGATTTAAAACTAGTTTTTTACCAAACAAGTTTTTGGCGCCGTTGCCGGGGAATCGGTAACGGTTGTCGGATTCTTCGTAGTGCAGTTTTCTGTGTCGGTGTAGCAAGCTGTAGTATTCTAGCCATAACTTTCGGCTCGAGTGTCCGTTTGGCGCGCAGGACCCCAATTCGGAAAGCTCGTTCCGACGCCGACGACAAGGTGAATTGCCAGAGGCCGTTTGACACCGTTTTCGAGGTCAAAATCTGCTGTTTTCCCTTCCGTTTTGGCCCCAGAAGATTTCAACACGTTTTTTTTTCGTCGTCTTAGTGTTTTTCCTTTTTTAAATTTTTCGTAGGTAGGTTTCTTTTCTTGTTTCTGTTTCTTTATCTTTTCTAAATTAATAAAAAATAATAATAATAAAAAAAACTTTCTGAACGGGCGTCCAGACTCTGAACGCCCGTCTGCCCCCCCCCCCCCCAATTTGTCTTCTGAACGAGCGTTCATCTCCAGAATTTCCCCTGAACCAGCGTTCACTCATACTGAACACCGGTTCAATCTCTTAAATTGTCACCTCTCTTCTTCTCTCTTCTCTCTTTCTAAACCTCTAAACCCTCTAATCTTCTCTACATTCGTTCTCATCAACCCTAAGGTTGATTTCTTCTGTTTCGCTTCTTCCGGTTTATGCAAACCAGGAGTAAGAAAGGACCTCTTACCTTTAATCCCGAACCGAGCGATCTATTCTCGGAGAAAGCTCTTTCCTAATCCGGACATTATGGCTAACGAAGTTCCAAATCCAGATCCTCAAGCCCAAATGAATCGATCCTTCAATGATCTGAGCAATACAACAACAACAAAATCAACAAGTTGGGATAAATAATTAATTTCAACAATTCCGTCAAAACCAAGCTAAACCAATTAAATCAAGACCCCTATGCCCCCTATCTTGACCAAGACTTCCTGGAAGGGCATAGACCTATTCGCCCTCCAGACATGGGGCAACTGAACTTCGATCTGAAAAATAGAGTGGTTAAATTTGGTCCAGAATAGTTCTTTTCATGGGCATCTGCTTAAAGAAGATCCTCATGACTTCTTGTCCACCTTCGTTCAAATCTGCGAAGCAGGCCACTATCCTGGTATTGATTCTAAGATTGTCAAGTTGAAACTCTTCGCGTTTGCTCTAAAGGATGAAGCAAACCGTTGGTTCAAATCTTTAGCCCATCATTCTCTCCGTTCCTGGAATGGTGTCAAAAGAGCCTTTGCTCTGAAGGTTGTCTCACCTGGGACAATCATGGACATGAAAAGGGAGATAGCCACATTTGAACAGCTTGATGGTGAAAGTGTGGGGAAAGCATGGGAGAGACTAAATCTGCTGATGAGGAAGTGCCCCAACCATGGATCTGAGAGACATGAGCTACACAGAGTTATTCTCTGAGAGGTGTCTCTCAACCAAATAGAGACTACCTTGATTCAATCGCTCATGGATCCTTCAGGGGAGGTGATGATTTGCTTATAGGGTAGTCGAAACGATAGCAAAGAATAACATGTGGTCAACTCAAGGAAGACCAATGGTAGTGGGAATAAGAAGGAATCTGCTGCGAGCAATTGTGAGACTAAGTTGTTAGTTGCTCAAATGGAAGTGATGAGCAAGCGGCTAGCCAATTTACAAATGCAAAGAAACAACGAGGGCCGTCGGATGTGAACTACACCGGGAATGCGGCGGAAATGAGATGGATGAGGAAGTGAATTTAATGGAGAATCATAACCAAACCTTCAGAAACTTCAATCAGGACCAGAATCATTCCGGATTTCAACGTCCCAATTTTAATCAAGCCAATGCACCACCAGGCCCATCCAATTCAAAACCTTCTTTCAACTCAAGTTACCAAAGATCACCACCTAGGATGGTTAATCAATCTCACAATCCTAACTCCCAAAGACCTCAAGGTGGTTGGAATCAAAACCAACATCATAACCAAACCACCTCTTGTGTCCCTCAACATAAGTTTGATGAGCTAGTAGACATGGTGAAGACCACGGCTACTAGTGTCAAGGCAATAGAGAGACAAGGTTGGTCGGATGGCGGACCAACAAGCAAGCAGACCCCACGGTAAACTTCCAAGTTATACCGAAGAAAACCTAAAGCGAGATATCAATGTTTGCACCGCCATCACACCTCAATGGGAGTATGGAGACGAAGAGCTGAATGAGGTCACTCTAAGAAGTGGTAGCGGCGGGACCGGAAAGATGTCGGTAAGCGAGTAGCCCCTCCTGACACCATAAGTTCAGGAGGGAAATCAGAAGTTAAATACCGAAGAAAGCAACAGTGAGGAGGAGCTTAATGATGATGATTCTTCGGGGGATGAAAATTATTGTGATAAAGAAATGAGGAAAAATCAGTGGTTTGCACACGACAAAGAAGAGGGAGGAAAAGTTTGTCAGATGGAAGGATAAGGAAGACGAAGCCATAAGAAATCAAGCCATGAACAATGATAAAGCCCTTCCTTATCCACCAAAGAAGAAAGAGAATACCCTCAGTCATGACAGAAAATATGACGGAGTGAGGAGGATGCTCAGAGACACCAAAGTGAGTATACCCCTAGCTGAGGTATTGATTGAAATGCCCAAGTGTTCTAAGTATCTTAAGGAAGTTTGTGGGAGCAAGAAGAAGCTTCAAGGGATGGCGGAAGAAGTTCTAAGAGAAGATTGCTCTATGGTTTCACAAAAAGTTGCTACTAAGCGAGGTGACCCCGGAAGACCTTCAATCTCTTGGGAGATTGAAGGCCACATGTTCCAAAACGTCTTATGCGACTCAGGGGCCTCTATAAATGTGATGCCATTGAAAGTCTGCAAAAAGCTCGGTTTAGATAAAAGAATGCGGGAACGCCCTATTTCTCTTCAGATGGTAGACCGATCTAGCCGCTCAGCAGCTGGTTGTGTTACTAATGTCCTTCTCCATATTGAAGACTTGGTTTTCCCTACCGACTGGGTTATCTTAGACTATCCGACTGACAAAGAGATGCCCCTAATTATAGGCCGGACCTTTTTGGACACCTCTGCCGCCCTCATCGATTTCTGTAAGGGTCAGATTACACTTAGAGTTGATGATACATCTGTTACCTTCACAAGAGGGAAAAGTCCTGAGAAAACATTGATTGAAGAAATCTCGATCGTCGAAGCAATTTATGAGGACGAAGAAGATGCCAACTCTGAAGAAGCGGAAGAGCTAACAGAGATAGGTGTTTTCGAAGCTATAAACACTAAAGATCAAGTTGATTGTGGACCATTTTATGTTTCATCACAGGCCGTAGTCACTGACGAGTCATCTTCACAACTTGCTCACACTAAGCCTGCCAATGAACACGAAACATGGAATTTCCCAGTGATGAACGATGATTTCAAAGAGCTGCATCGGGGAAGACTTTAACCCCTGTAGAAGAGGAAATACGATGGGTAGTTGGGACGAAGTGGATTTACGGAGAGAGACTATTCATTGGGAGGTTGATGATTGGGAACAGCTAGCAAAGGAGCTAGAAGATGAAGAGTTGATTAAGATGATCAAGCATAAGAAGGAGGAAGCGGGTGCTGACAGAAGGATCCCTATGGATGATTTGATCCAGTACCTTTCGGGGGTTATGCCTCGGGAAGATGAGGTATTCTTCAGTCAACCACTTCAAGCCCATAAGGAAAAAGGTGGCCCGTTAAAATCCAGTATTGAGCAACCACCTACTGACTTGGAGCTTAAACCGCTTCCGCAACACCTTAAGTACATTTTTCTTAAGGACGGTGAGAAGTTGCACGTAATCATCTCTTCAAAACTCAAGCCCGAACAAGAAGCACTGCTGATAAAAGTGCTTGAAAAAAAACATCCTCGCGTTCGGATGGCAAGTGGGTGATATCCGAGGAATCAGCCCCGATGTGTGCATGCATAAAATCCGAACGGAGAAAGGAGCTAAGAAAGTCAGACAACCTCAGCGAAGGCTGAATCCGTACATGCAGGAGGTTGTCAAGAAAGAAGTCATCAAATGGTTAGACAAGGGAATCATCTATGCAATCGCCGACAGTGAGTGGGTTAGTCCCACTCAAGTTGTGCCAAAGAAGGGAGGTATTACCGTGGAAAGGAATGAAAAGGGGGAAGAAGTAGCTTTACGCCTTGTGATGGTAGCTCTGTGGTCTGCATTGATTATCGCAGATTGAATGAAGTCACCGCCAAAGACCATTTCCCTTACCTTTCATTGACCAAACTTCTTGAAAGACCGAGTGGTCATAAGTATTATTGTTTCCTCGATGGATATTCTGGTTACTTCCAGATAGCCATCGACCCTAATGACCAGGAGAAGACTACGTTTACGTGTCCATCGAGGCACTTTTGCTTTTCATGAGAATGCCTTTCGGGTTATGCAATGCACCAAAGCAACATTTCAATGGTGCATGTTGGCCATTTTCGATGGACTTGTGGAGAAATGTATGGAAGTCTTCATGGATGACTTCTCGCCTATGGCGATAGCTTTGATGAGATCTTGGAAAATCTAGATATGGTACTTCAACGTATTTGTGTTGAAAAGAATTTAGTACTCAACTGGGAGAAATGCCATTTTCTAGTAGATGAAGGAATTGTTCTAGGACACAAGGTGTCCAAAGATCGTTATTCAAAGTTGATAAGGCTAAAGTAGAGGCCATTGAAAAGATGGCGCATCTAAAACAAAGTGAAAGAGGTACGAGGTTTTCTAGGTCATGTTGGCTTCTACAGGGAGGTTTATTCAGGGTTTTTCCACCATCGCCAAGCCCTTATCTAACCTTACGAAAGATGATGTTGAGTTCTTGTTTGATGAGCAATGCAAGGAAGCTTTCAATTGCCTAAAGGATAAGCTCATAAGTGCCCCTATCTTAATCGCACCGATTGGACTAAGCCTTTTGAATTAATGTGCGATGCCTCTAACTACGCTGAGATGGCGCAGATTTTAGGCCGAGAATTGACAAAAGTTCAGGCCCAATTACTATGCGAGCCGCACCTTGAACCCGGCTCAATGCAATTACACCACGACTGAGAAGGAATTCTTAGCCGTCGTTTTTGCTATCGACAAGTTTAGAAGTTACCTTCAGAGTCTCAAGTTGTGGTTTGGACAGACCATGCGACCTCACGCTACCTTATGGACAAAGCAGATGCAAAACCAAGGTTACTCAGATGGATTCTAATTTTGAAAGAGTTTGACCTTGAGATCAAAGATAAGAAGGGTAGTGATAACATTGTGGCTAATCACATGTCTCGCCTAGTAAATGAGGGTGGCGAAAATCACAAGGAAATAGGCATCGATTTCCCTACTGAGCAATTGATGAAGCTTGATACAGTTAGGCCATGGTACGCTGATTACGTCAACTATTTAGCAAGTGGGCATTTAGAGGAAATGACGTATCAGCAGAGGAAGAAGTTCTTTTCTGATTTAAAGTATCTCGTGTGGGAGGATCCTTATACATTTCAAGGTCCAGAAGACGGGTTGCTTAGAAGGTGTGTTCCGGAACATGAGCAATGGGATATTCTGGAACAATGTCATAGTGGTCCCACGGGAGGACATTACGGAACACCCAAGACTGTTGCAAAAATCCTCCAAGCGGGATTTTACTGGCCGACTCTTTTTAAAGATGCAGAAGACTTTTGTAAAGGTTGCGATAGGTGCCAGAGGATTGGGAGGCAAAGTAATAGGATGGAAATGCCACTTAGGCCCATTCTAGAATGCGAAGTCTTCGACGTGTGAGGCATTGATTTCATGGGCCCCTTCCCATCTTCATGCTCCAATATATACATTCTCGTCTGTGTAGACTACGTTTCCAAATGGGTGGAGGCAATAGCCACCCAAACTAATGATCACAAAGTTGTGAAGAAATTCTTGCAAAAGAATATCTTCACCAAATTCGGCTGTCCTAGAGCCCTCATTAGTGATGAAGGTACTCATTTGTGCAACGCGCCGCTTGATAAAATTCTTGAGAAATATGGTGTTAGACATAAAATCGGTACACCATATCATCCCCAAACAAGTGGCCAAGTCGAGGTAAGCAACCGGAGCCTTAAAAGGATTCTAGAAAAGACCGTGAACGCAAATAGATCCAACTGGAGTCTAAAGTTGGATGACGCGCTTTGGGCCTATCGCACTGCGTTTAAGACCCCTATGGGCACGTCACCCTTCCAAATGGTTTATGGCAAGGCATGCCATTTACCAGTCGAGCTTGAACACAGAGCTTACTGGGCTATTAAATTCTTGAATTTCGATAGCCAACTCTGTGGGGAAAAGAGGTTATTGCAATTAAATGAGCTCGACAAATTTAGACTCAGAGCATATGAGAATGCCAAAATCAGTAAGGAAAGAACTAAGGTACTCCATGATGCTAAGATCAAGGATCGAGAATTCAAAGTGGGTGGTATGGCTTTGCTTTATAATACCAGGCTCCATCTGTTTGCCGGTAAGCTCAAATCTAGATGGTCTGGCCCCTTTGAGATTCTCGATGTCAATCCAAGTGGAGCGATCACGTTAAACGGGTATGATAATCAACCCTTTAAGGTAAATGGTCAAAGACTCAAAAAATATTTTGGCCAACCAAAAGAAAAGTCTGAGACCCTGTACTTTCAAAAGAGGTTTGAAACGACTGATATTCTGATCTGCGATGAGATCCCATCCGAATTCTTTCATTCGGATGATGACATTTCTACATTCTGAACATGTCAGTATACCTAAGCGTAACCTGCACAAGAACGGGACGAAGAAGAGAGTCAATGCTATCTGGAGAGTTAAGTTCAAACACTTAGTAGAGCACTTGACTTGTTGCCGTTGCGGCCACACCCCTGTCCTTCATTCTGATTCCGATGAAGAAGTGGCCAGAAGTAAACCGAAGTGGCCCGATCCGGGTTAACTTTGAAATCTGTGTCAAGCTAATGACATAAAAGAAGCGCTCCTAGGAGGCAGCCTAGTCTTTTAAGTTACTTTTTAGTTAAGTTTTTAGGGCATTAGGAATAAAACCAGGGTGATTTGTGTGTTGGTTATACATGTCCTATTTGCGAATGCTTTATGTGCCTACATGTTTACTCTTTTACCCCTTGTACCCCAAGATTATATGCTATGTCGAGTGTTGCAGATATTGTTGCGTGGTTTTTGCCAGTTGTCACTTTTAGTGTTGTCTGTTCATGCTACGAGTTGTAGCGGTACATTCATGCTACGGCCTGACCTCTGCCAGCCTACAACCCGACAATCATTTTGAAAACCAGCTAAGTATTCTTTTCTTTTATCTGCACATTCTGAGGACATAATGTGATTTAAGTGTGGGGGTGTCTAAATTGGGTATGTTATCATGCTATATATTTCAAAAGCGAGCAAATGTGAATTCTTGGCAAAAATTTAAAAATTTCAAAGTAAACGTGGATAATTGTAAATCTTGAGCATGTAATTGAAACAAAAAGGCTCGCTAGTTGTAGTTTCCTGACGATGATTATCTGTAACTTCTGTGAGATAATTATAGCATGCTTTTACTAATATGAGATAGTATTCATTTCATATTCACATAAGCCTTTGAAGTTGAAGCGACATTTTTAAACTTTATCCATTCACTATCCTAGTGATTTATCCTAGAGAGACTTGTGCTTAATAGTAACGGTAAACATTACACCTAATTTCTAACCGTGTACTGTGAATATCTGAAGGTTTGAATGTGATAGGAGGGATATATATTAAGGTTTGTACACCAATCTAAGATGAATAATATGAATAAAATATGTGTATGTCGGATGTAGCTGCCAATGATTTGAGTGCGGTAGGGCATTATCATGAAATGTCCTATACCACTATGAGGTTCAATAGCTCCCGACTGCCTGATGATAGTAGTCCAGCTATGGTGTTATCACGAAACATCCTATTGCTGGGAATGAGGGCATATGCTATATATGTGGAATTAAGTTAATCTTAAAGAAAATTTGGCAAATGGTACTATGGAAAGTTGGTAGGAACCGTAGTTATCTTCAAACTATCCCCAGTATAAACCTGTTGGTCCCAAAGAAGGGTGAAACTATAGTCAGAGGGGGGGTGAATGACTATAGTGGAGTTTCAAAAACTTTTCTTGTGTTTTAAAAGCTTTTGGGCAGCGGATAAGTCCCTTCTTACTATGTTGTTTTCAAATCAGTTTAGACAATCACAGATATGTGTTATGATGTAGGCAAATTAAATAAGTGCTGTAAAGTAAATTGCATAAATTAAATTGACACAAGGCTTATAGTGGTTCAGGGTGGTGTAATCCCTTAATCCACTCTTCTCATGTGATGATCGGAGGAATTCACTATTGTTTTCACAGATACAACAGTATGATTGTCCTTGGCTTCCCAAGCTTCACAATCTACAAGACTATCACTCCTTGATCGCTGCAGCGGCGGTGATTTCGCCTTTTCCTTGCTCGCTCCTCGAGATCAAAATCCTTCAACAGCTATCACAGTTTCAACTCCTTCTCAGATTGCCTCTGATTCAGTTGCTTCAGTTTGATGTGAATGTGATTCACGCACTTGCTTGATCAATCTCAATTATGAATATGACTTTGTAGTTCTGATATTTGAGTTGATCACTAGATGTATCCTTGTAAGTTCAGAGAGAAGGCTTTTCTAATTGTGGGGTTTACGCTTTCTTTTTTTTAAATCGTTATCTTCTTTTCTGTCAATGCCTTCTATTTATAGCCTTGAATAGCCTTGATTTTGAAATTCCGTCCGTTGGCTATATTAATGAGGAATAATCCTTGATTTTATTCTTGATTCCCCTTAATTGTATTCTCCTTGATTTGGTGATCGGATTCTTCTTTCAAATGTATAGCGAAAATCCGTCCCTGATTGATCCTTTAATGATTGTGCATTTAATGCATGATCTGCTGAATCTTCAATGTATATTAAATCGATCTTGTAAGTGTCTCTTCACCGTCTCAGAACGGTGGAGTGAGCCTTCTGACTTAGCCGTTAGTTCTTTCTTCGCCGTTTTGTTTTCTCTTTGCCGACAGTCAGTGTACTCAGCCGATTCACTGTTTTCTTCTTTGCTTTAGTTTCAGGAGAATCTTTATACTTCACTGATCCTTGATTTGGGTGAGATCAGTGTACACCATATTGGAATATTGAGTTTCATCACTTGAAACATAACTTAGACTTATCCAAGGTCATCATCACAGACTTCCTTGGTTATAAGTCATCATAATCCCTTCTCTGTATCTCTCGCTGGTGCTTGGTGGCTTCACTCTGCCGAATGTCTCTGCTTTCACTTTGCCGTCCTACCAACTAGTACAATACTTGTCGACTCAACTTATACAACATGTCGGACTCTAAGTAAAGACTTATACAGAGAATTCTAACTTATTTCAGAGCTTGCTATAATGTGACTAGTATGGCCATCATCAAAACATAATAAAATGTTCCTAACAAAACCGAATGATATGTTTTAGGGATTATCCTAATAAGTACACGGGAAGGCTTTTTGTGGAACGGTTACTGCCTATACCTAGGAAAGTCATTAGGATTATTTGGACGGATTTTGTGTGAAAAATAGTGGAGATTGAAAAGGGTTTTTCACACACACATTGAATCTATCTCTATGTTGGTATTAATTGCTATATTTGTCGTATCTTTTGTTACGTGAGTTGGGAATCTATATGGATTGCATGAAAGTGAGCTAGTTTTGATTATTTTGTTCGGGACAAACAAAAGTTTAAGTATGGGGGAGTTGTTAACGGTGAATTTTATGGTTTTTATCGCTTTATTCCGTAACAATATTCTTCGTATTTTATTACTTTTTATAGAAAAGTAGGAGTTTAATTGAAATATTGAGGGGTTGTGTATGAAAAGGATTAAAATTCAAATTCAAGCTATTTATGTGGTTTATTAGTCATTTTCTATCTATATATATATTTCTACAGTTTGCATGTTTTTACCCCCTTGTAGATATACATTTTCGAGCTAAAAAGAGGATTAAAAGTGGTGCAAGATTGGATTTATATGATGGAGAAGAGATAAAGATGAGAAAATCAAGATCGATCGACATCGAGGCAAGGCGTCCAAGTCCCGTCCGGTGGACGGGCGTCCACTATGTCAAACGGGCGTCCAGGAGGAGATATTTGATTCAGAGTCTTGCCAACATTGCTGGACAAGCATCCAATTTAACAGAGAACGGGCGTCTGCTCAAGACTCGGCCCGACTCGAAAGTTCAACGCACCTGGACGGGCGTCCATCGGGAAGCACGCGTGCGTTGGGTCCCGTTTTGACCTAGCCGACTTACTTTTCCTATTTAAACATTTGCGCCCCAACCCTATTTCATCATCGATTTTTATACACCAAATACACAGCGGCCGCGATATACCACAAGGAGCAAACACAGAGATGAATTCTTCCATCTCAACAATCATGATCACCGATATGATTGTTGGCTAAGCATCTTCATGTGGGACAACGGAGGAAACCAACCAACAACCACACCAACTAGAAGATTTTAAGCTATATCTTTAGTGAGTTAAACTTATTGTTTTTCATCAATTGAATTTTGTAATAATTGTTTATGTTTTATTGAATCGAGAGATCGATGAAACAACCGTTCTAATTGAATTTATATGATAATATTATTCAAGTTGTGATTTCTTTCAATTGATGCAATTAATTGTGATTCAATAGATTGTTTATGATTAATTGAGTAGAGTAGTGGAGACAATCTCATGATCGTGTTATGCATGCTAGTTTAGTTTTGCTTGAGAAAGAAAACGAAACCCTAGAAATTGATTAAAGAGATTTAATCGAATTCGTGATTTGATCATTACTAAAAATCATACCTTTAGCTCACAATCTAGTTGGGGTTGGTTGGTTGATTGGTAGATTCTAGTTGCCTTGCCGTTCTTTTAATTCTTTGATAAACCAATTTGTTAGTATCAATTGTGATTGCTACGATTAGTTATTTCAAGAACTTTAGTTGTTACCCGCTGTTTTCTGCATAATTCTGTTTTCCAGCACGTCACCGGACGCCCGTCCACCCTCAGTGAACGGCCGTCCAGTGTTGAATTTTTTCTGTTTTCTGCTATTTTAGTCAATGTTCTTCGTTTCTATTTTACAATTAATATAAACCTTAGTTTTAGATAATAATTTGTGACATAATCGATTTAATAACTGCATCTTAATCCGATAAACATTCGATTCCCTTAGGACGACCCGTTAACACCCTTTACTACAAGCCTTATACTTGGGGTGTTTCGGTTTACAAATTTAAAACTAGTTTTTACCGAACAGTTATATCACATAAATTAATAATCACAAAAGAAAATAAATGCGAAAAATAAACCACTGAGATGGACCGTTGGTACCCCGTATCTAATCTATTATATACTAGGAAAAGCAAAAAAAATTAAATTAAATCCTAGCATATGCAGCAACTTTGATCTTGAATATGCAACAACCCTCATACTTCAGCCGTTGTTGTTTTATTTTTTTTATTTTTTTTACCGCTGATGTCAGCATGACATCAGCACTTGAATTCATCATTCAGCCGCCATCAGCGTATGCTTTTTTTTCAGGAGAAAAGGATCTTGGATATATATTATTAAAAACTGTACACCACGTGTACCATACAACGGGGGCAAAAATGCCTACCAAACAAAATCTAAACAACAATCTCATCAAGAGAAACAATAGATTTAGTGCGAGCTACAATGCTAGAAACCAAAAGACTAGTTCTCGGTATATCGTCTCTATTTCCAAAAAGATTTTTATTTCTCCAAAACCAAGCACTTGCAATGGCTTCCCGAAAGATGTATTTCCACTCCATGCCCAAGGAATCGTTGCAAAACTCCTGCGAAAGATTGAAATCAATCCAAGTATCAATCATATTGAAGTCGAAAAAACGATCATGTCTACTTGCCGGAATAAGCACCTTCCAAACCGTATTAATCCATCCACAATCTCTCATCGCATGAAGATTCGTCTCAATGGTAGCATCACATATAGGACAAGAGGAACACGCCTCCGGAATACGAGAAGCAATCAACCCATTGGTTTTAAGGCTATTTCTCCGTGCCTCCCAAAGAATAACATTAAGCCTCTCCGGACCCTTTAAGCTCCAAATACGCAGCCAAAAGCGGGAATTTAAAGTACCTCCCACAGCTTGCATCACGTCGTAACTTGACTGTACTGAAAATTTGCCATTCGGATTGTGCTTCCAAGCCCATGAGTTTAAAGTGGTATCCCAAGACATGTTGTAGAGTAAAAAATCTTTGATACCAAGGATACTTCGCCAAGCAGGAGACGGGCTGGTGCAAGGTGTATTAACACCTATCAGGTCACCATATTTACTCTTCAAAAATTGGACCCATAGAGCATTAGGTTCATTAATATATCTCCACCCCAATTTACATAGAAAAGCCTGATTCATAAGCTTAGGAGACTTAATCCCAAGCCCACCATGGCTCTTGGGAAGACAGATACTCTCCCAATTTACCGTATGTAATTTATTGGTATCTTCATCTCCCCAAAAAAACCGCCTATTAAGCTTGTCCAACAGCTGAATCGTATGCACCGGAAACTTAATCGTTTGCATAGCATAATAGGGTAGTGAAGAAGCCGTACTCTGGATGAGAATCCGTTTTTCCGCCTTAGAGAGCCTCTTAGCTTTCCATCCCGAGAGACGGACCCGTGCTTTGTTTATCAAAAAATCAAAGTGAGAGTTTTTAACTCTAGAGTGTAAGACAGGAAATCCAAGGTAGTTACCCAAGTTGGAGGATAAAGGGATTTTAAGATTTGAGCTCACCACATGTTTAAGGTAACAAGGGGTGTTAGCGGAGAAGAAGAGCCTGCTTTTCTCAAAGTTAATTCTTTGCCCCGACTGTAAGCAAAAACTTGACATAACATGATCAATAATCTTCGCGTTAGAGGAGGAGGCTTCCCCAAACAAGAATAGGTCATCCGCGAACAAAATATGAGAGATACCCACTCCGTTTCTAGAAATCTTGTATGGCCTCCACCCCCCTTGCTCAACAGAATTTTGAATATTTTGACCAAGTGCTATCCGCGTATGCTTTAGCATCCATTATTCGGCACAAGTGCTAACAGGGAATTAAAAAAAAATACATCCTATATCCAATCAATTTGGATCTAAAAATTTCCATAAAATTAAATACAACAATTTCTTATACCCGGAAAAACGGGTTTACAACAGATCTAACGGTAAACAGATACCAACCCCAATCCTTCTCGTCAACCAAATCATACAATCACACATATATATAACGAATATATATATAGAAGATGCAATATTTATTCAATTTCACTCCTTATTAATTAATTATGCAATCAAGATCGCAAAATCGCTTTAACCTGGCTCTGATACCACATGCTGGATATACAGAAACCCGAATCCGGATCCGATCCATAATTGGATCGTCAGATCTGATTCTCAGCACCGATCGAGACACTCGATCTAGCACAGCGGAAGCTACGAATAAAATCGCATGCAATTTTACCACGATTCGATTCACATACTTAATTAATAACTACGAGAAAGTTAGTAGATTTACCCAACCGAAGAAAGAGAAGTAATCGACCAAGGAAGAAGCAGCGGTCTTCCGGATTGTATCTCCTAGCGACGACTGGTGGACGTCGATCCTCGCCGTAGAACCTCCTAGAATATGAACAAGAAAAACCCTAGGTTTTTCTTCTCTAAATGACTAAGGCAAGAAACTAATTTTTCTTCCTTTTTAATTGATGTGTGGCACAATTTGTGATTGATATTGTGCTAGGAGGAACTCTCTTTATATAGGAAAATAACTAGTCAAGAGAGTTATCCTATTCAAACCACAAAAACCTATTCTCATAAGAAAAGGATATTTTTGCTACAAAATAAGATATAATTCCCAAAAAAATCAATCTCTTAATTTTTCCATTAATTATCCAACAAATAGATAATTAATTAATCACACATATGAGATAATCTAGGAAAATTTCTTCTCCTAACTTATCCATAAAAGTGGCGCCATTTATGTCATTATTTTAATAGAAAATGTTTTTTCTATTTTACATATTATTTACCAAATAAATAATATTGCATATTCATTAAATAGACCAACTATTTAATTTATTCTTGAGGTTCCCTAAAACGAGAAAACACTCGCGTGATAGGAGCCAAACCGGAGACCATGGACCTATAACCAGTAGCTACAATAAATTAAATAAAATATTCATCAAACAGAATATTTCTACTTAACTCATTAATTCCGGAATTACGCCACCATAATCCGAAACTGAACTCTATCGATTATAGATATAACTTATTCTCAAAACGTCGAGTCGATAAGTGTCCATTGATATAATCATTACTGTTAAGAGTGATATAAGGAAATATAGTAGCGCCTTTACTAACACCAATTGGTTTTAGTACAACGGTAAGCGCTTGATCCTAATATGGTATCAGAGAAGGAAGTCATGAGTTCAAACCCCGCTCCAAACACAGTTTTCCCAAACAAACAAAAAAACAAGTGTTGGGCTACCAAAGACCCACACTTGGGGAGGCGTGTTGAAGTATATATAATGTTAATTATCTACCTCCCCAACAGCTTAAGCTTTTGGGAGATATGGTAGTTCAACATGAAGAGAGTTTGAGAATGTGATAAACACAAGAGTAAACTTCAACTTGGTTTATTCATTGATATGAGAGGTGTATAAATAGATACAATTGAGAGAGAGAGAGACTAGCTAGCTAGCTTGGCGCCACTTGAGTATGTAGATGTGGAAGTGCAAGCATGCAAAAAGTAAAAGTAAAAGCTATGTCTATGACATAAAGTAAACTAGAGTTTGACATATTAATTGTTTATATGTATCACAATTAATATGTCTTTTACAAATAAATAAAGTGTACTAATAATATAATACACGAAATAGAGATCATTGAACATGTTACTCAAAGAGAGGCATAAGCACACCTGCTTTGAGGTGCACCTATTTGGAGTAATATTTCCACACCCCCTCAATCTGGTTTGTATATGTTAATGCAACCAAGTTTGCTACTTAGTCTCATTTGAACATAAGAGGTGGAATAGCCTTGGTGAGGATATCGAAGATTCGATCTGCTTTGAGGAACATCTTGGAGTTGAATAATCTTGGCATCAATCTTCTCTTCAAAAATGTCTGTCAATGTCCACATGTTTTGTTTTGTCATGATGGACTGGATCCTCTCGCCATGCATAGTCTTTGAGTTATTATCAAAGCAGAGTGTGATAGGTTCTTTCAAGAGGTCTTTGAAGTTCGGTGAAGTACTCTTTTGAGCCAAAGAGCTTCACAAATGCCTAAGACAAGTGCCACGAGTTCGGCTTCAAAGATCGCTTCTAGACACACGATGAGGTTGTTTCTTGCTCCTCCAAGTAACAAGATTGCCCCATACATATGAGCAAAGAGCTCTGTGGTCGACCTTCTATCTATGTGGCATCAGCCCAATCAACATCGGTGTAGACCTTGATGGATCTATCGCCAGACTTGGTGAAGTGTAACCCTTGGCCAGGAGTGGACTTTAGATACCTCGGTATCCTATTCACAAAGATCCCAATGTTGCTCAAGTAGAGGCGGTGCATGAACCGACTAACGTGATCGACACCATATGCAATATCAGGTCTTGTATGGGAGAGGTAGATGAGTTTCCTACAAGCCTTTGATATTGTTCTTTCCTTACAAAGCAGTTGTCACCATGTAGCAGGTATGACCTGGGTCTACTGAGGGGATATAGCAGTTTGCACCCAAAGATGCCAGTTTCTTCAAAGCAGATCCAAGACATATTTCCTTTGGGAGACAAATGCCTTTGTTGTTTCTTGCTACTTCCATGCCAAGAAAATATTTGAGAAAACCCAAGTCCTTCACCGAAACACCTTTGCCAAAGCAGAGTCTTCAAATGTTGGATCTCAAGAGAGTCATCTCCGGTGAGGATGATATCATCCACATAGACAATAATAATAGACCTCTTACGGTTGGTTGTCTTGATGAACATAGTGTGATCGAGAATTGCATTGGTGATATCCAGCAGCCTTTGACCACGCTTGTTAATTTTCCAAACCATGCCCTTGGTGATTGCTTCAGGCCATATAGAGATTTCCTCGGTTTGCACACCTTGCCTTGAGTATGAGGATTGATAAAACCAGGAGGTACATTCATATAAACTTCCTCGGTGAGGTCCCCATTTAGAAAAGCATTTTGATGTCCAATTGGTGAAGAGGCCAGTCAAGTTGGACAAACTAGAGAGATCGAGAACCACGACAAGTGTTGAGTTTTGCCACTTTGGTGCAAAAGTTTCCTTATAGTCAATGCCATAAGTTTGAGTGAATCCACGGCTACCAATCGGCTTTGTACTTGTCAATAGTGCCATCAAGCATTGTATTTTATAGTGAATAACCATCTGCAATCGATCGTCTTCTTGCCTGTGGGAGAGGTGTCAAATCCCAAGTATGATTATCCGTAAGTCTTTGTCATCTCTGTTTTAACAATGACCTTCCATTTATCATTTTGAAGGGCCTCTGAATATTTTTAGGAATAGAGTGAGAGTCCAGTCTGTGAAAACATGGCAAAGCAGGAGATAACTTATCATAAGATAAATAAGAATGAATAGAATGATCGAGTGCATGATCTCTTTCCCTTCCTAAGAGCAATAGGCCTATCATCAATGTCGCCAGTGGTGTGGATCTCAGAGATTGCCGAGTGTCATGGGCTCGAGGATCGCAGCTCTGGGTCGAGTGGACTCTTGTTCAGGAGGTTCTTTGAGAGTATTAGGTGTAGAGAGTCGATAGAGGTTGAAGTTCATCTGGCCGAGGATCGATGAGTTCTTTGAGGTTAAGAGTTCTTGAGGGAAGGGTTTAGGTCAATTTCAATCGAGGTTTCCATCGGTGAATGGCTCAATTGGGTTTGTTTGTAATAGGGGTCCTTTCAAAGAATTTTACATCCATAGAATTGTAAAATTTCTTTTCAATAGGGAATAACACTTGTAACCTTTTTTGTCCTTTGCATAACCTAGGAAAATGCACTTGTGAGCTTTAGGATCAAGTTTACTACGTGTTGAGCATGGATATACACAAACACAAGACAACCAAAGATCTTTGGAGGCAAATCGGGAAACAAGATGATGGTAGGAGTGTGTGGTCGTAGGGTTTGGAGTGGAGTTTTGAAACCTAACACTCTGTTTGGGAAGTCTGTTGATTAAATAAGTTGCGATCAAGATAGCTTCACCCCACATATATTTAGGAACATGTGTGGTGAACATGATTGATCTGGCCATTTCCAAGAGTGCTGTTCTTTCTCTCAAAGAACCCCATTCTCGCTTTGAGGTGTTTCCACACAACTACCGATATGGACAATCCCTTTATCCATCAAGAAATTAATGAGATGAGACTCATAATATTCAAGAGCATTGTCGAGTCTTCAAGAGTTTGATCTTAGTGTCAAATTGAGTGGAGACCATGTTGTAAAATTCTTGAAAGATGGGTCCAACTTAGGACTTATCCTTCATTAAAAATAACCAAGTGGTTACGGTGTGGTCATCTATGAAGGTAACAAACCACCTCTTTCTGTTATGCTTTTTACTCTTGAGGGTCCCCATACATCACTTTGTGAATTAGGGTGAAAGGTGAGGAGGGTAAGTGAGGTAATTTAGCATACATGATTTGGTGAGTTTGGCAACCGACATATATCACATTGAAGATCATTAAGATTGCATCCTTTAAATAATTCAGAGTTAAAGTCTTTAAATAACCAAAACTAGGATGTCCTAATCTATAATGCCATAACATAATATTGTCTCTGAGTTTGAGAGCAGTCATTGAGGCGATTCAGTCTTGAGTTTCTGTCTTTCACGAGGTGAACAATAAACGATCCCCTGAGCAAGTTTTGGCTCTTTCCATTACTTCTTGTGAATAAGTATCTTGGAAAATACACTCGATTGTCTTTAAAAGTGATTGCCCAATTTAGGTCCTTAGTGAGTTTCTTGGATCGATATGAGATTACAGTCTAGCTTTGGAACAAACAGGACATCATTCAGATAGATTTTATCAGTAAGTTTGACAATTCCAAAACCTTGAGCATATGAAAAAGATCCATCAGCAGTTTTAATTTTATGAGTCTGCTGACAGGGTTTGAGGTTATATAACAGGTTTTTATTTCCTGTCATATGAGATGAGGCCCCAGAATCAACTATCCAGGTGCCATTACTGAGTTGGGAATAAGATATACCTGTCTTGGTATGAGTGGCAATGCCTGTGAGAGAGTTATCAGTCTTCTGCCATTTGAGAAACTCTTTGAAGAGAGCTAACTGAGAATCCATAATATCACCAGTGATTCCAGTCTGCTGAGAGTGTTTGGACTCAGACAAGTCTTCCATCTTGCTTTGTCCTGAGTTATACTTTTTCATAGATCTTGACAACCCAAGATTATTGTTGTAATCAAGTCTGTGATTTGTATATGGAGTGGAGTCAGTAACCTCAGTCTGTTGAGATTTACTTAATGAGTAGGATGCTTCAGAAGAAGACATTCTTGATAAAAACGATACTGAGTTTTGCAGCGGAAAAATTAGAACTCAGTAGTCTCTGCTACCATGAAGAACTACCATATCTCCCAAAAGCTTAAGCTGTTGGGGAGGTAGATAATTAACATTATATATACTTCAACAATTACATATAAACTAACCCTCCATAGACTATCTGTAATGAAGCAGGATTATTTCCGTAAACCTTCTTCAATACATCTTATCCTTATTTACCATTAACCCACTAGTAATCAATTAGTTCATGACCAATACGAACTCAATGGATCGATCAGTTTCTAGGATTAACAAATAAGGGGATTGTCTTTCTACTTCCCGCAGGAAGGAATGGATTCCATATCTGTGAAACACACACCTCTCACCCATTCGAGAATAGTGCCAACGTGAAAGTGATTCGGACCGCGCCTCTTAGCGATCCTTAACGAACACATCAAACCCTATCCTGAAACAATTAGGAGTCTGCAATCACTTCAGGATTAAGGTTAATCCATATATGATCATCTTGTGATTTAATAAGATTTCTCAATCATGGATTTATATGAGAAACTCAGATTAAATCGGTCTATTCCTATATGAGTCTCATCATATATAAATGCCCCACTTAGACAACCAATGTCGACGGTCCGGATAAGACGGTCACACCATAAAGTGTTCTGGGCGCATTAATGGTGGTTTAATCAATAGACCCATACTTTGATTAACTTCACCACGGACTTACATTTCAAGTGTATCACCATAAACTTAATCTTCATATGTGACACACACTAAGTTATATGGCTACATATGATACGACTTAGGGTTTTCAGTAGTGTATTACTTATAAGCATGAAGCAAATAATAAGATGAGAATAAATCTGTCATTTATTAATTATAAAAACAATTACACAAATTGTCTTTCGGGCGCTACTTCCAACAGTCTGGTACAAGTACATCCTGGCATTGACGAATGCATCTGGTACAAGTACATCAGATTATGCAATCAGATTGACTGTGAATGAGAGTTCAAGTCAAGGTGGAGATTTGTCAGTTAAGTGACTTGATCACAAAACTAATGAATAAGCTAGTGGAACTAATCTGTAAAACTAAGCTGAGAATGATGGTCAGTTTAGTAAGTGTATTCAGTTCTATGAAAGTCATTTGTTGAAGTGCAACTATGTTTTTTCTGAAGTCAGCAGTCAGTTTGGTCTGCTGAGTTTTGATGAGTAAAACTGAGTTCTACATCTGAATAGTTGATTACAAGTCTGAAAATGTCAGCTGGAGCAGAGTTTTATCTGGTGGATAACAGCAGGAGCTGAGGTCCTTATGACAGTTCTGACAAAGATCATATAGTGGCTAGGATTTATGGAATTGTGATTATAAATACCAATGTTGTAATCAATTCAATGTGTGTGAAAAATCCTTGTAACTTTGTGCATAGTAAAATATCTCCTTTTCTATCCGTGGAGTAGTCGGCACCACGCCGGAAACCACGTTAAATCATTGTGTTCTCTTTGTTTTTGTTTATCATCAATTTCCATCATACTTTATGTTAATGTTTTAACTCTCTAGACTGTAAGTTTCTTGTGTGTGTTTTAACAAATGTTTATGTGATGCTTTTTCTTCTCTTTTCACTTGAAATCTGTTGGATGTTTTCACTGGAACTTGATTGAGGTCAAGTTAAATTATTAACTCGATGCCTAAATAACCACTAGCAAGTGAACTAGGTTCAATCGCAGTACAGCTAGATAGAGTCGAGGTCGATCCCACAGAGAATCAATTTGTGGATCCTAACTTAAATAGTCAACCTATTTATTTTGTTTGACAGAGACGGTCTACGACCAACATAGAATATGAGAAAAAAAGACACACTCAAACAAATAACATGTAAACAAATAACGTAATCAACTGCCCAATTATAACCGTAATCATTTGAATCTAGACAACTTATATAACAGCAAGACTCATCAACTACTAATCCGTTCATATCTATTTATATTGGCTACGGGAGTCATCCTCTAAGCTTGATGTAGCACCGGTAGGTCACTAGATCAACGTGGTATTGTTACGTGACTTCGCCTTTTGGTGCCTCCATCTCATATAACTCACACGCTACGATTTCTAAGGATGCCGATATTAACCGTACACCTCGCCCAGGCAACATTCCTATGGTTAGGCGCATTTCCTGAGCGATCACTCAAACTCTCGTCCAACTAACAATTACCTAGTTATAGTCTAATGCTAGTTTACGATCTACATTATAACAAGGTGCGCGCAATTCCCTAATATAAACCTACCTAGATAACGCCGAACGTCCAAGATCAATTCATGAGCCTACCTAAGAGTTTTATATCGGTATTTCCTTTTTACACGTTTTAATTAAATTAAGCGAGTGACGTAGCCATAGCCATACCTACTGAGATAACAGATTCAATTAAGCTAACCTAATCATAAAGACGTGACTGATTAACGGATGAAAAGCTTGGCAGCGGTCGATCGAACGAGAGTGCTCTCGGTCGACCGAGTGACACCTCTCGGTCACCCGAGTGCTTAACTCCCAGCATTACATCCCGAATATATTTCTCAGCGTTTCACATACGAATCGGATTATATAGCGAATCATCAGGACATCATATAAATTAATCTAAATACACGTAAATTAAACACACAGATTCATCCGTAGATATTAGGTAGAGGACGTAGGGTATGGGATCCTCATAGACAAGGTATCACCACTGCCCTAACGTCATATCCTAGATCTACATCATCTAGATATGAATAACTACTCAAACAATCAAAGCATAATTGGGAAATTGATTACTAAAAGAAAACAAGATGAAGAACTAGGGCTTACATGTTTGCACCCTCAGCTCCTCCACAAGCCTAATGAATCCTTATTTGCTTATTTGTATATATGAATTGATATTGGTGAATGCATCATAAAAAATACAAAGGACTTGTGTTTATATTGAGTCTCAGCCGACATAGAAAACTGACTTAAAATGCCAACACTACTGAACCCTAACCGCCCAAACATTGTGCCGGACTCCTGCTGGACTATAGGCCCACTCGGTCGACCGAATGCATAGGCTCGGTCGACCGAGCCTTACATGCTCCTGGGCTTTCTTCCTCTTTTATGTCTTGGGCTTTCTGAACTCATCTGTGATCCATCAAAGCTTCTCCGAAGTCCATCCTTGTGCTCCCAAATGAGTTACTACAAATATAGCATGACATATAGTCTGTAACATCAAATAATATAATAAAACCTCTTAATACATAATAATGAATCGTAACTCTCGGCATATGCAAATTAAGCGTATTACGACTTATTATTACTCTATTATATAGCTCCTTAAAACTAGAATCGGGATAAAGGTCATGGAATAACGGGCACAAAATGACCGTTATCAACTACCCCACTTAGCCTTTGATCGTCCCGATCAAAATATCAATAAGTTATTCCCCATAAACTACTTTCCAGTGGTCACAGTATACTGACACAAGAAACTCGAATCAACTCATATCCTCTATGCTCGACAGATATCCATTATCCACTATTCATCATGAATCGGTGTGTTGTGTGCATGTGCATTGAGTTTTAAACATTCTTAGCAAGATTAGAGCTTATGCAAACTTTGTAGTCTTAACCTACCAACTTCAGTATTCCCACTTCTTAAGCCTTTTAATTTTTGAAGCACTAGAATAATAAGCAAGAGCGTATCTATAGGGTTTTTGGACTTGGAGACCGAGTACTACTCAAAGCCTCTTAAAGAGTTGAATATTCTTTTCATATCTTCATATTTTTCAGATACTATCAATCTCAAGAAGGAAGACTTTTTAGAGCATCCCTCTATCTTAGATCAAAAATAGCATCGAATATTACCACAAGCGCGAGGCTACTTTGGTAACTTACTATAAGCCCAGTGTTTTAACATTGGCAAACACAGGTACGTCTCAAGCTTATTACTCAGCTTTTGTGGCTAGAATTTTTAGGAACACATCAGACGATAAATTTGACACTAGGTAAGCATAATCAATTATCTATGCAATGTACCCATAATAATTTTACTTTTTATAATAACCGTAGTACAACTCGATTCAGTTATTGAATAATTGAATAATAAACAACTACTTGCAACGGAAAATATGAATATCATTAAGTTTACTAATCAATAAATCGCAGAAGTATAAAGTGATCACGTACTCATGAAGTATGGTTTATTTCTTATTAAATATAATTATCAGGGACTCACAAAAGTAAATGTGATTCTAAGTTTAAAAGTTTTAAAATCTTACTCATTTTATTTATTATTTGATATATGGAATTACTCATTTGAGCTAAGTGACTTGTACCCCCCACTTAAACCATGCATTGTCCCCAATGTATAAAAACCGAAATAACAAGCTCAGAAAAGGAACTTAGCTCTGGATAAGGGTGGTAGTTGAACAAGTCTTGGAAATTCGTAAAGTTCAACAGACATGTGCATTGGCTCCATAAATAGGTCGAAGAATAATCACTGCAACACACATCTTAAACAAAGCTCGACATTCGTTACAGGATTAGTCCAAACAGTAATAATCAATAAAAGGGACCGTAAAAGGGATAACAATTTCCTTAAACATTTTTAAGTCCATAAATTAATGATTACATTTCAGTACATTTCGGTGAGTCCAAAACATTACATGATTTCAAATTTAGGAAACAGAGAAACTTGCTCTATATAACACGACATACTAGTAGAATTGAGTCAAAATAAAAACTCGTTAATTAAAGGAAATGCAAACACGCAAATAAAAATACTTAATCCTACAATCCTGGATTGAATGGTGCTAGTTGCAAATAGTTCGGGCCGGCTTCGTCAGCATCATCCTCGGGTTCCCCTGCTTGTTCTTGATCGTGACCGTGAACGATAGGCGGTGTGACAGAACTTAAAGATAGAATAGGCATTGGCCCCACATAGGAATCGCCGCTAACACCGGGCACTCGGCTCCTCACGAATGTAGTGATCGGTGACCCAAAAGGTAAGGTGTGCCGAGGCTTGAGAGCATCGTCTGTCATTTCTTGCGTATCAACGCCCCACATTCTGAGCCATCCCATGTACAACCAATAAAGCAAAGTGGCATGGGTATAGTAGACCGTAGATACATGCTTAGCCGGAAAGATATTAGAACGGATAAGCCGATGAAAGCATTTATCCTCCCATCTCCTGAAATCTGGTTCCGCAAATGTGCGGGCAACCTCCCCTATGGTCCATTCTATTCCCAGATAGGCACTAACTTCCTCCAACCAAGCATCGGACCCGTCAAATGTCGCCATATACTCCGGCCCGTCCTCCGAGATATCCACCCCAAAATAAGCATTAATCGTACCCGGAGAAATTACAATTGGTCGTCCACGAATAATAACGATATTGGTGTCGGGGTGTACGCGTAAATAAGCATAAAATTCCCTTACCCAATCGACGATGACTCGTCCTGGGGGTGCTACGACATCACGCCATTGATAACGTTCCACCAATTCCAAAAGCTCATCTCCACAATTATCAAAAATCCAGTCCTCGAGCTCGATGTACAGGGGCATTAACAAAATGATTAACAAATGAAGAATATACCTCCCGAATCGCGAATTGTGGTACCCCGTTGATCAATGGGATGTTGCCTTCAACAGCCACGAACTGAGCGGCTCTGCGTCTTCTAGGTGGCATCCTGACAGATAAGCAAAGACAAAGAAATGACGGAGGAAGCGGCGACTGACTCGGTCGACCGAGAGGAATCACTCGGTTGACCGAGTGTGGAGATTTGACAAAGAACACGCCTTACGCCTCAGATATGCTCCCGTGATCGAATCGGTCGATCGGAAAAGAAAAAAAACGTTTCGATAGGACTTTCAAGGTGAGTGAAAATGGTGAAATGGATGAAGATTTTCAAAATATTTCCATTTGATTTCTACAGGGGTTTGGGGAAAAGGTAGATAGAAGAATTTTGATAAAGAAGATGGAGAAAAGGATGAAGAAAATGAAAGAGAGGATGAGTGGGTTAAATAGAAAAATGGAGTTTGAAAAGTGGAATGTGATTGGTGGATAAAAGTTGTTGGGGATTGATGAGGTGTAAAGGTGGAATTTGAAAATTTGAATTGGAAGAATAAAGAAATTGGGAAGAGAAAAAGGTGAATGGTTGGGAAGAGGGAAAGGTGAATGGGGATATGTAGAAATTAATGGTGTTGACCATTTTAATTATTTTGACAAATAACCATGCCAAAATTTATTATTTCACTTTTGCAATTCCTACCGCTAAATTTTTCTCTAACCAACCAGCAAGTTGTTTTAAGCACAAAAGCAACCTTATTCTTATCATAAATAAATCAAACAATCTGGTCTAAGCATTTGTAAAGTAACGCATTACCATTTCCTTAATCAACAATTTTTTACAAAGATTCAGTTACTACACTCCATTTCACGTAAAAACGATTCGAATAAAAAAAATTATTTTGCACATCCTTAACTCAGCAGTCGTCGGAACATGGCAAAATAGAAAAAAACTTCTTATGGGTTCACGCTACTTTTATTTTTTTTTAAATAAAATAAAAATAAGAATAACGAAGGATAGAAATAGTTCTACAGTTTAAGTCGGTAGCTCGACCTTCCAAAAATATCACTCTCTAAGGATTGTTCTTGACTTGCCAGGTCTTCACCCGACTAACCTTCACCGAAAACGTCTTGCCATTTCTTTGCACGAGTGCCTTTCCGTGGGATGTGCGTCTGACGAAAATACAATCGAACTGTCCATCTAAACAGGCACCGACTTTCGGGATCGTTTCAGACTTCGATGAGCTTTCTTGAATGCGAACTCTACGAGTTCTTCGCTTGAATCTCCTCCTTCTATCCTTAGGTTTTGAAATAAGCGAAGCTTCAGCATCATTATTATTGACAACAGGCGCAGGTTGAGCAGCTCTATCTCGGCTTAGGATTGTCAGGATCTCTTTCTCATCTCTATCTTCAACATTGTCATCATCACTCTTCTCTGGGCTTAGGATCAAATCCCGTTTAGAACCAACGACTTCTATAATGTTAACACTTACCGGAATAGGGAACTCAGGATTCTTTATCCCAAAAGTCTCAGAACCCTTAGCATCAAACAGCGTGATCTCATGCCTAGTCATACGAATGAGGGCTCTAGAGGTGTTAATAAAGGACCTACCCAAGATGATTGGGCTATACGGATGCTCCTCTATGTCCATCACAACCAAATCTATCTTAAACCGAAGTTGTCCGATACCAATGATCATGTTATTCATTTGTCCAGACATGATAGTTCTAGTACTATCCGTGAATCTCACTTTCAGCGGGGTGTTTGTGGGAGTCAGAATCATGTTCCTATCGCAAAGGCTTTTAGGAAAATGTTTAAGCTTGATCCAGAGTCAATTAAAGCCAATCCCAAGTGTGCTTGTTCTAGGGTAACATCTACAAGGAATGCTCCAGGGTCACCTAACTTGGGCATTAACCGAGATTCATCTTCAACATTTTTTGCCTCTTTAGCATAGATGACTATAGGTCGTTCTATATCTATGCTACCCTCAGAACCAGACTCTATCTCTGACATGTAGTCCATATAATCAATAGCTGAATCCGAAGAAATTACTTCGGGATTTAAAGCACACGTACCTCTTTTTACATAAGCTTTGCTCGCTTCCTTTGACTTTCTGGCTTCCTGAATTCGTTCTTTCATTTTTGCTATTCTCTCTTTTAGCTTTTGCGTCATCGGCTTCATTGGTGTTGTCTTAGTTCTTAAAACGTTAACATCCTCTTCCCTAACCTTGGAAAATTGCTTTGATGACATATTGCTTATCACGAACAACCTTACTTGAGTGATTCAGTTCTAATTATCTGCAAAATGAGAAAAACAACAAACGGTTAGTAAACTAACAGTCAGTACGATTGCTCATACTGCTGCTAGACTTACAACCTACTGACGGGGAAACAAAGGGAAAACAATACTATCAGATAATATAAAACAATTAAAGGGCTCGGTCGACCGAGTAACATTGTTCGGTCGACCGAACATACAGAACACATATATATATATATATCATTTTTTTTTTACTGTAAAAGAAAACAGAAATAAAAACGAAATAATTAAGTAGATTATTTAAGCAATTGGACCATTGATTCCCCGGCAACGGCGCCAAAAACTTGATTGAGGTCAAGTTAAATTATTAACTCGATGCCTAAATAACCACTAGCAAGTGAACTAGGTTCAATCGCAGTATAGCTAGATAGAGTCGAGGTCGATCCCACAGAGAATCAATTTGTGGATCCTAACTTAAATAGTCAACCTATTTATTTCGTTTGACAGAGATGGTCTACGACCAACATAGAATACGAGAAAAGAAAGACACACTCAAACAAATAACATGTAAACAAATAACGTAATCAACTGCCCAATTATAACCGTAATCATTTGGATCTAGACAACTTATATAACAGCAAGACTCATCAACTACTAATCCGTTCATATCTATTTATATTGGCTACGGGAGTCATCCTCTAAGCTTGATGTAGCACCGGTAGGTCACTAGATCACTGTGGTATTGTTACGTGACTTTGCCTTTTGGTGCCTCCATCTCATATAACTCACACGCTTACGACTCTAAGGATGCCGATATTAACCGTACACCTCGTCCAGGCAACATTCCTATGGTTAGGCGTACTTCCTAGCGATCACTCAAACTCTCGTCCAACTAACAATTACCTAGTTATAGTCTCATGCTAGAATGTATACCTCCCTTACCCTTGTCATTAGATGAATATGGTAAAGCTTCCTCGAACGATGATTGTGTTTCATCATTCTGCATGCCTTTTTCTTCAAAATATGCATTGGATATGGTGTTGCCTTATCTGGTTGAACGAGATGAATTTGGGTTGAGCTTGGATAAAGTTCGGTTTGAATTGGCCCTTTCAAACTTGGTTCCTTCCAACCTCGCTTCCACCTCGATTATTTTTATTTTTATTTTATTTATTAATATTCCTTGGGCATGATCAAGCCCTCGTTCAGGTGTTTCATCACTAGTTTCACTCATTCGTATTCGATTTGAAAATGATACTTGGTCGATTTCCTGATCGATATGACTGCGTTTTCTCTCTACTCTTAACCGCCTTCGTAAGTGTTTAAATCGTGCCTATAAGGAGTGAGTGGGGCCTTACCACTTCGGGTCATCAACTATCGAAAAATAGAAAAATAACTTGAAATAGATAAAACTCGAATGAGATGGTGTTTCATTACCGATTTCGTGGATTTTCATAACTCGAATTGATGATTTTGTGAAAAATATCGAATAGAAAGATCACTAAATCGATAAAAAACACATTGATTATTTTTTTCTCTCTCGGTAATTACCGACTCCACTCGGTATTTACGAAATTTTTTGTTTTTTTCTCTCTCTCTCTCGGTATATCAAGCCACACGGTATTTACCGAGTATTTTATAAAAAAAAATTGGTATCTTACCAATAGTAGGTACCAATGAAAATAAAAATAGAAATGAGATTGAGAAAAGTGTTGATTTATCCTCTACTATTATGACCACGTTTACTTTCTACTATCGAAAATAGAAAATAACTCGAATTTAATAGAATAAGAAAATTGGTAACTAAAAGAAGGTAGATACCAACGGAAAATAAAAAAGAAATGTGATAAGAAGAGTGTTGACTTATCCTCAGAATTTTGAGCTAATACAAGTAGTAACCCTAGACACAAAGAAAGAAATTAGCGCGATCTACGTATAACAAGGTGCGTGCAATTCCCTAATATAAACCTACTAGATAATTTGAACGTCCGAAGATCAATTCATGAGCCTACCTAAGAGTTTTATATCGGTATTTCCTTTTACACGTTTTAATTAAATTAAGCGAGTGGCGTAGCCATAGCCATACCTACCGAGATATATGATTCAATTAAGCTAACCTAATCATAAATACGTGGATCGATTAACGGATGAAATAGGCTTGACAACTCTCGGTCGACCGAGCAGTGCTCTCGGTCGACCGAAAGTGACACCTCTCGGTCACCCGAAAGTGCTTAACTCCCAGATTACATCCCGAATATATTTCTCGGCGTTTCACATACGAATCGGATTATATAGCGAATCATCAGGACATCATATAAATTAATCTAAATACACGTAAATTAAACACACAGATTCATCCGTAGATATTAGGTAGAGGACGTAGGGTATGGGATCCTCATAGACAAGGTATCACCACTGCCCTAACGTCATATCCTAGATCTACATCATCTAGATATGAATAACTACTCAAACAATCAAAGCATAATTGGGAAATTGATTACTAAAAGAAAACAAGATGAAGAACTAGGGCTTACATGTTTGCACCCTCAGCTCCTCCACAAGCCTAATGAATCCTTATTTTCTTATTTGTATATATGAATTGATATTGGTGAATGCATCATAAAAAATACAAAGGACTTGTGTTTATATAGAGTCTCAGCCGACATAGAAAACCGACTTAAAATGCCGACACTACTGAACCCTAACCGCCTCAAACATTGTGCCGGACTCCTGCTGGACTATAGGCCCACTCGGTCGACCGAATGCATAGGCTCGGTCGACCGAGCCTTACATGCTCCTGGGCTTTCTTCCTCTTTTATGTCTTGGGCTTTCTGAACCCGTCTGTGATCCATCAAAGCTTCTCCGAAGTCCATCCTTGTGCTCCCAAATGAGTTACTACAAATATAGCATGACTTACAGTTTGTAACATCAAATAATATAATAAAACCTCTTAATACATAATAATGAATCGTAACTCTCGGCATATGCAAATTAAACGTATTACGACTTATTATTACTCTATTATAGCTCCTTTAAACTAGAATCGGGGATAAAGGTCATAGAATAACGGGCACAAAATGACCGTTATCAGAACTCGTCATTTCTACGATGGATCCTTGAAAGAATTATGAATATGATGTTAGGAAGAAATCATTCTCATTCATAATCTGAGTACAAGACTCTAGTATATATTCACTACAAGTCTCTTACAGAATCTATCTTTTATAGATAAGATTAAGACCAGCCAATACAAGAATAACAAGTGTCCTAATATAACAGTGACATATGGCAAGCTATATTATCCTCTATCAGCCCCTCTCAAACTGAATGGTGCTGAGTAAACATTCAGTTTGTTCCTGAAGTGTTCAAAGGAAGATGTTGATAGGGCTTTGGTCAAACAATCTGCAATCTGTGCATGGGAAGGAATGTAGTTGACCTGTTGTTTGCTCTGGAGAACTTGGTTTCTCACATAGTGAACATCCAACTCAATATGCTTAGTTCTTGCATGGTACATTGGGTTATGTGCCAACATTGCTGCACTGGTGTTATCACACCGGATGACTGGAATTTTCAAAAAGTGAAGGCCAAGTTCCTTCATTAAGTGTTGAATCCACTGCATCTCTGCTGCTAGGTTTTCCAATGCCCTATACTCAGACTCTGTACTTGATCTGGACACAACATGTTGCTTTTTGGAGCTCCAGGACACTAGTGAGGCACCCAAATATACACAGAAACCAGAGACAGATTTTTTGTCAAATGGGAAGCAGGCCCAATCTGCATCAGAGAACCCTGTAAGAGCATGAATAGGTGAAGTTTTAGACGGCAATCCATAGTGTAATGTCCCCTTACATATCTAAGGAGCCTCTTGACTGCTTGCCAGTGGACAGTGGTTGGCTTGTGTATAAACTGAGATAGAGCATTCACTGCGTAAGTAATATCTGGCCGGGTAAAGGTGAGATATTGCAGGTCTCCAATGGCACTTTTGTAGGGCCTAGGATCAGCAAGAAGTTCACCCTCATCTGGATCATATTTCTTCCCTGTAATCATAGGAGTAGCATAAGGTTTGATGTTGTGCAGCTGTAGCCTTTGCAACAAGTGCAAGGCTTATGATGTTTGAGTCAAGTACAATCTAGAGTTGTCTTTATGTGCTTCCATGCCTAGAAAGTGAGTGACAGACCCCAAATCTTTGAGAGCAAACTTGTTGTTCAATGTCTGAATAAAGTTGCTGATGAATGATGGTGAGTTGCCTGTGACAAGAATGTTATCTACATACACCAAAACATATAATAAAGTGTCATTCTTTTTGAAGATAAAGAAGGAGTTATCTGCTACAGAATGCATGAATCCCCAACTGGTCATTTTGTGTTTGAGGGCATCAAACCATGCCATTGGTGCATGTTTGAGCCCATATAATGTTTTCCGATTTTGCACACATAATGAGGTTTGGTGTTGTCCACAAACCCCTCTGGCTGTGGCATATAGACATCCTCATTGAGTGGCCCATTAAGGAATGCATTATTAATGTCCACCTGATTCAAGGGCCAATTTAATGACACAACAAGGGATAGGACAATTCTTATGGTGGAGGCCTTGGCTACAGGACTAAATGTCTCCAAAAAATCCACCCCATAGGTTTGATCATACCCTTTGGCCATAAGTCTGGCCTTATGCTTCAGAATGCTGCCATCTGGTTTCAACTTCCTCTTGAATATCCATTTGTTACCCACTAGGGTTTGCTTTGGAGATGGTGGAACCAAATCCCATGTGTGATTTGGACTAGGGCACCATATTCTTCCAGCATGGCATGCTTCCAGGACTGATCCAACAGTGTTTCTGACACTCTAGTAGGTTCAGGTGGGTAAGTATGAGAAGGTGTTGTGGTTTCTAATGAGTATGTTTTGGGTTTGAAAATGACACTTTTGGATCTATTTTGCATAGGATGTGGTGGTGGTGGTGGTTTAGGCATGGCAGGATGAGATGTGGGTGGAGATGGACTAGGAGTGGACTATTATGGACTAGGGTTGGCAGTTTGAGGAGAGTTGATGGTGGATTGTAAGGAGTTAGGACTGGAATGTGATTGATCTGAAGTGGGAGCATGATTGTGATCATAGGGTGAACTGGAGTGTTGTGATGGACTTGCATCTGGGACAGGAGATAGGTTTAATGGTTGGCGGGGTGTATGACTTGTAGAAGAAACAGCAGTACCTGTATTATCAGTGTTGGGCCCCCCTCCAGAATGCACCTCTCCCGATCACGCATTCCTTGTAGAGATAAGGCAAGTCAGCATCAGAAAGTTACAACTCATGAGTATGAATGGCTCTAGAAGGTCCTAAACCAAACCCTTCTTTAAAAAGAAAATTGTCTTCATCAAACACTACATCCCTGGATATATAGATTCTACCAGACTTAGACAGACACTTATACCTTTTATGGACATGACTCAACCCAATGTAGACACATTTTCAGTGTGATATTTGAATTTTGTGGAGGTAAAGGGTCTAAGATAAGGGAAACAGCTGCATCCAAAGGTTCTAAAAACCTTGTAGTTGGGTGTGGTACCAAACAGCTTTCCATGAGGGGACAAATGATGCAAAACAGGTGTTGGTAGAGCATTTATGACAGTGACAGCTTCTTGAAAGCTGTCACATCACAATCTAAAGGGAATAGATGCTTGTGCCAAAGGATTTAAGGTGTGGTTCAAAGTTTCTATATTCACCCCCCCCCCCCCCCCCTCCAATCTGACTGAACACACTGAATGGAGGTTTGAAGCAGTTTTTCAGCCATGGTTTCAAACTGAAAAAACACAGGTAAATCTTCAGATTTCAGTTTTAGTGGATAAATCCTCGTATATCTAGAAAAGTCATCAATGAAATGTATGTAGTATTTATAACCATCGGTGGAGGACACATGTGCAAGGCTCCATAGGTCTGTGTGGATTAATTCAAGAGGTTTAGTGGCCATAGAGTCAGTGTAAGGTAGTGTGTGGTGTTTGCCTAGCTGACATGCTTCACGGAAATTCAAATCCATCTTTTCATTAAAGTGAATTACATTGATTCAAAACAGTCTGAAGAACAGACTTAGAAGTATGGCCAAGTCACCTATGCCATACATTTAGGTTCTTGTCTAGACAAGTAACATTGACAGAAAATCTAGCACTACTACTACTAGTAGTAGACTGATCTTCAGGTTTGAATTTGGAGTGAAGGGAGGTCTTCTCACTGACTGGGTGGATCTGGTAGAGGCCATCCTTGAGTTCCCCTGCTAGAAGTGTAGTCCATGTTCTCTTGTCCTTCACAAAACAAGAATCAGAAGTAAACTCAATTATAATAGGGTTATTTGTAGTAAGTATGGAAACACTAAGTAAATGTCTGGTAATACATGGGACATGCAAGACAGTGTTTAAGTTTAGTGTTTTGTGTGGTTCTAGGGTAGGTAAGGTGGAATGTCCAGTGTTTTGAATTTTTAACTTCTCACCATTCCCAACTATAAGAGTGTCATTACCACTGTAAGAGTTCATGTACTGCTGCTTACCAGAATAGATGTGATGTGATTGGTTGCTCCACTATCCATGTACCAATTTGAGTCCCCAGCAGCTTGAGGTGATGCAAGATAAGCAGATGGTTGCTTGGTAGGGTGTCCTCCTCCAGGATTGTTGAAATCTGTCTTAAATCTGTGCCAACAATCCACAGCTATATGGCCATTCTTGCCACACAATTGACAGGCCATTCTTACACCAGTACCATGTCCACCTTGATTGCTAATGTTGTTATGTCCAGGACCTCTTCCACCTCTTCCTCTACCACCTCTTCCTCCTCTGGAATTTCCACTTCTTCTACCTCTGTAGTTGTTGTTGTTGTTATTTGACCTGAATTGATTTCCAGAACCAGATGCTCCCTGTTTAGATGCAAATTTTGCTGAAGCTGATGTGAGGTCTGTTACAGCACTAGGATTGAACCTTGAAATCAACCTTTCATAAGTGATAAACTGAGATTGGACTTTAGGCCAAGTTAATGAGCCTGCTCTTGAAGTAATGTTTACAATGGCAGCTTCATATTCCTTGTCTAATCCTCCTAAAGTGGCCAAAATCAGTTCAGACTGACTGATAGGGTATCTAGCTGAGGCAAGTTTGTCTGAGTAGGACTTCATAACAGTAAGATAATCGGCCATGGACTTAGTTCCCTTACTGGTTTTGGTCAGGGCATCTTTATACTCAATCATTTTTGACTCAGATTGGCTACTGAACAGAACTTCCGGGGTGTGCCAAATTTCATACGCAGTTTCACATCCTACTACTTCAATCAAAGCCTCTTCATACATAGAACTCAAAAGCCAACCGACCAGTAAGTTATCTACGGACATCCATTTATCATAAGCAGGATTTGGGACACCCCCAATGGACTGACCCAAGGAGTTCACAGAGTGATGTGCACGGAATTGTGGTGGTGCCGGTTTCCTGCCAAAAAGATGACCATCTAACATGTGTCCTTTAATCACAGGAAGGATAGTGTACCTCCATAGCAAGTAATTTTCTCGATTTAACTTCACATTATAGGCTTGAGCTAACTGACCTTTAAATGGAGTGTTGTTGAGAAGAGGAAGAAGCGGCACCGGTGATGCAGGAGCAAGAGAGGATCGCAGTAGTGATGGTCCATTATCTCCAAGAGTGTAAGCTGAGTATGGTAACTCAACAGATCTGGAGAAGATCCCTGTAGGATTTGAGGGATTATACTGCTCTAAAGAGATAAGAAGCTGAAACCCACCAATGGAAACAGTAGACGGTGAGATGGTCGTTGTTCCAGCTACAGATAGGCCGGAGTGAGTTGCTGCAACTGAGAAAGAACCGGATGTGGGTGTCATCACCGGTGGAAGAGTGACCTGTGCTCCGGTGGAGGGCGGAGCATCAGAGGAAGAGCTCATGACGTTTGTCTACAGCTCCAATACCATGAAAGAATTTTGAATATGCTTTGAGGAAGAAATCATTCACATTCATAATCCGAGTACAGCAACAGCTCTAGTATATATTCACTACAAGTCTGTAACAGAATCTATCTAGAATAGGATAAGATCTACGACCAGCCAATACAAAAACAACAAGTGTCCTAATATAACAGTGACACATGGCAAGCTATATAATCCTCTAACAATCCTTCGCTTGAACAACGATTTCTTTCATAAAATGATGGATTTTCTTCATTCTATTTGTACAAATGTATTACAATCCCTTCACCTAGAAGATTCTTCATTTTTCACCGTGATTCTTCGTTGTCACAATGTTGCAAATGAAAGAGATGAGTTCAATAAATGAGGCGTTTCAAACGTTTATATTATAATTGTACTTCATTTTTAACGTTTCAAATCTTTTTTTTTTTCCTTTCATAAAAAAATTATTTTTTATAGAAATTATGTACAAATAAAAAAAAAAGGAAATAGATATTGATAGTTTCGTAAATATTTCACGAGGTTTTCATAGATATTGATAAATATTTCATTTATCAACTATGTATTGTAGATAATATTTATGTGTTTAACAATTTCGTTAATATAATGTACAATGCGAGAGTAAACTTCATAGATATGATCTACGATTTTTTTCATTATCAACAAAATTCATTGAGAATTCATCTAGTAAAATTTAATTTTTTTTAAAGAAAGAATTCATCTAGTATTAAATCGTGATTTCCTAATGTCGGAAAAGCAGCATGTGAAATGAAAAAAAAATGTTAGTCATCTCTTGACAGAGGCGTTAGTCATCTCTTACGGGCTTCTCTCTCCGCCCGGAGGCGGCGGTCGGTGGCGGTGAACCGGTGGCCCACCATGGTTCTGGGTCTCAGTGTTGCTGCTTTTTGTTGTTAATATTGTTTTAGCATGTTTGTTTCTCTCTATTTTTCTCTGTATGTTGTTTTAGTTCTATGTTTGTGTTTGTCGAATAATAGGTTGCCGAGAGGATCCATGTGTCTGAACGCCTTCTTTCGAAAAAATCCTCGGAAAAATTTCTTCATTATTCAAGACTTCTAACCCGACCTATTATTTGACTTTGTTGTATAGTTCGTTGTTTGTTGGTAATTTTAAGCAGCGTTGTAGTCTGATTCTTTGGCCGCACAGTAGTGCGGTTTTATGCGTAGTGTTGTAAGTTCGGTGTGTCCGATTTCAATAAAGCTTTCGGCTTTTGAGGAGAAAAAAAAAAGAAATGAAAAAAAATGTTAAAAATAAATAATAATAATAATAATAATAATAATAATAATATTTATAGCACACCATGATAGAGTATGATATCAATTTTGTGATGTTATTTTCTTGAACGTCTTAAGTTTTGTCATTTTATCGCAATGATGATAAAATTTCAATCGGCGGGCCATTATCTGCACCAACTAATATTTGTCCATTGATTTCGTTTATTTGGGTACAAAATACAAAAGATAAAAGGTCTGTTGGCTTTCAGCGGCAATATAGTATAGAAGATGTGTATCTAGTCTAGTACTACTAGATGCTTCAATTATTAAAGGCTGTTTCTGTTAATCTGCAACTACAAGTTTCCTGTAACAATAAGGGACCAAGTGGATTTGGTTCTCATATTTACTACCTTCTTTAGACTATTGAAGTTTTAAGCAAGATTGTTGCTTCATCTTCTTTTGCTTGTAGATGTTTAAACTTCGTATCTGAGAAATCCTCTTCTTTTTAACATCTGGGTTTTTCTTGATTTGATTCCTGATGATGATATTGATGTAATTTTGTTCTTGGTATATGACTATTATACTGGGGAATCAGTAATTTGAAAATTCGGAAATTTGGTCTGGGGAAATTTAAGAGAGCAGCTTGAGTGGAAGTTTAGGAAGTTTTTTTTCTAGGGATTAGCATGTGATGATGGCTTAAAATACTGGGAATAAAGTTTGCAAGATCTCTGGGGGAAAAAAAAGATAACGCCTTTTTGTGTGTTTGATGATAATGGAGAATCAGAATATAGGGAAAATGGAAAAGCATGCAAGTTTCCATGGGGTAATAGAAAAACAGCAGAGTTTTCGTGGAGGAATAATGGAGAAGCAAAAGAGTTTTCTTGGCTTGATGGAAAAACAGAAGAGCTTTAAGTTAGCAATGGAGAGGCAGCTAAGCTTTGGTGGTGAGAGGAAACAACAAAGCAAAGATTCTCCTGGAAAACGGGGCGATTCGCCTCTGCATCTTGCTGCCCGGACAGGGAATTTGGCTAAGGTGGTCTCAATTCTTCAGAGGTGTGACAATAGTGTTGTCTTAAAAGATATGCTTTCCAAGAAGAATCTTGAAGGTGAGACTCCATTGTTTGTGGCTGCTGAGAATGGACATGTCCTTGTTGTGGGTGAGTTTTTGAAGCATGTTGATGTTGAATCTGCCTCAATTCTTGCCAATAATGGCTATGATCCTTTTCATATAGCTGCAAAGCATGGTCATTTAGGTAACTTACTTTTCTTTTTATTCAATCCTTTAGCTACTTCCAAAAGAACTTCATAGTTGTATTTGCTCTTCTTGTATTTTATGGTTATACATTTACTTCCTTAGGTCACAAAATGTCCGTGTCTCCGTGTGACTCAGGGTCAGGATGTTCCCGTGTGGCCAGAGGTCACTAGATGATGCACGGGAAATTCTGAGGTGGAGACTCCCATATAGGAGACACCTATGTGGCTGTGGTCCAGATGAAGCCACATATGTTTGTCCACATGGGATTCTCCACCTTACAATTTTTCAAGATGCACACATGATTGTAAACAGCCTAATATAGTATATAAGGTTGTGTACTATTGGCCCGAATGATTTGGGCCTTCGGTAGATCCTATATAGTAGGCCGGGTGATTGCATACACCTTCTTCACCTAGTGCTATTATAGTTACATTCTTTAAGCTGTACTTCGTGTACACCGTAGGAGTGTAAACTAAGCTTTTGCACATTGGTATACACATTGAGATGTTTTTTTTTCTGCAAATGTAACATCACGTACGAGAGAGTGTGCCCCTGATTTAAGGATTTCATTTTCAAGGTTTAATACCAATTTATTAGCCATTTTCTTTGCCCCTTTTAGTTGGTGTTACATTGGCTTGGCCTTAAGATGTTTAAATTTTTTGCACCAACTTAATTCTTGTGGGGCGCCAACTTATTCAGTTTGATCTGAAATTTGTTGGCAACATAGCACATAATGCCCTCTCTTTCTGGCTGAAGGGATTTGATTTGAGATGCCAAAAAATTCAATGAGGTGACTTTGAAGTAGTTTCCATCTTATTAGTATCTAAGAGAACTTGCATTCATGTCTCTTAACGGATTCTCTATTTTACTGACTCCCGCATCATTTTTCTCCATTTTTTAGAATCTTTATTCCATGTGAAATGCTTCAGAATTTCAACGCGCATAATTTGAATAGAGATTTAGCGTAAAATTTTGGGAATCTATATTTTACAAATCTGAGTATAGTTTTATGCTTTTACACTCCTTCACACTTCGACTGCCATGGATGAGCAACATTGACACAAATTCAATTGGTTAACTGCACATTTTTGTTGGTTCTTGAAGTTTGCCACACGTTTCATTAAGTACATGCTGTGAGATTTTTTTTTTTTCTTACGTTTTTTTTTTTTTGTGTGTGTGTATTTATTTTGGTAAATACTGCAGAGGTTCTGAAAGAACTTATACGCTTTTTCCCCAACCTGAGCATGACTACGGATTCATTCAACTCCACACCGTTGCATACTGCTGCTGCACAAGGACTTGTTCATATAGTCAATTTTCTGTTAGAAATTGATCCTAACCTTGCTAAAATAGCTCGAAATAACCGCAAGACGGTGCTCCATACAGCAGCCAGAATGGGGCACCTGGAAGTGGTAAAGTCGATCCTAAGCAAGGACCCTACTATTGGTTTTAGGACCGATAAGAAAGGACAAACCGCACTTCACATGGCTGTTAAGGGGCAAAACGTTGATATTGTGCAAGAACTAATCAAGCCTGATCCCTCTGTGCTGCATTTGGAAGATAACAAGGGAAACACCCCACTACACATTGCTACTTGGAAGGGTAGAACTCAGGTTCTTTCGCCTTCTCTGTCTGTTCATTGTGTTTTCTTATGGGATTTTGACATTTTTGGTCCCTCACATTTTGGCTTTGTCTCAAAAATAACCCTTTTCTTTTTTAACTACATTTTTGGTCCCTTAAGTTTGTATTTTGTTTCAATTTTAGAACAATTAGCCGTAACGTCGACTAAACGTTTGATCCAACCTGGCAGCCACGTATGCTTTCATATCCCATCTAAACGATTGAAAATCGACATTGACATCAACTGCGCAACAAAAAAATCTTTACAAGGTGAGATTTGAAAGAGGAATGAGGGGAATGTCGATTTTTAATCGTTTAGATGAGATATGAAAGCATATTGGATCAAACGTTTAGTTGATAACTCGATATTAACTTAGACGGCTAATTGGGTAATTGTCCTAAATTTCAAACAAAATACAAAGTTAGGGGACCAAAAGTGTCATTCAGAAAGATAAGGGTTATTTTTGAAACAAAGCTAAAACATGAGGGACTAAAAGTGTCAAAATCCCTTTTCTTAACACCCCAGGTCGTTTTTTTCTGTGTATGTGAATTTGGCCCTATGGTCTGCAGATTGTTCAGTGTTTAGTAACAACTGAAGGCATTAATGTAAGCCCTGTGAATAAAAGTGGTGAGACCCCACTTGATATTGCTGACAAGATTACGATACCGGAAATCGAAGCCATTTTAAGAGAGGCAGGAGCAATTCATTCTAAAGATCATGGAAAGCCTCCAAGTGCTACAAAGGAATTGAAGCAAACAGTGAGTGATATAAAACATGGAGTTCATTCACAACTCCAACAAACCCGTCAAACCGGTTTTAGAGTACGTAAAATCGCAAAGAAAGTTAAGAAGCTTCACATCAGTGGCCTAAACAATGCTATAAACTCTGCAACTGTTGTTGCTGTCCTTATAGCAACAGTAGCTTTTGCTGCCATCTTTACTGTACCTGGCCAGTATTCTCAGGTGAAACAAGACGGTTTTACACTCGGACAAGCAAACATAGCGAACACGGCATCATTCGTGATCTTTTTTCTGTTTGATAGCATGGCATTGTTCATATCTCTTGCTGTTGTTGTTGTCCAGACATCTCTCGTTGTGATTGAAGAGAAAGCTAAGAAACAGCTAATGTTCGTGATAAACAAGCTTATGTGGTTGGCCTGTTTGTTCATATCGATTGCCTTCATTTCCCTCTCGTATGTCGTGGTTGGTTATCAAGAAAGGTGGCTTGCTATCTTTGCTACTGTAACCGGTGGGGTGATAATGCTAGCTACAATCGGTTCGATGTTCTACTGCGTGGTCCGTCATAGGTTGGAAGAATCACAGATGAGAAACATTAGGAAAGCAGAGAGCCGTGGACTATCCCGGTCCTTATCAATGTCGATGAGATCGGATACTGAACTATATAGCGAGCGGTATAAGAGGATGTATGCTGTTTAGGGACATACATACACAGCTCAGTTGAAGATGAATACACACACGGTGCACACAAAGAAAGCTAGCTATAGCATGATTCTTTCTGTGTTAATCATGTCGTGTTCACGATATTAACTGGGGTAACGTGTTTAAGCTATTTCTGGGCCAAATGAAGAACACTGTAGGTCTGAGGACACCCTACAGTTACTGGGGGGGGGGAGGAGGATTTTTCTGTTATAGACAAACTGGTTACTGGGTTACTAATAATTCAGGGTTTGTTTACATATCTATGGGGATGGCATTGTATGAACTTAAAGATAATGTGTATAAAAGATAACTAATAAAAGTATTTTGATAACTTCGAACCTCTATATTATAGATATGTTACTTTGTGACCCAGATGCCTACTTCAGTACTTGCTTTCTTGTGATTTGTTAATTTGGAGTGTTGTTAGATAATGCTCCTAAGAAATTTTCATTCAAAGTATTTTGAATCATATCACGTTTAAATACAAGATTAAATGAAATAAATGGTCCTTCAAATAAGAAATTTTCATTCAAAGTATTTTAAAAGAACTATGTGCGTTATGTTTGGTCCCTCAAAGCAAGGATGCCTAAGTATGAAGAACATTGAGTTAAGAAATTTGTGAAAGAGGCTGAACAATCCTCGAGAGTTACTTAGGCATCCTTGCTTTGAGGGACCAGACATACGTACATAGTTCTTTTTAATTAGGAGAAGTGATCATACTCTTCCCAATGACGAATATGGATGTTTATATACATGATTTGGAGTGCGTTGGGTATACCTTATGACAAATATGGGTGTTTTTATACTCTTCTCACTAATGAATTGTAAACCTTATGTCTTGTTTCTGATTGCACAAGAAGAATTGTCTTTCTAGATTGAGTTACCTTCAAGAACCGAGGTTTCTTCAAGCTTATATTGAGGTGATTTGCTTTGCAAGATTCCCTATTTTTTTTAGAACTTACTTTGCAAGATTCTAAATTATAAATAATCAGAACCTAAGAGAGAACTGTTTGAGTACGTTTTAGTGGTCACACTGGTTGAACAGATTGAGTAAAGCTATCATGATTAAAAGTGCACCCACTTGTCAAAATGGTACATATAAGTAGAAGTAATTGCAGGAGTGCAGGATGGGATGTGGTCGAATCGAGAAGAAAGACCGTTATGGGACGATAGTTTTATCTTTTTTAGAAATCTTTGAAGGTTGATAGTATTGGATAAACAAAGCGGTTGGTGGTGTAGTTGAAAATAAGGTGGTCAATTGGCTATATCCTCATATTTATCTATACAAAAATACAAAGCAATTTCTTTTTTTTAATATTAAGGGGGTCAAGTGCACCCCAACCCTTGTATTTAAAGCCGCCCTGAGTACACCAGAACAAATATCCTGAGATCTTCAATACTCCAAAAAATTAGAAGAACAGAAACAGTGATGGCAAGAACTAAACTTGGCAAACTCTATAAGTGTATCACTTGTAAAAGTGTAGGTGTTGCTCTAAATGTACGTGCTGCTCTTTATGAAAATTTAGGGCCTATTTATAGCATACCAATATTGACCGATAAAGCCGAGTTGGTGATAACACTCTAAATATTACCATTAAAGGTACCTTTATTTACCCCGAATTGGGCTCGAGAGAAGATAGATAGGTTCGTTATTGTGAGGAATATGTGTTAAATGCTGAATGTGTGTTCCTAAGTTTACGATTCTGCATCTATGTTATTATCCCGTGGATTTTGTACTGTTTCGCCTTGTTTTGTACATTTTTCAGGATGTACCAAAATCCGGAGCATCTGAGGATGGATCTGGACCGAAAGGAAGGCATTGGGCCAAGTGTAGAAAGTCCAAGAAGAGATCTGCCAGAAAAAGGAAGGAAAAGTGGGCCGATTAATAGAGGTCCAGGCCCGATTAATCGAACCCTTGGAAGACAAGAAACCGAAGTCTGCCGCATCTACTAGGTCGGTTAGGGTTTCATTGAGTCTTAAGGCAGCTATTGAGCCTATATAAAGTGTCGGAATCCAATTGTAAAAGTGTGCCTTCATAACTTTTCATACACATTGATAGATTTTTCATATTATACATTCTTGTTCATGAAATAAGTTTCCTTTAGCTTTTTGGTGATTTATTTTTTGGTTTCCCTCCTTCCACGGCATCTCTAGCTCGAGTGGATCAAGCTAGATCTCTATAACCGAGGTATAAAGTTTGAACGTTCCTTTATGTCTTTATTATGGTAGATCTACTTGTATTTACGTGTTATAGTTGATCTAAATGTTAAACAAACCCATAATTTACTTGAATTAATCAGAACGAAGTAATGTAAATTCCATAATAGGAACCGACGCCCCCGATTAATCGGCGGTCTTTACCGATTAATCGAGGCAACTTTTAGGTCTCCCTAATCTGGAGATTCAGCGTCAGCTACGTTGATCGACAGGATAAATTAAAACGATTACTTAGGTCTGGCCAATCTAATTTTCGTATATCGTAAATTAACATGAATGACTATTAGTGAAGTGTTAATTAGGACATAGTCTTGATGGATCCCTAGGAACATGCTAGTCATAGCCGATAGCTGCTTAGGGAGGTTTTCGGTCTCAAGCCGGCATCTCTAAAACCCATTGCGTATGAACTAATACAACCAATGAAGGAGGTTAGTTGCATATAGATTGTCTGTTGTCCTTACAGTGGAAGTAGATAGGGTTAGGAGATTGCACCCGTAGCTAAACTGAATTAAAACGTTTGATTGATTTAGGGAAATTATGTGGGGAAGTAAACATAAGGATTAACTGCACCAAGTTAGTAGATAGGTGAGGATGGGGAGGAATACCTGTTTCTTTCTATGTTATTGTTGGTCAATGACCGTCATCGTCTTCTCAATTAGGTTAGATTCGTTTATACTTGAGTTTCATTGTCTCTGTGAGATCGACCTTGATTCGCCGTTGCTACACTATGATTTGACCTAGACTCTTGCTAGTATAAACGACATCGCGCGACATCAGTTGGTTGTACTATATATTAGTGAGCAACGTCGTATCCTATGAGAAATTTAGTCAAGTATCAAAGCTAGCGTCATTCTGAGTTTAGATCAACACAATATTTGAGAAAGAGTAATGAATTACACCTATTAATTCTATTTCTACAACGACTAAATTACAACCGGAAGTTTAACTGTTTAAAAGGAATAGCCGAGAAATGATCCTACCAACTACTACCAAACCCCAGTTCATGTCCGGAAGTGATTATGATATACTTTTCATGTTCTTGGCATATGTTAATGGGTGTCGTCTCCCTTGATAACATGACACTAATACCGCAATCTAGAGTACTATGTTAGATTCAATAGTCCGCCTTTAAGGAATTGATATTGCGCGAAATATCACAAGTAAAAATGAGTAGAGAAATGAGCAGAGTTTTATTGCATTTGTCAAAAAGTGTGTCCTTTAAAGGGTACAAAATGACGCTATTTATAGGCGAAGATACAACAGTGTGATAAATGACGTGTTTCTCTCTGATTGTATGTATTTTTGGGCTTCAAGGAAACCGTTGTGTATCAGATGTTGTCGCCTTTAGCGGGCTGGGTTCGAGCTGCGAGTCGGACATGTATGCTGATGGACGATGAGGTCGCCCATCAGAACTTCTCGCCAGCCCGTGGGGCAGGAAAAGGGCCTTTTTAATCTCGACGCTCCTTTATCCCTACCATGATGTATATCGCTTAAGGCGAAGGGCGAGCTTGACTCTAAACCCGGATCATCCGATAAGAACGCGGGCCGTGTGGCTCAAGGACCCTGTGTCTCTTGGGCCTAAATATAAGAGACTTATCAATCACTCGTGGACTCATTTTGGGCTTTGTGTATCAATGGCCCCATACTCCTTGACCTATTCATGGTACACATGAATGTCATGGAGTAAAGTTTTAAGGCAACGTGATTTGACCTTTGCCGTGATAAGTGGCTATAGATAGCGTCAAGCATAACAGTGTCCGGTTGAGTAGCGTCGGGTTGAATCGCGAGTGGTCGCCTAGTTCGTGGGCGGATTGGAACACAAATTGTTTTCCTTGATAGTAGCAAAGGTAATTATGACCTCTGTTGCGATGTGATGGGTCATGTCTTTTTAGTGGGTGGCGTGTCTCGGGAATCATGATGCGTCATAGTTGTTTTGAAAAACCCAAAACGTTAACATGCAAAATTGCCAGATCTAGGGTTTCCCAGGCGTGCGCCTCAATACAGAGCAAACCTCCCAGCATCATGGCGTGCGCCTGATTTAAATTCTGAAGAATGGAACCTCCCGGTATCCTCAGGCGCGGCCCTGAGCAGTTTTTTCACCAAATTGAGCTCTTCTTCATCTTTCCAACCCGTATCTTGCATTTCGGTCATCTCAAACACCCAATTCCTACATAGAATCAAAACAAATACCACACATAACTCCTACATGACATGAGGGTGACTATAAATGAACCAAAAAACACCTAAAACAATGAGATTTCCAGACTATATATCCTGGATTTTATAATAAGGTCTAATGTGTAAAATGCATCGGAACTAAACTAAATGTCTTCGAAAACATAAAAAAAAAAGTGTATAACGGGAAAAAAAATACATTATAAATGTTAGTTGAGTTTACTCTCATCAACTATTACTACTTAGCGTTTGCTCGTTTCATATTTTATATCCTGTTCTGATTCCAAAAATAAAAAAAATGAATGAAATGGGAGAAAACCGGGGACTGGCACCTTATCATAGATTTCTCCAATCTGGGATGCTCAACATATTGTGAGCGACGCCTTTCGCTCTCTTCTAACCCAAAACCTTATCGTAAGATCAGATAAACCCCCCCTCTCCCTCTGCTTTCTCTTCATAAAACGACAACCCCCAATTCTGCTATTAATCTCCTTCCGCCACCTCCCCCTTATCTTCTCCTCTCCAATTCAATTCCTCTACGTACTCTATCACCATGGATTCCCCCTCCCCTTTTCAAGTTCCGCCGGCGACTCCTCTTTCAGGTCTTCCTCTTTCTCTATCATATTCTTTTTCTTTTGTTTTGTTCCTGTATGTACATGATTGTAGTTATCCATGCATTCATTTAGCTATTTGTCTTGTTTTTTTATTTGTTTTTTTTATGCTTTTCGTGATTGATTAGTGACCAAAATTGCTACTGTTTATATATTCAGGTCAGGAAACTAAAGGTACCGATGGTCCTGGGAGCGTTTCGGATGAAGAGGGTTTCCTTAGCGGTGAAGAAGAGTTTCAAGTTGCTCCAGAAAATCTGGTTGCCCCAATTTCTGATGACGCTGTTGATAGTATTGATCTTTCGGAGGTAAAGGTTCAGGATGAGGATGCAGACGGAGAAAAGGTGCTTGAGGAAGGTTTGGTAGGCGATTTGAATGGACAATCCAACGGCTTCCATGACTTGGATGCTTCTGGTAGTGTTGTTGTTGGGGACACTGGTCATGCTGCTTTTGACACCAGCCAATCGAAGGGAGATAATGTTGGTGGAGGCATTGAGGGGGCAGGAGATTCCAAGGCCTTGCTCACAGACGATGGCGATAAACTGGAGGAAAATGGAGAAAGGGTGGATGTGGTAGACTTGGTGAATCGAGGGCCGAGTTATGCTGAAGTTGTTCAGTTGAGTGGTGATGATGCTACTCTTGTCTCCAAGCAACAGAAGGAGGGTGCTGGTGAGGTAGAGGTGAACCAGGAGGATGCCGGAAGAGTACCTGAGGTAGCAGAGGTCAAAACGAATGATATGGCAGTTCCAGAAAGTAACAATACTGATGATAAAAATAAAGACGAATTGAGTTTTGTTGAGCCTGATGTGGTTGAAGTCGATGGCGTGAAGGTGACCCCTGAAGGCGATTCCATTGTGGATGCGATTGATGCTGATGTCAAAGTACCTGGGATTGCTGTTGTTGGAAAGGCTGCAAATGTTGAGCCGGCTAAAGTGGAAAGGGAGCTTCCAGTTGATGATGTTCCTGTAGTAGCAATTGGGAATACGGATGAAACAAATCAAGAAGAGTTGAAATCAGTTGAGCCTGACGTGGTAGAAGTCCCTTCAAATGTTGAGCCGGCTAAAGGGAAAGGAGCTTCCAGTTGATGTGCCTGTAGTAGCAACTGGGAATACCGATGAAACAAATCAAGAAGAGTTGAAATCAGTTGAGCCTGATGTGGTAGAAGTCGATGGTATAAAGCTGACCCCTGAAGGTGATTCTATTGTGGATACAATTGATGCTGATGTGAAAATACCTGGAATTGCTGTTGTTGGAAAGGCTGACCTGCCTAAAGTGGAAGAGGAGATTCCTGTTGATGTGCCAGTCATAGCAACTGGCAATACTGATGAAGGAAGACAAAAAGATTTGAAAACGGTTGACTCTGATGTGGTTGAAGTTGATGGGGTGAAGCTGACCAAGGAAGGTGATTCTGTTGTGGATGCTATTAATGCTGATGTGAAAATACCTGGAGTTGCTGTTGTTGGGGAGATTCCAGAAAGTGAGCCTGCTAAAATGGAGGAGGAGCTCCCTGTTGATGACCCTGGAAGCAATGAAAAGTTGGACATGAAAGGTGATGTTCATGGTTCAACCATTGTGCATGATACTGAAACAGGGGGCACAAAGAATATTGAAGAAACTCCCAAGGTAGAGAAAGAAGAACTGGAGGCTTCAGAGTCCATAGAGATGGGAGCTTCCAAGAAATTTGAAAATGGTAATGAATTAGGTAGAAATGAGAATCTGGATGATAGTGTACCTGTAGCAGCAAAGGATGCTAATGAGGATAGTGATGTTGTCTTACGTGACGGTGACTCTGATGAACCTCAACTGCCTGATACTAATCAATCTGTGTCTGTTGATGATGATGCTGTAGACATTATTGTGGGAGCAGAACGTGAAATGAAGAACCAGGTAATTGAAGAAGCTGATTATCATGGATCAGCCTCAGATGGAGAGACTGATGGGTTGATCTTTGGAAGCTCAGAAGCTGCAAAGCAATTCATTGAGCAATTGGAACAAGGATCAGGATCTGATATGTCTCATCATCATTTACAGGGAATGGATGGTCAAGTTGTCACCGACTCTGACGAAGAAGTGGACACTGATGATGAAGGAGAAGCAAAAGAGTTACTAGATCCTTCTGCCTTAGCTGCACTCCTTAAAGCTGCAACAGGGACTGATGCTGACGGAGGTGATGGTGGAGGTGGTGGTATCACCATAACCTCTCAAGATGGTACTAGGCTTTTCTCAGTTGAGCGACCAGCTGGTTTGGGATCTTCACTGCGTGCTTTGAGACCTAATCCCCGGCAAACCCCTCTTAACATGTTTGCTCCATCAACTACTACCGACATTGTAGATTCTGAGGCTACCTTGAGTGATGAAGAGAAGAAGACATTTGAGAAGTTTCAACAAATCAGGGTGAAATATTTGAGGCTTATTCATCGACTTGGGCTTTCTCCAGATGATTCTGTGCCGGCACAGGTTCTCTACCGGTTGATGCTTATACTGGGGCGACAAGGTGGTCGCGTATATACAATGGATGCTGCTAAGAGTAGGGCCTTGCAACTTGAAGCTGAAGAGGGGAATGATTTGGATCTTTCTGTGAATATACTGGTTCTTGGAAAATGCGGTGTGGGAAAGAGTGCTACCATCAATTCGATTTTCGGGGAAGTGAAGGCTCACATCGATGCTTTTGAACCTGCAACGGAGGGTGTGCGCGAAATTGTGGGATATGTTAATGGGGTGAAGCTAAGAGTGTTCGACACTCCAGGATTGAAGTGTTCAATATACGAGCAGTCTTTTAACCGCAGTATTTTATCTTCTGTAAAGAGAGCAACTAAGAAACATCCTTTAGATATTGTCCTATACGTAGACAGAATGGATTCCCAAACTAGAGATATGAATGATGTGCCATTACTAAAGACTATATCAAGTTCACTAGGCTCATCTATCTGGAAAATGTCCATCATAACCCTTACGCATGCGGCTTCGGCTCCTCCAGATGGTCCTTCAGGTTCCCCGTTGAGCTATGACGTTTTTGCTACCCAACGTTCACATGTTCTTCAGCAAACTGTTAGCAGTGCTGCTGGTGAAGTCCGTATGATGAACCCAAGTCTGATGCATCCGGTTGCTCTTGTGGAAAATCATCCTTCATGTCGAAAGAATAGAGAGGGGCAGAAGGTGCTGCCAAATGGGCTAAGTTGGAGGCCCCAGTTGTTGCTGTTGTGCTTCTCCCTGAAAATCTTGTCAGAAGTCAACTCGATCAGCAACAGCAAGCCTCAAGATGCATTTGATCACCGCAAGATTTTTGGCTTTCGTGGTCGTGCACCTCCGCTGCCTTATATGTTATCCTCTATGTTGCAGTCTCGTCCACATCCGAAGCTGCCTAATGAGCAAGGTGGGGACAATGGCGATTCTGACATTGATCTTGACTATTTTTCAGACCCTGACCAAGACGAAGAGGATGAGTATGACCAGCTCCCACCATTCAAGCCTCTTAAGAAATCTCAGGTTGCAAAGCTTAGCAATGAGCAGAGGAGGGCGTACTTTGAGGAATATGACTACCGGGTAAAACTTTTGCAGAAAAAGCAGCTGAAGGATGAGTTAAAAAGAATGAAAGAGATGAAGAATAGAGAGAAGGATGCCACAGTAGACTATGGCTACATGGAGGAAGATGCTGATTCCGGAGCTGCAGCTCCTGTGGCTGTTCCTTTGCCTGACATGGTGCTACCTCCTTCATTTGATAGTGACAATCCTGCCTACAGATATCGATTCTTGGAGCCAACGTCGCAGTTCCTTGCTAGGCCAGTTCTGGACACTCATGGTTGGGACCATGACTGTGGCTACGATGGCGTGAATGTGGAGCAGGGTCTCGCTATTGTAAACCGTTTTCCAGCTGCTGTGACTTTCCAAATCACCAAGGACAAGAAAGATTTCACCATCAGTTTGGATTCCTCTGTTTCAGCTAAGCACGGGGAGAATGGATCAAGCATGGCAGGTTTTGATATTCAAAGTCTCGGGAAGCAGCTTGCATATACTCTCCGTGGTGAAACGAAATTCAAGATTTTGAAGAAAAACAAGACAAGTGGAGGGATATCAGTAACATTCCTGGGTGATAATATCGTCTCTGGAGCCAAGTTAGAAGATCAAATTACCATAGGGAAACAGTATGTTCTTGTGGGTAGTGCTGGGGCTGTTCGAAGTGATCGTGATACAGCTTATGGAGCCAACTTTGAACTGCAGCGTAGAGAGGCCGATTTTCCAATAGGGCAGGCTCAATCTACATTTAGCATGTCACTCATCAAATGGAGGGGTGATCTGGCTTTGGGTTTCAACACCCTATTCCAGTTCTCTGTGGGACGTGGCTCAAAAATTGCTATCAGAGCAGGACTGAACAACAAACTCAGCGGCCAGATTACTGTGAAGACAAGCAGTTCAGAGCATCTTTCTCTTGCTCTTACTGCGCTTATCCCGATTGCAGCTTCTATCTACAAGAAACTCCAGCCCAGTGCACCTGAGCAGTATGCATTGTACTAGGATTCAGATATTACTTGATGATGCATCCTTGATCTCAGCTTGGCAGCAACTTGAATTTTAAAGGTAGATTTATCCTTTTTGTAGAATAACAGGTGGATGATTGTTGTTCTTAGTTTATATGTATTGAGAATGAGATGAATTTCACAAGGGTAGAATTTCATGTGTGCCCTACTTGTTATTCCATATTGATTGAAGAGGCATTAGCTTGTTTCTGTAGAAACATGTTACTTGAGGGGAAAAAAGGGAGGGGGGTGGGAGGATGTAAAAACGTTGACTTTTGAATATGATGACTTCTATTTGTGTTTGCAAAAATGCAGTTCTCGGTTCTTCATTCATTTTGTTTGCCTTGATGCTTCCCCACTTCGATATTTCCTTTGTACAAGATGCTTATTGTTATTCACCTGAGTTGGCTGTGCTTTTTTCTCATACAAGGTGCCTTTTTTTTTCTCTCTGGTTTGTGATGGTTCTTCACTCTCCAATCTAGCTAGTGTGATTGCAGTTTCTTCCGGTATGTTGACCTTCTTCCTTACATGCTGGAGAAGAATGGTCGTTTTAGAATGTAATAATTGTTGCATTATTTTGATTGCTGCTGTAGTATTGCTTAGTTTGCTATCTAATGCTCAATATCTGAGAGATGGCTGAGCGATTGGTTCATGGTGCTGTCAGTAATGGTAATTCACAACACATTCGAACCCAAAAGTGTATCCTCGAGGAAATCTTGCAGATTCTTAATGTATGAGTTGTTGAATTAGTTATTTGGTAGATTGGTTTGTAATGCTAGTGCTGACTAGGCCTCATCGTCTGGACCGACAACCCTTTTTGTTAATTGTCTTTTCAACTTCTCTGTCTTTTTTGTGGTTGAAATCTTGGAGCTAATTTTGTTGTTTCCTTTTTGCTGGCACTAACTTGGGTCCCTATTTTCTTTGTTTTTGTCTATGTTCTGCTTTCTGGATCTTTTTACTTATCATTTCCTCTGCCATTACTTTGTGCAGTTCAGATAGAGCTAGCTTAGTCATTGCTGCCATTGATTTTGGGTGTCCAGCGGCGTAGTTAATAAAGATGGTGCATCTTTCACCCTCCAGAGTTAGTTGATGACGGTCAAAAATGCTGAGAACTTCTCGAATTTCATTAAGAAATGGAATGGTGCCAGTTGTTGACTGGATTCGGAAGAGTAGTCATATGTGTATGTGTTGTTTTTAGCTGAGGAAAAGCCAAATGAATGCATGTGGCTTATTTTGAGGTTTAGAAACTTGATGAAATCATAGTTAGTGGAGATTATGAATGATGATATTACAGGTGCTGGAGCAATCTTCTGTTTGTTTTGAATGTAAGCTACAAAACTTATTAAGTTTTTATTGTTTGGATAGTGTTTCCATCCTTGAGTTGTACATTACTTTTCTTTACGAGCATCGACTTTGAGAGTACACACTTAGTGAAAAATAGAGGTGAACCTGTAAGGCAATTGAAATACTCACAAATGATAGGAAGTTTGATGTATATAAGAAATAGTACTAGATCAGACATGGCTTGTGCAGTGAATAAATTAAGTAGGTTCATAAGTAATCCGAGTGAGGATCATTGGATAGCCTTTGTTAGGATGTTGAGGTACTAATATTTACAATGAATCACGGATTACGATATATTAGATATCCATTAGTATTGGAAGGATTTTGTGATGCTAATTGGATATCCGATTGTAAAGACTCAAAATCGACTAGTGGATATATATTCATATTGGTGGTGGTGCCGAGTCCTGGAAGTCCTTAAAGCAAACATGCATAGTTGGATCCACTACGGAGGCTAAGTTTATAGCATTGGATAAAGATGGAGAAGAAGCAGAATGGCTTTGGAATGTCTTGGAGGATATCCCATGTTGGCCGAAGCCAATCCCTCCAATCAACATTCAATACGATAGTATGTCGGCAACAGGACGCACATAAAGTTGTATGTATAATGGTAAGTCTCGACATATACGTCGGAGACATAATACCATAAAACAATTGAATATATAAGTTCTCAGGAGAATCTTGCGGATCCCCTGACAAAAGGTTGACCTAGAGATCAAATGTCAATCTTGACGAACGGGATGAGACTTAAGTCTATTACGCATGTTTCCCTAGTAATGGCAACCCAACCATTCTAACTGAAAATCCCAAGATCATAGTTCAAAATGGACAACTATGTTATGAGGGACAATTATCACTTACCCATTATGTTATAACAAAAGTGTTGCCTGCTGAAGGTTTATGTTAAGCAAAAGCATTTAATGATTTCTATATATTGTTTAAGCCAAGTAGGGTATTGCAGAACACTCTTTATAGAGAGTAACATATGTAAGGAAGTGAGTCACTTCTGTGAGAATTTAAGGCTGAATTCTCTAAAACACTTTCTGAAACCAAGGTTGTCAAAGGCCAAAACGGACACAACAATGAGAACCTCGAGAATTTCAGGGGGTCTATTGTGTAAGTATCGATGTCCAGGCATGCACCAAAGCCTGAGGAGTTCAAGACCTAGTTCACTGCTTAGACGAGTATGTCCGATGGTACTATACTAAGGAAGGTACAAGGCAGCAAACCACATCGCCTGATGAAATAAAGCTCCGTTCGTTATCTCTACAGAGTCTGCATAGCATATGCATTAATTTTCATTCATGTGGGGGATTGTTTGAGTTATTTGATCAACATTGAGTTTTGTACAACTGGAAATCAGTCCACTTCAAGATCAATTTCAAATGGGTTACAGTATGAATTACCGGGAGCTAAGAACAGTTTTGAAAATTACTAAGATAGTAAAAGATGTTAGGTTTTTGAAACACTCAATTCTGATATCGGGTGAATGAAAAATTAATTACTAAATGTGGAGTGATTTATGTCAGTGTTAGTAAAGAAATTGTGATTCCTTTGTCCCACGTATGTAAGATATCTCAAGTTGGCTCTACGTATAAGATGTGGAATTAGACTAAAAGGCAAGCCTCAAGCCCAAGGGGCAAGTGACTTTTGTTTTTGTGGAGGATGAACGACTTAGATCCTGCTTGGTTCAGAAACACACGCGCGCATGTGCGCCGCTGTCCGGCCGGCCAGCTGTGCTCGGTTTGGGCTTGTGGCTTGTGCTTGGCCGGTCCATTATATATCTTTTTGGGCCAGCCCAATGTTTTAAATTAAGAATTTTTCGGAACCAGTGCAATAGTTCAGTTAGAATTAGAGCTGATCAGTAGAATATATTCGAAAATTGCATCAGTTTAACAGAACAAACTGCTGGCATCTGTTCATTTTCGAACAACATCTTCATCCATAACTTCCATACGAATTCTAAAGAGATGTTATTCATCAAATAAGCGTTCACTCTGCCTATTTAAGCCCATCAACACCGAATGAAAACAGAAGAAAAAATATCCATAGCATACTTTCTGAAACTATGCTTATATATTTTTCTGCATTTATAAAAGTCAAAGATAACAAGGTTGATCGGTTCGCAGGCTTCTTCACATCTAAGTGCTAAGATTCGAAGAAGGTAAATTGGGAGATTTTTGTCATCACCGTGAGCACATAATCAGGCCAATAAAGTTTTGAGGACAGAGTTCTACTCGCCTCAGTTTGAATAAGTTTTCGCGTTTACTATGCTTTCTGCATTTTATTTTGATTCTGAATATGTTCGATGAATTAAATGCTATGTTTTCTGCAATGTGTTATATGTTACTATATGTTTCTGTTCCTACAACATGATTAGCTCAGAACTGAACAAACCAGTAGTTTGTTCACATTGTATGTGATTCCTTTTCATTTAACAAAAGATATGATAATGTGCCGGCGCATCTCTGAGTTAGGAAGAGTTTCTATCTGGTAGGATGTGTGAAACAAGATTCTTCGCCTTTCATGTACTTCATGCTTGTCCTTCGGGGACATCCAATAAAATTGGAACGATGTACTTCATGCTTATGTGATGGACAATAATGATTAAATAAATGTGGGTTCTATCGGCACACCTCAAATTACTATTGGTATCCGTTTTTGATTATTTTTTCAGATGAAAAAAACGTCATTCACACTGGTGTTCCTTGTTGAACATCAACGTCAGTGACACTGACGTTGGTGTGAAACAGGAACACCAGTGGAAAATCGTGACTGGCGTTTCTAAGTTTTAATACTTTTTATAAAAGGAACGTTGGTGCCACTGGTGTTCCTTGTTGAACACCCATGTCAGTGACACTGGCGTTGGTGTTCAACAAGGAACACTAGTGTGACTGATGTTCCCCTTATAAAAAATCACCGGGTGTCGAAGTAATTTTTTTTTGGTGCCGGAAGTTAAAGGGTGTCAGTAGTAAATTGGGATGTGCCAATAAAACCCCCTATATAAAATACCTTTAAAATTAAAAAAATAATCATTGATATCCCATTATGCCTTTTTTTTTTGTACACATTGATTTTTTTAAGCATTGTACTACCTCCGTCCAATGTCTATTTTTTGTGATGCATACAGATTAAGAAAAATAATTAATATAATGTATTTTAAATTGTGTTGGACATATATACCTTCTTTTATAATTAATATAATGTATTTTAAATTGTGTTGGACATATATACCTTTTTTTTTTTTTTTTTTTTTTAGACAACTTTATTTTATTAATGGAAGAAATAAAGTGCTACAAAAGTTTGCTATATCCTACCGCCTGAGTTTGCGTGATAGAACATAGCATTTGGCCTCCTTAAACCCTATGTCATATGCAAACCCCGTGTAGGAAAATCCATCACACAGGAAGAAATACTCGCTTCTATGCATTCCCAAAAAATCCCAAACTCCAAAAATATGTACAACAGTGGAAATCATAAGTAAAAGAATGGCGTCTGTGTGTCTCGATTCTTGTAGGAATGAGATGTGAAAAAATTATTGTAGCCAGCAAGGTATGTGTTGGACATATATACCTCTATCAAATAATAAATGTTTTTTGAAATATAAATAAAGGGCAATGTATTATGTAGTACATTTGCAAAAGTTTGCTTCTTATTTAGTATTCAAACATAAGTTTGCTTTCCATATAATATCTTCTTCCATTTTCCTTAAAAAAATAAGTGATCTTCCCAAAATACCCCCAATTTAATAAATAAATAAATAACCAAATATTTATACCCTCAATCCGTGACCACCTGGGAAACCATTTGTCTGCTTTCTCTTTTAATCTGGGTTTTGTTTCATCGGTGGAACATGCAGAACTCACGGCTATCTCAGTGGGTCTGAAGGCAGCAGCGCGAATCTGGAGCGGGCCGATCAATGTCGAATCTGATTCTCTTAATGCCATAGCAAGAATTGTGGATGAAGACGAAGATTACACAGGGCTGGACTCTCTTGTAGCAAGCATCAAATCTTTGTAGCGTCTCTTTGATAACTGTTCTTTTGCTTATGTCAATCGGAATTGTAATCATGTAGCTGATGCTCTAGCAAAATTAGGGTTTTCCTTGGTTGATTCTCAACCTTCTTGCTGTAATTGGGGCACAAACCCCTCAAATTCTGTTCTCTCTGTCTTGATGACGGATAATTAATGAAACTCTTTTACCCCAAAAAAAAAAAAAAAAAAAAATCAGCGTCGTTCAAAGCCCCCATCAGCGATTGAGCTCTGCCTCCTGCAAGAGCTCTCCTCCTTGAAGCAATTGAAGCAAATCAAGATTCAAGATTGGGATTTTGACTTGATAAGGTAATTCCGATGTAGTTGTAATGCATTGACATTGAATATTTACTTTGCAGATGTGTCAAAAGACCGGGATAACGACAAGTAATAGAAGGCTGAGAAGAAGGAAGTGTTTTTGGTATGATCATACCATTTTGATGAAGTGCTGCTGTTTGTCTTGATGAAAAATGTTGATTTTTTTTTTTTTTTTTTTTTTTTGAGAACCAATGTTTTGCTATGCTTTTGGCTGCAATGTTGTTGAAAAATGTTATATGGTATGATCATACCATTTTGCTGAAGTGGTGCTGTTTATATTGTTGAAAAATGTTGATTTTTTTTTTTTTTTGTTTTGAGAACCAATGTTTTTATATGCTTTGGCTGCAATGTTTATGTTTATGATGTATAATAATCTTATTGGCCCTTTCAAAAAAAAAAAAGAAAGTGGCGTAATAAAAACAAAATAAGAAATTGGCCCTATCAAAAAAAAAAAAGAAATTGGTCCTTTCAAAACCTATATTTATGATGTATAATAAGAAACCAATATTTATTATGTCTAATCAATCCGAATAAGAGTAATCGCCTTTTAACGTGATATTATGTCTAATCAACCCGGATTAGAGTAATCGACTTCATCGAACCTCGATTTAACGTGATATTATGTCTAATCAACTCGGATAATAGTAATAGTCTTAATCGAACATCGATCTAAAATCTTATTATAACTAATCAAACCGGATCAGAGTAATCGCCTTAATCGAACCTCGATCTAACGTGATATTATGTCTAATCAACTCGGATCAGAGTAATCGCCTTAATCGAACCTTGATCTAATGTGACATTATTTTTGATCACCCGGATCAGAGTAATCGCCTTCATCGAACCTCGATCAAATGTGATATTATGTATCATCAACCCGGATCAGAGTAATCGCCTTCATCAAACCTCGATCTAACGTGATATTATGTGTAATCGACTCGGATCAGAGTAGTCGCCTTAATCGAACGTTGATCTAACGTGACATTATGTCTGATCAAACTGGATCAGAGTAATAGACTTAATCGAACCTCGATCTAACGTGATATTATGTCTAATCAACTCGAAGCAGAGTAATCACCTTAATCGAACCTTGATCTAATGTGACATTATGTATGATCAACCCGGATCAGAGTAATCGCCTTCATCCAACCTCGATCTAATGTGATATTATGTCTAATCAACCCGGATCTGAGTAATCGCCTTCATCGAACCTTGATTTAACCTGACATTATGTCTAATCAACTCGGATCAGAGTAATCGCCTTCATCCAACCTCGATCTAAAATCTTATTATGTCTAATCAATCCGGATCAGAGTAATCACCTTCATCGAACCTCGATCTAACGTGATATTATGTCAATCAACTCGGATCGAGTAATCGCCTTCATTGAACCTCGATCTAACGTGACATTATGTATAATCAACTCGGATCGAGTAATCGCTTCATCCAACCTCGATCTAAAATCTTATTATAATCGATCAAACCGGATCGTAGTAATCGCCTTAATCGAACCTCGATCTAACGTGATATTATGTCAATCAACTCGGATCGAGTAATCGCTTAATCGAACCTTGATCTAACGTGACATTATGTCTCGATCAACCCGATCGAGTAATCGCCTTCATCGAACCTCGATCTAACGTGATATTATGTCTGATCAACTCGGATCAGAGTAATCGCCTTAATCAAACCTCGATCTAAAATCTTATTACCGGATCAGAGTAAATCACCTTCATCGAACCTCGATCTAACGTGATATTATGTCTGATCAACTCGGATCAGAGTAATCGCCTTCATCGAACCTCGATCTAACGTGACATTATGTCTGATCAACTCGGATAAGAGTAATCGCCTTAATCGAACCTTGATCTAAAATCTTATTATGTCCAATCAACCCGAATCTAAAATCAACTCTTAGAATTGATTAAATGTTTTATAATTATGATAAAATTGTATTTGATAATTCCCTTACTGTAATTGACTATCGATAACATGTAATTGGCCGCACAATAATTCCCTTAATGTATAAACACAACTTTTAGAAACTTGGATTTCTAAGAGAGGAAGAAAATCATGTTTACAAGTTGAGTTAATTATAAACGAGTCAAGTCTGGATATTTTTTAAATTTAATGAATGTCGCTAAAGTGAAAAAATGTTTGAGGCTAAGTAGTCTGTTACTGTCATATATATATATATATATATATATATATATATATATATATATATATATATATATATATATATTGTGAGTGCCATGATGATTACTAAATGTTGAGCTGGTCAAGTGGAAACTTGCTAGATTTTCTTTTGCTTTTTTTGTATCCTCAAGGTCGCAGTTTGAAACTGTCTTTCCACGTTTATATTTGTTGTATTTTTTGAAAACCTCCTCAACTTTAAGCGCGAATTTGATCGGAAAATGAGGGCTTCTTTTTGTCATTTTCCATCAGTATTTTTCTTTTGCTTTATTTTTAGAATTTCCCTATAAATAGGTTAGATGTTATGATAGGAGTATTTTTGAAAAAACATTGAATACTAATTAATTTCTAAAAAAACACTTTTATAACCTTTAAAAAGGTTAGATGTTAGAGATATTTCCCATCAATTTTCTTTTGCTTTATTTATGAAAAAATATTATTTGAATAATGTATTAATTTCCTATAAAAGGTTAGAATGATAGGAGTATTTTTTGAAAAAATACATTGAATAATGTATTAATTTCTAAAAATGAACACTTTTTATAACATAATTCATTTTAAAAAAACGAACACATACTGAGAGATTTTTATTCTTTTGTAGAATTCATTGAGGAAGATTATATCAAGTAGCGACATACATTAATTTTCTCTCATTTTTAATGTCTTTCACATAATATATGACACTTGGTAAAATATTCCTATAATTGTTGTATTTTAAAATTTCACATACTTATTATGAGAAAGAGGTAGTATATTTTGTTCGTCATTAAGGCAGTGATGCTTTGGAAATAACTACACAGGTCATGAATCAATCGAGATCGAGGAGGGGAATCTCCGCTGGAAACTGACAATTTGTTACTGATAATAAAAAGGAAAATCCCAAAACAAAGTGCCACTGCAACCACATAGTAGGAGTAGTATTATCTACTACTACTAGCTCCTATCTTCTCTAAACAGAAACTGCAATGGCGGAATCAGAATCACGGGATCTCTACAGAAGCCTACTTCACAACCGCCGCTGGCGCCACCGTCTACCACCCTTGACGGCCACCTAGCTGATTCCTCCTTTTCGTCGATTCTTCAGCGTAGGCCGAAAATTAGGGTGACATCCGAGTACGACAGCGACAGTTCCGTGTTCTTCCATAAGATTTCTTGTAAGTTGCTGGACAACTTAGCCAAGCTCAAGTTTACTTTCCAAAATGATGGGAAAAGGGAGATCTTCGAGCCTCGTCTGGCTTTTGTTTCTAAGTATTTGTCTCTTCACTACGACATCGAAGAAGGCAATACTCTTGTTAACTCCGCTATTGATGTCAGGCCGGGACTCCAGTTCAAAGCATCTCACGACGTTAAAGTATGCTTCTTTTTTTTTTATTTAAATTTTCTGTCAATTACTTGTGTTTTCGTTAATTTTGGGTGTAATATAGCTCTTTAATTACTTTTATAATTTCGATGGACTTCTTTGTGTTCAATCTTTGATATGAGCAGCATGAAATGCTTTTGTTTTGTTTCACAGAAAGTCATCTGTGCTCGGCTATTGCTTTACGACTTGGTCCTGTTTCCTGTGAGGAAACCTCGTTTCTCTCATTTGCTAGGCTATCTCCCTGACAGTTTCTGTATTGAGATTTTTTAGGCTCAGCAAGGAAAAGTGGCAATGGTCGCCGATCTTCTGGGTCCTGCAGTGAAACTAGAGCTAGCATCAGCTGTTCCTCATGTTGGCATGGTTAGTTTGTACCTAATATGAAAATGGGTTCCGTTTATTCTTTATAGTTAACATCAGTCCCTTTGTTTTTTTGTCCTTGTGTTCAGTGATTTCAGTTATTGCATTGCATTATCCTATTATTATTATTATTATTCCTGCAGCCGAAAGCAACCTTGAAATTTCCTTTCGGTGAAGTTTCTCTTGAAGAGAAAGATCTAGCTGAGGAGGAGGAGGAAGCAAAAAGCAATAGAATTGCATCCTTGAGTGGAATTTTGAGGGCGCCTGTTCTTAATGGGATATGTTTTGCTCAATACAGTGATGAAAATATGAGTTTAAGGTATTCGTACAAGGTAGTCTTCTGGCAAAATTCCTCCTTTTTTGTGTGCAAGTTTTTGTCATCCCTAATACTTCTGAAAGTGTGTTCTTGTTTGATTTTCTGTTCATTGCGGCTATCCTGTATTGCTTTCTGTATCTAAATTTATGTGGCTTCCTGGAGTCCATTTAATTGTGTGTTACCATTCAGGAGTCTTTTTCCTACTAAAAGTTGATTGTGCCATATTGGTCTGATTAGTTGGGCTTCTCCTTCAGATTTGTCTGTATTATATTGTTTGACCATTTTTCCGTGATTCTTGTAGGATGAACAAATGACGTTCACTCCAACACTTTCTTTGCCTTCAAATTCTTTAGCATTTGCTTTTAAGCGGCAGTTCAGCCCTTCAGACAAGCTGAGGTGATTATCTGTTTTTCCGCCTTAAACCGTTCATGTTTTACCCTGTATAAAGAGCTTATGGAGAAACCGAATCCTCTTTTTGCTATGCATTTGATCAGTCTATGATACTTTTAGCCGTGAAATTTTGCTGTTTACATCCGCATGTATACTTATCACAAGTTCACTATTAGTTTATCAGAAGGCGCAACATTTCACTGTTTGAAGTTTTGCTTAGTTAATTCTCACATATAGTGCCTAGATGCTTGGAACATGAATCGACATGACATGATTTAGTTCAAAATGAGCGGAATCACGGGTATCGAAGTTTACAAAAGTTCCAAATGATGTTTAATTTTGCTCATCCTAGATGTGGACATGTTACTGTCCTGGTCAGTTGATCCTTTGCATGCGATTCAGTTTGATGTTTCTTTATGGCATAGGATGTCACTCATGACTCATCGGTATCATCAATATATAAGTACTAATCCCTTAATTACATCTAATCTTGGCTCAAACTATACTCCAATCCGGCTTCTCTCTCTTTAGTCTTTACTTTCCTTTTCCTCCATAATCAGTATAATATTAAGTGAAGAATGAAAACTAAGGTTTATCGTGTTTTTCATAATTCGTGCTACTTAGAATTCTTAATTGACATTAATGTGTTGTTGATGTAAATTTGTTGCCTCAAAGATCTGTTTATCATCTCGATCAAAGTTTTGGCTTGTTTACTACTTACTAGTATGGTGCCATCTAATGCATATAAACATTCGGTTCTCAGCTATTGGTATAATTTCAATTCGAATGACTGGAGCACAGTATATAAACACACAGTTGGGAAGGACTTCAAAATGAAAGCTGGTTATGATTCAGAGGTGCGACTTGGTTGGGCATCTCTTTGGGTGAGTTGTGAATTCTTCTTTTTCGTCTCCTTAAATTTTATTGGCTTTATTTTACTGAAAGATATTGGTTCACGTGATGAAACGCATCTCTTTTTCTTGTTGAACTGATTCTATCCTCATGTGGACCATGAGTTGGCTAGTGCTTAGTGTATCTTTAAGGCAAATCCTATTAAGACTTAATGTGAAAAAGGTTTTTGGGTAAGTTCCCACGTCAGAATTAAACTGTTGTGATTTGGATTGATATAATGGGATTGTAGGTAGGAGACGAGGATGGGAAAGCAAAAACTGCTCCCATGAAGATGAAAGTTCAGTTCATGCTGCAAGTACCTCAAGACGACGTTAAATCATCTGCATTGATGTTCCGTGTGAAGAAGAGATGGGATATATGATTGTGACCGACTTGTGCCCCAAGGAAGCAGAGGCGAACTCCCTTTCCCCTTTCCCTTCCCCTTTCCCCTTTCCCTTAGAGAATCGATGTCGAATCATATTTTGGATTCATAGGGGTTGGCTGGATTGAAGTTTCTTTTGTTTATATATGTTAACCTCAGATCTTCAGAAAAGTTGCATAACTTGTGTAAAGTATGTAGCTTTACCTAATTACCTACCATCTATATCATACATGTAGTTTTCGGTAATATGCATATTTGGAGGGCTAAATTAGCAAATCACATTTTCATCGTTTCCTCAAGGTCGATTTTCTTCCCTGTTCTTTCTTTTGAAGTTTTTGGAAGCATAAATGAGAAAATCACGATTAATATATTGGGTATGATCATGTGCAAAGGAAACTTATAGATGCATCTGTTGAGCACAAATTTTATCTTCATCTAGGACTAAATCTGATTTGGTGTTCTCAAAAAGTCGCATTTTTTTTAGGAAAATCAAAACCATAAACTACGGTTGTTAAAATTAAAAAATAAAAAATAAAAAAGCATCAGAGGTGATCTATCGTACGTTGGCGTACGTAGCCTACACTTGGGGATTATGTTCGGTTTTGCAAAGGTTGAAAGTGATTGGAAAGTTGAATATTGAGATTCAACTCTTTATATGTTGAACTAGTGGTAGAGTATGACATGCAAGGCACGACATGCCACTTCCAAGTAATTTCTGTTATATACCATATTCAAGTGCATCTATAGATAACATGTGATTTTCGATATGTAAACGCTACATATACTCACCTTGTTTAACAATATTAAATGAAAGCAAACAACAATACAATAATTAAGTCATACATATGTTTAAAGATCGAAAAAGCAATAAAAAACCATGCATATATTACATAAAGTTGATAGTGCCCATAAAAACTTACAAAGCCAATAAAATATTAAATGATCAGTGATCATGTTTGATCCCAAAAACTTAAGCAACATAAGTACCGACAGTCTTCACTTCATAAACGAGCAACTTCACATATTATCCAAAACCATTAATTGTTGATTGATGCACAACCAATGACCATAATATGTAAGTAATTTCATTAGTTAAAACAGCTAAAAGTTACATACATATGATATGGGCTACTTGGCATTACTTCAAAACAAGGAACACCATTCAATGTTCTAGCTGCTTCTCACTCTGTTGTTCTTAAGTTTTTTTACCAGACTTTCAATACCAACAGTTGCTACAACAACTTCATGGGCAGGAGATGGAACCTTCTCAGAATTGTGCACATCTTCTTTTTCACCAGAATCATCAGCAAATATGATTTCCCTTTTTGTAGATGGACATGTAAATTAAACAATAGATTCAGAGTACCTTAATAGCGGAAGAAATCATCAGGATCGTTTCCTACATCCATTGTTATTCAACTACGTCTCTGTTGTTGCCGTCTTGATGAGAGGATTCCGACATTAAGGTACTCTGAATCTATTGTTTAATTTACATGTGGTATCAAAGTATGGTGTCGGTACATCCTCCAAAGTCCGAGTCTGAATAACCAGTCACCTGTGGGTGTCCCGATTTTCTGTATGTGAGCATGTAATTCCTTGTTCCTTTTAGGTATCTCAACACTTTCTTAGCAGCTTTCCAATGAGCCATTCCTGGATTGCTTTGAAATCTACCCAGCATGCCAACGGCATGACTAATGTCTGGTCTAGTGCAAACCTGTGCGTACTGTAAACACTCTACAAGAGAAGCATAAGGATGTTTTCCATTTCTTTTCGTTCCAACTCATTCTGTGGAATAATATTAGAACAATAATGGAAGAACATGTCATCATGCCAAATCTTCCCAAAACTTTATCAATATAGGCTTTTGAGACAATCCTGAATATTAGGTGCCCAGTCACGGAATATTTCTATCCCTAACACATAGGAAGCCTCGCCTAAATCTTTCATTTTAAATTTCTTGAAGGGATAGGCTTTGGTTTCATGTAATAAACCAAGATCTGTGCTGGCCAATAATATATCATCAACATACAAAATCAAAATTTTGAACTTACTCCCACTGATCTTGAGGTATATGCAAGGGTCAATTGTGTTCTCATTGAAACCGAAAACAATAATGGTTTCATGAAACTTAAAGTACCGTTACCTCGAAGCTTATTTCAGTCCATATATTGATTTCTTAAACTTGCAGACCATGTCTTCGTGACCTTCAATAATGAAGCATTTAGGTTGACGCCTGTAGACTTCTTCTTTCAAGTCTCCATTCGTAAAATTTGTTTTCACATCCATCGGTGTAACTCACAGATCATAATGAGCTCTTTAGTGCCATGATAATTCTTAAGGAGTCTTTCCCGGACACATGGGAAAAGGTCTCATTATAATCAACGCCTTCTTTCTGATTGAAACCTTTGGCAACAAGCCGGGCTTTATATCGTTCAATATTACTTTACAGTCGTGCTTAGTCTTGAAGACCCATTTATAGCCAACTGGTTTGTGTCCTGAAGGTAAGTGAACAACTTCTCATACTTGATTTTCATCCATAGATTTCAATTCATCTTTCATGGCATCAGTCCACTTACTAGAATCCACTTCCTTAATGGCTTGTGAAAACGAAACCGGATCTTTACTTGTCCCTTGTTCATATTCTACTTGATAAAGCATATAATCATCAGGAATAGCAGTTCTCCTTTGTATTTGAGATCTTCTTAATGCTGGTCCTTTGGTGCTTCATTACTATTTTCATTGGCGATGATCTCATCATGGAGTTGTTGATCATTTATTGGATTTTCTTCATTGTTCAACGGTTCAACAATGGAGAGATTCCCAATACTTTTCGGAATAGGGTTAAAAGGACGGTACCCTTTATTTCCTTTATGATCACATCACGAATTTTATAACTCCCATCGATTTTGCCATTCTTGTAGAATATAGCATTACCGGTTTCAACAATTCGTGTATGGTTAGGACAATAAAACCTATATCGTTTGGATTTTTTAGGTAACCTTCAAGTAACCACTAAGCTATTCTAATCCAATTTCCTTACTTGTGAATTGTAAATTCTAGCCTCATTTGGACATCCCCATATTTGGAGATGCTTCAAATTAGGTTTCCACCCTTCTCACGATTCAAAGGTGTCTGGGAAGCGCCTTCTTGGGAATCCTATTTGAAATGTAAACAGCTGTGCGTAAAGCATCCATGCACAATGATATAGGCATCAGTGTGACTCGTCATAGATCTAACCATTTCCATATACGTATGATTCTTCCTTTATGCTACACCATTCCGCCATGGAGATCCAGGCATTGTGTATTGAGCAATAATTCTAGCTTTTGGAGAATTTTTGCAAAAGGTCCAGGATGTTGTCATGTTTCGTCATACCTTCCATAAAATTCACCACATCTGTCCGACCTTATGATTTTCACTTTTCTATCTTGTTGTCACTCGACTTCAGTTATGAACATTTGTAAAGTGTCAACAGATTGAGATTTGTCATGCAACAAGTATAGATCACAATAACATGAATAATCTTCGATAAGGGTGTAAGATACTTTTCTCCTCCAAAGGCGGGAGCATCAAAGGTCCACAAACGTTTGTATGTATTATTTCAAGAAGCTGGGTACTTCTTGTGGCTAAATTGAGATACAAAATATTTAATAAGGCTAATTTAAACAACACTTACATAAGAGTAGAGTATAGACAAGAAAATAAGGTGCTCCTGTGGGTAGTCACAATAAATTCTTATCATAATGTCGTGATACTCACACATAATTTAGTGATATTTTTGTAAAGAAGACGAACAAGGTATCTGTGGATATCCTTGACCTTCATAATATACACTCTATAATTCTTTATGTTGTAATGATAAGATGAGTTTTCAGCGAAGGTGGTATTAGGATAAGTTTAATAAAAAAAAGGGCTACACTTAAAAGCTAACAACTTAATACAACATAAAAGTTGTTTATACCAACTAACTAGGGTCAAATACCAATGTAATCCTTAATTTGACATATCCCTTAATTTGAACCATTTGTCAATTTAACTGAATATCAATAAAATTTTCAATCACTTCACATAATGTGATAAAACATTCATGCATCATCATGTTAGGCTGTTGTGGTAATACCCAACATTTGACACCATTGACATTCAAGTATTGGCAATCATACATAGGTCAACTAAACCTTATGTTGACATGAACACTTGAAATGTAATACTTAAATATGGTTTAAGTATACATGTCTATTGCCTTACTAAACTTACAAAATAAATATGTTACGAACTAATCACTAAACATAATGTGAATAGTCTATATATGTCAAGAATTTGAGTTCTTTGTGGCAATACTCAAACTTGACACAATTATAAGACATATTTCTAATATTTATAAATTCATTAATTTAAAGGCCAAAACTTTATGATATGTCAAAACTTTTATATGAACCAAATATCAACAAAAAATCTATAATTTGCACTTTAATGATATTCAGTTACTTTATCAATATGCGACTTTGTTACTTCAGATGTAATAACTTAATCATTAGCAATAAATGATAAACACATGATATGTGACAACTAATATACAAAAGTGTAGTCATTCCAACTCATCATAAAGGCATGTACACGCTAAGCACACATGTCGAAAGTAAAAGCAGGAATTAACTGCTATTATAAAACGATCAGTTTCATTAGTCACATATTATTTATCACTTAATGTGCTAAATCATCATTTATATAAAGCGTGGCAGCATGATTCTCTTATCCATAGCAGCTGTAAATGCTATTTCTTATATCACTTTTTTTTGTTGATGGGCTAAACAATTGCTCTTCTTTTTCAACATCCACAAAGCTAGAGCATTGCAGGATTGCTGCAATTTCATTTGCAGTCAAGTTGGAAGATGATGTGTTGCTGCACGATTGACTTCTTCTTCAGCATACAATTTGAGAACTGGATAGGTCCTTTTAGCCTTATTTTTGAAGGTTTTGTCAAAATACTTAAGAAAAAACACAACCGACTACTTGTCTATTTTCCTTGCAATCTCATCGTTTAGTGGAGCATTCTGCGGACAAACATACATTTAATTAGAAAACATAACCATATATATAATGAATGGGGAAAAGAAAACATGATTGTGTTGATTCATGGGAAAGGAGTACATTACACAAAAAGCACATGAATTAAAAAAATCAGGCAAAACGGTTAAAAAATTTGATAAGAAAATTTTAAGAGCTTTACCTCTTAAACTTCAGCTTGCTTTGATTTTAAACAATCATACATTTAATATTACACCTACATTTATGAACTGATCACCATTTTTTCTCATTTCCACTTTTTAACGGCAAACATTTGTTGATCAATCAAGCAAAAGATATTTAGGTTTTTTTAGACCATCTAAAAAATTTCCAGGCCTCTTTTCAATTATTTATCGTATTAAAGTGCATGTATAAACAACATGACATTTGTTGTAATTTTTAAGTACCTTTTCGTCAGCCTCCATAAGCTCAGTAGCAATAAACTTAATGAGATTTTCTACAGTTGATGAGAAAAGTGTGGAGAGAGTGTCCCAGATTCATCATTCAGGAAAACATGTACATAACACCTGCACAAGTGTAAGTGCAATAATGTTAAGGAATTTTCTTTACTTTATTGTTTATCATTAACGCATAAATAATTTGATTTATAGTTTACCGTGGTTCAACATCCATTTCTTTGTTGCAATACATACATGGGAGGTTCCAACCAACTGGAAGATTGATTGTTCTTTTGCATCTATCACAAATAGTATACCAGAGTCTGTCTTGTGCTGGGATTAGATGAATAGTTGTTGCAACCCAAGCAGTCTTAAGCTGTAGATGGAATACAAATCAATAGTTTAGATTTTTCATTTATAACAAAAACCAAATGTAGAAACACATGTGCTACATACCATTTCCATTGACGCTGAAACATCTTTGATTGGAACAATGTCAGTAGCAGCTGGGGGTGGAAGGAGAATGTCAGTTGATTTGTAAGCCTCTTCCTGAATCAACCATCCAATCTCTTGAGCATGTTTATTGTACTTGCGCCAAGCAGTCTTACTAATAACCCATGTTGAAGTTAAAAAAATTGATCCATAATGCAATAACTTATAAATCCATTAAGTTATAAATTAAAAACAGACCTAACTTAGCGGATATAAATTACCAAGCAACCAAAGGTTCATTTTCATGGAGAGGAGGATTGATCATGAAATAAGCATTAAATCCGGTTGTCAATGACAAACATATGGAAAGCAAATACAAAAAATCAGAAACAACACTTTATTGAGTAATCATTGCTATTTTAATTTTAGCATATATGTAAATCTAAAACATACCATTGTGAGTTGTGACTTTTAGATCTAACCCAACAATGAGGGTTGGTTCAGGGAGTTTATTGGTGATTCCAAATCACTTTTGTTCAACAAATCATCCTATAAGCACAATATCATGGGTCGTTTCCTGTAATGAAGAGCACTTTGAGGTGCAGTACTTTGTAGTATAAAAAAAATAGTTAGTATTTGTATAGCATAAAAACTTACTCTTCATCAATGAGAACTAGTCTTTGAAAAATGGTTTTGTAGCGTGGGGAACAGGGTATGAGTGCACGACTAATGCTTTCACATCTATTGTGAAAAGGTAAATTTTGCTTGTTAAATTCTTTCCTATAATCAACATACCAAATAGAGAAAAAGCTAAAAGTTTCTATTTAGAACCCAAAATTGCAGATACATGTATATGTTCTGTGAATGGCATACACTAAATTGGTAAAAGTACACATTAAGTCTATAAAATACAATTGGTCTAAAACTATTCAGAAATCTTTACATTTAACAGACCAAGACAAATGACATGTACATTATTAATCTACTTTCCTAAGCAAAACAACAGAACAAATGTATTATAACTTTGATGGAGTAGGTAAATATAATGTACTAAAGCATACCAATCGATACATCACGGTTTGCCACCCTGAACAATTCTGAGAATTTCATGAAGTCAAAACAGTATGGGAGGACATGTGGGACAGAGTCATTAAGCAGCTGCAGATGTGTCCTAGGGTACAATGTCCAAGTGTAGTTGTATTCACCAAACTTTTAGCCTGGACTAGCAACTTTCACAGCAGCATTTGTCACATAATACCTCTTAAAAGGTTGGAAAATTCTGTCAAAGTGGTCAATCGCTGAAAAAGTGATTGCTGGAATTCGAGTGCCCGGTTTAAAACATAAAGTACAACGTTAATCATTATAAGATACTGAATTGAACTAATATAGTACAAAACTGATATAAACGTATGCGATGACAAGACAATTACTTACTTTCATGTCAGTAAAAAGGAATTTCTTGTACAGAAAGTTAGAGTCTTATTGAGATTCTCTAGTTGGATACTTAATTAGAACTTGCACAACCACAATCAAACTCTTGTTCTGTCTGTAACTTGAAAGGCATCACAGAGTTTTTGTTGATCTTTTTTTCTGTAAATAAATCCATAACATATACATTTTTTTTAGATATTTTCAGTTGTTATTTAAAATATAAGGTAGTAGACTTTACATGTAACAATTCACAATGTAAGTGTAATGGTGACTTAAACTGTGCAGCAGTTGGTCAGCTGGGTGTGATACTCAATTGAATCTGTTTGGAAACTGTGGTGGTCAGCAGAGCATGAAGTTGTATGCTGAGTCTGGTGTTCAGCTAAAGGAAGTCAGCAGAGTTGGTCTGCTGAGTTTGGTTTGCTGAGTTGGTTCTCAGCATTACTTGGAGAACACGTTTGCATGGTTTTCCGATTAAGTGAAGGTTACCTCTAGGGTATTTTAGTCATTATATGGTTTCACTATTAAGGCGGTTAGAGTTGGATTCCCAAGGCTTATAAATACCATATGTATCTATTGTAATCTGTAACTTTCTCATGATGATAAAATAATCCTCGTTTGTCTGTGGAGTAGTAGGCATATTGCCGGAAACCACGTTAAATCTCTGTTCTTCTTATTTATGTATTATTTACTTGTTAATTGTATGATCTTCACTATCACCATCAATTCTTGATCATCAGTTATAACAAACTAGTTCAGTGATTCCAGGTTCATCAAATATGTTTATCTTTTGAAGCAAGGTTGATTGGCACCAAGGTCATAATTGACGCTAGGATTTGGGATCAACGCAAGCTCTTCCGGGAGGAAAGATGTCTGCTTTAAATGTTAAGATTGACAAGTTTACAGGAAGAAATAGTTTTAGTCTGTGGCAGATCAAGATGCGTGCTTTGTTGAAACAACAGGGATTATGGGGTCCACTGTCAAATCAACATAAGGAAGTGCTGCTGAGAGAGCCAGTCTGGAGGAGAAAGCACATTCAACAATTATGTTGTGATTTTCAGATGATATTATCACAGAGGTTGCTGAAGAGGACACGGCAGAGAAGCTGTGGTCCAAGCTTGAGAGTTTGTACATGACAAAGTCTCTAACAAACAAGTTGTTACTGAAGCAATGTATGTTCAGTTTAAGGATGCATAAGGGCACTCAACGAAGGGATCATCTAGATCACCGAACACAATATTGCTGGACTTAAGGAATATTTATGTGAAGATTAAATATGAGGATGAAGCATTGATCCTACTTGTTTCATTGCCTACTTCATATGAGAACTTTATGCAGTCCTTTATTGTTGGGAAGGACTCGGTGTCATTGAAGGATGTGAGGTCATCAATCCATGCACGAGAACTACGCCATAAGGCATGTGGTTCTGGTACAAACAATCAGTCTGCATGGGTTGGTGGCCAGTGGAGTTAGAAGAGGATCATGTAATCTTGGAAAGATGAAATCCAAGAAGGGTTCTAAGGGTCCAAAAGCAAAGAATGTTTGTAATTAATGCAAGGAGAAGGGACATTGGAAAAATGAATGTCCAAAGAGGAAGAACCAACAGGGCACTCAGCAGGGCATTGTTGCTTTTGCAGAATAAGACACCAACTCTGAATAAAATCTAGCCTTAGTAGTTTCAGAGTCAGCAAGGCACATGGATGTGTGGATTCTAGACACTGGGGCATCTTATCATGTGTGTCCAAACAAGGAATGGTTTTCAACTTATGAGCAGGTGAATGGTGGACATATTTTTATGGCCAACAACAAGGTCTGTAAAATATTTGGGACTGGATCAGTTCACCTGAGGACACATGATGGTAAATTCTGCACACTGAAGAAGGTTAGGCATGTTCCATAGATGACCAAGAACTTGAAAACACTTGGTCTTCTAGACAGCAAAGGGTTCAGGTTCAGGGGTGAAGGTGGAGTGGTGAATGTCTATAAGGATTTAGTTGTGATTCTGAAGGGTATCATGCAGGGGACATTGTACATTCTACAAGGGTCTAATGTATCAGGTTCTGTTATTGTTGCATCATCAGACATCAATCACAGCTTACAAAGTTGTGGCATATGAGATTAGGTCATATAAGTGAAAGAGGGATGTGAATTCTGTCTAAGTCTAATCTACTTAGGGGACATAAGGTCAAAGATCTGGAATTTTGTGACCATTGTGTGTTTGGGAAGCTACATAGGAGCAAGTTCCCAAAAGAAATTCACATCACAAAAGGGACTCTTAATTATGCCCATTCTGATTGTTGGGGACCTTCAAGGGTGGAGTCACTGGGTGGTCACGTGTATTTTGTGTCTTTTATAGATGATTATTCAAGGATGGTTTGGGTAGTTATGTTGAAGCACAAGAGTGATGCATTCAAGCACTTCAAGCAGAGGAAGGCATTGGTTGAAAATCAGTCTGGGAAGAAGATCAAGAGACTTAGAACTGATAATGGACTTGGAATGTTGTTGGTCAGAGTTTTATGAATTTTGTAAGAATGAGGGCAATACTAGGCACCATATTGTCAGAAATACTCCACAGCAGAATGGTGTTGCAGAAAGGATGAATCAAACTCTTCTGGAGAGGGCTAGGCGCATGCTCTCTAATTCTACAGAGGCTGCCAGCACAGCATGCTACTTAATCAATAGACGCCTCACATTGGGATCAAACTCAAAACGCTGCTTGAGGCTTGGTCAGGAAAACCCGCAGATTACTCAGGGCTAAGGGTTTTTGGAAGCACGGTCTACTATCATGTCAGTGAAGGTAAACTAGAACCTAGGGCCAAGAATGGAGTATTTTTAAGGTATGGAGATGGAGTAAAGGGGTATAGAATTTGGTCTCAGCTGAAAACAGGGTTATACTCAGCATGAGTGTAGTCTTTGATGAAAACTCTATGCTTAACTCATCTGTGAAGGCCACATCTGAATCTGAAATTGGGTCAGGAACTGAGAAAGTTGACAAACAGGTGGAGCTTCAAGTAGAGTCTATTGAATTGAAAAACTCAGTAAGAAATAGTCAGCACTCACCAGAACTAGAACTGGATCCAAACCAGGCTAGAACTGGATCCAAACCAGGCTACTGAACATCGGTCAGCAGATACTCAAACAGCTTAAATTGGTCACCAGAGTATAGCTCTCAATGGAGCTAGAAAGATCAATATTAGACCCTCCCCACAAGGTATGGGTTTGAGGATATGGTTGGATATGCACTACAGGTAGCTGAAGAAGTGGAATGTTTTGAACCTAACACTTACAGGGAAGCTGTGACATGTCTGAGGCATCGCAATGGATTGCTACCATGGGAGAAAAAATAGAGTCACTTCAGAAAAATGAGACTTGGATCTGGTCAAACAACCAATGGATAAAAGGGTGGTCAGCTGCAAATGGATCTTCAAGAAAATAATGGAATGTTATATGCTGAGGGAATCAGATATAAGTCACGTTTGGTTGCAAGAGGGTTCAGTCAAAAAGAGGGGTAGAATATGAAGAGATATTCTCGCCAGTAGTCAGACATACTTCCATCAGGTTGCTATTAGCAATAGTGGCACATCAGAATCTTGAGCTTGAGCAATTAGATATGAAGACATCTTTTCTACGTGAGGATGTAGATTAGGAAATATATATGATGCAGTTAGAGGGTTTTCAAGTTCCTTGCAAGGAAGGGTTTGTTTGCAAGTTGAAGAAGTCCTTGTATGGACTTAAACAGGCCCTAAGGCAGTGGTAAAAGAAGTTTGACAGTTATATGATTCAGTTGGGCTATAGCATGAATCCATATGATTGTTGTGTTTATCACAACAACCTGAAGGATGGTTCAGCCATCTATCTGGTTCTGTATGTGGATGATATGCTGATAGCTGCTGTGAACAAGTCAGACATTCAAGATCTAAAGAATCTACTCAAGGCTGAATCTAAGATGAAGGATTTGGGGAATGCAAAGAAAATTCTGGGGATGGAGATCTATAGAGATAGAAAGTTGGGGAAGTTGTTCTTGTCTCAACAGGGGTATATTGAAAAGGTATTATCCAATTTTGGCATGTCAGCAGCCAAATCCATAGATACTCCTATGGCACCAAATCTGCATCTTTCTGCTGTGTTTGCTCCACAGTCAGCTGAGGAGGAAGAAAGCATGTCAAGATTTCCATATACTAGTGCAGTGGGCAGCTTAACCTATGCCATGGTTTGTACTAGGCCTGATTTGGTTCAGGCAGTCTGTTTTATCAGCAGGTTTATGGCTCAACTTGGGAAGGAACAATGGAATACACTGAAAAGGGTGTTTATGTACCTTAGGGGTACATCTGATATTAGACTAATTTATGGAGGTGTTCTGATTATGTTGCTGATGTGGACATCATGAGATCTATGAGTGGGTATATGTTTACTTTGGGTGGTTCTGTGGTAAGTTGGAAGTAAACTTTACAGGGTACTTTGACATTATCTACTACTGAAGCAGAATATATGGCACTGACAAAAGCAGCAAAGGAGGAAATCTGGTTAGAAGGACTAGTCAACGATTTGCGGCTGCATCAAGATCAAGCTAGGATGTATTGTGACGGTCTCAGTGTGATATGTTTGGCTAAGGATCAGGTTCATCCTGAGAAAACCAAGCACATTGATGTTAGGTACCATTTTCTTAGGAATGAGAAGAGGGTCAAAGTGAAGAAGATCAGCACTGATGTTAATCCTGTTGATATGTTCACTAAACCGATTCAAGAAGCAAGTTTTCGGTTGTGTGCGGACTTCTTTGAATATCCAAAGTCATTAATCTGAATCTCGGAATACTAAGCTAAAGGTGGGGTTCTGCTGAGATATTCAAACTTTGATGACAAAGAGGAACACTTGGTTGTGCATCTGGTCAGTCTGCATGGAGTTCAAGTCAAGGTGTGCAGTTTGGTGAGTGAGATACTCAAATTTAATCTGCGTGTGGAAAGCGTGGTGGTCGTGAGCATGAAGTTGTCTGTTGAGTCTGGTGTTCAGTTGAAGGAAGTCAGCAGAGTTGGTCTGCTACGTTTGGTTTGCTGAGTTGGTTCTCAGCATTACTTGGGGAACACGATTGCATGGTTTTCCGATCAAGTGAAGGTTACTTCTGGTGTATTGTAGTCATTATCTGGTTTGAATATTAAGGCGGTTAGGGTTGGATATCCAAGGCTTATAAATACTATATGTATCTATTGTAATTTGTAACTTTCTCGTGATAATAAAATAATCCTCATTTGTCCGTGGAGTAGTTGGCACATTTTCGTAAACCAAGTTAAATCTGTGTTCTTCTTGTTTATGTATTATTTACTTGTTAATTGTTTGATCTTTACTCACAATCGCCAGCACTTCTCGATCGATCCGTTATAACAGTAAGCATGTAAAATGGTATGAGATATAATATTTATTGCCGATTCAAAATTTCTTTGTAAACATCATTTTTTGCAAAAATGCAACATTTTTGTAAAAAAAAATTCTATATAAAAAACAGTAGGTGCTATAAGGACTTTAACAGGTGCTATAAGGACTTTAACAGCAGTTGATGTTTTTGCACGAGATAATGCAACATCTAACTGTCCATGGTAAAAACATGCTCTTTTAAGTGAACACCAACAAAATCTAAAGTTTGTCCTTGTGTTTTATTTATTGTCATTGCAAAGAAAAGTCTCACTTGAAATTGAATCCTTTCGAATGGAATAGGATAGAACTCATCATTAGTTAGTTGGAGAGGTATTCTATGTATGAATACGGATTTTCCCGCATGACCTCCAACTGCAATTTCAGCATGTATTATGTTTTTGTCAAAACGTTTGCATATTGAACGTGTGCCATTACATAAAGCCCCTGATAGATCTAAATTTCTTAATAAAATTATAGGAGCATTAAAACCTTAAGTGTTAATTTATACGGAGGTAAGCCAGAAGGGGCTAGACTATTTATCAGGTCTTCATATTGCCCTTGGTCATTTGGACTATCAGTTTGGTCAAAACTAACATATTCAATTGAATCTCCATGAAAGCTTTGAATTATTAAATCATTTATTTCATCTACAAATTGGTTTTTTGTAGTAAGAATTGTTTTGTTAATACTTTTTGAATTAATGGTTGTTGCTGGATCCATAATAGAGATAACCATATTTATAAGAGTAACTAAGTCAGTGCCATCATTTTTAGTCAGAATGATTATGTGTGAAGGGAGTTCAACAGATTCAGCATCACGATTCTGATCCAGCCCTTCACCAACCCTTAAAAGGAAAATGGTAAATACAGGATCTAAACGGGCACGCATATTTTGAACAAGAGTAATTTTTTAAGCATAGTCCATAGGTATGATTTTATTAAAGATGCATTCATTGTATCATGCTTAGTTCCTTTGCAAACAACAGGTAGAGTTTGTCTAAAATCCCCTCCTAGAACAACCATTTTTCCTCCGAAAAGTTGAGAACTCTCCATTAAGTCTTGCAGTAAAGCTTCTAATGTTTCAATGGTTTTTTTTACACATTAGAGCTTCATCCCATATAATTAGTTTAGCTTCTTTTATCATGTGCGCTAGTGATGTTTGTTTACTTATTTGACAAACTAAACCATCTGTTGTGTCAATAGGTATTTAAACCGTGAATGTGTTGTATGCCCTCTTGGCAGCGAAGATGCTGCTATTCGTGATGTGGCTGTGGCTTAGGATAAATGGACTTTTGATCGAACTTCTGCTAATAATTCATACTGATAAGTCTTTCATGTCCCTCCTACTGATAAGTCTTTCCTGTCCCCCCGACCATCTATAAAAAAACATTCTGGTTTGTTTTCATATACTACTTTTATTATACTTTTAAAAGCTCTTTCTTGTTCGATATTTAACAGTGTTTTTGAATTTAAATCTATCTCAGAAATAACGATATTTTGTTCAGCTCTTTATTCCTTAGTTAAGTCCTCAAACTGTCTAGAATTCATTACTTTGGGTATCAAGCCGAACGAAGCTATATCTTTTCCCATAGAATGAATGAATGGGTTAATTTGTTGTAGAACAAGTCTTCTTATTTCATGCTTAGGAATATGAGTTTGTTTAGCTATATGTTCTGAAAGATTTGGTTCGAATTCTTGCCACGGTTTAAGAGGGTCAGTAGGACAAGTGTAAACTAAAATTGTAGCAAATAATCGTCATAGTTCATAAGGCATTCGATATAATGATGCTTCTTCTAAACAAACTGTTTGACTATTATTTTGTTCTAGGAAATCTCGTGCTAGTGCGGACTCATGATATGTTGGAAATATTTAACCATTGTAAGTAATAAATGATGTAGGGCCTTTTACATTAGATAATACATTTTTTAAATAATATCGTTCACCCTCAATTGGATTTGCTATTACTATTCTTCAAACTGATTCACCTTTAGTTCTCACTTTCCATCTTTTTTTATCTTGTTCCCAAACAAAGAAATCAGGGAATTCAGAATATGTACATTGTCTTTTTATTGCATTTGATATATTCATCCAGAATTTTCTATTAACAATGTTTTTTTGTTAAATGGATTATTCATTATATTTTCCAATCTATGCTTAGGGTTAAAACTGTTGGACTTATTTCTAAGTTTTAGTGATGAGTGCCAGACTAACTGTTATAGTGCAAAGGCAAAAAGATGTCTAGATCAAATGTATAGGCTTATTAGAGTTTGATCTTTAATTAGGTTTGATCAAACAAAGATTTGTAATGGTCGGTGATTTATATCGCCAGATGGTCTATATCGATGGGGTAGATAGGTCGATGAGACTAGTCGGGAACCCATCGAAGACTGGAAGGCGAGGCTCAAACTCAGTTAATGAAGGCTAAGGGATCAAACTTAGTAATTAAAGTCAAGGATATGGAATCAGAATTTAGGCAAGTCTGTGATGACCTAAACTGATTACATATACCTTGTGTAGAAGGTCTAAGTTCCTTAAGTTGGATGGTGATTGGAACTTAGTTATTTTCAAAAAGGTGTAATCTAACTTCACAAATAAAAGTTAGATAAAAGAAGTCTGTTGCATTGTGTTTTAAACACAGCAAATTTTAGTTCAGCAGACTGATAGGTATTTCAGCAGTCTAATGAACCTGCTGATATACATACCTCTATTAATTCAAGATTACATTGGAAGATTACATGGATAAGGACAGCCAACTACCTCTAATTTATCAAACAAATCAATGGCTGAGATTAAAAAGACGTTGGGATGATTCAGGACTTTATCCAATGGTTTTAAGTCAAAGGGTGGGATGATCGCATTCAAAAAGGATTTCGCAATTGTCGATCCCATGAATAGTGATGAAAGCAAGTCAAATGGGACAAAACCAGGATCGGTCATATTTGAATTTCGAATACAAGTCACATGCACTCCTACCTATAAATAGAGGACTTTCAACTCAGAAAAAGATGAATTTTAAGAGAGAAAATATAAGTGATAATGCGAAAGTGAAAAAGCATCTCTTTGAACTTCTTGAGCTTAAGGCTCTTGATCCAGAGAAAATCTTCAAGTGTATTACGTATTCAAGCTACATCAAGTATACACACTTGAAGAGGCGCAAAGTCTTGATTATATCATCCTAATCAAGCTGCACGCAATTGAATCATTTACTTGATTCAATCTTTATTTCACAAAGAACTGCTTGAAGGCAGTGAAGCATCTCGCTGGTGTGTGAAAGATTGTTGTTTGTGGTGGAGTGGTGAAGAGGCAATCCTACCCTTCAAGGACCAGTGGAAGACTTTGGAGCAAACAATCCTACTGTTCCAAGTGTTCGGTTTGTGAAGCCATAGTCATTGGTGAAGGACAAGCAACCTTAGGAATCTTTGTATGAGATACATCAAAGATCTCAGTGAATTACCTCCAACATCACGGGAGAAGAGTGGGTAGCGAGATTACACCACCGGAACCACTATAAAATCTCGCCTACTTACTTTCTGCACTTACATTACGCATTTAGTTTACTATACACATCAACCTCATGAATCTAGCAAGCTGAAATCACACACATACACTACTGAGTATCTAATACTTAGTATCATATTTAACAACAAGTAATAAGGCTTAATTTTTGATATAATTCCACTGCACAAATTCGGTATACTTAAGCAGCAAGTGAACTACGTGTATCAAAGAAGGCTGCGAGGTGAGGTGTCACAGACTCATCGAGATATCAAGAGTCTTTGAAGTTCTTGAGTTTGTTAACTCCAAAAGTTTTAAGAGTTAAGTTTATTCACCCCTCCTCTAAACTTAACTAAAGCCTTTTCAAGGGACCAACAATTGGTATCGGAGCAGTGCTTCTGTTTTGAAGAAATCCTACTTGTTGTGCTTGTGAAAATACTTTGAATTTTTTTTAAAATCACTGATTTTCAAAGACTTGCATCATGGATAACAACTAGTATGCTAGAACTATGCTGATGTGTTCTCTAGATAGATTTGATGAATATAAACGTCGAATGCAGGCTTACCTTGCTGCAACTCATGATGAAATGATGGATGTCTTTGACAGATGGACCACTTTGGAGATTACCAAAGCGAATAGAATGGGAGATGAGACCATGATACATTCCAAAACCAAAGAGAGAATGGAATGCTGAAGATAGAAAGAGAGCAAACCTCAACAATATTGCTATTGATATCATTTATAGAACCTTGGATAGCAATATGTACATGAAGGTTAAAGATTGCAAAACAACTAAAGAACTTTGGGACAAAATACAGTTGATCTGTGAAGGCACTGATGCAATTAAGAAGAATAAAATCAGTGTGGCCAAGAAGAGGTTTCAGAAGTTCAAAATGCTACCAAATGAAACCATTGAGCAAATGGAGTCAAGATTTAATGCTATCCTAGATGAACTTAGCCTACGGAGTGTAAGTTATTCAAAAGAAGAAATAAACTCAAAAATCTTGGAAGCATTGCCTGACAAAGAAGTTTGGGAGATGAAAGTCACTGCAATAGAAGAAATGAGAAAGCTACATGAAGAGGATACATTCAAATTATTCTCAGATCTTAAAGCCTATGAATTCAGCAAGAGATTGGTTCCTACCACTGAAAAGGAGGAACCAAATACAACTGCATTGGCTGCTAAGCATCAAGAGGAGACATCAGGAGTTCAGGATGATCTGCTGGATGAAATGCAAGAGCAGATTGCCCTACTGAGCAAGAAGATCAGGATGATGAAGACTGGAAAAAGCTCTCCAAGGAATTTGACTAAGAAATTCAGTGAAAAGAAGAAAGATGATTCAAGAAAAGACAATGATTATTTGTGCTTTCAATGCAAGAAACCAGGACACTTCAAACCTGATTGTCCTGAGTTAAATCCGAAAAAGGAACCTGATTATCTTTGCTTTAATTGCAAAAATCCTGGACATTTTAGACCTGATTGTCCAGACCTACTGAAGACCAAAAGCCAACAAAGAAGACATGGAAAGAAGGCTATGGTTGCTGAAGATGAATCAGGGTATGAAGTGGAATCAAAAAGGAAATGAATCGATGACACAAAGATTGGTTCTTTGAAATGGAAGATTATGCATTAATGTCTAATATGGATGAAACAGAGGAGGTATACAATACTGTATCAATCAACACTCCTGCCGGAAGTGATTATGAATCAACTTGTGGTTCAAATCCTAGAAACTCTGACAATGATGAGACTTTGGATGCCATCCTTAATCAACTGAGGATAATACAATCTGGTTATGAGATTGTGAAGGCTGAAAAAGAAGCTCTTCAATTGGAAGTTGAAAGATTGAATGCTGAACCAAGGGTTCTCAAAGGTAAAGAAAAGGATGTTGGACAGAATCAATATAAGTCTCTTTGAACATCCAGGTAGCTTCGAATCTAGCTTTGAACCATCCTGCTTTCTCTCGCATACAAATCTGGAAAGCCTTATGGTGACAGAACAGGGCTTGGATTTGGAACTCAACAATCCAAAAAGAGTGGATCTAGTAAGGCTATTGAACCTAGTACTAGAATTGGTCCTAAGTTTGTACCTGCACAAGATTCAACTTCTAGTAAGGTTGCTGAGGCAGTAAAACCTACTGAGAATGCTTCAAGGAAGCAAAATCAGAAGTCAAAGAAGTCAACAGCTCCTAATAAAAAGAACAAATCCAAAAATAGGACTGCTGTGCCTTCAAGACCTATTGAAAGCAGACCTGCTACCAAGTCTGCTGGACCACAAAAAGGAAAGAACCAGAAATATTCCAAGGATAAGAATCCTAAATCCAAAAATGTTAATCATTCTAGGGATACTTATCTCGTGGGAAAGGTAGATTGTTCCCTACTTGATGATGATTGGAATATTCCCGCATCTAATGCTAGAAACAACAAGTATAACCATGCCGCTAGTGGTAAAACCTAAGCAATGGAATCAACAAAGGGCTCGTGAGAGAACTTATACAAGACCTCGGCGGGGACCTCAGCAGACTCCATACTACGAGGTTGTTCTAATGAGACAAACAAACTAATGGTTATGCCAATGCTTTCTAACAACAAGAATCACTTCAAACAAACATTATAAACCAAAAGGCCGGAAAACATATAAATCATACACAACCAAGCTGTTAGAACTTATGGATGTGTAGAATATATTTATGAACCAAAGTATGACACTTTTAGGAGAAGACCTTATGGAAACATCCCAGGGGTCATGTTTACCACTGACCATTATGGACCCAAACAGGTTTGGGTACCTAAAATGTATTAACTTTGTTTTGTAGGGTGTCTGGTACTTTGACAGTGGATGTTCCAGACATATGACAAAGAATAAGCACTGTTTGTCAAATTTTGTGGCAAAGGATGGTCCAATGGTGAATTTTGGCAACAAAAATACACCTGGATATACAAGAGGATATGGCACACTTGTGAGGAATGGACTTACTATCAAGAATGTTTCCTATGTGGAAGGATTGGACTACAACTTGCTGAGCACTGGACAATTTTGTGACATGGGATACAAGGTCACTTTTGACAAAAACAATTGTATTGTCATTAGTGAAAAAGGTGATCAAGTTGTATTGGCTGGTAGAAGACAACAAAACATGTATGTTGTGGATTGGTCTACTGCAGTTCCAGAAACCTGTCTAATTGTGCATACCAAGTCAGAACTCAATTGGTTATGGCACAAAAAGCTAAATCACTTAAATTTTGATGACATCAATCAGTTGGTGAAGAAGAAACTGGTGATTGGTTTACCTGAGATCACATTCAAGAAAGATACTATATGTGATGCATGTCGGCCAAGGTAAAGCAGACCAAATCAAGCTTCAAATCAAAGACTAAGCAATCAACTAATAGAGTCTTGAGGTGATGCATATGGATCTATTTGGACCCGATTACACCAACAAGTGTTACAGAAAGAAATACACCTTAGTGGTTGTGGATGATTATTCTAGATATACTTGGGTGATATTTATGAACAAGAAAAGTGAAACACTCAAGAAGATGCACGATCTTTTGAAGATATTACAAAATGAGAAAAGTTTAACAAGAGTAAAAATCGATCAGACAAAGTGCTGAGTTTCTTAATAAAGTTATAAGAGAATCTGTGAGCGAATGGTGTACTACATCAACTTCTGCTTCTTTGGTACACCTCGGCAAAATGGGGTTCTTTGAAAGAAGAAACATGACTTTAAAAGAAGCGGGAAGGACAATGATTTATGAAGCATTCTTTGCTGCGAAAGGTATTAATTCAAGCAGTTAATACATCATGCTATACACAAAGCAGAACTTGATGAACAAGAAAGTGAAGACACCTTATGAAGTTTGGAATGGAAGAAAACCCAATATATCCTATTCCATCCATTTGGAAGTAAATGTTTTATCTTAAATCATAAAGAACATTTGAAGACATTCCAACCAAAGTCAGATGAGGGAATTTTCTTGGGATATTCTTCAGTCAGCAAGGCATTCAGGGTACTGAACAAGAGGTCACTGAAACATGAAGAAACTATCCATGTTGTGTTTGATGAACCTAAGTTCACTGGTATGGAAGATGAAGGTTGTGAACCTGCTGAGAACCTACAAGTCACTGATCCAGATTGTGTTGAAGTTTTGGAAAGGTTTAATGACTTAAAAGTTTCGATTACGCCTCTTTGAACACCCTGTGGTGATACTCTTGATGCAACAGCCAAGGCAGTTCAAGGATCTGCTTGAACCCCCATTGAAGAAGCAACAACATACCCCATCAAGATGAGATTCGAGAATCAATCTAACCAGAATCCACAATGGTTAAGGAATCACCCTGCTGAACAAGTTATTGGCAATGTACAGCAATGTGTGAGGACTAGAAGACAATTATAAGCAATGTTTACTTGTTTTCTATCTCAAGTTGAACCTAAAGTTGTTGAAGAAGCAATTTCAGATCCAGATTGGATAATTGCTATGCAAGAAGAATTAAATGAATTTGAAAGAAATCAAGTTTGGACACTAGTTGAAAGGCCTAGTCATGCAAATATCATTGGTACTAAATGGGTATACAGAAACAAACTTGATGAATCTCGTACCATTGTGAGGAATAAGGCCAGACTAGTTGCAAAAAGCTATTCTCAAGCTGAAGGAATAGATTTTGATGAAACTTATGCACCTGTTGCAAGATTGGAAGCTATCAGTTATTCCAAAGACATGCTTGCATATAAAAACTTCAAGGTATATCAAATGGATGTCAAAAGTGCATTTTTGAATGGCATTCTAGAGGAGGAAGTGTATGTTCAGCAACCTCCTGGTTTTGAAGTTAAAGATCAAGAAGATAAAGTGTATAGACTCAACAAAGCACTTTATAGTTTGAAACAAGCACCAAGAGCATGGTATGAGACTCTATCTCAATTCTTGGTGGACAATGTTTTTACAAAAGGCACCATTGATAAGACTCCTTTCAGAATCAATGAGAAGGACAACACCTATTTGAGTGTGATTTATGTTGATGACATAATTTTTGGTTCTGAAAATGAATTGCTATGTGAAAAGTTTGCAAATCTAATGAAGAGCAAATTCCAAATGAGTATGATGGAAGAAATGAACTACTTTTTGGGATTGCAAGTTAAACAGATGAAAGATGGAATCTTCATTCATCAAACCAAGTACACCAAGGACCTGCTGAAGAAGTTTGGTATGGAAAATAGTACCAGGATATCAACTCCTATGAGTACAAATATCAGATTGGATGAAGATAAAGAAGGCAAAGATGTTGATCAGACCTTATACATAAGGATGATAGGCAGTCTGATGTACCTTACTGCCAGCAGACCTGATATATCCTTTGTTGTAGGTGTTTGTACCAGATTTCAATCCAAACCTAAAGAAAGTCATTTAGGAGCAGTCAAAAGAGTTCTCAAGTACCTAAAAGAGACTTTGAGAGTAGGGATATGGTATTCCAAGGATGGAAGCTTCAAAGTCATATCCTACTCAGATTCTGATTATGCTGGATGCAAGATTGATAGAAAAAGCACCACAGGAACCTGTCAGTTAATGGGAAATAGACTGGTTTCCTGGTTTAGCAAGAAACAGAACTCAATATCAACTTCCACTCTGGTTGAATACATTATCTTTGGAAGTTCTGTTGTGCACAAGTACTTTGGCTAAGACAACAATTAAGGGACTATGGAATTGAAGAAAAAGAAATTCCAATAATGTGTGACAACACAAGTGCAATTGCTATCACAGAAAATCCTGTCTTGCACTCAAGAACCAAGCACATTGATGTGAGACATCATTTTATAAGAGATCATGTTGAAAAGAAGGATGTGGTGGTTCTGTATATCCCTACTGAAGATCAACTTGCTGACATTTTCACTAAACCACTTGACGGTGAAAGATTTGCTAAACTAAATTTGAACTTGGAATTATTAAAGTTGGTCGATAATCAAGCAGTGTATTGGAATTCACCAAGGGGATTAGTCTTTGCTATGTTGGGTGAGCTCACTTAGCAGATTAGTCATTGGTATCAACAATTCCATGTACTTATGTTTGAACAATTGAGCAAATGAGGTTGCCAAGGGGATTGGTCTTTGTCATGTTGGGTGAGCTCACTTGACAGATTAGTCATTGGTATTAAACTTCATCTTGTATTATCAATTGAACAAAACAAGAAGGAATCAAGGATCAGCAGAGTTACTGAAGCATCTTTATCAGCAGGCTGCTGAGCTAACCCTATTGATGCCAAGTCTGCTGAATGATAAGTTACACAGTCAAACTTATTAGAGTCAAAAAGCAGATTGGCAGGATATTTATTCTATCCTTTATAACCACAGTTAACACGATCCAACGGTTACAAACGTTATGGAGAAGCAATGGGCCACGTGTCAAGTTAGCAGCCACTCAAATTAATCGTGGTTAATGTGGATGTACGTGCACTGACAGTTACAACCACACTCTGTCTATAAATATACTGAGACTATACACGTAAGAAACACTCTCTTTGCAAATCTGTTTATATCTCTGTTTTTTTACCTTTGTGTGAACACAGATTTACAAGCTATCTTCTTCATCTTTTCTTTTTACAATGGCGGAAAAGATTGATGTTCAAATTGGAACAAGCCAAAGTGTGAGAGGTTTTGTTGTTGATGCTAATAAAACAGAGTTAGCTATTAACATTGGTCGAAGAATAAGAAGATATGAAGGCTTGGAGAATGTACTGAACATAAGATTGGAAACAATCTCTTACACAAATGTTGTCAGTTTTTGGAAGAATATTGTGATAAAGAAAGGAAGAGAAGCATTCAAAACAACTGTAAATGCTCAAGAAATTGAAGTCTCCTCAAACCTGCTGAGGGAGGTTTTTGGCTTTGAAGAAGTAATAGATGCTCCTGTAAATCCTGAGGAAATGGGGTTGTCAAAGATGGATTTTGTTGACAAAATCAAGACCAATGAAGCCACCAAATCAATTCCAGGTATCAATGTGAAACACATTGGGTATGAGTACAACCTGCTGAGCAAGATCATTGCTAAGAACATATTAGGGCTGATTGGAAGTATGGACACTCTATCAGGTCCTAAGATAGAGCTGTTGATGATTATCTGCAGAAGTATGAATTTGATTGGGCTGGATACTTTATCCACTACATGAAGAAAGTAGCCAAAGAAGAAAGAGAAGGGAAAAGGAAATCCAATTCCTTACCCTTAGGATTAATTGTTCAAGCCCTGCTGAATCATTTGGAAATTCATGATGTGGCACCTGAGAAAATAAACCAATCTAGATACAAGAAAGAGATTGACTATCTTATCCCTGGTCTGGATGATGATGAAGAAGGTAATCCGAGGTGAGATAATGATAGTGATGGAGATGATGGTGATCTTGGTGGTGAGCGGAGTCAAGCAAACTACTAAGAAAAGGTGTCAAACCTGCTTTGCACCAAAGAAGACTCTTGAGAAGAGAAGGTCACTTGACACAAGGAAGATAATGAGAGGTGTTAAAGCCTAAGAAAACAAGGAAGCAAGCAAGACAGATTCTTGAGTCTCTGAGAGGTCAGTGAAGTTGAGATTACTGACCTTGTTGTAGCTACTAGGAAAACTGTTGTTGAGATTTTGAAGGAACAACAGAAAGAAGCCAGTAGAAAGAGAAAGTCTACTGCAATTGAAATTGATGATGAACCACTTTCCAAGAGAATGAAGGAGATTATCCACAAAAATAAACATGCAAAGGGGAAACAATTGAAAGTTTTGGAGGCTCAAAGAGAACAGGAAGAAGAAGAAGTAGAAGAAGAAGCATGAGAGGCTATTGAGGCTGAACCTATAACCATTATAAAGCCTAATGAGGATGCAGAGGTTGATATTGAGCAAGTCTCTTTGGAGAGTCACAAAGAGACAATGTAAACCGAACTCTTTGTTAAAGTTAGAGAATCTCTCACTGCTAAAGCTGTCTTGAGCCTTATGAATCTACCCAAGTTGTTGTTGAGCAACTTGTTGAAGAACCACAGCAGACAACTGAGTCTACACCTGCTGTGGAACTGGAGAAATTAGTGCAAGACCCTGCAATTCCTGCAATAGTTCAGGGGGAAGAACAGTCTGCTGTTAACCCTATTGATGAGCATATAAGTCAGGGGGAAGAAAGTGCGGTACAGATGGAGGTAGTAGGGACTAATATACAACCTGAGAAACCTCTTGACTTAGAAGCATCTGTGGAAGAAACTTTGAGTTTGCTTGTTGGGACCTTTGGAGGTCATCAAGCTACTGAAACAGCTCCCATGAGGTCTTTCATGCCTTTTGAGAGACATGTGAAGAAGAAGAAGGATGATTTTGTTGATCCCAAACTTCAGCAGGTAGCTAATTATTTTCAATGGAAGTTTGGTTTCTACAAGAGGCAAAAGCCACTCTGAACCTATGGTGATTTTGAGGAGTGGGCTTTTGACAAATTGGGAGTTGAAAATTTGTTGGATCCGGTTGATACCAACGTGTCTTTGCAATCATGATTGATGGACATTTTTTAAGATCAACAAAAAGAGGAGGGTATCAAGTTCATGGATTCAAGAGATGATGATGATGATTCATCATCTTCATCTGATTCTAGAGGTGATTTTCCATCTGGTTCAGGAGGAACCAGTGGTACTGCTATGTTGATTGATCCTAATGTAGGGCAGTCTACTGGTAAAGGATAGTCTACTGATAAACAACAGACTGGACAAATGGATGAGGATCTGGAAAATCTCATCATTGATGATACTGAGGCACAAATCAATGAAGGAATAGATGGTGGTGCAAATAAGATGGTTGGTGAGATTGATGCTATGTTTCTTTGAAGAACCGCTAAACATGTTGATGATCGCCAGATCGTGGATTCAAGTGATGAGAGGTTATTGACCACAGTGAACCTAGTGCTAGTTCAGAGGAATCAATTCAATATCAAGATTGGATTGACACCGGGGACCTTATCCAAAACCGCCTTTATCCTAACAAAAATTGGTCATCTTTGAAGGATTCCGAGTGGATAATGAGGTGTATTCAATCCTCTAAGAGTGGAGCAGGAGGTTCGGAGTTCTTGAGGTTCAAACAAAGACTGAACAAAGGTTGGAATAGGAGGTGCAGGTTCTTTGAGTTACAAACAAAGACACTGGACACTGAGTTGGAACAATCCTTGGGTTTGGAGGAAACCCTGCTTTGTTGTTGTTGAAGAGGTGCTTTGTAGTGGAGCCTCACTGGAGTCAAGGCCCTTTGTAGGGAAGGATGGTCAGCGATCTGTTGTTATTGATGAGAATGAGCAAATGTTGGACTATGACTACAAAGTGATGAAGAGTTTCAATTGTCGAGGAAGAAGTTGTTCTTTGATGAACTTGCACAAGATCCAATAATGAAGGACATTCTTGGTGCTATGGTTGAGAAGGACCTCCTCGCTTGGGAGAGATATGAAGCGAGCAATGGTCATCGCCAGACAAAGGGCACAATATAATGTAGAAGAGCCTGCTGATTGAGTTGCTGGAGAAATGAGTGGTGGAGTACCATAACATATTGTGGAAGAGTTGAGGGTTGTCAGAAATGACATAACACGATTAAGGACTCAACTTGACAGACAGAACAAAGATTTGAAGAATCGATGAATCTAGTGGACAACAATGAGACAATCATCAAAATTGTTGCTTCAAATTTCACATCTACTCAAAATGTTGTTAATAATCTTATTCTAGATGTGAGGGAATCAGGCAAGGAAATACATCAAGGAAAAGTTTTTGAAAGACCAACTTGCATTTATTCATCAAAAACTTGATAAACTTTTTGAGTCACCTAAGCCTTGAAAGGTCTTTGAAACATCTCAACTCTTTGGATTGGATCCTAAGCTTAATGAGAGGATCAATCTCATTGGATCAAACTTTGCAATCAAGGATTACAGTTAGATTGACACAAGAACCGAAATTATGGAAGGACAACTTAGTAATCCGGTTTATCACACAGAGAGTGTTCATGGCCTGTTGTCCCGTTTTGTTGATGATGTCACTAAGGGGGAAGAGGGCCAAACAGCAGTAGCAAAAGAGGCTGCAAGGATTTTTCTAAGAAAAAATGGGAGAATGACACTAATGCATTCAGGGAACCTGCACCTGGCAGAATTCCACTTACTGATGATCTCCTTAAACAATACAAGAATGAGTACTACAACAAAAGGAAACCTTATCATGACAAGGGATTTCATGAAGGTTTGAACTCATTTTTGGGACTAAAGTTTTGGGAAGCAAGAGTTAAAGCCTTGAGGGCAAGTTACAGAGGTGGAAGAAGTGGAAGAGGTGGAAGAAGTGGTAGAGGTGAAAGGAGTTTGCCTATCACAAAATCTAAAGACTCACTTAATGAATTCAAAGAACTTTACATGATAATGGGATTCAGAGTCAATTAAATCAATCTCATCCTACCTGAAGCATGGAAGTGGTGGAAGGAAGTGAATTCCTACATTGACTTCACTCTGATTGAAAATGAGTGGATGAGAGAGATGATAGAAGAAATAAGAGCTTATCAAGAACAAGTTGAAAAATCAAGAGAGGAAAGGGAAAGAAGACAGTAGACATCATACTTATCTATTTTATTTTTGCTGATGCTAGACTGTAATAATCTTTGAACAAATGTTTATAATGAGAGATGACTAAATTTGTTCTGTTTTTGTTTTAAATCTTTTTGCTTTGCTGTTAGGTGAGGGTAGTGGCATCATCGCCAAAAAGGGGGAAATTGTTGGACTTATTTCTAAGTTTTAATGATGAGTGCCAGACTAACTGTTATAGTGCAAAGGCAAAAAGATGTCTAGATCAAATGTATAGGCTTATTAGAGTTTGATCGTTAATTAGGTTTTATCAAACAAGTACTGTAATGATCAGCTGATTTATATCAGCAGACTGGTCTATATCAGTAGGGTAGATAGGTCAGTAGACTAGTCAGGAACCTGCTGAAGACTGAAGGCTGAGGGCTCAAACTCAGTTAATGAAGGCTAAGGGATCAAACTTAGTAATAAAAGTCAAGGATATGGAATCAGAATTTAGGCAAGTCTGTGATGACCAAAACTGATTACATATACCTTGTGTAGAAGGTCTAAGTTCCTTAAGTTGGATGGTGATTGGAACTTAGTTATTTGCAAAAAGGTGTAATCTAACTTCACAAATAAAAGTTAGATAAAAGAAGTCTGTTGCATTGTGTTTTAAACACAGAAAATTTTAGTTCAGCAGACTGATAGGTATTTCAACAGTCTAATGAACCTGCTGATATACATACCTCGATTAATTCAAGATTACATTGGAAGATTACATGGATAAGGACAACCAACTACCTCTGATTTATCAAACAAATCAATGGTGAGAATTAAAAAGACGTTGGGATGATTCAGGACTTTATCCAATGGTTTTAAGTCAAAAGGTGGATGACGCATTACATCAAAAAGGATTCGCGATTGTCGATCCTATGAATAAGTGATGAAAGAAAGTCAAATAGGACAAAACCAGGATCTGTCATATTTGAATTTCGAATACAAGTCACATGTACTCCTACCTATAAATAGAGGACTTTCAACTCAGAAAAAGATGAATTTTAAGAGAGAGAAAAATATAAGTGATAATTCTGAGCTGAAAAAGCATCCTGCTGAACTTACTGAGCTTAAGGCTACTGATCCAGAGAAAATCTTCAAGTGTATTCTGTATTCAAGCTACATCAAGTATACACACTTGAAAGGCGCAAGTTGCTTGATTATATCATCCTAATCAAGTGCGCCGCAATCGAATCATTTACTTGATTCAATCTTTATTTCACAAAGAACCTCGCCAAGACAAAGTGAAGCATCTCATTGGGTGTGAAAGATCGTTGTTTGTGTGTGGAGTGGTGAAGAGGCAATCCTACCCTTCAAGGACAGTGGAAGACTTTGGCAAACAATCCTACTGTTCCAAGTGTTGGGTTTGTGAAGCCATAGTCATTGGTGAAGGACAAGCAACCTTAGGAATCTTTGTAACAGATACATCAAAGATCTCTACAGTGAATTACCTCCAACATCACATGAGAAGAGTGGGTGACGGGATTACACCACGGAACCACTATAAAATCGCCAACTTACTTTCTGCACTTACATTCTGCATTTAGTTTACTATACACATCAACATACTGAATCTAGCAACTGAAATCACACACATACACTACTGAGTATCTAATACTTAGTATCATATTTAACAACAAGTAATAAGGCTTAATTTTTATATAATTCCATTTGCACAAATTCATAAACTTAATCGCCAAGAGACTCATGTATCAAAGAAAGTTTCGAGGTGTCGCGCAGACTATCGAGATATCGCAGTGCTTTGAAGTTGCTGAGTTTGTTAATTCCAAAAGTTTTAAGAGTTAAGTTTATTCACCCCCCCCCCCCCCTCTAAACTTAACTAAAGCCTTTTCAAGGGACCAACAAAAACTGATAGGTTGATAATTTTCAACGTGAACCTGCAATTGTATAACTGCATGTTTCATATCGCCCAAAGCAAACCTGTACATTCTCCATAATGCCTCAGGTGGAGATATCCACCTTCCAGATTGACAATGATCAATTTCATCAATTTCTTAAGGTGAGTTTCCAGGTTCGATATTAAAAATTATTCTGTCATTCCCTTTGCATATATGCTTGTATATATATTTTATAGCTTTAACAGTAGAACATATTTCTATGGCAGTCAAACTTAGCAATTAAATAAGGATTTCATGGTATAACCCATCTATGATCTAACCATGCTCCTCTCACATTGATTGTATGACCATTGTTACGTCTTTTATATATTAGATATGCATCAGTTGTTATTGTGGTTTGTTCACAAAAATCTTAAGGAAATGAATTTTTACATAACCATCCTTTTTCATAAAACATTGGTTGGATATAAATGAACACATGGACCATGTTACATATGCTTAACTACCAACTTGTATAGATGAGGATGTAGTTCTTTGTCAGGAAGCTCAGCAGCAACAATCTTATCAAACTTTTCTAGTCTATATGATTTATAATGAGCTTTTAGGATTAAAAGAAAATGAGCATGAGGTAAACCCCTCTTTTGGAATTCTATTACATATGTATATGCAGCTACCTATCCAAACAAATTTTGTTTTTGAAAAGTTCAATTTTAAGTTTTTCTAGTTTTGCTCTAAACACTCTGGCTAATAAATCAGGCCTATTCTGAGCTACTTCACTATCATTCAATAATTATTTTATCTCAGGCCAATTAGGATTACATGTCATTGTTCAAAATATATCAGGCTTTCCAAATTTATGGACTAAAGTCATTTCATCTAAATATTTTTCCGCATATGCCTAGGTCCTTCGGTGAAGGCAGACGGCAAGATTGTAAGTTGGTCTACCTTCCCAACATCATTTGCACCACATGCTACAACATCAACTATGCCTTGGAGATACTCTTGTCGAATATTTTTTGTTGGACTCTAAAATAATCAAGATGTTGTGTCTCTAACTTGACAAATATATCTACAGCATATTGTTGGAACAATCTCCCAAACTGAAGCAAATAAGATTCATCATTATTCCTGATTTGAAATTTATAGCAGTAATATTCTCGGATTGATAAATTATTATGATCATCAACTATGGAATTTAAATTTTTATCTTCTGTGTCTAATAATTGCTGAGCTGTTTCAGCAAGTCTTGGATTAACAGATTTATTAAGTCATTCATTCTTTTTCATTTACGTGATTTATCTTTTACACCAACCTTATGCCTTAGTGCCAGCCAAGTTGGCCATATGAAAACATAAGTGGAAACTGAAGAGGGTCATAGCATCCATAGTAATAATTTATATTATAGGAATGTCCAACAGGTGTAAGTTTGCACAACTATCAGGAGTTCTCACCAAATCATTCATGAAATGGTATACTTGTCCCTAAACCCTAAATGTGTAAACTCCCTTATTTCTTCTTGCTAAATATTTGTCATAAGTTGCTCCAAAATATGTAAATGCTAAATGATTATTGTATGTTCTAATAGAGTTTCTAAAATTTTCAGCTTCATGTGCTTGGTCAGTAGTCAATTCAACAATTACTTTAGGCAATTTAGTTGAAGCAAGAATGATAGAAGAACAATAAAAATTATCAGTTTCATGTGCAATTTTTTTTTGTTTGCAAAACAATGTCTACAGTCAGCAACTTTTTCCAGTACATAACTTTTTCTGAAAATTCATGCTATAAAATTTTAGGGACAAGTGGCCAAGAGCGTCGTATTGGCTGGTATAACCACTCTATTTTCTACACCATCCATTCCGGTGTGGTTGAATCCATCCACTTCGAGATGCGAAGCCACTCTAAAGAGGAGTGGTTATAAGAAAGAGGCCAATCAAGGCGTACCCCGGCAACTCACCTCTATTGATATTTCCTCCTGTGCGAACCCCCACCTTCCACTAATTCTTATTCCTGTGCGCCTTGGTCTATGCCGGTACGCCCACGCGTTAGGCATTTACTATGAGAGTCCCACGGCTAAGTCCCTTCAACGGCGGTGACGGACGATGCACTCTTTGTGGACCCTCTAAAGAGCATTAAATCCTCTTCCTCTCCCTACGGTCGAGTCTATTTCATAACCTTTTATTAGTTATCTTTGCTTCGTTCGCTTTGCTCCACTCGCTACAGGTACGTAAGTCACTCGTTAGAATGTGAGAGGTATGAAGTCGCTCAAAAGAGGAGAATAAGAAGAGTAGGAATGATAGGTCAGTATGATTCATATGAATGGCTGCTATACGACCAGAGAAATGACTGTAGCTTCGGTAGGACGTTCGAGTGGACAATGATAAAGACCTGTGCGGGGATCCGTCCGTGGGACCATGATCCAAAGACTGTGGGGTGGGGGCGTATCGTCAAGGCTTACTCCAACTGATGCAATATAATGTATCAAATTGTCCTTAAATTAATTGATGGAAGATGATGGGAAAAAAACAGCTCACGCACATCTTTTAAAAAAAAAATCATTATTGATTTATTTCTCCTGCTTTTATTTTTTTTTATTTTTTTGAAACCTTTATTTCTCCTACTTGAATTTTCGAATATCCATATCTTTTGATATACATCTATAATCATCATTATATTTTCACTATAATTCAGAAAAAAAAAATTATCTTCTTTATTTTGATATCAATTTGATATTTTTGTGACGTAATTTCTGAAATTTGAATTTTTTAATGGTTCACAACATATATAGTGATGAACATTGGATATAGTGACATTGACGTTGGTAGGATCCAAACATACAACAACGATGGATTTTATTACTTGCAACGGATGCAGAGACATACAATGGATGTAGTGACATTGAAGTTGCTCTGATGTAAACATGCAACGACAATGGATGTAGTGATATTGAAGTTTCTACGATTAACATGCACCGACGATGGGTGTAGTGATATTGTGGATTGGAGATGCAGTCATAGTTGAATATGTAGTGACATTGGATTGAAAAACAATGCAGTGACAAATTAAGATACAATGACAATTATAGGTTCATCAGGACATCTTCAATGACACTTTACGAAAACTAAATTAGGTATAGTAGTTACTACATATTTAGTAACAATTCATATAGATCAAATCAGCTGTCAATGAGTATTCAGTGACATCGATGCAAAGACAATTGTTTGAAAATTAAGTGTAGTGACAATTGTCGATGAATTATCAATTGTATATGCAATGATATCACACAAAATTAAAAAAGAAAAAAATGCATTAAGACATGCAGTGAGGGACAAAGTCGATGACTAAAACACTTGTACATGTAAACTCTCTTTAATGAATCTTTTTGTTATGAAAAAAACTGAGGCGCTATTCATAAAAAAAAAAAAAATAGGCACAATACAGATTTGACAAGAATGGTGGGGGAGGGCTTTATAACCAAACCCAAAAAGAAATTCAAAATTGAGAAAAACGGAAAGACGGACGATGGCAGAAACTTGGGAATGAAATCGTTACTCAATCAGCATTATCCTTTCCATGTATGAATAGATTGAAATCTAATATAAAATAAAATAAAATTTTTTAAAAAAAAAAAAGAAGAAGAGAAAAAGAAACTTACTAGTACACGATTACGGAGTGTTTAAATGAGAGTGAATTGTGATTTATTGCATAATGATGGATAGCCATAAATCACACCTCATCTTTATGGTGGTTACACAAAAATAAATTATTTTTTAGGATAAGGTCGTAGAGGACGGATTTACATCTTATTTAGAAAAAAAGGACAAGAAAGAAATGCTATTTGGTTATTATAAAATGACAAAAATAATATATATCCAAAAATACCCTTAAATAATATTTCCTTTGGTATGCTCAGAGTGTAGTCGAATTTAGAGAGGGACGACTCTCCTGCGATTTTGGGGCGACTAGGGTTCCAGCCGCCATTTTCGACAAAACTCAAGCTCTTCATGCTTTCTTCACCTTCTTTCTTACAATCTTCTTCCGCAAATCCACTGTAATCGTTTCTTGCTACCATTTTATTGATTTTCTTTGTTTGTTTTTCGATCTTTCTGTCCCAATGGGACATAAATCAAAAAAGAAAAGTTCGAACGGTTCTTCTTCAAAATCGAAGACTGGGGATGGAGCTGCTACAATTGTAACTCTACCTGCTGTCAAGGATGCTGCTCCAACCTCCCCCGACGTTGCGATGAACTCTGGAGCTGTCAATGGCGGAAAAGAGAATGCCTTGAACCCTAATTCGAGTTTGACGAATGAAGATGTTCAAGATGCTGGAAACATGGTCGGAATTGCTGGGGCTGCTCCTGCTCCCATTTTCTCTAATCCTAAGGTCTTAGATGCTGTTCAACCATCCCCTGTTCGCCCACTATGCATTTTTTTTTTTTGTAGTAACACCACTGTGTATTTTTTGTAATGTTACTACATTTTTCCGGAATTGGAATTGGAACTACATTATTTTGTAATGTTACTACATTTTTTCCGAATTGCTTGATGAGAAAGACAAGTTAGTTCGCGATTTTCTCCCATATTTTTCACAAATGCGTGATCTTAAGGTCTCAAATACCCTATTGGGTTCCTTCCCGATTAGGGTTTAGTTTGGTAACGTTTGCATTTTTGCCAAGGGACATGTAGTAACGTTCGGCATTTTTTAATGAATGCGCGATCTTGATGATCACAAATCCCCTATTGGGTTCCCCTTCCCAAGTAGGGTATAGAAAATTCGATTCAAAATATGCAGATTCTAAACGCCTTATTTTTAGGAAGAAAAAACGGAATGACATTAAATGCATTTATTTCCTCGAATTTGCGGTGAGAAATAAAAAAAAATCTTACATTATCATTAAGGGTGTTTGTAGACATCTCTCTTTTTTTGTCATTCTTCCCAACCATCTTTTTTTTTTTGTTCTATTTCATCATTTAAGATCTTATATTGTCGGCTAGACTCCACCGCCTGTATATTTTTAGAAACTACAAAATACTTATTAGGGTAAATTAGTCCATTAAAATTTAATTTTTACTTATTACCAAATAATTTGTTAGTCTATCCTAAATACCCAAGTTAATAAACAGTCATGAATACCTTATTGTGTAAGTTGGATATTATTTCAATGCGGAAGTTTCTTTCAACACGTTTAGTTTGCCAACAATTGACTCTGCTTTATTATTTTTCATGATATTGGAAGTGTTTGTTTGAGTAGTTGAATATGGAAGGGAGCCTTTATTCGCACCACAGTAAACCTACCGTTGCACCACACTAGAATAAAAAACATGTCATTTACTTTTAGCACCACAGATAGCATTTCAACCTACTTTACACCACATTCTCATATCAAAATTTTTTTAAAAAAAATCAATATTGCCAATTACTTTTTACTACTACCAATTTAATATATTATAATATCTCCACCAAACATTTACAAATCTACAAAACAACCCTTCGTTAAAATCAAATCTCCACCAAAAAAAATTCATTTTACATTTGCTCCCGACTTCCAATCTGTCCGATTAGCAATTAGGTCTTCAACCCAAATCCTCCGCCGCCGCCGTTCTCCGTCGTTCTTCTTCCCGGCCACAGCCGCAGCTAGCCATGTTTGAAGCTGTACTCTTCCTCCAGATGTGTATTGGAAATTGGCTTGTTATTTGAAATGTACTTGGTTCTCCGCCGTTCTTCTGCCATTTTTTTTTCTCACGAAGGCTTTTGTGGTCACCATTCAATAAGAACACATTTCTCCTATTTCATGACCGCTTGCCTTTTTGACTTTTTTTAACACCATAAATCCCCATTTTTTTCCTTCAAATTTCTAAGTCTTCTTCTTTTTCCCCTAAAAATCTGAAGATTTGGAAATAGGAAGAAGGAGAGGAGAAGAAATTTGAAGAAAATGAGCAAATACACAGAGTTATTAGATGTAGGAGTGAGAATCGTTGCGAGATTTCATTCTCATTTTCCAGTTTTAAAAAAAGGCTTTTGTGGTCATGTTTGAAGATGGTGATTTTGTTTGAAGATGGTTTGGGGTTTAAAGGTTTTATGGGGAAGAAGATGTTTTTTTTTGAGGGAAATTATGTTGGGTGTGGGATATAAGGTAGGTGAAATTGATGGACTAATTTGTAATTAAAAAAATTGGTGTGGAAATAATTTGAAAGTGTGGTGTAAAGGTAGATAATGTGGTATAAATAAATGAATAAAAATGTTTAAAAATCAATGTGGTGTAAAGGTAGATTTTACTTTTTAGGCGTGGTGTAAATTATAAAGTGGTGCAGCGGTAGATATGTTGTGGTGCGAATAAAGACCTCCATATGGAATTAGACCAACATAATGATTTAGATCTGTAGTTAATGTGATCAATTCATTAGAATAATGATCACTAAATGTTTCCTTATTAACAATAAATAAGTTGAGGTTACTTGGAACTTGTTTAGAAGTTTTTCCATTCATTTTAAAAGCATTACACTCCATCGTCAATGAAGTCATTGGTTATACAACCAACATTTGGTGAAACATTTGAAGCAATTTTTTTGTTTCTTTTGCAAAACAACATTTCTGGTGTACATTATAAGTCTTTTCATTTTATTTCTTACGCCATCTAGCAATTGCTAATTGCTGATAAATTTTCGAGGTTTGTTTTCCTTCCATTTTAAAAGACAAAGCATTTGAGAACACCTAACTTCCCAAATATACAATCGAAGGACCACAAATGTAAATAATAAAGTATAGCAAAGGACAGTAACAGAAGAGAAACAAGGCCAACAAGCGTACATATGAGAGTGTAATTGAATTAAAAAATGATTGGAGGAATACCTGCGTGAAAGAAGCCATTGCAAGTAGGTCAAAAGGAAAGGAAGTAGATAGCCAGCTATGTTTAAATCAGAACAGCTTGTAAGTAACTCTGCAAGGCAGAAAAGTCATCACACAATTCAGTACAAAAACCATATCATTTCTGAAAGTGTATTTTCCATATTCAAACCAAGACATTGACAAATGAACAACATTCTTGAATTCGAAGATACATCATTCATTGAGAAACTAAAAAACACTTAAGGTAACAGAACACTGTAGAAAAGGAAACACAATAACTACTTTTGAAACATGTTTTCCAGAATCATTGACATATTGTTATATATCAACCAAACATAGTTCACCATAGTACCGTATATTTTTGGTAAGAGAAAAACAGAGACTAATAACCGTAAGAGGCAAACATAAAGTCCATTTCATGTCTAAAGTCCCCTCCTAGCACATGTATGAAGTGTAGTTACTGTCTTTTTTAGTAACAGCAATCAGTATCCACACTTCAAGTTTTGGGCTTCTATTTTTTTTTCTAGAACTCATGAAGCAAGTATTTAAACCTATCATTATTAGTAGACTATATAGGAAAAAACAAAAACATCTATTCTTTTATTGTTAAGATGTGATTATTTATCTTCAATGACTTCAATGACTTTTAGAGATTTCAACCATGGTAGAAAACTCATCCACAAAATGCAAGAACCTGAAAAGCGTGCTTTCAATTCCCAATACACCTACTAACAACCTCTTACTGAGAATCCAAATGCAGGAACTCTAATTGGGATGCACTTCACAAAGGCTTAAAACAATAAAAGGAACTAAAGACCAAAACTTTTGAGGGAAAAAACCATGATTTCTTGTAAAAGGTCATTCAGTAAACCCCTTTTATCAGCATAAAATAAGTAAATCTGACAGTAAACCTTTGTTTCTGCAACTATTTAAGGTCTATATATAGAAAGCATGCCATGAAAGCATAAATCAAAAAGGGAAAGCAAGTGCAGGAACACCGAAGAAAAAGCATGCATAACACATTCATAGCTACAAGAAAAACACACATCTGATAGAGAAGCGTCTCAGACTTCTTTTTTAAATAAATATTAACTGCATCTGACAAACAATAAGCCCCAATACATAAAATAAATACAAAAAGACACTTTAAAGCATTTATCATCTATCAACCACCACATGCAGGAGAAACAGAAAATAATCAAACACATACCCAGAACCACTAAAGGAAGTTGTAGAAGTAAATGCAGTGCAGAGTTTTTTTGGTAAATAAGACCTAGAAGATGTGTAAGTAAAACAAACTGAAAAAGCTCTATTATATAAAGTCAAAGAGACCCTTTACATGGTCCGAAAATCCCCAGCTCGGATTTAGAAGGCTCTTTCCAGGTGGTTGAACCGAAATCCATGGATAAATAAAGCAAACTTGGTATATAATTGCAGATCTGACATATGCATCCATCGTACATGAAGTCATGGTAATACCCAATGGAAAATACAACAGGTGGTATATTTTGAACCTTGCCGCCGCCTACACAAATCGATCGACGGACAAGATAGACACCAATTGTGTTTGATTCGGACTTTTTTCTTTTACTATCCTGATAATTGGAACACCAAAACGAAAGTACAGGAAAAGCGAACAGACAATGACGATGTTGGGTTCGTATGATGAATAATCCGGGCTAATTTTTATCTAGTGACAATAATCGAGATCCTAAGACCAAGAACAATATGCAAAACTAAGGGAGTTCGTGGTTAGATTTGGACTGAGCCTGAGAGTTTTCTCTCAAGTTGCCTACGTATCCAATTGGTGTATTGGAATCAAATCCTTCGTAGTTCCTTAGGGGTCGTATATATAGGGACCTCTCATCCTATTCCTTGTCCAACAAGAATTCTAATTCTTAATCACTAAGGATTATTATTTGTAAATCCCGTTAATTTAGGATAAATAAGGTCATGTCCGATTATTTGAATCACAGTCTTAATGACTAAGGATTCTTTCCATAATTATCTGATTTGGTTGCTTTTGTACCTAAGGAAAACTCAGACCGACTTGTGTCAAGTTTACTAGACCAACTCCGTCAATGTTCGTCCACCTAGCCCTCGTTACGACCGGACCTACCTACGGTGGTAAATTCAGAGGTCTAGATCGGACCTCTCACCTAGGCTCTATTCCGTCTTTATTGCTTGGATTCTTATATGAATGACACGTGGCATGACCATAGCTGGACATCGCATAAGCCCCCCAGATCAAGCTGACCAAACATTGTCAGCTCAGATCGGCAATTGGTGGAGTTTGGATTACACCTTCTATACTTGTGAAATTTTTTACCTCACGGCCTTGCCACCTGGGCATAGATCATGTCACCTTGTGCAAAGCCAAGGCATTTCTATCCACGTATTCAAATTCAGGCAGTTACCGATGCATTTTGGACGGTATCCGAGGCACTTTAAGGGGTTATTAACCCTATCCTGTCATATCAACCGTTCCCATCCATTTATTATATCAGACACTCAGGATTCTACTTCGCCGGTTACAATTTTCTCTTCAATCTTCCAACCTTGCAAGTAAGCATCTTTTCCTTCTTTTGCTCTATTTTGATTTACATTGGTTAATGAAGGCAGCTTCTGTCACCAATAGTTCTATTGAGAGAGAGTTTGCATCGTCTTCTAAGTCAGAATCTTAGAGTAGTCAGCCTAATTTTAGGCTTCTAGCATATAATCCTGCCCCCCATCCGTCCCAGGTCGAAGAGGGTTAGATCATTTGGTTGTAGATCCTCATTTTACTCCATCAGCTTCTGTTCCTAGGCCTCCGTCTGAAACTTCTCCATTTGTGTTGTCCCTGAAAGCCTATATGGCCACCAAGTCGGCTATTAGAAGTCACGGTGTCCGGTCCACTATGACTCGGGTTGAACTAGAAAGTGCTTGTGATATCTACAGGATAGATGACTGGAGATATGCTCCTAGACTCCCATCGGCCCCTCACTTGTATGCTTATAACACCCCAGGGGGATTTTGTACTGTGTATCTCGATTATTTTGATGTAGGATTAAGGCTCCTTTTTTCCCAGCACTTCTAGCCGTGCTGTGTTATTACGGCCTAGAGAGTGCCCAACTCGCCCCTAATGGTGTTTGCAATTTGGTGCCGCCTTCTCGGCATGCAATTCTCGGTTCCGTTGTTTTGATCCTTCTTTCAGCATAAGAAAGTGAAGGATTTGAATGGGTGGTATTACTTCCCACATCGCCCGGGCACGTTGAAGGACGTCTATATCATGCCTAAATCCAAAAAGTATTTGTGATTGTTCCATAAGAAATGAAACAAAAGATATGGTAGAGCTAGGACAGTTATTGTATGAGGTCTACTCAATGCTCGATGCAGAGGCGCATAACAGATCGATATGAACATCAAGGAAATTCTACAACTAAGCAGTGGAAGGATAAGTTTTTCTACATCCGAAATGAGGGTCCACCCGAACCGCATCAGTGGAGGTCGGCTGAGCTTGATCAGGATATTTGTCCCATGGATGTCAGTGCAAAGTTGTTGAAGGGTATCTGTAAGTCAGGTATCAGAGTGGATGTGAAGAAGTTCTTTACGAAAATGATTATTGCAGCTTGGCTGGAGGATGTCGGTTCGGTTCCTTATGTGGAACTTGAGTGGAATGCTCGTAGGATTTCTTTTTTTATTTTCTTCTTGTTGTTGATTTTCGAGGCTTTACTTTTGCTCTAATGACATCATTTGCTTCTTTCACAGTGGCAAATTTGGCTTCCATCATAGCTGATGCTGATGAGGAAGAGTTGGAGGAGACTGGAGGGGATCAGCTTGATCATAGTGACAACACATAGAGGACCCAAAGCACGGATCTTCTCTTAAATCCATCTAGAGACCATTCATTAACAGCTGATGGTGCTCAGATTCTCTCTAGCCATCCAGATGAAGCTCTGATCCCTGCTAATCAAGATACCCAATAGGACTGGCGCAATCGTATCAATTTGGTGAAAGAGTCTGATCATGAGGAAGACGGCCACGAGTTGGTACGCAGACCCCGACCTGGGGCTAGCCCACAAGAGAGGCCTACTAAGAGGGGTAGGCTTGAAGATACTAAAGTTTCTAGGAAGCGTGTTCCCACAGATGCTGAACCTGAAGAGGACTTTTTTGAGTTCACCGACCTGCAGTTGGCAGAGGCAGGTTTTGCCACCATGGAAATAGTAAGTACTCCTTGCCTATTTATGTTATTCCTTTAATTTAGCAATCTCCTATGGTTGGCTTTGTTTTCTGTATAGGGGTCCCGAATTAGAAAGTGGTTTTTGACAGATTGGTCAATTCGAATGTCATCCGAACCAAGTTGGAGGGGAGGATTTCTGTTCTGGCCTAGAGTCATGATAAGAACAAAGAGTTGGCCCAATCTCAAGGAAAGGAGATTGAGGAGCTCAAGAAACAGCTTTTAGCTAGAAAAGCCGAGCTGGAGAGTTCTAAGGCTCAAAGTGACAACCTTCAAGCGGAGAATGAGAAGCTGGCTGAAGCTAAGGCCGAGCTGGAGAAGACCATAGATCAGCTCCGTACTGAAAATACAGATGAGAGTGCTTCTATCCCTGGCCAGATTGCCCAAGCCATCAAAGGGTATAAGGCTTCTGCTGAATTTGCAGCGGCCTTAGGCCCTGTTTGGATTAGCAGAAAGGCCCAGAAAAGAAAAGAGATGATTTGGAGGGATTTAATTTTGTGTGTTTGGTAAACTATATCATGAAGTAAATGGAGGGAGAAGAGGGGAAACCAAAGGAAATGACCCAATACAATTTTAGCAATATGTTTTCCTTCCAAAATAGGTCGGAAACGGAAGGAAACTATAATTTTTTAGAAAAATAGACTTGACGATCTATCCATCTCCTTTCATTTCTGTCTAGTTCAATCCAAACACGCTAAGTAGATTTCACAATCTCTCATTCTCCTTTCCTTTATTTTCTGTTATTATCTTCTCCTTTCTTTTCTATAGGTTTCATTCAATCCAAACGGGTCCTTAAAGTTGTTGATGACCCCGGTGCTGTGTCATGGCTTCACTTTGGCGGTTGATGCCGCGAAGACCCAATTTGCATTACTCGATATTGGGAGCCTGCCCAATAAAGATAAGTACAAGGCTGGCTCTGGTGCACTCTACGAGAATCGGTTGAAGGAGTTCCAATAGGGAAAAGACAAAGTGTCTTTGTTTCCCCGCCAGGCCGGGACTGCTAGACCTGGACCTTCTTATAATGAAGCTTTTTCTTCCTCAGCTATTCCTCCGACCGAGCAGCAAACTCCAGCTTCTGAGGCTTAGAGCTTCTTCCCGTTTATTCAAAAACTTATTTTGCTTTGAATTTTGTTTTGAAAATCCCTTCAAAAATGATGTTTAACTGTATAACTATTTCAGGGGCCTTCCTTGTTCTGCATTGATCTTAATTTTGAACTTACCTTTTTAGTATTTTATTCTGTACTATCTTGGGTATCCTGCCCCCGGTATGGCATGTAAGTACTTTATAAGTTCTTAGATGGCATACTCTTGTGTATTTTCCCTTAGCATGTTTTGTTGTCACCTTTATAAGCCAGACTTACGGTGCGTAGCTCGGTCCTTTTTCAGACTTAGAAGATTTGAGCCTATTAAGATTGTCATGCAGTGCTCTTAGTGATTTGTCATGCGTATTGTAACTCGCGTCTATTTCAAGACTGACTAGCTTTATCCGACCTGCGGAATAGTCATCCGTCCTATGGATGGGTTACGTTATGTCGTCTTTTCAAGATGAATTCGACTTGTGGATTTTAGTACTTGCACATTTTATAGGGATTTTTAGGATATATCCGACCTGCGGCATTCGTATTTTAACTCGACCTTCGGGTCGTTAAGTTCGCTCTGCGAATTATGAAGTTTGTCCTGCAAACTTAATGAGCCTAATTTATAGGCGCGTTTTTGGGGATCCGACCTGCGGATTTCAGCTGGAGTCTTTTGGAGACTAGTTGTTTAATTTATTTGGTTTATCGGACCTGTGGAGCTTAGCTAGAGTCTTGTTTAAAGACTAACTGTTCGTTTAATCCGTCCTATGGATTTTATATTTAACTCGACCTTTGGGTCGTTAAGCTCGCTCTGCGAGTTATAGAGTTTGCCTTGCATACTTTTGAGCCAGATTTGTTGGCTATTCTTTGGGGATCCGGCCTACGAATCTTAGCCAGAGTCTTCTGGAAGACTTGACTAGTTGTGGGTTTATCGAACTGCGTAGCTCGTCTCGAGTAGTTTGTTCGAAGAAGAAGTTTGGCTTTTGCAAACTTTCCGAGTCCGGGTTACGGAGCTCGGTTCTAAAAGCAATAAATTTGCCCTACAAACTTAATCATACCACATCTCAAAAAATTGAAAAGCGAATCGTATTAGAATAACATGATGTTCATACATCTTATTGCTTAAAGTAAAATAACACAAGAAAAGACTAAACAACGTAATGTAAGTCGGGAACATGTCCTAGACATAAAATTTACGGAAGTTGTTGGCATTCCAGCTGCGTGGTGTGGTCCTACCCTTTGAGTCAACTAATTGATAAGCTCCTTTGCCATGGACCTTCACAATTTTATATGGCCCCTCCCAGTTCGGGTCAAGCTTGCCTTGGGCCTTGCCTGCTTACTTCTTTTTCCTTATCACCAAGTCTCCTTCTTTAAAGTATGAGTGTTTAACTCGGGAGTTATAGTAATGGGAAATTATTTGCTTATATCTGGCCATACGGATAAAGGCCGCCTCTCTAGCTTCCTCCAGATCGTCCTTGAAGTGTCTGAGTTTGGTGCCTTGTTCGGCCTCGCTATAAAGTTCTGACTGAGGGGAGGGGAGGCCGATCTCGGCTGGAATCACCGCTTCGCACCCATATGCCAAGAAGAAAGGTGTTTCTCCTATATCCGTGTTCGGCGTAGTCATGTACGTCCAAAGAGTGTTGGGTAGATGCTCTACCTAGTGTGCTCCTTCTTCTTCAAGTCTCTTTTTAAAACCTATCTTGATTTGCCAATTGGTTTGTTCGACCTGCCCATAGGCTTGAGGATGACCGACAGACGTAGAGTGTTGAGTTATACCCAATTCGGTACACCAAGCTCGCACCGTCCCATCTTCAAACTGTTTTCCGTTATCAGAGATCAAAGACTTAGGAATGTCATACCTGCAAATTATGTTATTCCAAAGAAATTGTTGGATCGCCTTTGTGGTGATCGTAGTTAGAGCCTCTGCTTCCACCTACTTGGTGAAATAATCAACTACGACGACAAGAAATTTTAGATTTACCGGAGCTTGGGGGAGTGGTCCGATTAGGACGACGCCCCATTGATCAAAAGGCCAGGGAGATGCACAGTGTCTCGCTGCATTGTTGGATAGTACTAGCCAAATAATTGGCATTTCTGAGCTAGAGTTCGGGCACCAGCATGGTTGCCACAGATACCCAGATGAATTTCTCTGAGGAGATAGTTCCCTTCTTCTTCTGTTGCACATCTAAGCCATGGGGCTATGAATGATTTTCTGTACAGGATCTCATTGAATAAGGAATACCTGCTTGCCAAGAGTTTTAATTTCCGAGCTTGAGACTTATCAGCAGGAAGGACTCCATCCTTCAGATAGGAAACGATCGGATCCATCCAAGTGCTCACCTGAGTGATTGGTTGAACTGCCTGCTGATCATAGATGCATTCTATGAGTTGTTCTATCAGCACCCTCTTATTGGTCACAAAATTAGATGCTAACTTTGAGAGAGCATCTGCCCTCCTGTTCTGAGTTCAGGTGACTTGCTCTATTCGTACACTCTGAAAACCCGGTAGTAACGATTGTGCCACAGCCAAATACTTCTTCGTTGGCTCTTCTTTGGCTTCATATTCTCCCTTAATGTGATTTACCACTAGCTGGGATTCACTGAAAACCTACAGATTCCTTGCTCCGAGCTTTGCTGCTAATCGTAGCCCAGTAATTAGAGCTTCATATTCCGCCTCATTATTTGTAGCTTGGAATTCAAATCGTAAAGCGTAGGGGAATTCTTCCCCTTTAGGGCTAATGAGTTGGAGATCTGCCGCTGCTCCTTCTTTGTTGGCTGCTCCATCAACATGTAGCGTCCACAGTTCAGCTTGGTTGTTCGGTTGATCCTGCTCATTGGATATCGCGATTCCTTCAGCTATAAAATCTGCCAAGGCTTGTGCCTTGATCGCAGTTCGGGGGCGGAATTCCGGATCATACTCTGCCAATTCCACTACCCACTTCGCTAATCTTCCTAAAGTATCAGGTCGCACCAATATCTGTCAGAGCAGCTGGTCAGTTATCACCACTCTTGGATGTGCTTGAAAGTAAGGTCTTAACTTCCTTGAAGCATGAACTAGAGCCAAAGCTAATTTTTTTGCATTGGAATATCTGACCTCTAGTCCATGTAACGCTTTGCTCACATAAAAGATAGGCTTCTGCGCATTATCTTGTTCCCTGATCAGAACAACGCTTAACGCTTCCTCACAGATCGCCAAATATACATACAAGACTTCTCCTTCCTGATGAGAAGTTAACGTGGGTAGCTCTGACAGGTAAGACTTCAATTCTTCAATTGCTTTTTGACACTCTTCGTCTCATTGAAATGGACTTGATTTTCTCAAAATTTTGAAAAAGGGTAAGGCACGCTGTGCCGATCTAGAGAGAAATCTGTTTAGCACAGCCATGGGCCCGGTTAATCGCTGCACCTCCTTGATATTTTTTGGCGGGGACATATTCTTCAGGGCATTCACTTTATCCATATTTTCTTTAATACCTTCCTTGGAGATTGATGACGGAAAAATTCACTGTTATTTTTATAACTTTTCACCCCGTTTCTGATATCATTTTGAGCACTTTTGTATCATTTCGAGTCTTTAATTCCTAAATTTCATAAAAATATATAAGTCATGAATATTTTATAAAATATCGTGTTTTTATGTGTTTTTATTAGTTTTTGTACCGGTTTAGTAACCGGAGTGTCGTGTCGGATTTACGTTTGGTATTTTGGTGGTTTATTGTAGAATTATAGGTTGACCAAAATCCCGAGTAATGACACGTTTTGAGGCCTAAAATAGGTATTTTTAGGGATATAAGAGTGTGCCACTAACTTAAGTGGTCAAGTGGCTCAGTGGTTAGTGGTACCACTAACGAATTATATCTTCGACGAACAAATGGCTCATTAAAATGGCATTTTATGAAGAAGTGTCCTTAATTAAAGTTGTAGATCTTTGAAAGATCTTTCCAACTCATTTTGAATCACGTCAATCGGAGGTCTACAACTCAAGATATGAATTTTTCAAGTTTCAGCTCAAAACTGATGTTTTTTTACGATCCCGGATCGATCCGGCCCTTTCCCCGATCGATCCGGCGAATCAAAATCGACATAATGATGATTTTGCACATGGTTTTGCAGAGGATAAGCCTGGGATAATATTTTTATTGTTCCCGGATCGATCCGGCCTTTCCCGGATCGATCCGCACATCGATTTTATCTATAAATAGGCCTTCATTTCATCAGAAACTTTGCCCCTCTTCTTCCCCAGCCTTCTTCTTCTTTTCCCTTCTTTTAATTATGTTTTGGGGGGGGGCTATATGTATATATATATATATATATGTCGTTATAATGTCGATGTAATAACTCGTCTAATTATCGTTATAATATAGTTTCCGTTTTTCGTTCTTTCTTTCTTGTTTTCTTTCATTTTGTTATATATATATATATATAAGTATCGAGAATCTGGCAAATGATTGGATTAATGTTTTAATTTGGTTTTAATAGAATTTCGGCATTGATGAAGGCTATTATGTAAAACTTCCGCAGATTTAATCCATGACATTTTAATGAGTCTCGATTACTTGTAATATCTATATATCTATATATATATATATGAGTAGCTAAACCTTTTTATAGCCGAAATATGTGAAAACGGGTGAAACGCCTGGGAGATGAGTCGGGAGTTGTGTAGCTCTTAAATTAAACGTTCAGTATGATAAACTCATGTTTTAAAACTTGTTTTGATCATTTTAATAGCTTTGAATGAGATTGACAACTTTGTTCATTGTTACATCGAGCTTATAGATGCATTTTTGCGGCGAGATGTGGGATATGGATATCACTAAAACATAGTCTAGATTGTCAGATTGACAACCTGAGTGACAGGTCAGGACTATGCCTATGTGAGATTCTTATTCTTACGAGATGAAGGAAACAGGTATTAGTATCACTAAAACATAGCTTTAATAGTTAGATTGACAACCTAAGTGACACGTTAAAACTATGCTTTTGTGAGGTTTTTCAAATGGCTTTTATTCTGGTCAACCTTATTAGGTAAGTTAGCTCTCTAAAGGGAGGGTTAATAAGCCTAGTATGGGGGTTAAGTGAGAGTTGTTCAGACCTTAACGCAAGAATAAAGAGTTGACACCCGTGAATGTCATATAAACTGAATCAGTTAAAACACACTCCTTGTCAAGTCATTCCTGAGGTGATAACCTGTTGGATCATAGTTTGGCTATGCTTTTTAATCTTGTTAGTTAAACTTTACTTTTTGCATTAGTATAATATCTCTCCACCTAAACTTTGATCGCCTAGACTAAGACACACGTTCGCTTTGGTACTCACAACCACATTTCTCTTGGGATCGACCTCGTACTCCTGTAGCTATTCTAACAATCGACCCGGTACTCTACTGGTTAGAGAGTTGGTTTACCCACGGTTACGAGTCTTTTATAAATTGTATTTTTGAAGGGGTAAATTTAGCTCATCAGAGATCACGTATCCCAAAAAATTTCCCGATCTAACTCTGAATGTACACTTCTTCGGGTTAAGCTTCATCTATGTCTTTCTGAGCACACCAAAAACTTTCCGAACATCCAGCATGTACTGGTCAAGAGACATGCTCTTGATCATTAGATCATCCACATACACTTTCATACACTTTACAATCTGTTCATTGAATATCTTATTCACAGTTCGCTGATATGTAGCCCCAGCATTATTCAACCCAAACGGCATAGTTATAAAACAATACGTGCCGAACTCCATCATGAACGAAGTTTTCTCTGCGTCTTCAGGAGGCATTGCGATTTGATGGTACCCCTTATACGCGTCTAGAAATGCAAAAACTTCAAAGCCCACAGTTGAGTCAACTAACATGTCAATCTTGGGCAATGGATAACAGTCTTTTGGGAAAGTCTTGTTCATGACGGTAGAATCCACACACATACGCCAACTTCCATCTTGTTTTTTACCCGAACTGGGTTATCTAGCCAGTCTGGGTACATCACTTCTCTGATGATGTTCGCTTGAAGTAACTTGACCACCTCCGTCTCTATGGAAGCAATTCACTCTTGGGCGAAGCTCATTTTCTTCTGCCGAACGGGTCTCTTGTTCGGGTCAACCTTCAATTCATGGAGGGCCAGTTCGGGAGCTAGTCATGGCATGTCCTGTGTTTTCCAGGCAATACATCATTAAACTCTTTAAATAGATTGATCAGGGCTTGTTTGAAACTTTCTGAGATCCAGGAACCCACTTCGATCGTTAACTCTTGTTGTCCCTCCCAAAGGCTGATCGCTTCAGTTCTGTCCTCTGAACACCATTTTTATTCCTCCTCTAGAACTAACTCTTCTATGAGCACCTGTTGTACCCTCATCCTTCCATTGACGGTTGCCGTATAGCAACTCTGGCTGCTTCAACTTTGCCCTTGATCTCGACTGCCTCTTAGATTGTGAGCAATTTCATTCTAACATGAGCTGGAGAGATCACAGCTCTGAGATCGATCAAGGCAGGTCACCCCATGATTACATTGTATGCAGATGGTGCTTTGACAACCACGTAGTCGACCATAAGGGTCCTGCCCTTTGGCTCTCTTCCGAACGTAATGGGTAATTTGATCATTCCCACTCTGTGACTGGAGGGCCGGCAAAGCCGAACAACGGAGCTAAAACAGGGGTCATCTTGGAATCTCTTAAATTCATGGACTGGTACACGTTGTAATACAACACATTAACTACACTTCATGAATCCATGCATATACGTCTAACTAAGTTCTTGTTAATCACTGTTTCAACCACTAATCATTCATTATTGATCACGAGAGGGAGTGAATCTCATGGGCCATACGTTACTTCTACTGAAACCCTCTACCGTTTGTTCGATTCTGATGGGACAGCAGACCTGCCACTACCTTTATATTCAGATCGGGTGGTGTTGTTCAGCCCATCAGAAATCATGTTAATCGTGTTGATAGGCATGTTATCCATCTGAGCATCTGGGTCGGGAGATCGATCCCTTCTATACCGAGGCTCATCTTGACGATCTCTATCCTGATAGTTCCTTCGCTTAAATTCCCTCCGACCGTGAGGTTCGGAGTTCTGAGTTCGGTCAATGACTTCGTCTAGTTTTCCTTCCATTACTGTAGCATTGATATCTCTTATCAGGTCTCTGCACTGCTCTAAATCATGCCCAATATCTTTGTGATATTTGCAATACTTGCTTTGGTCTTTTTTTTCGCGAGGCCCCTTCATAGGGGGTGGGACCTATGCTATTCCTTTTCTTTCCATTATCGCGAGGACCTGCTCAAGTGACCTATTCAAGGGAATGAAATCCCTCTCTTGTAGAGCTCCTTTTTTTCCGAGCCGGTCAGAACTTGGCGCGGCAATCCGATCCCATACAGGTTTCTCTTTCTATCCGAACTTTCTTCAGTTTTGTCCTTCTTCGATTCGCCCCTTTCCGAATCCCTCTTTAATCTATTGTCCTCAACTCTCTGACAATGCCTATAAGCCTGCTCCATGCACTCCTCCATTGTCTTTGGAAGCTTGTTGTTTAATTTAGCGTATAATCTGCCTTCTCGTAGTCCTGCTATGAAATAGATGATTGGGAGGTGTTCATCTGCGTCTTGGACCTGCCTGGATTCTTCATTGAACCTTTTGAGATACTGTAACACCGTTTCTTCCTTTTTTCCTTATCATGAAAAGATGCGTAGAGTTCCGTTGAAACGGCCGAGCAGCGAGGAAGGCATGCACGAATTTTCTAGTCAGCGTCCCGAAGTCAGGGATCAACCTCGGTGGGAGCCTATTGAACCATTCACAAGCCCTTCCCGTGAGAAGTGCAGGGAAGGCTTTGCACTTCATCCCATCAGGTACGTTAAAAAGTTTCACTATGCGTCAGATATTGGTGCATGTGATCATAGGGATCCTTAGAGCCATCATATGATTCGATCTTCAGAATTTTAAACCCTGCAGGTCAAAGGTAATCTTCAATTCCATGGTGAAGGGTGACACACAGGAAAACACATTAGATCTCCTTCCTAGAATGGCATCGAGCTCTTCCTTAGCTGCATCATGTGCCTGGGAATTAGCCTGCTTTTTCCATACCGTAGAGCTGGAGGACATTGTGTCTTGCTTATCGTCTTTGTGTGGTGGGACGACTTTGGGCGCATGATCTTCCTGTTGATCTTCTTCCCGCCCTTTAAGGGCTAATCCGAGTACGTTTTTTAAGGCAAGAATATCTAGGTTCCTTAAGGCCTTTAACAGGGCTTGTTGAGCCAGATCTGGAAGAGTTTCTTCCGCTTGCTGCTGGTACTGGCTGGTGGTAGTGTTTTGATCTTTTTCCCCACCGGCAGTTTGGCCAGCAGCAGTTTGAGTTGTTTCAGCCCCCTGGGTCGTTTGATCTTGAACCGCCATTGTTGTTGCTGAATATGATGATCTTGATTAAATTGCCAGTAGAAGGCCCTCCTTCTAGCGCCAATTGACGATGCTGGGTTTGTCTGATGAATAATCCGAGCTAATTTTTATCTAGCGAATAATCAAGATCTTGAGACCAAGAACAATATGCAAAACAAAGGTTAGATTTAGACTGAGCCTGAGAGTTTGCTCTCAAATTGCCTACGTATCCAATAGGTGTACTCGAATCAAGTCCTTCGTAGTTCCTTAGGGATTGTATATATAAGGGGCCTCTCGTCTTGTTCCTTGTCCAACAAGGATTCTAATTCTTAATCCATAAGGATTATTATTTGTACATCCCATTAATTTAGGGATAAATAAGGTCATATCCGATTATTTGAATCACAGTCTTAATGACTAAGGATTCTTTCCATAATTATCTGATTTGGTTGCTTTCGTACCTACGGAAAACTCTGACCGACCTGCATCGAGTTCACTTGACCAGCTCAGTCAATGTTCGTCCACCTAGCCCCCGTTACGACCGGACCAACCTGCGGTGGTCAATTCGGAGGTCTAGGTCGGACCTCCCACCTAGGGCTCTCATCCGTCTTTATTGCTTGGCTTCTTATATGAACGACACGTGGCAGATCCATATCCGGACATCGTCAGACAACAAAAGAAAACCCATATTAGAAAAAGAAGGAAATAAATATATTCTATAAATAAAATGAATAAAACAAAAAAAATACAAACCACCTTTGACAGGTGGCAGCACGGGACTTTTTTCAACTTATGTAAAAGAAAGACACGGGTGAATGTGGGAGCTTCTTGTTCACCCATTTGATAGATAGGTAGATATAACTATGATGCCACGAAAGTTAAATTTGGTGTATATCTAAAAAGTTGTGATTGAATATCATTATGATGCCTTGAAAGTTAAGTCGATGTGTATCTATATTGTGAGTTCAAATTTAACTCTTTTTATATGTCGAATATCACTATGATGCCTCGAAAGTTAACCTGATGTGTTTCTAAAACGTAGTTTATTTACTTTATTTCTGTCAGAAAAAAATGGATTCGGATCCTCGGCTTTGAGGAGTCCAGCTTTGAGGACGTGGACGCATCGGGGCCGCTCGTTTCAGGTCGGGGAGAGAGAGCACACATTTTTAGGCGGCCACGATCACGCCGCGTCGATAAAAGCATGGGAGAGACTGGGGAACAAAAGCTGAGGATCCAGTTCAGAAGAAAAAAAAAGGTTATTATGAAATAAATAGATTTGGGGTGTCAATAATAGTAGAAATTTCAAAAGACTTCCACTAACTAGGTGCTTAATTCTACTTAATGTACTTATCGTAAAATAAGTTATATATATACGTACATATATATACATACATATATATGTATTAAATATTTATTAATATTTATTACCTTCCATATCTATTGCAACATCAATATCGAGAGAATCTTGAGTTAGAGTACATTTTAAATCAAGAGGAGATTTATTGGCACCAAATATCCCAATTAAAATGGCTAGCTGAAGGCGAGCGAAACACTCATTTCTATCATCTGACAACCCTTAGAAGACAACAGAAACGTAAAGTTACATGTTTGAAGGATTCTCAGGGTCAGTGGACAGATAATCCGGTGATAATAGAAGACATGATCTAAAACTTCTATAAAGACCTTTATCAGGAGGAACCAATTTTGATGTGTGGCTTCTGGATGATATCCAGTTCACCTTCCTTGATGCTAGTGATGTCCATTTGCTGAACAGACAGGTCACTGAAAAAGAGATTGAAGATGCTTTGTTTGATATGGGTAATTTTAAGGCTCCTGGACCCGATGGCATCCCAGCGTGCTTCTACAAGAAATGTTGGGGTCATGTGAGTCCTTCTATACTGAAATTTGTTTTTGATGCGTTTGAGAATGGTGAGTTTGATGGAACTTTGAACAAAACCCTCATATCCTTGCTCCCCAAATCTCACCCGCCAGAAAATGTAGCTCAGTTCAGACCCATAGCTTTGACTAATGTTTGTGTGAAGATAATTTCAAAGGTGTTAGCAAATAGATTGCAGATGGTCATTAGAAAACTTGTAAGCCATACTCAAGCAGCGTTTATTCCTGGTAGGGAGGAATTGATAATGTTCTGATCGCTCAAGAGGTTATACATTATCTAAAAAATATGAAGGGTCAAAAGGGCAATATGATGCTCAAGATTGACCTTGAAAAAGCATATGATAGAGTTCATTGGACCTTTTTAGAGAAAATTTTGCAAACAATTGGTTTTTCTGCTACTCTGGTGCGTTTGATCATGTTCGGTCTTCGGAGCTCGAAACTCTCAGTCCTTTGGAATGGGAAGAAACTTGGGCCTTTTATGCCCAAACGGGGGCTTAGGCAGGGAGACCCCCTGGCACCCTACCTCTTCGTTCTCTGTATGGAGGTTCTTAGTAGAGACATTGACATAGCAGTGCGGGAAAGCAGGTGGAAGGCCGTGAAAGTTAGCAGGTCTGGACCCCCTCTTAGTCATTTGTTTTTTGCTGACGATTTGATTCTTTTCGGCGCAGCCACTGAGAGACAAGCAGACTCTATTAAATCCATCTTAGACAACTTTTGCTCCATTTCTGGTCAGAAAGTTAGTGCTCACAAATCAAGGGTACACTTCTCTAAAAATACCGGCAAATAACTCAGATAAGCCATCAGCAGAGATTGGTTATGCAGTCGGCTGATGATTTGGGTAAATATCTGGGTATCCCCCTGATCCATTCCAGAAGCACCAGGGCCACTTATAACTTTATCGTTGACAAAATGAGGAAGAAACTGTCTAGCTGGAAACTGAAATCCCTCTCCAAGGCTGGCAGGATGATTCTAGTGAAGAGCTCACTTGCTACACATCCCTACTATGTGATGCAAGCTGTGAAGGTGCCTACAGGTGTTCTCAATGAGATTGATAAACTTTGCCGTAAATTTTTCTGGGGGGAAGAACATAATGAGAGGAAGATGCACTACGTTGCTTGGAAAGATCTTTGTCAGCCTAAAGATGTGGGAGGACTGGGCTTTAAGAATCCTCTTTGGATGAATATTGCTCTTTTGGGAAAGCTGGTTTGGAAGATCCTTACGGATGACCAATCCTTATGGGTCAAAGTCCTTGTCATGAAATATGGGAACCCATTTGCTGAACCAAAGGCCACTGACTCCTACTCTTGGAAAGGCATTTGTCTTGCTGCAGCCACCCTTAAGGAGGGCTTTATCATTTCGAATGGAGACATTATTTGGGATGGGCAGAATATAAATAAGTACACTGTTGCCCATGCTTATCAGTTCCTCGGTAATGATGTGGCCTCACAGACAGACCAAACCTGGGAGGAGATTTGGAAGATGAAAGGTCCGTATATGCTTAATTTTATGTTGTGGCAAATTTATCACAACGCGTTACCCACCTTTAGTCTGCTTTGGCGCAGACATGTTAGCGCTTCGTCTATTTGCATTATTTGTAAATGTTCAGATGAATCACCACTTCATGCTTTGCGAGATTGCACCTGGACCAAGTCGTTCTGGCAGAGACTGTTACCTAGACCAGCTCAGGATGTGTTCTTTGCATACCCCACCATACAGGAATGGATCAAGGCAAATATTACGGGAGCCCTCTATGTGAGGGATTGGCCCTATTACTTACGTGAAGCTGTCCACGGAATTTGGTATTGGAGAAACCATTTGGTCCACCAAAGCAGTGGTCATAGGCCACCGATTCATGTCTTTCTATCTAATGTCGAAAGTCGAGTTAGGAAACTAAAAATTGCCTTTGGTTTCGGGTTGGATTGGGGTTGGATTGAGTTATGAGAGAGAAAATAAAATAAAATAATGTAAAGTAATGATTGTAAGGTTGAAATGTTGTATTAAAATTTGTGTTGATTAAGAAATGATTGATGAGAGAAATTTTAATGAAATATTATATTGATAAAGTAATGGTTGAATAGTGTAGATGGTGAATAAAATGAATTGATTAATATTATTTTATTTGTTGATGGTGAAATGATTGGTGAGAGAAATATTAATAAAATAATAAAATTAATAAAATAATAGTAAATAAGATAGTGGGTGAATAAAATATTAAGTTGGATCCAAATGGATCAGGTCAGATCTGAAACCAAACGGAAGCATTTGGGGCTGTAGTATTGTGTAGTAATCTACCTCCAGGGCTGCCTGTTGTTTATTTTTCTGAGACTGCTTGAACCATTTGTAATTTTTTTCTTTGGGAAGTAATAATATACGATCGTTCTGGAAAAAAAATAATAATATTATCATTGGATGTCTATTATTTGGTGAATAAAACAATAATTTGTTAATGAAAAATCATTAGTCCCGACCTATCAGTGTCAGTCCATTCTCTGCATTCATCAAATTTTGACCATGGTCGTTTTTGTACGGAAAATCAAGCACTATAGGTGACAAATAATTTACAATTTATATCAACTAAATTGTTACTGAAGTAAACAACATTAGCATGTATTAAATTTGGATTACAACTTAACCACAACAACAAAAAAAAAAAAACAAAACAAATCCAGTAGCATGAAAAAAGTATTTGAATTTTGTGGGATTATAACGTGTATGGAGTGCTTTATATGTCTAAACACGAATTAAATTCCGTATTTAACGGCTAATATTACAGAACAGAAAACGTGTTAATTACTACGAAACGAAAGACAAAATATGTGAAAATTGATCTATAACAAGGTCATTAAGTCTGAAATTTTATATATTCACCGTATCTTCATACAATACAACTTCTCTTAGATACAATATAGCCCTTTAGCTAAAATTTTCTTTTCTTTTCTAGCAAATAAACCATCTATCTTTTATTATTGAATTGTGTTTTGTTTGCGTTCATCATAGATTAATTTGAATCACCGGAGAGAGAGAGAATTGTGAAGTAGAATTGTTTTTCGTCACGGGTAATATCTTTTTTTTTCGAAATAGTCACGGGTAATATCTATTCCAATGTTTTGTTTCGTATCCTAAATTTTTTATTTTTCTTGTGATAGATCTAAACTAAACTCGCAATTAACCAAATTATGTAGAAATTAAACGAACCCTAATCCTAATTATTATCTGATTCGTTACTCGTAAGAAACATAGATCTTAGATCTACGTTGATCCCGGCGTGGCGGCGGTCTTTTCTTCTGCGCGGCTTGGCACCTAGTAGATCCGGAATCTATGCGGTCGATTGTCGACTATGTCTCGATTTTCTATATTAATTTACATGTCGTAAGCTTGATCAACTTATTGCATGTCTTCGTAAATTAACATGAAGGAACTATGTTGAGGTTTTAATTAGGACATAGTTAATTGGATCGTTTAAATCTTTGTCGGCCGTCCACGGTCACCCGGCATCCCTAGTCCTTAATGCATGTGATGTTAATATCGCCGACCGGCGCCCACGGTGATAAAGTTAATCGAACATAGGGTTCTCTTGTCTTGTAAAGAAGTAGTAACTAGATTATGAGATTGCACCCATAGCTACAAAGAATTGGGATTTAAAGGTCAACTAACGAATCATATGTGATTAGGGATTAAGGGAGGTTAGTTTATTAGTTATTGTTAAAGGTTGTAAGGCGAGTTTTAATCTAAAATGATTGAGAATGACAAACACGTAGAACACACGCAAAGAATACATGTACAAAAATGTAGTAACACATGTAGTGACTGTCCTTCTCAACCATTTAAGTTTAAAACATGTCCTTATGGACTCTGACCCCTTATTAAGGTTTTGGTTAATGCATTTTCGATATTTGATTGATTCTTGGTTTATTTGCATCTTTTTAATTTGCTTTTCTCTGTACTATTTTGGTCAAAGACCACCCTTTTGCTTTTCTTGTGTTTAACATAGTTTAATAATAGTCTCTGTGGGATCGACCTCGACTCGTCATGTTATAATGTGATTGATCTAGTCCTCTTGATAGTATCAGCGACTTACACGCGATCAATAACACTTGTATACCTTGTATCATTTGTGGTTTGATAGTCTTTTACATCAATAGATGAACTTATACTTTGATCTTTGTGTTAATACACAATCATTCAACCCCTCGTTCCCTTCTAGTTGAGATCCGGAAAATCGGTATCAAAGAAAGATTGACTATTTACTACATACCTATTGGAATCTAAGGAAAATCATTGCGATTGTTGATCTACTACAACATATATACCGGACTAACACGGAGCTTTGAATCATCAATCATCTATCTGTCAAATGGTATTATGTTCTTTGTTTGATTTGTGTGTTTGTATTTAACCCATAGGACTGCAGGTACTTTTAGTCTTATACCTTTTTATTTTGTCATTGTACTATAAAATCTATGGCATCAAATAATAGGCAACAAAAAAGACTGTCCAGTATTAGGCCACCATTGTTTGATGGAAACTATTCTGACCAATGAAAAAATTGATAAATAAATCAACTACCATTTCAAACAATTAAAAGCATCCTCAAACTGTATGAAAACTGTATTTACATTCAAAATCATATGGTAGCCTCAACGTGGATGGAATCCAATCCAACAACAAAACCGGAAGAAAAAAAAACGGTACCCTCAACGGCTCACGTTGTAGGAGGAGCTTGCTGATGGGAGAAGCCATTTAAAGAAGCCAACTCGAGTTTTTCCCGCGTATCTTTGGGAACCATATTCCAGCAACATAGCCCAAAGTTCTCCAACAGTCCACCCTTGTGATACTATCCATTGTGCCACCTGTTCGACATATACCCCGTGTTAAACTAACATGTATAAAGGACTCGCATTAGTGTCTTTGGAACAAGATAAATCTGTAAAAATATAAATTCAAACCACTCAGATTCATCAAAAACCCATTTGTATCACAATTTTCACTCAGATTACGTAAAATAAACAAAATCTCGAAATTATGTGTTACTTGTGGCATATAAAGTACATAATCACAATTCAAATTATGCGATATAGAGGTTCTAATACGTAGAAATAATGTGAAATGGAGAAAAGTGGTGTTTGACTGTAATACTTCCATCATTGTCTACTAGTCAAAAGGAGCTCATACAAATTCTACTTATAATTTGGGCCTTTCCCTAAAATGAAACAGATGAGTTCTCTTTCTCAGCACAAGAGAACTAACAAGATTTCGATTGTCCTTGTAATGCTTTTTAAACAATGCATATTATCACAATAAAAGAAGCACGTGGGTATAGTGTATGGACGTAAATACCTGGTCCAGCGCCTGTAGTTGCTCCAAACCAAATGAGCAGTACAAGAGGAATGCTCTTGATGCCTGGAAGAAGTAAAGCCATCAATGGTCTGTGATTTTACTAACACTTCTCATTGTCATACTAGGTATTAACAAAAGCACATAGGCTTCCATCTAACCAAGGGAGAGAATAATTGAAGAAAAAAACAGAGAAAATATCATATAATTGGTGATTATTTAGCATATCTAATGTTCCCGAAGGATACTGATATATTGTTGGAAGCAACAAGCTATCCGTATGTGATAGAGGTCCACAAAGAGGCCTTAATCAGCCATCAAACAGTAAGTTCAAAAGACAATATGTGAAAAAGACGTTGCGAAATTGGGTAAATAAGCATGCCCCTTGGCCTTGATCAAATAATAATGTCCAATAAGATTAATACTAAGATGATCCATGACCAATATATATAGATAATGGAACAAATATTTGGACTGCACGAAATATATAGAAACTATGCCGACACTGGGAATCACCTGAGAGGCAGCAAGCCATTGCAGTATGGCTTTGACTTCAGGGTCGCCGCCAAAAGCACCACAACCCCAATTTCCTGTAACAATCCCAATTTTATCTTCACAATCCGAAGCCTGATAGCCCTTTATATTTGTCCTTCGTCGATTATCAAAAGAATCATCACTATGTTGGGCAGATGCTGATGGATCTTCAAGAAGCTATAAAAACACAAATTAAACTCACAAATAAAAGCCAAATTCATGATGCAGCATTCAGCTAAGGATAATGTTAATGCATAGTGCAGTGCAATTATAGTGAATTGAATATGAGTATGAAACCTTCCACTACAGCTAATGTAAGATGCAACAAGAAAAAGGAAAAGGAACCCAATATGTATGGAGTAATCAACCTCAAAATTCCAGTTTTCATTAGCTTGAAACAGTTGAAGATACACCTGATGCTTACATTGATCAGAAAAGCCGCAGAACGCCTTGTTAATCTCTCTGTAAGATGTGAAGGTTATAGAATTTGGGGGACAAAGAAATTTACATAATGGCTAGTGCAGTAAAATAGGAGCAACAATTAAATAAGAGGGGTTCTATTGGCACACCCTTTCTACTCATCGGCACCTTATTACTCCCGGCACCACAAAAAATTACTCCGGCACCACGGTTGTTTTTAATGAACGAAACGTCAGTGGCACTGTTGTTGCTATTGAAAACCAACGTCGGTGATGACATCGACATCGACATCGGCGTTGGTGTTCAAAAACGAACGTCAGTGGCACCGACATTTACGTTATAAAGGTGTCACAACTTAGAAACAACAGTGCCACTGACTTTCGTTTTTGAATAGCACTGACGTTGGTTTTCAATTGCAACAACAGTGTCACTGACGTTTTGTTCATCAGAAAAAATAATCAAAAAATGGGTGCCTTAAATAATGGACCAGGAAATAAGTTTATAAGTACTTCAAAATCTTAAAACAAGCATTTTGTCAGCTTTTACTCTATCAGTGTAAAGGCACATTAAAAAAAATGCACCATTTAGTTCCAAAATATCAAACTTTTACTGTTGAGAGATAAAAAGTGTTAACATGCTGGGTTGCTGTTAAGGGCTACAGATCGGCTTAAAAAAGGTTCTCAAAGCAAGTTCAAGCAGCAGAATGAAATGGACTCGGATTTTTCCACTATGGCGACCAAGTGAATACTAAGCACAACCGTGTTAATCCAAACATGTGCAGGCTTTGTCAATAATTACTGCCACATTGTCCAGAATATTTGCATTTTGAAACCACAGAGATGAAAAGAATAAATAAAAATCAACCAAATACAGCACCTGAGGAGATAGTCCACCCGAAACTGTTTCCTTCCAGGTCGACAAAGTGCATCAATAGCAATTATTCTTGTCTTACGCCTTCCTGTGGAATCAACATCTTTGTTGTCCACATAATCACCAGAAAAACGGAATGAAGACGCATACCTACCAATCATCATCCAAGCAAAGGGCTCAATTAACTGCAGGCTATGGAAAATCAAAAGTCACACATGTTTGAGACAATCAACATCGAATAAGAACCGGGTGAATGTTAGCATGCTTAAAGGGTCAGGCAACCATATATTTTTTGCAAATATTTAACTTGAGCTTTTGCTTCTATAAGAATAATGAGGTAAAAAAAACACCTTTGGTTGCATGAAATCAGGAAAACCATTGACCTGGTGGGTTGAGACTATAAAAGGGCAGTAAAATGCATAAAAGCATTCCGCTTAAACGGTTCCGTTAACCTGGGTTAATTCCAAACTTCCCTACGGAGAGAAACTCCGCCATTCACAACTATTGGGCTAGTTTATTCATTTTACAGAGGAGAGTTATTACAGAAATTGAAAAGAAAAAATAGTGGATTTCTCTGAATGGTGTTACATTGAATACCCATAAAGCTAAAGTACAAATAATTGGATGCTGGCTCTCAGCTGTGAATTTGATTGAGGATATTGTAGACTTGTAGTAAAGAAATGCTTGAAGAAACTTTTTTGATCCTACTTATAAAAAACTTTACATTACCAATGCAGCAATTATTGTCTTTTTTCCAAGCAGGAGAATAAAAGCCAAACTCTTCACAAGATCTTGGCAACAGCTGGACCTTGTTGATGAAGCGGAAGTGCTTAGCACCATAAATCTATATGCTTCTAAAATTAAAAGGCTAAAGAACTCTTAATCTACATTTTCGCTCTCTTAATCTGCTTGCGCCAACTAAAGAGCTTTGCAATAAGGAACGCAAGGACTACCTTTTTCATAACTATTCAAAATTTTAATCATTTGAAAGTTTCCTCCAATACTTCATACCAACATCTGTATAGGATCATTCATAGAAACTAAATTTAAGCACAGCGGTTACAGGAAGTAGAAGAAAGGAGCATGACGGGATAAATTTCCATGTAAACAACCTTGACGCAATAGTGCGCTCATGTGGTTTTACTTGCTGAGGGAGAGACGTGAAGCAGACCACATCCTTACAGGGAATAAAATATCACCTGTTAAATGGGCAAGTCTAACTATGATTGAACAGTTTGTGTGGGAATATTAGGTGTACGAGTATAAAGTATTTTCATCAGGAATAACCATGTTATCTTACTATGATCATCAATAGAAGTTATGAACCACTACGTCCCTTTCATAGTTGTTAGGCGAGCCTAGGTCGCCTGGTCATGGCACTCAACGCAGTCACAATAGCAACACCTACTTCTATGCATTTCCCTGTAAAGGAATCTTGCAACAACTAAATCCAAATACCAAGTAGCAACCCAAAACTCAAATCCCAAATCACAGAAGCACCAGCCACCAGTAAACTCACAAAGAAAAACCTCAAACACAGAAGGCTCCACCAAAAAAACCATACCTTTACACAAAGCACATACACGTACAGATTGCTTTTTGATTTCATGTTTTTAGTTGTTATAGTTATAGAGTGAAGGTGAAGAAAATAAAGAGAAAAAAGCCCAACACTACTGACAATCGGACAGAGAAGAGGAGCGACTAAAGAATCGAAGATGCCGTTGCGTGAAGTTCGTGCCGTTGAAGTTGAGCAATTGAACTCGAAGCTTGTGAGCTGCTATAATGTCAAAGAGTCCAATTCATGTTTGTGTATCGATTGAGGGATTTATTGTTTTTGTAAGGAATCATAGCAAAGCGACGCTATTTAATCGCCTCACCTAGCTAAAAGCGACTGCCTAGTCGTCCACTTAGTCTGCCTCGCATCTTGGTCGCCTCGCCTGGGTTCAAAGCACCTACCATTCACCTACCACCTAGGCGATGCCTAGGCGTCGCTTTAACAACTATGTTCCCTTTATATGCTCAACCCAGTATTTTAACCGTCTGACAAGATCTTGGCAACAACTAAACCTTGTTGATGAGATCCAGTGGAGCTGTCCAGAGGAAGCTAAGAAGCAGAAGGAAGCTACAGGGAGAGACAGGGTTTTTTTATTTCCTAATGGAGCTAAACCAAGAGCTAGATGATGTGAGGGGAAGGATTGTTGGTGCAAAGCCTCTTCCATCTCTGATATTACACATGAAGAAAGCCGAAGGATGATCATGGTATAAGGACCCCGGCGCCAACCTCATAGCTTTCCTGAATGCTCTGCACTGGTCTCAAAAGGTAATCATCAATGGAATCGCGGAACAAAAGGGAAGAAAGAAAAACTCCTGTGTGATTTCTGTAAAAACTAAAAAGATTGGCCATACTGGAGAAGAGTGTTGGAAACCCCATGGAAAACCTGACAATTGAAAAACCTTCCGACAAGTGACATAGAGAGAGCTATGGCAAACATACTGTAGAAGATCAAAAAGATCAGGTGGACTTAGGTGGATTCAACAAAGATTGGATTGATGCTTATACGGGCTCCTCTCACAGCAAGAATCCGCTCCTGTCAACGGTGAATCTGCAACCTTAGCCCGTGCTGATAAGAATTTTGTAGCTCTTATGACCAATCAAGGTGAACATGAATCCTGGATCATTGATTCAGGAGCCTCTAATAACATGACTGGGAATCTTAACCCTCTAAAAAAATTAACTCTGTAGATGGATCTTCCAACAGTGTTGCCGGACTGATTCTACTATAGTTACAAGAGATATAAACAAAAGATTTTACTCTTAAAATGGTTTTATATGTACCTTTCCTAAGAGCAATGGATCCATCATCAATAAAATATCTTTCAACATTAATTTGATGAAGTACCTGGATCAGTAGACTCCTCCGGATTAACAATATCAGGATTAGACATACCAAACCAGAATCCCTCACATGGTCTGGGAGCATGAAGACTGTTAGAATAAGATCTGTACTTCTGAGCTTGCATAGGCTCCTGTTCAAAACTGTTATGAGGTAAATGTAAAGTAATAGAAACAGGAGAAGGTAAGTCTAAATCCCAATCCTGATAGCACTGAGTAAGCGACTGTATCCAGGTGATAAGAAAGAAGAAGACATGAAATTTTAGACCATTTACACTTGTACACCTATTATTCCTACAGTTAGTGTCAGAGCCTAAACAAGAGAAAAATGCAAGTAGAAAATGCTATTATGTTTCGTTTCCCATTGTAGGTATATCTTTATCCTCAGGAGAGTGTTTATTATCTTAGTAGTAGTTGGTAGGAAGATATCTTTATCTTCTTCACTGATAGTTGTATTTACTGCTAGACACAGCAAGTTGAAGGTTTAAGATCTCCTATATATATATTCCTTTGCACTATTCAACCGGTTCAATGGAAAAAACCCTTTTTCTCTCTCAACCTCTAAATTCTACAATGCAAAATGAATTTTGGAACATCGAATCCTTCACGTAATCTAGGCCATCTACAGAACAATTCACGCGAAGATGCTAAAGGGATTGAAGATGTTTCTTTAACCAGAGGAAAAAAACTTTTAGCATTTAGAAGGTAATGTGTGTCAACAATGAAATCTGTTTCTCAAGGTCACATGGGAATTTTGTCACTAATCTTATGGAGAGCATGGTGGTACACACTGATGTTTGTCGAAACATCAAACCATGTATAGCTATCCAGGAAAAGAAAAAATAAAGAGAGTGCAATTTCCTCATATAATCTAATCCAGCAATCAAAGCAATGAGAAGTTTCAACCCAAAATAAGAACTTCTCACTATGTCCAAAAGCTTGCAATTATAAATAAAAATCTACTCCTGAAGTCTAATATGACTAAAACATGTACTGATGAAGAGCGACTAGAATATCATTCCAAAATAAGACTGTAGGCACAAACACATTACTACGCATCTGACTGACATATAGTATTTCAAGTATCAGCAGTCATGGATTCTCACACATAACACAGTTTTACAACAAAATGCAGACAATGTTAATTGTGGTTGAATGCACAAGTGCCTATAAGATATGGAAAAACAAAACAAATCAAGCTAGAAATGAATATATCACAAGCAAAATTATTTGAATTGTCACAAGGAGATTGTGCTGCTTAGACAAAGAACATGATATCCATCCTCACCCTGTATACTTTGAAAACCTTTCTGAACCAACAATCTCTATAGCTTCGTTGTCGTTCAAGCAAGGCAAGAAAAGCATCCCAACCAGTAGTTCAGGATTGATCATAAACGGATCTCTTCCTGAATATAGTATCACAAACTATATGCTCAGATGATTGGTAAAGACAAATGACCAAAAGAATTGGGGGGAAAGCAATTTAATAATCATAATAACAAATATGAGGAGAATGTCTAAAGTCACAGGCTCTTTTTACATGGCAAGTAAGATTGGAAATGTTCAATTTAAAATTTCACTGAAGTAAAATACAATCCAAGCAGTTTAGGAAGCTCCATTATTGCAGTCCAGTACTTCATTTCCACGCCCCATTGTGTTATCCAAGTGTTGGTCCATCTTATTAAATCGTTGTGTATCATGTATTTGCCTGCTGTTGGCAGACCGACGTTCTTTGTATTAGGCTCCACTTGAAAGGTCGTCTTGAAATATGTTAACTACTCACCTCCCCCAACAGCTCAAAATTTTCGGAGGGATGGTAGGCAAAAACGAAGCACTTTTTAACCAAGAAAGGGGTAAGGCTACTAGATGATAGCAGCAAATGCAGAGGAAGTCATTCCCACAAAGGCCACAATAACATCTCCATGAAGTTAAGGAACCAATCAAGACAAGAACCAGGTAAAAGAAAGCACAAACCTGTACACAGCCTCGATAGAGAACTCCCCCTCCTAAATATTTATTTGAAGTCAACTTGAGTGCTTCAACCACTTTGTGATCTTCAATTAAGCTAGAATTATCAACCTTCAAAGAGCAGAACGATAACATAGTAAAGAAACAAAAATCCTTCTGCCAGAATTTTGGTTCTTCAGATTTGAGAACCGCTTGGATTTTTAGGAAATTCACAGATAAAATGACTGTCCAGTGCATGGAAGAATCCCTCCTATAGGGATTGGGTTGGGGAATGGTAAGGCTATTGAAACCTAATTTACACAATCTTACCTTATATTGCCTATAAAATGGTAGTTTCCACGTATCAAACCCATGATCTATGGTCACATGACAACAATTTTCTGACATGTCAAGGCTCTCTTTTAGTGTTATAAAATTCATACATACAGCGCAAATGAAATTTACTTGCAGACTCAAAAAAATGACAAACAGCAAAAATGTGATCTTCACTAATTGAAATAAAGTGAGAAGCTAGAAAACACGCTACCTCAAGAGGGCAGAGAAGAAAATTTGATTTGCTCCAGAAATCCTCCATCACAAAAGATAATGGAAGAACTTTCCGCTCAAATGAGACATAGCCCATAGGCATACATGAACATATTCTCTCAAAGTAGTGAACAATGCACTTTATTTTGCTTTCCTGATTCTCCTCATAATTCTCATATAGACACCTGCAGACATGCATATACAATGAATGCACTTCCCAGATCTGGTGGCTACCAATTAACTACTATGCATGGCCCAAGCCAAATATTGACTACTTTCAGAGAGATACGAGGGAGAATCATTAACCATAGCTTCACTGTTGAAAGCTAGGGCCATCCTCTTCAAGCAAGATTTCAATAAAAAATTCTGTCAAACTAACCATTATGAAAAATGACTGAAAGAAAAAATGCAAATAATTCCGGTTCCTAAAATGTTAGATGACCGTAGAGACACACATAAACAGAAAGAGAGTGGTGTGCCAATAGGAGCAAGATGTTTCTATAAATAATACATGAAGATTGTTAGGTTCAACGCAATCCTTTTACCCTGCATATGGATGTGTACTTGTAAGTAGTCTAATGCACTTTCATAAGTCATTGGCTTCAAAATGCTAAGCTACTTTAGAAACATAAATTGTGGATATTTTCAAATGCTTTAAACCTAAATATTAAACATTGCCTTCAAATAATTACACAGCAAGATTGATTCATATCATTCTCATTTGAATCTACAACTAAACACAATTACTCTAAGTATGGAACTATTAAAGCCTCTAACAAGCATTCCTAACTTCAAGCATTTGATGGAAACTTGAAGAACAACCAAAGACCATTATCACAAAAAAAATAAAAGAAAAACCAAAACTAAGCCATTCCTCCCTCATTCATGCACAATAGCTCAGTTGAACCTTGTATCAGAACAATACCACGTAAGCTGTCAGTATCAGCTAGCCTTATCCATTAGGACTACCTATAGCTGCATCACAACTGAAAGGCTAACTGCACAACAGCGAAACAAAAAATCTCTCAAGTTGAATAGCATCTAGGTTATTTTGTGGAAGGATATGCTTTCCATCTGAGAAGAAAAGCCAGTCTGGATGTTAAAGACATTCTCTTGGCAGAGAACATCCCGTCTTTCTGACAAGAAAAAACGATTTATGGACACTAAATTTCTCCCAGAAACCATAATTAGATCATCACTTCTCCCGGACACCTTTAAGAGTGTTGAAATCAGCATCACAACTAAAAGCCCAAACTGTTAACAAGGTACGTAATTTATATATTTAAACATTCAACAAGCCCTTCACATACACTCCAATCACTTCGCCAGTCCAACACATGCATACAAATTTTTTTTTACAGTAAATATGGAGGCAATCATGGTTATTGCTGTGCAACCATATGTAACATGCTAAAGAATGAAAACAGCCTCTAACATGAAATATAAAGAAAGTGAGTGTACAGTAGTCCTAAATGGCCCATCTCTTCCTCGGACCTAACATGAACAGGATGCTTCCATTCACCAAGCTACACTAAATAGAGTGACAGACCCTAGATATCCTACATGAATACATGAATACCACACTGAAATCAGCATATCTCATAAAAGTGTACTCAATGGAAAGTGTGTAATTTATACTTTATAAACTTTGATACTACCCTCCAAAAAAAAAAAAAAAAAAAAAAAAAAAGAAAAAATTGATACTTTCACTCAAATGTGCACCAATCACATGAGTGGCCCAACAAGTGCATAACACATTTCCATATATAGGGTGACACATTGTCTGCTCTGTTACCATTTCTAATTATCATCTTAATAGTTCAATATGTTAAAGAGATCAGTATATAATTTAAAACTTAAGAGTTCAACATTTAAACTCATATGTGGATCAATAACTTGGGTGACACAACAAGTGCACAACATGATTTCGATACACAGGTTGACAACACTAGTAGTGAACTCGAGCTTTCTTTGGATTCATTGTTCTAACACCGTGCCCAATAATCAGAGTAAGTTAATTAACAGCAATGTTTCTAGTCAACCGTGAATCAACATTTGAATATTGATTGAGGGGCCTTGCAGGCTAATGGATAAAACCAAATATCCACTTTTTAGATGTATGACATCACCAGACAAGTAATTCTGCACTATGCTACCTTGCACTCCTAATGAAATGCAATGGGCAAGGAGGAAAGAAACGTTAAACCAAGGGAATGCAAGTGCCATTTGGAACATAAAGCAGCTGCCTTTACTTCAAAGATACGAGATTCAACAACCAAAATGCTGCTTGTACATCTCACAGACGCCTGGTAAAAACTATGCAAACAGAATATAATTAATATGGAGATAGTCACATGTCTAAGGCGTTGCACAAGACAATATTTTCACCAATAAAGGGCCAGGAGATGCTATCGATGGGAACTACTGTTTAACCTGAAAAGTGGTAACTTTTTGACGAGCAAGATGTTTAAGAGCTAACAGAGTTATTGGATTATGCAATCATTCATTGTTTAATGAGGCACCATCTTCAATGCATCAGGGAAACAGTTTTAATTGTCATGATAAGCCAGGTAAATAACCCTACTTTTGCATATAGCTGTAGCACCCCTGTGTTGCCTTTAAAATTAATTGAGAGTTTGAGACATTCATACTGGTGTACCAAGCAGATAGATGCAGAGATAATTGGAAGAGAGAAAACAAATGATGACAAAAACATACTCAAATAATCCATCAAAGTTCATCGACGGGAGGTTTGAGGCAGCTCTGTCAGTGGTTGAAACAGACAAAAAAGAACATGCAAGAAGAGCACCGATTAGTTCCTGGAATTAAGAAAGAGGCATTCATCATACTAAGAAATCACTACATAAGAACAATAATATCAAAAAAATCTAGATGCGATGCTTTGATTGAGTGAGAAACAGGACATGCTAAAACTACTTGAACTTAAAGTCATGTCAGCAGGTAGCCAGGTACTATACCTGACTGAGAAGAACAATGCCGGAGTGCTGTGATTCCAACATGCAAAGACAAGATTGGACTCCGTTAATAGTGAGTGTATTCTGATAGTGAGCCTCCAACAGAGAGGGCATCTTTAGCAGCAACTTGGCCATCTTAGGTAAAACGTCATCAAACCACCGCACAGCGTCGGCCCTAGGCAACAACTGTTGGTTCATTAGATAATTCAATTCCAAGGACTATAACCATCCATATTCATGCCAATCACATGCAGCCGAACTGAATAAAGCTTCAGAGTAAGCAAAAAAACGAAGTAAAATCAGATATTTGAGAGATACGTACGTCGTCGAAGAAGAGGGAATAACCTAAGAGCGAAGAAGGAGAAAGGAGGGTGAAATGGGAAGAGATATCGGAAATGGCGAGAGAGAGGAGATGGCCAGAGTGGACATTGCTATGGCCAGGTCCAGTCGAGAGAGCTTTGAGTGGTTCAAGGATTGCCGGCGGCCAGAAGAGGGAGGAGGAACGGAGAACCAGAGGTAAGAAGGGAAGAATTGACTTCAAGTCTTCCCGATTCTCCATTTCCGGTCTTTAGTTTTTTTTTTTTTTTTTTTTTTTTTTTTGTTTTCCTCCAAACAGATCAACTGTTCGATTGAAGGAGCTTTTATTACTTCGTTAAAGAAAAGAAAAGGATCTCAAATTAGCCGACCTCATATCAGAAACAATTAGTCGATTGGATCATCCAGAACATGTCATCAACTGTAATACCTATGATTTTTTTATTTTTTTTTTCGAGAACAATACCTATGATTTTTAAGTAAGGATAAAATTGTAAATCTTGGTTTTTAAAATAAACTTAGAATTATTATTTTACTTTTATTTAATTATGTGTAATTAGGAGGTTAGTGGATATTAAATACACGTAACCCCCACCCCTTGCATTAGTCGTGCGTTGTGAAAAAAAAAAAGGGAGAACGATACCTTGCAGAGAAGGGAAAAAGAGAAAATGTTTGACATAATCTTTATTCTGGAGGTTGATTCGATTCTCTATTTTTCAGATAATTCATATCACGACGAGGCTAACATTTTGGTATAGTAATCACTATAAGCGAAAAGGTAAATCGAAAATTCTCTTTTTGGAATTTAGGGTTTTGAGCTTTCTAGAATTTAGGCAGCGAATGTATACTTTAGATTAATCGTAGGTTGTTGTTTTTGTTATAGGAATTGAAGGAATCGCCGTAGTTGTTTCCAATTCAAGTTTGGCTTTTCATTCAAAGTTTTCTACAAATTAATAAGATAAAAGGGTGTTCAACCGTATTTAACACTGTTGTTGTTTTATTTTATTTGGTTGAACATGTTTTGTTGCTATATTATATATGGACTGTATAATATAAGTTTGTGTTTCATTCTGATGTTGGTGAAGGTGCCGAGGAAAAGCAAAAAGGGCTGCATAATGTCTTGTTGTCCTACGGATTCATTTCATCTCTTGTAAATTATTGTAATAAGATTTCTCCCCCATAGAGTAGAAACAATTGTGGAGGACATTATCGTGACTTGGCGTAGTTTTGATTATCAGATCATTTTGACGCGTTGAAAGGAAAAAAGCAACTGCGCGTATTTGAACTTGCTTCTTTCTCTTTCAAGTCTGATGTAGGTGTTTTTGGAAGGGATGTATGCCAATTTGGGCAGACTTATTAAAATTAATGAATGATTTCGTTTTTCGGAAAAAAAAAAATGTCTTGTTGTCCTTTACTGTATCATTCGATCGGTTTAGTTAAACAGAAAATATATATAAAAAAATAACTAAACTATACTAAAGTATGATGAAGAAAGAAAAAGTATACTGTTCGACTTGTTTTCATTTTGTTATGTTTCAGAAAATAACAATAAGTAATATGGAAAAAAATACGGTAAAATAAAAGTTAAATTATTGTGTTGTGTTGTATTTTCTTTGAAATGCTTAATCGTTGTTGCTTTCTTTCGTGATGTGTATTGTGATAAGCCTTAAATGTTAATGACGTAGTTTTGGGTATGGTTTATGGTGTATTCGGCACCGCACCGTGTGGAGACCCTCTGCGGGGAGAAAAACGGGATCACCCGAAGACAACTCTTACTTAGCTATGTGGGGTGTTGTGCTTAGTAGTCAATACTTTCTGTTCAATGTGATAGATAGTATATTGTAGAATGGTCTAAGACTAGAAGTCCTTAGGGAAGCCTTTATGTGTAATGAACATAGGTAGTTAGCTTAACTACGTAAAACCATATTTGAGAGTCTAAAAGATTAAGTACATTTGTCCTTGGTGATGCACGTTTCTTTTTCGCAGCCGGGACGATTGATGTCCGAGGGTTGGTTAGACTCAGGGTGTTGGACTCCACTTAGGGACTAGCCCTATGCCATATGAGGGGCTGAATGTGTCGTGGTGCAGCCTTCACCTCGCAAAGTGTCCTTGGACTTGTGTGCAACTCATCCCTTGTTTGGTTGAGGTTACTAGTTAGACTAGTAGAGGGGAGTGTTGCTATACATACGTGTTAGTAAGTAATGATGATGTTGTTATTGATTGATAACCTTGCTTCTTCTATTGCTAATGTTAAACACGGTGCTTCTACCCTTTACTGAGTGCTTATGTTCTCACCCCTTTATTTGTATATTTGTTTCCCACCCGAGAAGGTGATGCTGAGTTATTTTGGTGAAGATGTTTATTATGAGGAATAAGCTTGCGGTGGCATTTGGAAGCTCTATTCTTTGTTCTCTTTGTTGTTCTGAGAGTTGAGATGACGATACTTTTGTTTTGTTCATTAGGCTTTTGATCTTTCTTTTGGAGTTGTAATAACGTTTCGACTTTATTACGTTTCTTTCAGTTAAATGTTGTTGGGAACATCATTTACTTTTCTTTAGTTGGTACGGCATTGTTTGTCGTTTAAGATTTCTCCCGTGTCGTTTCTCTTCCGCTTTAACTCTGATGTAATTACATAAGGCTTACGTATATAATAGATTTAAAGATTAAATTATATACGTGCCGGGCGTTCGGTTCCAGATAAGGACACGGTGTCTGGAACGGGGCGTCACATCTACCTTCAAAGACATTATATTGCATTATTGGGCAGGGTCTCACGATTGATTTTCATTAACTGTCACAACTCATGATTGATTATATTCCTTGATTTTAGCTTAATTGAGTCATGATTGGCATCACACTAATCCTCACTCACAGGCCCTGTAAATCAAGGATATCTACATTAACTCTCTTATGAGAGAGACCTATAAAAGGATCATCATCCTCACAATTTAGAACTATGTTATTTGTTTGATCTCATACATAATAGGTACGTGGACAAACTCTAAAACATAGACATAAAACATCGACAAAACCCTCCAGTAGTTGGAATTCTCCCAAAAGTTATGAAGATCTAAGAGCAAGAGTATTGAGCCTATTGTGGAGGTTTTTTTTTTTTTTTTTTTTTTTTTTCTCAGAGTAGACTATTCAATTGGTCAAATGTAAAATAACAGGCACAAAGTAGCGAATTTTTTTGAGATATTCTTTTTTCCCGAAAGACGAAAGCATTTATTAATGAAAGAGATTTACAGCAAAACTAGCCGAAGCTAGACTAACACGCAGCCTAATGCTGCACAAACGCGGTCATAAGCTGCACTACAAACTACAACAACACCGGAAAATACAAACAACCGGAAAACTATCCGGACGAACTAAACAAACAAATTATTGTCAAAGCAGAAGCCTCAGAGGAGAAACTTTGACAGAGAAGAAAGTCCCATGAGGACCAAACAACAACAAACCCACAGACAAAACAAATACCACTAGACGACTGGAGAACAGATCTAGACGGTGATTAGCTAGATCTGCAAATACTAAAGAAGTCCAAAAGCTCCGGCCATCCAACTTTGCCACTAGCCACCGCCACCGTACGGTACAGAGGATCCGAAAGAAAAATCACTCCTCCCAAATAGAAGGCGGCAAACAAAGGAAGATGCCCGAGAAACACCATTGAAATTAAGAATCCGGCACTGCACACCGAACAGAGCCATGAAGCCAAGAGAGGAGGTGAGACAAAGCACCGAAAGAGCCTAACAACAATGGTGAAGCACCAAACTTTGAGACAGTAGAGAAAAAGTTTAGCCGGAGACGCCTAACACCCAACGCCGGCGACTTCCAGAGTGGCCCAGAAAACCGATGCTGAGGGAGAGGAAACGACTTCCACCGAAGCTTCAAGGAAGAAACGAAGCAGATGACCTCCGATCTGGGTTCCACCGTTCCATGCTTAATTTTTTTTATTCTTTTATTCAAGTGGCCACAACATGTACTTGTAGGACCATATAACAATAAAATACATGAGAAATATGATATAGAGTTGGGATCCACTATTGTATTACAGCAGGACTGTGAAGGTTTGCTTTATGTTTTTTTTTTTAAAGTTTTTTTTTTATTTTAGTTTAGGCTTGAATTTCCAAGTTTATCCCTCCCAACACACACACAGCACCAATGCTGTGATATTGTAACAGCAGAGGATCTGCCCCCATATGATATGGACAATTGAATTTTATTTACCATTACGTGGTCTTTTCATTTATTTTTCTATCCAAAATTTAGCCATAAAAATAGACCACTTAAAAAGTGTCACCTGTCAACAAAAGTCAGAATAGATTAACTATCTTCACTAGATCACTGCAGTTGCTCTAAGTTGTGTCTCTTGAAGAAGCTGGAAAGGAGGCGTGAATTTCTCACAAATAATAGTTTTGAAGATTAGAAGATTGCAAAGAGATTCACATGGAAATTCACCCTCCTTTTATTGCAAACCAGACACAAAAACCGAAAATATGTTTATGTTCCTATTTAACCCGGTCAACAAGATCTTCCAAGCAATTTCGAGATAAGATGCTTCAAGATAAGCAATTCGGTGTTTTATTTTTCACAACAATACACACTCGCATATGTCACTCGCGTCATAAGCAGTTAGACTTCAGCCTCTCAAATTGTGTCACGTCTTCTATGAACATACATTACCTACGATGTACATCCCAGCTCAGGTATTAGGGCATTTGACATAAGTGAGATCAGTCACCATACACGTGACACTCATCAAGTCTTGTAAAGCCACCTCAGCAAATGGGCCGACATAGAGTCAACTAAATATTAGGCTTTATATCATAAGAAATCAGCAAGGCTCGTATCAGCACAACGCAAGTCGCCCTTATATCGATCAACCGACATGACGCAGGTCACCCTCCGTACCTCGTAGCTGGCATGACGCAGGACGTCTACGGTCTCTTATTGCCGATGCCGTGCAGGTCACCTTGGTCATTTATATTCAATACGATGCATGTCGTCCCCGACCTCAGACATCGGTTACATTTTCTTAAAAGAACATTCCGGACTCTACGCAGACATTACTTCACGACAGTAACTAATACAATGATGTCTTTGAGATATATGCCCCATTATAGCCTAAGCTATAAATGCTCCATGACATGCTCCTCAATAATAAAATGTGGTGAACATCCTTGACCACAACTTCAAGGTGCAATAACTCACTGCCCTACGAGGGAGGCTATATAAAAGATCTACATCTTCATTACCAAGGTATGTTCAATATGCATACTTATGCTCACTGTCAGTATGGAAACTCCTTCATACAAATACTAACTTGAGCGTCGGAGTCCCCCAAAGGCAAACTCCAAGACCCCTCGTGCGCTCTCTTTGTTTTGTAGGTCAATCACAAAAAGTTGCTTGGATCATCGTTCAGAGGTCCAATTATCCGAATTACATTCACTCTACAGCCCGGACAATATCCGACATCGTCGTGTATGCATATATCCATTTTAATTATTGAATCTCATTTATACTCTATTCATATTTATCACAAATAGTCTCAATACTCCAAAAACATCTGATTAGGGACATGGTACAATACATTGCCTATAATGAACAACGAACCTAAACGACAATGTACACAATAAACTACTACTACACTTAGCAGAGTAAAATTCTGGCCTTCTGGGAATTAATTCTCTGGACACAAGTTCAAGGAAAAGATAGTGTTAACTTAATAGTATATCTGATTTTAGCATTTGAATCAGCAAAGTTGTTGCAATATACATCCATAGGACAAAAGCAGATATATATATATATATATATATATATATATATATATATATATATATATATATATATATAACCATTTATGACAAAAACAGAATAAAACAAGGTTACTTGGTATTATTATATAATTATTTCCTCTGCCTATGCAATCCAAACATTTTACAACTAAAATCATTCTTGAAGCACAGTAGCCCACACAACCAATTATATAACTTGCTTTCCAACCAAGCATCTAAAAAGAAAAAAGAAAAAAACATGCCTTATAATTATCTACCAGAGTGTATATATATAGCTATACACAAATCATCATAAGATTCAAAAGAGCTTGCAGATTCTTGAAGCTCTAAATCCCATGTTGCACCCTAAAATTCAAGGCCTTCTGTTTTTTCCACACTTAACAACAAAATCAACACTGCATTGGTTGGTGGTTACACATAGTATATCATGCCAACTTCAATAAGGCTGATGTGAGGGATACTAAGAGCCACAGCCGGACCACGACAATTCTTGCGAAGGAATGAATACGAGATATCAATCACAAATTTTTTCAAGAAAGATGATGATCTTCTTGCCTTGACATATGAATGCCCCATTATGTATGCTACCCCGGCTTCTTTTGCTTGGATCAAATCCAAAATCTCTTCCTTAACAGACGGATCCATCCCGGGGCTGTCAGGGACTTGAAATCTGACTTTTCGCCTCCTCATTTGAGGGTTGTCATCGTCGAAAGCCGACCTCAAACTCTGTAGCGTTAAAGATTTACTGCTTTGGATTGAATCATTTGTTACGAGATTTGAATCCTGCAAAGATATGGTTAAACCCGAGGTTGACTCCAAATTTCTGCTGCTTATGACTGCCATTCTACCACCATCAAATGATGCATTATCGGAGCTCGAGCCTTGTGGTTCTACAGATTCCAATTGTATGAACTCTGCTATACTTTGAATCAGTAGGTTTTCAAAGTCACCATTATCTCTCTGTATATCTTTGTATCCGTACCTTATAATGCATCGATACATACGATAAGGTCTTGGACAAATACGACCAATAAGGAAACGTTCTTCAGGTGACACGTAAGGAACTGGAACCGACTTGACACAAACGAATACCAATACAGAATGAAAAGCAGGGAGATTGGTCACGAAATGTGAGAAAATAGCAGGAACTCCAGTAGCTAAATCTGAATAAATCAGACCTATTCCAGGCACACGAACGATACCAAGGCTGGGGCCCAGACCAATGAGCCATTTTAACGGAACTTTATTGTGTAAATCATAGTTATACTTCTTGTAGGTTCCATAGTGCCAGACAAACATGATGAACATAAACACAAAAGAGAGCACGAGTGAGACCCAGCCACCCTGAGGAACTTTCATGAGTGCTGCCGACAAGTAGCAACCTTCAATGAACCAAAAGAAAACGAAGAACAGAGCAGCAAAAAGGATGTTCCACTGCCAGACAAAAACTATTACAAGGGTCATAAGAAAAGTCGTGATAAATATGACGGTCATGCATGCGATGCCTGCAAACAAGCAAGCAAATGAAAAATTATTAAATATAGGTGTGAATCTCCATCAAAGCATATTAATATATGAGAAGAAATATTGAAAATAAGCATTTCATAGTTTTCCACTCACTAAAATTTCCTTTATACTTTAATTATTATTCTCTAACTCATTACACAACATAATTCTAAAGGTGTAATGGTATAATTAGCTTCTTACAGATTGGAAGATGAGGGAGATATGGTCTCAATTCGGAGATTTTTATTGAACAATAAGATGACCAACTGGATTAGATTATAAAAGCAGTTTCCATTTGTATTTGAAAGCCTACAAATATCGCATATTGTATTCATAAGTGAAATATAAAGCACAACTCAAACAATTAATTATCTTCCATAATTTCTTATATTTCTCTTTATGGTATCATAGCCATAAGAAAGATGTGATCACCCATTTTTGTTATTCCTTCTCTGTCCTTTTACTCGGTACATCATATATCCTGGTATATAAAACCAACATCCCCCAAAAAAGGAGCAAATAGAAGGAAAATGAACATGTTTGCAGACTTACCATATGCATTACCAATACTAGTTGTATCTTGAAATCCAATTGCAATCGAAAGAGTAAGAAGCATCAGGATCCAGTTTATTTCAGGTATATAGATCTGGTCAGAATATGTCTTGAGGTGTGGACCACCTTAACCCTAGGAAAGCAACCAAGGGCTTGACATTGTTTAACTATAGAGAACGTAGCAGTGATGATGGCCTGACTACCCACAATTGCTGCTAACGTGGCAATGATAAAAACTGGCCAGTACACTTTATCTGTAAACGAATGATTGAAGAAAGAACATAATGTTAAATTCTTATGCCAAAAATTTACCTAATCAAATATATACTAATTCAAAGATAAGGATACCAGGAATAGAGGCATAAAACGTGTTTCCAATGTCTGAGAAATTCTTTGACAGATACGCAGCCTGACCCATGTATTGTAACACAAGACAGGGATATACAGCACAGGCAAATGCAATCTGCAATAGTAAATAATATCACAACAGACACCGGGAAAGTCAATCAAATTGATTCAAATATACTGAATGATATGGAACGAGAAAAAAGAAAAAGAAAAAGAAAATATCAATATGATGCCTAATATTCACATGCATCATGACACATAGGCATGTTTGATGCCTGATACACTATATGGAAACTATGATTCCTAATAAAATGGCATAACCATCAAAATCATCCTTCATCACTCACATGAAATACCAAAACATTCAAACCAACTTAGTTCTGCCGCTACAGTTGTTATTGCTTATGTTGTGGTTAGTTCGTTTGAAATCATTGTCTCCTACAATTTGGGCCCTCCATTTCTAATTGTTTCATAATTTCTTCAAACTAAATTACTTTGGATATTTTTCATGTAAAGATATCATTTAATGGTATGTTAAGGTTAAGTAAGGTTGATATATATATATATATATCATTGTTTCCTTTCAAAGAAAATTGTTAATTTCTGAGATATCCACCTTGACTGGGAATGAGTAGATCTTGGAGGCTTGGTCTTACCCGTAGGACGAAGAATATATCAATTTACGAGTCTCTATTTTTAAAGTCTTTTTCAGCTAACATAGGATATTAAAAAGGTGTGAATTTACCAATACTTATGAAATTGTGTACATCTTTTTAGGAGTCAAGATGTACGATGATGAAAAAATAATCTGCTCTTGATCTCTCTCCCTTTTCCTTTTCTTTCGATCTAAGGAGAATTCTACATCTTTCGCCCTGGTTACACTCGTAAAACTATCTTGGTAAGTTTGTTCACTCTTATGTAGTATGGGTTTTGAGTGAAGCAAAGAAAATTTAGAAAAAAAGAGAGCATGAGAGTAGGACCCATTTTTTCTTTGCTTAAAGGCTATGATGAATTTTTTAATGACTTAGAAAGCGCATCCATAGTGTTCATGATTCAGATCATGACAAGGCGGAATGAAAAATAATGGATTAACAACTACATAGTTTCTTCATTTTTTAGGTAAAGATTTTATCTTTTAGGTTTTTACCGCCAAGAGTCATTCCAATTCTAGTATTTTGATGGTTATTTTGGAAACGATATTTCTTCGAGGAACATCATAAGTGCACTCTGGATATTGCCTGACATGGTTTGGGGATGATTAAACCATACTAAATATTACTCACAGCCTTTGTAAATCCACTTAGGGTCTGTTCCACAAATACTGTTTCTTTAACTTTGTTTATGGGAAGCTTTGGTTTCTAAGATACTACCCTCATGATTACTTTAAAGGATTGGTTGTTGCTGTAAAGCATGAACTCGAATAAGGTTAATTAATTTTGAGTGGTCAAAAGTAGATTCAGTGCTTATGGGAAGCTTTGGTTTCTAAGATACTACCCTCATGGTGCGCTCACATTAAAGGATGAATCAAATTTTAGTAATTTAGCTTCTCAAAGTTGTTTTCTGATGCTAAATATGATGTTTTGTTTGATCCACTTTGTTGCACCTTGCTTGGGATGTATTTAATTTATAAATGTCTGTAATATCAATTATTTAGGGATCAGCCAATTCATTGATACCTACATGATTCTGGCAAAAAATTTACTAGCTACTAAGAAATAAAGCTTAGACTTCCTGATGCAAAGAGGAAAAAAAAAAAACATTAGTTTACCCGAATGGAAACAGCGGTGAAATGGCCTAAATCTGCGAACATAGCTTCAGTTCCTGGAAAAATTGAACTTGGAACTCATCCATTCATGTCGATCAAACACTCAATTTTTATATAAAAATAAACGAACTAAGAAGATGGTTTAAGAAGTCGAATTACACGTTTTTGTGACTTAAAATTGAAGGCAAATTTTATTAGCTAAAAGTACCTGTTATTGCTAGAAGAACCCCTCCAAGTGACATCCATCCATCTTTCCCAGTTGCACGGAAATACTTGAAAATATAATGTGGAGAAAGGGCATACACAATTCTCGGATTCCAGTACAAAGTATTGTACAGTCCAATGGCGAAAATTGATATCAACCAAAGAACCACCACAGGTGCAAATACAAAAGACACCTTGTGTGTGCCAAAGTGCTGAAGTGCAAAGAGACCAACCAAAATCACACAGACAATCAGCAAAACATGATCTGGAGGGTAACACAGGGGAAGCAATCAGAATCCAACCAAACAATATATATACGAAAAAAAGGATCATCATCCACGAGTGGAAAAAGGGAATACCATCACTCAATTTTCGTTTCTGCTACTTGGATTCCTGATATTGAAGAAAGAACTGCAAGATGAAAATGCCAAATCATGATATTCCTAGAAGATACAGTACATCAAGATCCGAACTTAAACAGTTTCTAGAAGGCCCCACTAATAATTTTGCTCATTATATTTTAGCTGAGACAGTACATATACTGGATTCATATTTGTAAATGATGCTGAGCCAAAGCTGAAACATGTAAGGGATCTATATCTATATATATATATATATCTATCTATCTATATATATATATATATATATATATATATATATATATAAAAAGATATTTCTAGACTGTGAAGTCTGTCCTTTAGAGACAAAAACAAGTCAGATTTCAGCACGGGAAAAACTTCATACAAAGTAAAATTCAAAATAAATGCTTCTTTAGGAACACAAGAATAGGATTGTAGAATTAAAGAAAAAGAGTGTTGTGTTCTTATTTTTTACGAGTAGACTAGGCGTGGATCAGAGAATATATTCTCTCCCCTCCGCAAATGTAGACAATGGGCAAGATAATATCCAAAAAAACACTATTTTAACACCACTACTTTACATCTTCTTTTATTTCATACTCTACATTTGGGGAGGGGAAGTTTTTCTCGTGCTGAAATCTGACTTGTTTTTGTCTCCAAAGGATAGACTTTCAGACACAAAAATAAGTCAGATTTCAGCACGCGAAAAACTTCATACAAAGTAAAATTCAATATAAATGCTTCTTCAGGAACACAAGAATAGGATTGTAGGGATAAATGTGTGTGATCAGAGAATATAATCTCACCCCTCCCCAAATGAACACAATGGGCTAGATAATATCCAAAAAATACTCTATTTTAACACCACTATTTTACAACTTCTATTTCATACCCTATTCTGACAATTGGAAAATAGAATATGACTACATCCTTCCCACTACAACTGCTTTAAGCGTCATCCACGTTGATATATCATAGCTCCACAATTTTATGTGTATTAAAATAAATGTGCAAGCTTACCTGAAATTGCAGGAGTGAGCACACCGTCACCGATCACCATACAAGCTCCCAGTAATACTACAAGAAGCAGTACTGTCCGTGACTTTTTATGTTTCTCAAGGAACCTTTTCAATGGTAGAGACGCTGCATTCTGTGCTGAGGGTCCATACTTGTATGCAGACAACTCCTCATCAGCTGCTTGCTGATTAGGAAGTAAGCTGAACTTTGCATGTCTACAAATAAGAGAGTAAAGTGCAAAAGTCCCACCTGAAGTTGAAATACATGGAGCCGTTAAAGCAGAGTAACATTCCATATCCATCAAGCATAGGGTTGCAAGGTAAAATCTAAGAAAACGTTACCTTCACCATTGTCATCAGCACTAAGAACGATGAACATATATTTCAACAGAGGTATTAACGTCAAAGTCCAAAAAATTAACGAAAATGCCCCAAATATTGCATCTTCATGATTAAGCAGCTTCTGAGTAAATATACTCTTGAAAACATACAGTGGTGACGTGCTCAGATCCCCATACACAACTCCAAAGCTTTGGTATGCTAATATAAGATTCCTGGAGAGATTCACCCAAGAGACCTGCAACTCCAAAACATAACAAGCTAAGTAGAAGTACATGTACAAACTTGTACAAGCCTTTCAACTGCATAAAGAAGCCCAACTCTATGCCTTTCGGTTTATAAAAAGAAGAAACAACAAGAGATCCACAAGGGAAGATTTCAGGTCTAGAATGATATCATAACAACAAAGGGGGAAAAGCAACATCGCAACATTGGAATGGACTAAAGACAGCTATTGAACTCTTTTATGCATCTTTCAGTTGGATGTATCAATGCAAGCATGAGAATTTGCTGGGTAAACAACACGTGAAAACACGAAAGGCTTGAGACTCTCAAACTATTAATGCTCGGATTACGCATGAAAGGCCTATCAGTAGCACCGGTACTTGGCTGCAGTTTAATTCATGAACAACAGTTGGCTGCATGGTTCATGAGAGAAACAGATTCGGCTGCAAAATATCGTTTAGAAGTGTTTCTTAATTTGCCTGGATGAGTTGTCACAAAGGGTAACTTTTTTCACTACATTTAGGAACTTTGGCTACTTCTAGTACACTACGAAATTGGAGAACATTGAGGGCTAATCGGAGTCTCTTGAAACCGAAAAGAGGTGGATGTTACGAATCCTGTATTAGTAGAGGTTCAGCAGCATCCTACCTTTATCATGGAGTTGAAGTGTTCAAAAAACACCTCTTAACAACTTAAGATTTTAATGAGGTAGTAAATTAACATAAAGTCGGTCAAGAGTTCCCATATGGGCCATATCCCAATTTCCCAATCCCTGCCAGTGTAACAAATGATTTGAAAAACCGGATGAACACCAATCCATGCTCAACCCATGTACTAATGATGTTATAGGAAGCTAAAAAGCTGTTCATTTCTTGCAATTCACAAAAGAAAACAATAACCAACAGTGTTTCAAACTGTGACACAACTTTCAAACGCAAAAGTCTTCCCAAGACACTGCATAAACACACTGTTTCTGCGATATCTAACATTGGTGAGAAGAGAAGTGGAAAACTAGAATGTGAAAATGCCAGACTTCATGATTTATAAGTTTTAGCAAATGTATAACCTAATTGCAACCTACTTCCTCTGAAATTTGTAACTTGATTGGTCGGTAATGATTTGTAAGTGTGATGACATGGTAAGAATATTATGTAACAAGCCTTCAACTTATAACATAACATGATCATTCATTTGGGATACAACCAAAATTCACACTCACGGCATTTTAATAGAATCAAAAGCACAAAAATTAAGCGTATACAATACTTTTTCAAATTCGAAAAAAGACGAGCCAGAAAATAATTAACACACCTTCATACTTGACGTATCCTCTTCCTTGCTGGCAACCCTAGTTAAAATGTAGCAGCTTTTCCACTAGCATTACCAGATTCATCAATTAGCTCCTTGTGATGAATTCCTTGTTGTCTTTGTCACAATCAACACATCATGCATTTAGCTGACAAAATTACTCAAATGGTTAATTAAGTTGATCCCCAAAGGAAAACAAACACACACCGCTTTGGTTTAGTTAGCGTTTCGAGAGAATATAAATCTGATTATTTAGCAGGTTTTCCAAATTCAATGAAACGCTAAATAAATCCCTTATTCCTTTATCACATACATAAGAAATCCACTTTCACTCCCCCACGTATTGATTTGAAAAGGCATTGAAAAGGAAGGACCAAAGAACTGGACTCTAGAACATATTTGCAACAAAAAAGGGTGATAAGTGAAAAACAAAAACATTTAATTAAAAAATAATAAAGAGAGATAGAGAATCAAACTATGGTGATTTTGTCCACAAACAGAAACGTAAACTCATACGAAGCAATCAAAGTTTTCCAAAAACACACACATATATATACTCAAAGATCAACACTTTGTGACCTATATACCCAAATAAGTGCTCATTTGAAGGCAGGGAAAATTGAGAAAAAATCTGATTGATTGAACGCAGACCACTGATCAGTGTACAAAATCATAATCATGTATTCATATCCCCTCCAAATCAAACAGGGAATTCCAAAAGCAACAAAACATTAATGAATAACAAAAACTTCTTTTATATTTCATAATTAACAGAGAAAGAAAAATTAATGATTGATAGAACAAAAAGAAAGAAAAAAATCGGTTGTAAATCATGACGTCTGTAAGGAGAAATGACTAAATAGTTTGGCCCATCACACAAATAAGAATTGACAAAGGAAAAAAAAAAAAAAAAAACCAACCCAGAACCCAGATGAGAAAAACGGACTGACCGCCAAAAGAGGAAGTTTCTTTTTACTTAATGCAGGAGACGAAAGCAGGAAGGATGATTGTTCGCAGTAAGGTTGACAATGGAGAAATAACCCGCTCTGTTAGTAATTACAGTTGTACGTAAAAAAATTAGAGAAACTACAGTTGTAATTTTAACGTGCGGGTTTATTTGTACCTTAAATTTTACTATTGACATTTTTTTTAAAATTATTTTTTTACTACTTTTGTCACTATATATATATTTTTGTTTTTACTTCTGGCATTATACTAGGATCAGCACCATATTGGGAACGTTAGTATTCTTTTTGATATCAACGGACGTTTTTAAGTTGTGACACTTTTATAATATAAACGTCGATCTCACTGACTTTCGTTTTTAAACAATAACGTCGGTGACACTGTTTTTGCTATTGCGTTCATTGACAAAATTCGTGATGTCGAAACAACTTTTTGTGATGCCGAAAATAATAAGATGTCAGTAGTAAAAATGGGGTGTCAATAGACTCTTTTAACGAGGTGAGTCACTAGGAACCTTCTGTGAAACGCGTAAGAATGATATGGATTCATTCTCTCTCTTTTGGATTTCTCTTCAATTACAGTTTTACCCTTTACATATGTGTCGGATCCGTGTTTTTCTTTCTTCTCTTACTAAAATAAATAAATAAATAAAAATACGTGGTGAGAGTAACAATTTTTTACGTAGTTTGTAGGATCCGTTAAATGTTCAAAATTGTTAAGGAAAGTGAATGATTAATGTAAACTAATGATTGAAGAAGATGACTAATCGACACTTTTACACTTGGTACAATGGGATAATTAGGGCTGACGACAATTCCGATTGAAGAAGATGACTAATTGACACTTTTACACTTGGTATAATGGGATAATTAGGGCTGACGACAATTCCGATCCTACCTGACTCTCAAAACATCAAACTTTTGGTATCAACACGGAGCTTGCTTCACCGTGATTCTGATTATCTACTTGAATCTGCAATCCGATGAGAATTTGATGAGATTCTTAGAAGATTCCCTTTGCTTCTTTGTTTTCTGTTTTCTCTCAAAGTTCAGACTTCGAACTTTGTATCGTTCTAACAACTCACGAGATTAATGGGAGGTTTTATTTTTCCCAAAATAAACTTCCCATTAATTATCCTTTTTTTAACTTAAACCATAAATAATAAATATAATATTCAAAATTTTCTTGAAAAACACTTCTGCCCCTTTCCGAAAATTCAGAATAGTACATATATATTGCAAAGTTCAATATAACTTAAAAAAAATGACAACCAATTAAAATAGGAATTTCAAGCCAACAAGGCCTTGATCGAGTGATACATGCTGTCATGCTGAGACCCAAAATCAGGAGGTTTTGTGTTCGAATCAACTCAAGGCCAAAAGTCTTGAGTTTGAGTCTACTCAAACATTCAAAATTCTGACTCAAGTTGAATCAGAATAATCATCGTTTTTTGATTCGAATTGAGTTAAAATAATCTGTTGTATGAAAATATATTTCCTTTATATTTGTTGCTATCATTTCCGTTGAAGAGAAGGGAAAAAAAGTTCTAAACAAAACATATTTAAATACTACTAACTTCGTCTCAAAATATATGTTAATTTACTAACTTTTGAGTTTTGTCCAATAATATAATGTCATTTAGATAACTAATGAAAAATTTATTGCATTTTTCTTTTTTTTACTTCTTATTTATTATTTACCCATCTAATTTTACATTAATAACATTCAAAGATAATTCTTGAATTTTTTTTATCAAAATTAATGACATATAACTGATTTAACAAATTTTTTTTTAAATATTTGTATAATTTTATTTATGGGAAATTAGGGATAATGACGCAATCTGGAATATTTTTAAGTAATATGACAAATTACATATTTTTTATAGGGAGAAAGGACAATTGCGTAATTTTATAGCGAGAAGAATGACGGTGAATCAGAAAATCGGTGAATAAAATTGAATTTCGATAGTGAATCAGAAAATAATTGTTAAAAATGATGAATTTTGAAAATTAGTGAATTTCGGCAGTGAATTTAAACAGTGAATTTCGAACACACGTGAATTTCGACAGTAGATAAATAGTTTGTCTTTTATGCAAAAGTTGTCCTATAAAATATTTATGTCCTTCTCCCTCGTTCTCCTTTTATTTATTTCAGATCCAGCCGAAAAGCTTCGTTGATAAAAACACGGCTAAGTTATCTTTTCCCCTCAGACACTGTACTGCTGCGCTGTTAATAGCACAAACAAGGCGATCATACGATCCACAGCACATTTACTAGGTAATTAATTTATCTTTTCTATGCTAACCCCAATTTGTTCATCCCGATGTATCAACTCAAATGTTTCAGTAGCTTCTTCTTGATTTAGACATTTTGGTACGGATCTGAAATGCTTAATGTGCTTTTCTTTTTCATTCGTAGCCTCTGTTCTTTCTTTTTTAGGTTTTGGCTATGATTTTTGATTGTATTATGATTCGACCAATTAGATGTACTAAATCTGTTTCTGCTTTGCTTCATGTCATGTTTTTCGTTTTAGAATAATTTAGATCGGTTCATGCTGCAGAAAATTGTCTTCTCAGTTGATATTATTGAGCCCTTTTTAGCATTTGATCTTAAATCAGTAAACTTTCCCCCTTCTTTTTATATAGGTAGATCCTCATTTTTGTCTAGCTTAATTGAACCGCATTTTGGTTTTGTGAATATTTTTGTCGGTACGATCTGACATGAATTCATTAAACACGACTCGAGTTCGGGAAGTTTTTGGGTAGTGAGTGCATTTGGAGTGAAGTGACCCGTAAGGCTCCGATCAACTTACGGGTCACTTTACTCCATGTAGAGTGAGCACCCAAAAACTTCCCCTTGAGTTCTAATTCAGTTTGTTTCTTCATACAAACAGAACTCGTTAATTCGTTGGAAACTGCAGTAATAATGGGTTTCCCCATTATTGTTCAAGATTTTATCTTTATATGTACTAACATTGAGCAATAACAAGCTTACAAGGTGAATTCCATTCACCTTTATCCTTCTCCTCACTTACTTTAAAGTCTTTGAGAAAGGGGTATTGTACTTCCTCTTGATTTACTGGTTTATTTGTTCTTTATTTTTGAAGTTTTTTTTGGGTGGTCAGACATTCTATAGCAGTAGGTGATAAGATGTGCGGAGGACGCTTTTTCTCCGTTTCTTTTGGTCATTGGCCATTGGCCAACCAAAAAGTTTGTTTTCATTCTTCCGAGAGTTGCTCAATCCAAATACCTCACTCGTTTTGTCCTATGTGTTGCTTTCAGGTAGCAAGTCATGGCAACAGCAGAGGATGTTGAGATAGTTGAAAGGAGTTCGAAGAAGGAAGAAAAAAAGGACGATCAGAAAGATGAAGAAAAAGGTGGTTTTATTGAAAAAGTGAAGGATTTTATCCAAGACATAGGAGAGAAGATTGAAGAAACAATAGGCTTTGGTAAACCGACTGCAGATGTAGCTGCGATTCATATTCCTAAAATCAACCTTGAAAGGGCTGAATTCATTGTTGATGTGCTGGTGAAAAACCCAAATCCTGTTCCTATTCCACTTATCGACATTGATTACTTGATTGATAGTGATGGAAGGAAGCTGGTCTCTGGGTTGATTCCTGATGCTGGAACTATTCATGCACATAGTTCTGAGACTGTCAAAATTCCTGTCACCTTGATATATGATGACATAAAAAGCACTTATCATGAAATCAAGCCGGGAAGCATTATACCTTACAGAATCAAGGTTGATCTTATAGTGGATGTTCCAGTTTTTGGCAGGTTGGCGCTGCCGATTGAGAAGACCGGAAAGATTCCCATTCCATACAAACCTGATATTGACCTTGAGAAAATTCGGTTTGAGAGATTTTCTTTTGAAGAAACGATTGCTACACTTCATTTGAAGATTGAAAACAAAAACGATTTTGACTTGGGGCTGAATTCTCTTGATTATGAGGTTTGGCTAGGCAGTGTGAGCATTGGTGGTGCAGACCTTGAGAAATCTTGTAAGCTTGATAAAAATGGTATTAGCTATATCGATCTTCCCATTACCTTCAGGCCTAAAGAATTTGGGTCTGCTCTTTGGGACATGATCAGAGGAAGAGGGACTGGATACTCTATGAAAGGAAACATTCATGTTGATACGCCTTTTGGTGCAATGAAGCTACCTATCAGCAAGGAAGGTGGGACCACTAGTCTTAAGAAGACAAAGAATGATAGGGAGGTGGATAACGACGAGGATGAGGTTTGTTTCCCCTTACAATTCTTCCATTTATGTTTTGTTTTAATTTTATTTGTATGTTACGATGTTCTTTCATGTATACTGTGAACGAAACTGTTCCACTGGAAGTAGGGAAGATTGCTCATAAGAAATCACTTCAAGTTTCTTTTGATAATCAAATACGCGGGTGATGGTAGGCTAAACGAATGCCCAATATAGTTTGACCAAAGGATTCCATCGCGTTGAATTCCTGTATTATGGCCCTCTTGCTGTGTACTAGAAACGTATACTACTTAAATTTGAAAACCATTTGTTTCGTAGAGGTAAGACTCATGAAAAAACAAAGTACTTGACGGTGGTCTCAAAAGATGAATTGGGAACCATTATGAAATGGGAATGGCAGTGTCTTCATACTTTAATCCTTGTAAATTCGTTCACTCATTTCTACCAATTAACCTAGTATTTGGTGTTCATATCCGTTGCATTTGATCTTCATTTTACCTTTGATTTCAGGACTGAGAGAGAACTGGTTGTCTGAATAAAGTTGGCCAAGGCAAGATAATAAAGGAAGAAGATGAATTTCGTCGTCAGGTTTTAAAGTGACAAAAGTGATGCATTGTAGAAAAGAGTGCTGTATGATCTGCCTATTTTGTGGAGGCATGGTTTGTTTGTTTGTTTGTTTTATTAATGACTAGTTTCTGGTGTGTTGTATGGGATGAAAACTGTTGGAATAATGTTATTATGTGTTGTGTTTTTGTGGATTGTTGAGGTTTTTCCTGAATTGAAGGGCAAAATTAGGAATACGAGTTTTGTTGATGGAGAGTCGTTAGGAAATGTTAATGGATGGTAACCGTTAGAAAAGCGAGTTGTCGGTTGTTAAGAATGGTAAAGGAGTTTAAGGCATGGATTTATAAACTCTTTGTGAGAAGGATGATTTGTTCAGTACAGGAAGAAACTTTGGTCATTGAAATTCATGAAGTTGACAAGATTAAGGAGTGAATAAAGAATAGCTTAATTGTATTCAAGGTTAAGAACCCGATGTCCGGAGAGAAGCTGTACATTGTCCATGCCCGGCCCACCCATTAGGCGGGCCAGGCGACAGCCGAAAGCTCATTGTCAGGACGTGTTCCAGTTCTGTGTTTTGCTTAAAAAAATTGTGTGGGTCCAATCTTAATATAATGTGTTTAAAAAAAAAAAAAAAGTTAAAGGCTCAATACTAAAAAAATAAAATAAAATTCAGGGCCTTATAATGTATATTAATTATAATAATAAAAAATACTTATCAGAACATTAGAAAGCAAAAAAGATGTCATTGATGCTACAATGACTCAAGAAAATTTGAATGAGCTTGTTATGATATCGATTAAGAAAAACATGGTTAATGAAATTGACAATTCAATTTTCATTAGTGATTTCGCATTAAAATGTGCTATAAAAGCAAATTTTGAAGTTGTAATTTGTAAATATGTTTTATGTATACGTATGAATTTGCATTTTGTTTCTAAATATACTAGAAATGGGATGTTAAATTACTACTTTGTAGTTATGTTTTGAAGCTATCAATGAATTTTAATTTCGTATGTACAGAGGTTAAAAGAACAGAATGTTGAATTAATATTTAGAAAGTGTTTCCGATATGAAAAAAAAAAAATGAAACTAAGAAGACCTCCTTAAGTCGTCGAAGGCCCAAAAAATTTGAGGGTAGGCTCTCACATTGTCTTTATAATTATTTAAAATATTACTTTTTCTTAGTGGTCGTACCAATCTTGATAAAAAATTAATTGCAAACCATCTAGTTGGACCCGTAACAGCATCATTCCATTTTGTAAACGAAAAGTTTTATCGTACTCCATCGGTTTCAAATTATTTGAGGCAATTATTAAAATTACGTATATTAAGAAAGTTAATTAAAATAAAATAATTAAAAAGTCTTTAAATATAATTAATGTGATATTTTCTTTTATCTATCCTATTGCAATAAATAAGAGTAAAGCAGAGAAAAATATCATAAATGTTGCATTGAAAATATAACTGACTCAGATAAATTGGAACCGAAGCAGTATAACTGTTATTGAAAGTACTATCAAGTGGATAAATAATTTAAATCAATTTCCCAATTTGTAAGTTTTATTGTATAACTGTCATTGAACGTACTGTCATGAATAATTTAAATCAATTTTCTGTAAATTTTACCCATTATCTATTATTTATCGGATCAATTTTCACTGGTTTGCATTAATAGCAGTCAAATGTCATTTTAGATTTTTTTTCATCAAAAAGTAACGATACATAACAAATTTTCTTACTCATTGTAAAAAAATTCCAAATAGATTTAAATTTTGAGACAGATGGAATAAATTTTTTTTTTAATGTGGATCCGAGTTCGGCTACTTTGTTCACAAGTGTAATATTCTGATTTGGTTGATAATCTGTCTTAATCGGGATAAAAGAAGTGTAGTATTTGTTTTGCATTGAATATTAATAAAATAAATATAACAATGACTAACCATTACAAGGTTAATTAATAAATGAATATTTAAAAAAGAGGTGGGGTTTGATGAAATTGGAAAAAAAGAAGGATAAATTTTTGATTTTTTGAACAAAGGGGGAAGAACCTAGCTAGGCATTGCAAGGGGGATGGTAATTAAAAAGTCCACGTACCTTCCCACCCCCCACCACCCCCCACTTGCACACATGGAACCTCATCTTTCTTCTTTTTGCTTTCGAAATTCATTGAATCTTTCTTCTTCTTCTTCCCCCCACATAATTTCTCTCTCTTTTAATTCCCTGCAGCCTGCAAATTTACTACTACATTATTACATGAGTAATGATAGACGCACAATAAAAATTACACAACGGATACCACAACATGATTTCTCACCTTTGATTTTGATGAGTGATAATTGGTTGTGATGTGTACCCATCAAAATCAAGGGTGGAAGATCATGTTGTGGCATCCGTTGTGTAATTTTTGTTGTGCCTCTATCATTACTCTTATTACATATACCGATAACTAATTACCACAACATCCAACCCAACTTGCTGACCCACTTGATCATACTTTGTTCTACGTATTATATACCTACTTTACTCCAAAAAGAATATATATAACTTTACCCTCTTTTCTGTGGTAATTTGTTGTCTGAAAAGTTGAATTGCAAGGCTGAGTGAGTATCAATTTTCTTGAGATTTATCCGATTTTGGATTTGAAAAAATGAGACAAGGTGGTGAGCAACAAAAGCATTTGAGAAGCAGCAGCAGCAATGAATACAAGGATCATGTAACAATGGCGGCGGCGGCGGCGGCGGCGACTGCCACCGTCCCTTCAGCTAATTTTTCTACAAGACCACCACCACCACCACCACCACTGCAAACCGATTCTTCTTTACATTATTACTCAAGGTCGTCTTTGTCTTTATCACATGGTCAAGGACGGAAGATTTTGTCGTCTACGAGTTATTTCCAAGCGGAATCGCTGCTGCTACTGCTTTTTCTTACGGCATTGTTGTTGCTCCTCCCGCTGCTTCTTCCGGCGCCTTTGCCTCCGCCGCCGTTTATGCTCCTCCTCCTCCCTGTCTTCATCTTTCTGTTTCTTATGTTCTTGGCTTTTATGCCTTCTTCTTCCTCCACTCAAAACAACAACAATAGGAAACATGTATAAAAATAATTATAAAATAAAATAAAATAAAATAAAAAGCTGTTAATTCATTTTTATGCAGTTTATTTATTTAGTAGTTTGTTTTGGGCCTGAGACAAGAGCATTATTACTTCCCATTTTGTAACATATGCTCTAAAATTATCAAGAATTAGTTGTAATTACAGGTAGGAACATGAAATTAATGTTCGTTAATTATCTGTTCCTGAGGATAAATAAATTTGCTTCTTTAATACTACAAATTAATTATGGGTAAGATTTTTTTATTTTCTTGTTTTGAAGATTTATAGACTTATGTCAGCTATTTGCGGATCTGGGATTATTTATGCTGCATATCCGTAGTAGCATATGTTACAGAATCGAACGAAACCGATAATTTGGTGAACCCGGTTTGACTCATTTAGCTTTGATTTTTTTTCCCAGACGTAATGTAATTAATTCCAATCTAAAATCTTCATAAATGGTCTCCACTTTTCTGTCATAATCATATTTATCATCAGGCCCGGCTGGTAATTGATCGGTAAAAGCACTGGGTCACCGAGTTATTGGTTCAACTATTTGGGTTGCCGGATCAATCGATGGATTAAATATAATTGTAAATAATGCTTCATTCGTCCTGCAATATAAAACATTTTGTTTTTTTTTTTTTAAATTTTCTTATATTATAAGGTTTTCTCACATCTCGATTCAGCATTGAATGCATTGTTTACATTTTCACGCTAAACAATACTATATTATTAATCACTTATAAAAAAAACAATACAACATTTTGTCTTGAAATGATAGAAAGTAACTAATTTGTGAGGCTTCTTAAGTTGTTTTTAACAAAAAAGATCTTATATTACGGGACAGAGAGAGTATATTATATCATGACAGTCAATCTCAATGTGTTTTGTCCAACAGAAAAATAAAGCATTTACATCTATCATATCTATTGTCTAATCCATACAATCGCGTCTTATAAAAAAGATTAATTTTAAACTACTTGGGTCTTTAGCATCCAATCAATTAATTAATTAACTTTTAATCAATTAATAATTTAATAACTTAATAATTTAATTACCATGTACTATATTGAAATTAAATACACAAAACAAAAACGAAAGGGGATGGGCGGCGGCGGCAGCCGCCGACGTCGCCGGCGAGTTTTTGGGTGGCGGATTCCGCCGCCCCTTTTTGTTTTCTTTTTTGTGCATCTTTAATTAATTAATATCAAACATTATTTAATCTATTTGATCTATTTACCACGTGATTTAATTATGTTTATTGCTTAAGCTCAAAGTTAGCTCCGATACCACTGTTGGGAAATCAAACGAGTAAGTAAATGGAAAATAAAATTTTGATTTACGATCCGATGATCGAAACTTCATTTAAACAATAAAGCGTATATGAGGAGGACAAAGAGTATATCTTTCTTGATCTTAAAGATCGAAACTTTGACCGTCCGATGAAGTAGATCTTGGCGTAAGCCGTCCAATCGTCCGGCTCTATCGATTAACCACACAAACGCCTTGCCGGAATCCTCCCGGATTTCTATTAGAAAAATTCATTTGCTAGGTCGACCTTTTTTCTCCTCACAATACTCTCTACAGAAAGTTTCTATTTTTTCTCTCAACTATTATTTCTTGGAATTGTGATGTCTGAAAAGAAGCCTAGCCAACCTTCTCTTAAATAGAGGTGTGGTGCGTCCCTGTCTTCTCCCAAACTGATTGAGATTAGTTTCTAACAGATTGATGAGAGAGAAAAACCTTTTCCTAATAAAATAAGAAAAATCACTATAATTGATTTATCTCTTTTATTTTAATATCTAATATTAAATAAATCTAGATATTGCCAATATCCTATATTGAATATCTTTATCTTATTACCATAATTCTATTTTTCAAAAAATTCTATTTTTCAAAAAATTCAATTAATATCCAATATTAATATTATGGTAATCTTATTAATTAAATTGCACAATCCAAGTGTATCTAATACTCTCAGCTTCTGCGCCCTATATGTCAATTAATTGGCTTCCGGAATATTTTTTAATTAATATAATTATTATCTTGTATTTAATTTATTCATAATAAATAAATACTTCCATATTAATTTACCACTATAACCTTTATAGTCTCGAGATAAAAATTTTCTTATTTGGTCATCAACTATAACCACATTTTAATCCGACTCGACATTCATATGTGTGTGACTCGATAAACTTCCGAATATGTTGGCCGTAGACATAAGGCGCAATTACGAAAATGCCCTTCACCTCTAACGATCACGGATATCGTCTAGCAACACGTCCATGACCCCCAATCATCGGAAGAGTCAATACGCAACGACTACTGCTTTTCATGTGCTCGGTTAGCGTGTAAATAGAATCATATCGCTGTAGTAATATCCATACCATCGTATCTTGATCGTATCCCATAATCTGGATATCAAGCTCTCTCGGAAACACTCATTTACACTTACTTTGCAAAGATTCACGAGAACTAGACATTCCTTATGGAAAGGCCCTTTCGGATATTCACTCTACCTAGTGGTACGCGATTCTGAGCGACTAACATGTATACTCCGCGATCTTCGAAAGTGTCACATCCGATCACTATCGCATGATCGTCCCATGGTTAAGGGAAACCTTAATGGTGTCAAAGCATGGCAATCCACACCGTGATGCCATGCAGACTCCGGTCCTACGGATAATTACACAACTGTCACATAGTGTGACACTTAACAGTGTAAGTGGTCAGTCTAACGTATGCATTCTCTAATACACGTCCACGTACAGTCCAAGTGTCACTACACTTCGATAGACGAGATCTATCCCTGCCCTTAGAGACAGAAGACATCTAATACGTGCTAGCCTACTCGTACTATCAAAGCCCTATTCAACAGTACATCAGCCTAGAGACATTTAAGTATCAAACTTATTAAAGCGATTAGAAATCTCATCAACCATAATCACTATCATGGTTTCTCTATCACAGTTTAATACTAAGGGCGTTATCATATACACTATATCACAGATTGGTCTAATAAATAAACAAAGAATATAATAACAAAAGTGCTTTTATTAATCATAATAAAGTTATTACATGGACTTAAATTGACTGTAAATGACCCGACCCGATTGGATCCGGTCCAACCCGATTGGGTTTAGGACACCTATTAAATAGTTGTTTCTTATGCTAATATCTCTAAAAATTACCATGGATTCATCAGCAGCGTCAATGTAGAAACTGAACCCTCTACATATCAAGCAGCAACTCTGGATCCAAATTGGCAGGATGCGATGCATAAAGAGTTACAGGCTTTGGACAAGACTAATACTTGGACATTAGTTCCATTACCAAAAGGTGTCAAACCCATTGGCTGCAAGTAGGTGTACAGAATAAAAAGGAAATCTGATGGAAGTATTGGGAGGTAAAAAGCAAGACTTGTAGCTGAAAGATTCACACAGACAGAGGGTATAGACTTTCTGGAAACTTTCTCACCAGTAGCAAAACAAACTACTATCAGATTGTTCTTAGCATTGGCAGCTCAAAAAGGTTGGCATTTGCATCAAATGGATGTCAACAATGCATTCTTGCATGGTGACTTAGATGAGGAAGTGTACATGAGGCCTCCACAAGGATTACAAACAAATGGCCTAGTATGCAAGTTAAACAGATCCTTATATGGTCTTAGACAGGCAAGTAGGCAATGGAATGCCAAACTGACTCAAAAACTCTTGGACAGTGGTTACAAAAAGTCTCAAAATGACCATAGCCTTTTCACAAAAAGAACAGGTCAGGATTTTGTGGCACTTCTAGTATATGTAGATGACATCATTGTTGGTAGTTTGAATATGACTGCCATTCAACTGCTCAAAGACTTGCTGCATGATGCATTCACAATCAAAGACCTAGGAGAACTCAAATACTTTCTAGGGTTTGAAGTTGCTAGGTCTAAATCTGGAATAGTGATCAATCAGAGAAAGTATTGTCTAGACCTCTTAAGAGAGTTTAGATTCTTGGAATGTAAATCAGCATCCACACCTATGGATTCCAATCAAAATTTGACAGAAGTCCAAGCACCTTTATTATCATCAAACGCGGACTACAGAAGCCTAGTTGGCAAATTTTTATACCTTGGAAACACCAGACCTGACATTGCTTTTGCAACTCAACAACTTAGTTAGTTTCTAGCTCAACCAAATGAGGCACATATGAAAGCTGCACACAGATTATTGAGATATCTAAAGTCAACACCTGGCAAGGGCATATTCTTTCCTAGTGAAGGGCCTATAAACCTAAAAGCATTCAGTGACTCAGATTGGGCTACTTGCACTAAAACAAGAAGATCGATCCACATGGTTATTGGTTTTCTTGGTAAAGCCATGATTTCTTGGAAATCCAAAAGCAAAACACGCTGATCTCAAGAAGTTCAAGTGAAGCTGAGTATAGTGGTTATTATATTTTCTTAAGGATTTTCAAATCAACTACACAACACATATCCCGCTCTATTGTGATAGTTTTAGTGCCCTACACATTGTGGAAAATCCAGTTTTCCATGAAAGAACTAAACACATAAACATTGACTGTCATTATGTCAGGGAAAAAATATCAGGCCAAGGTCATCAAACCTCTTCCAATCCATACACACCAAAGCCACAGAGACATTCTTACCAAACCAGGTCAACAAACAAACTTTGGATGTATTACTTCAAGCTTACCCCTTCAAGGACCTGTACACACCATGAACATCTCGACGGAGATGATTCTTTGCAAGCTGTTATTGGCCATGGCCACTTACAACTTGAAGCGGAGGGGGAGGGGGGGGGGGGGTTGTTGAAGTATTAACATCTAGGAGGAGATGATTCTTTGCTCACTTAGGCATTTCATCATACACCTAAGTGTTAGAAGTATTGGAGTCGGTTACAACTTACACAAGAGTTAGTTACAACCGCCTTTCAGCTCAAAACTCTATTTAAGCTGAAATTAGTGATTCCATTAGTTGATTAAGCTGTTCTATTGTAATCTCCAACTGTCAATTGTGATAATTCTTAGTTCTCAAGTTTTCCCGCCAACTGTAAATTTGAAATATGAAGATCTTCATCATTCATTGTTCTTAATTTTCCAGTTTTATCAATTTTTGTTCCTTGTTTCAATTCGTTTTAGATTCTTAACACAAAGTTCAATCCCATCGGTAACTGACCCCTTGCCTAATGAGAAATAAAAATAAAAATAAAGGACTTTAACAACGACAGACATGTATACATCTCAGTTACAGTCGTTGTTTACATAGTACTCTACAACGACATCCCCATATGTATCTATACGATGTTTAAAAATTCTCTCCTACCCGTTAAATAATGTTATTAGGAGTATATAAATAATAAAAAAAACAAATTTTTATGCCACAACAAAATATGTACAACATTTGACACAACACACTTTTATACCACTGATTTTTAGGAGACCCATGTTCACCAATAGGCCCCATATCATAATCGATGATTCAAAAGTATGTTGTGTCAAATGTCATACACATTTTGTTGTTGCAGTATCACTATTCACTACCTAAAAAAAGAACCCTTTTATCTTCTCATATTAAACACTTGTAAATCGTGTAATTCTACACATTTCCCTCCTTTACGTTGATCAAGTGACATTGGGAAAACAACATTTTCCATTTTCCATATTATTAACATATGTTGGAAATGTAACAGCTTTGTTTAATTATTGTAATCAACATGAATGTAAAAATGGAAAATGATACTATGGTATGTGTTTTCTAAAGCAACTGATAAATAAATATGAACAAAATCAATCGTTAAAAATGACAATTAACATAATGCATATATCTACTTTATGGTTCTATTCATATTCATACACACTAAATATTCAAGGGGCCTTTAGTTATTTAAGCTTATCAACCGAAATTGTTGCAACAATAAGCTTATGACATAAATCATGTCATGAACAAGCTTAGACTCTCCATGTTAGGTGAAAAGCCATTAATGCCCTCCCCCTTCTTGATTTGGGGTGATTTACTTAACACTAAAAATGTAATTAACCCTTAATTGTACATCCCATTAAAATTTGCTTAATCCGACCCCCTAAATTAGGGCGGGTAAATTAACCAACCCTAATTTACGCGCCAAAATCAGATCAGTATCCAATTACTCTGCTTCCGCCCCTCTCTTTGCAAAGCGAATAACTCTGTTGTGTCTCTCCATCGGTGTCCAGTCATTGTCCTCGCCGGAACAGCCCTCTCTTTTCTTCTTCTCCGTCAATCATTGTTTTAGCCGAGCTGGGTGGTAATCGAAAGGGTTTCTTGGCTTTCCATACCGGTATGTGAATTTAGGGAAATTGAGTTTGTTAGTTTACTTACCCTGCGGGATTAGCTTAAACCGTGTGTTTAACTCTGAATTGAATTGAAAATGGGGGCGACCCTGATTGAAAATGGATATTTGATTTGAATTGAAATGGTTAAATGTTGAATTGGTGATTTGTGCATTTATTACCCAGTATGACTACTATATATATATATATATATATATATATATATATATATATATATATATATATATATATATATATATATATATATATATATATATATTTGGTTATATCTATTTGCATTTCAGGTGAATGGTAATCGTATTAATCTTAAAATATTGATTATAGTGTGACACAAGTTTAAACTTGTTAATGGCTATGTGAACTTCTATCCGCATTTCAAGGTGGATTGATTATAGTGTGACACAAGTTTGAACTTGTTAATGGCTATTTGAACGGAATTATGGATTTTGTCTATGTGTATATTGGTTTGTAATTATTTTATTGAATAAAAACAGGATCTCGGTGAAGCGTGAATCGTGATGGAAGATAAAGTTTGTATTTTTATATTTTACCTGTGGAGATTGAAAAAAGGCGTCAATGGTCTATGGTCTTAGAAGTATGTAGGGTGTGAATCAAGAAGTTTCGACGATTCGAGTGTCAAAAAGAACATTACATTTGAAGAATTGTATGACATGGTGAAAAATGAGTTGGAAATCGATACAACTAAGAATGAGTTTGAGATGAAATATATGGTCCCCATTAGTAAAGCTAGACCGATGGTGCTTGATTGCGATAAGCTTGTGAATCGGTTTATATATGTTTGTAATTTAAAACAAGATGCTTTATTAATATGTTTGAAGGAAAAGGAAAAGTGTACCGAGGTTTATGAAAGTCAAGAAACATGTGAAGTAGTAAATGTGTCGGAAAGTCAAGAAACATGTGTTGAAAGAGATGAAGAGACAGATGTTGATGTTTTGGCAAATGGGATGAAAGAGATGTTGGATGTAAGAAGAGAAAGCATGGAGACATGTGTTGAAAAGAATGTTAATGAAGAGATAGATGTGGATGTTGTTGGGAATGCCATGAAAGAGATGTTGGATGTAAGAATAGAAAGCATAGAGACATGTGTCGAAGATTCTCATTTGAACACGGGGGGTGACAACATGGACTTTAATGAGCAACTTGAAGATTCCTTATTGGTGAATTTGGGTGAAGATGTTTATTTAGAAGAATCATATCGGAGAAATAGCATGGCGGGTGATGAATTGTCAAATGAGAATCTTGATGGCTTTGTTGAGAGAAATGAGGTTGTTGATCCCTTGAATGCACCCCCCAACTATGGTTAACGTGCAAAGAATTGAACATGAAGACTTTCGTTGTAGCCGTACTGTAGGTGATACTTTAGTGTGCATTCCCGAACATGAAGACTTTCGTGTGAATGATCCGTTTAAATGCAAAATTTTTTGGTATTCAAACTTGCGAAGTTGGCTCACGAAGTACAAGTTTGAATTCAAAGCGCAAACTTCCAACAAAAGCGTTTATTCGATTTTATGTGAAGCCGCCGGATGCAAATGGCGTTTGCGAGCCACCAAACTTCAAGCACCATCCGAGCGATTTGTAGTAGTAAGCGTATGCAAACAAGCATAGTTGCCCACCTATTGCTCCTCGAAAAGACCATAGACATGCTACGCACAAGCTAATTGGCACATACTTTGCCGGAAGGTTTAAAGATGCCAATCGTATTAACGCACAAAGGACTTGATGCATGATTTCCGGCAAGAATTTGGATATGATGTAACTTATTGCAAGCCTTACAGGGCTAAGGGTTATGCAGAAGGATTGATAAGGGGTAATCCAAACAAAAGTTGGGGAGAATTACCCAAATATTGTTATAGGATACTTTTTCATGGCACTTGGTCAAAGTATTGAGGGATTTTATTTGGCGATGCAGAAAGTCATTTCTGTGGACGGCACGCATTTAAAAACGCGTTATAAAGGGACCTTACTTGTGGCAACATGTCAAGATGCAAATCATCTAATATTTCCACTTGCTTGGGGTGTTGTTGCTTACGAAAGTATAGAGTCTTGGACATGGTTTTTGATAAGCTAAAACCCATCATTGGGGACACGAATGATCTTGCGATACTTTACGATCGTGCCGATAGTATTAAAACATCTTTCAAGGCGGTGTTTAAGAATGTGCACCATGGGCATTGCATGTATCACATGCAAAAGAATTTGAGGATGAAATATCCCAGGCGTGGTGTGGGAAAGCTCTTTCAGAAAGGCTGCAGAGGCTATCTGACGAGAATTCAAGTTGCATTTGAAACTTTATGTAGTAAATGTCCGAAAGGCGGCGAATATTTGAAAAAAGCGAGAATTCCCTATGTGGGCTAGAGCTAAATTTGAGGATTTCGTTACAACATAATGACCACAAACCATGCCGAGTCTGTGAATGCTAGGCTAAAGCGTGCACGAGAATTTTCAATTGTTGGGTTGATTGAACATATCCGGGAGATGTTACAGGATTGGTTTGCTAAAAGAAATGAATCATCTACAAATTGCCAAGATGCTCTTACTCCCAAAATTGAAATCGAAGTGAACAAAAGCTTCGAGTCAGCGAAACGATTTTCAGTTAATACACTTTCCTCAGATAAGTATGATGTTCGTGAAAAGGATGTTGTTATTTCTTACATCGTTGAGTTGGATTTGAAGACTTGTACATGTAAAAAATTCCAGATGGATATGTATCCATGCGAGCATGCAGCTGCTGTGTTGAAGTATACAGGGAAGCAAGCCTCCAAGTATTGCACTTGGTATTATAGCGTCAATTGTTGGAGGCTAGGTTATTCCAAATGTGTGTATCCACTTCAAAATGAAGATGAATGTGTGTATCCCGATGATGTGCTTAACGATGTGGTTTTGCCACCGAAGGTGCCAAAGAGACAAAGTGGACGGCCATCAAAAAGAAGAAGCGCTCATCCGGGGGACAGAGAAAGGCGAAGTATGTTTGTGGAAAATGCGGTGTCAATGGTCATTACGCTTCCACTTGTAAGAGTTTGATTGGTGGAGAAATGCTCACCAGCGACACTCCTACTTTGCCATGATAAGGTATTGTATGGATTAATATTTAGAGTTCTTTTTATATTCAATCATGTTACATTGCATTAAGCTTGTTACCTTTTTCTTTGACAATGTTACAGGAAGGCGATGGGATACATATTGTGGCTGTTTAAGTATTAGTGTTGATGAAGAGGATGAGATGTTTACATATTGTGGATGTTTAATCATTGAGGATGATTGGTTGATGTGTAAGATTCGAAGACGTAACTTGTGTTGTATTTTGAATAATGGAAAGTGATGTGTTGATGTGTTTGTTTGTTATTGTATTTTGAATAATGGCAAATTCTATGTGTTGGTTGTTCTTCTTTGGTTGATTGGTTGATGTTTAAATCGGAAGATGTAGATGATGTTGAATTTTGAATGATGGCAAATTGATGTGTTGGTTGTTCTCATTTGTTTAATGTGAAGGGGCGTTGTTCGAGTGTCACGAATGTGGTGTTTTGCGTCCATTAAGGGTGTTGTAAAACATTCACTCTAGAAAGCAGTTTAAACTTGTGTCGGCCCTGAAACAAGTTCAAGCTTGTGTAGCCCCATGAAAGCGGGTTTAAGCTTGTAAAACATTGATGTGTTGGTTGTTCTCATTTGTTTAATGTGAAGGGGCGTTGTTCGAGTGTCACGAATGTGGTGTTTTGCGTCCATTAAGGGTGTTGTAAAACATTCACTCTGAAAGCAGTTTATCTTCTCAAAAAAAAAAAAAACAGTTTAAACTTGTGTCGGCCCTTTTTGTTTAATGTGATAACCATTCAAATCCTTCAAATAACCATTAGATAAGAAAACCAAATGAAATGTCTGAGAAATATCTGAGAAATCTGAGAATACCAAGAAATTTAGTTTTATTTAAGTAAGATGACATCTGAAATAAAAGGTTAGACAAGTAATAGTCAATAATACAAGTTTCTTTTGAGATGAATTGTTCCCCTACCCTGGTCTTCTCAAGTAGTGTCTCCAGGCGAGCAATCCTTTCTCTATCATGGAGTAACATTTGAACCATGGAATCGAATTGCGACCTCTCAATAACTCGGTGGCGTTGATCTCAACTTGTTCAATTTTTTTGCATCATTGTCTCGCATGCACTTTATCATTTCAATATCATTTTGAAGGACACCGATTGTGCATTCAAGTTTATCTTTTTCTTCATCAAGTTCACAGAGGTAACATCTTCATGTGGCCCGAGTAGATGAAGACACTTTGCCATATGGCCCGATGAATCTGAGACACCTTGTCTCGCCATATGAAATAGTCACATTTGACTTCATCATCACGCAAAATAAGAAATTCCAATTATTATACAGACACGTTATCCCTTGAAAGTAAATGGAAAGTATAACCAAAAAAATAAGGACCAATTTTGCAGTCATACCGGCCAATAAGGACAACCGTAGAACAGTCTCCCTAGGTTAGCATCACATTCTGAAGTCACCAATTTGCGAGAGCGCCACATTTGCATAACAATGTACGCTCATGAAATGTCCTGATTCATTTACCTTGCTAGAAGAAGCGGAAATCGGAGAAGTACCCTTCATATTTTGCTTGAGTTCGTTCGAGAGATTGCAGGCACCATGAAAAGAATTGTGCATAATTGAGTATTAAATGGTCTGCATCTATATCTCAAATAAATAACTAAACGCCACTAACAAGTACTCGATTCACAAGAGTGCAATCTATGAGTGAATTTATCGCTTCTTCGTTTCAAAAAAACATAATTCATAAGAGCATAGTAACTCACCCAAATTAGCTCTGTTAAGTAATTGATGTCTAGGTAAATTCACCCCAATATGTTAGAAATTAGCTCAAATTCACAAAAATGTAACCAAATTTCGGAAAAACAAAAGAGTTGCCTCGGAAAGCCCCGGAAGAAAAGCTAAAACAAAAAAGCGAGTAACTCACCATAATTAGCTCTGTTGTTAAGGCAATGATGCTCTGTTAATTCACACAAATATGTTAGAAATTAGTTCAAATTCAAAAAAATGTAACAACATTGTGGAAAAACAAAAGAGGTACATCGGAAAGCCCCTAGAAGAAAAGCTAAAACAAAAAGCGAGTAACTCACCAAAATTAGCTCTGTTAAGGCATTGATGCCTGTTAATTCACACAAATATGTTAGAAATTAGTTCAAATTCAAAAAAATGTAACAACATTGCGGAAAAACAAAAGAGGTACATCGGAAAGCCCCCTAGAAGAAAAGCTAAAACAAAAAAGCGAGTAACTCACCAAAATTAGCTCTGTTAAGGCATTGATGCCCTGTTAATTCACACAAATATGTTAGAAATTAGTTCAAATTCAAAAAAATGTAACAACATTCTGGAAAAACAAAAGAGGTAGAGTAACTCACCATAGAAGAAAAGCTAAAACAAAAAGCGAGTAACTCACCAAAATTAGCTCTAGTTGGTTTCTTTAATGGAGATTTTGAAGGTTGAATGGTGGGAAGATCAAAGAGGAAACACATCAATGAAGGCGGGGGTGTACTTGGGTTGGTTAGAGGGTTAGTTGTGGGTGAAGAATTGAATCAAATCAAATAGGGAATTTGAAAATTTCTAAATTTTGGGCGATTCTTAGCGGGAAAGCAGGCCCCCACAAATTTTGGTTGCAACAATTGAGAGGGGAGCAGCTTAAGGGCGGGAATTGATGATGATGGAGGGGGAGAGAAGGGTTCCGATCACAAAATTAAAAAAAAATTGAAAATAATTATTCTAGTTAAATCATTTGATTGATTATATTTATTTATTTTATTTATTCTGGTTACATCATTTGATTATTAAAAAACGGACATATTGAGTGACATACTCACGTAAGACACCATAAACGGACTTATTGTGTGACATACTCACGTAAGACACCCAAGACACCCTAAACAGACTTATTGTGTGACATACTCACGTAAGACACCCTAAACGGGCTTATTGTGTGACATACTCACGTAACACACCCTAAACGGACATATTGAGTGACATACTCACATAAGACACCATAAAGCGGACTTATTGTGTGACATACTCACGTAAGACACCCTAAGCGGACTTATTGTGTGACATACTCACGTAACACACCCTAAGCGGACTTATTGTGTGACATACTCACGTAACACACCCGCCGCGGACATATTGGTGACATACTCACATAAGCCACCATAAGCGGACTTATTGTGTGACATACTCACGTAAGACACCCTACACGGACTTATTGTGTGACATACTCACGTAAGACACCCTTAACGGACTTATTGAGTGACATACTCACGTAACACACCCTAAACGGATTTATTGTGTGACATATTCACGTATGACACCATAAACGGACTTATTGTGTGACATACTCACGTAAGACACCATAACCGGACTTCTGATTCAATTAGGACTACTTATGGTGTGACATACTCACATAAGACACCATAAACGGACTTATTGTGTGACATACTCACGTAAGACACCCTAAACGGACTTATTGTGTGACATACTCACGTAACACATCCTAAACGGACTTATTGTGTGACATACTCACGTAAGACACCCTAAACGGACTTGTTGTGTGACATACTCACGTAACACACCCTTAACGGACTTATTGTGTGACATACTCAAAACGGACTTATTGTGTGACATACTCGCGTAAGACACCCTTAACGGACTTATTGAATGACATACTCACGTAACACACCCTAAACGGACTTATTGTGTGACATATTCACGTATGACACCATAAACGGACTTATTGTGTGACATACTCACGTAAGACACCATAACCGGACTTCTCGATTCAATTAGGACTACTTATGGTGTGACATACTCACGTAAGACACCCTAAGCGGACTTATTGTGTGACTTACTCACGTAAGAAACCATAAAGCGGACTTATTGAGTGACATACTCACGTAAGACACCCTAAGCGGACTTATTGTGTGACATACTCACGTAACACACCCTAAACGGACTTATTGTGTGACATACTCACGTAAGACACCCTTAACGGACTTATTGAGTGACACATCGCTCTATCATTACTAAATCTGTGAAAATGGTACTACTATCTACTCGCTTAAAAACAAAATGAAATGAATAAAAATGAAGGGAATGGGCGGTCCGCGGTCAACAATGGACCCCGCTTTTGATTATGTCATGTTTTGTCCTCTTTCTACTTTTTCACGCGCCTTCTATGCATGCGATGAGGCTGTATATTCTCTCTTTTATTTCCTTCTTGTTTATCACGCTTGAGTAGTTGTTATTTTTTTAATGCAATCCTCTTTTTCACGCCTTCTATGCATGTTTTTTCTTCCTTATATTCTTTATTATTATAATTTATAAAGTATGAAAATCCTATAATTACATTATTTCTCCCGTTAATTAATATAATTTTTTCTTTCTTTTATATCGAGACACTAATTAATTTTTTTCATTCAACTCACATAAGCAATACAAATCATTTTATTTTCTTATAAACTACATATGATTCAAGTCTTTCATTTCAAGTCTCATTAAAATAACAACATACAATTCAAATTGACACAAGTTTTAACTTGTGTAACATATCTAAAACGAGAAAATTAAAATTAATGAAGAAGTTCCCATCTCTGTGCCATCATGTCTTGCTTTTGCTCCTCCAGGTTGGTGCATCACGGCTTTAACTTGTGTAACATATACAAAACAGAACCAACCCCAAGGAAAAAGCATAACAAACCAAACTCATGGCAATTTCAAAGAAGCGAAATATTTGAGATAAATATATTATACAATAAACATGAACATAAAAATAAAAGCATTAGTTTCAGGACATGAAAATAAATTATACAAACAAAAAATTAAAATTAAACCCAAAGTTTTACGCAAACAAGCAGTAAAATTAAAATTAAACAAGCAGACATAACAACAACAAAGTTTTGAGAAATCACGAGATAATGTGGCGGATGTGCAATCCTTTTCCCCGTCGTCTCATTGCAAACACTGGACAACTTGATTGATCTTCCTCTTGTAGAGTGCGCATCGTCTCTTTGATTTGCCACCTCACGGTCTCTTGATTCAACCTCCTCAACCACCTTCACGTTGATGTTCTCGGTTTCATGAAGAAGTTCCCATCTACGTGCCATCATGTCTTGCTTTTGCTCCTCAGGTTGGTGCATAAATTCCTTCCTTAACCGCTTCATCTCTTCCTCCAGTTCTTGCTTGAATATGATTCGAATTTGTTGCCTTTCTTCCTCCAAGCATTTTCATGAATTCGTTTCTTTCCGTTGTCATTTTTTTCTTTGATGTGCTTCCCGATTTAGAGATATCAGTATTTATCTCGACATCATCCCGAGAATATATATAGCCTAGGTTAACCCTATGTTAATTGTAGCGTTGCAAGCAATTAAATGGATCGGCGTTTCACTTTTCAAAAGCGACTTTGTAGTTGAAACATTTCCAACGCTTCAGTAAATCTTCATGACTTTGGTAGTTGAAGCGAATCGAAGCCTTGTATTCACATTTTCTAAATCAAATTCCACATTTTATTTAAAAAACCAAAACAAATTCATTTTGAGAACCTTTCCTATAATAATTAATCCTTCAATAATATCACAAGCGTACTCAATCAACTACCTTATTATATCGTGAGTATTTTAATGTTAAACCATAGCACTAATTAAGGAGTATGGTTTTGTTTTATTCTATCGTGATTATTCTTTAATTATCTTAATATATCTATCAAAAAATCAAATTTTCTACCCAACTTTAACTTTGTGTCCAGCTATATTAATTAAGGAGTATGGTTTAATTTTATTCTATCGTGATTAATCTTTATTTATCTTCATATATCTATCAAAATACAATTTTCTACCCAACTTTAACTTTGTGTCCAGTTATATCGTTTTGTTTTAAACTTGATTATAGGGTTTAAACTTGATAATCAGTTCCAAAATGAACCTAAGTAAGAAATGAAGTACAATTACATGCACAACCAAAAAATGTAAATGTTGATGATACTAACCTTTGGCTATTATTCCATCATCCTGCCTTTTATTTGAATAACACACATTAGCATTTATGCCAGAATTCTTTAAGGCAAGGATATCTTCAACAAGCGATCTGCCGTCATCATTCTAGATCCACCGTTAATAGCCATTACAGTGAGACATAGTCGATTCCACAACAACACAGGAGACACCATAGTCCTTAGCAATCCACAAAGCTTCTTTGATAGCCAACAATTCTCCTTGAAGGATGGAGTTTCTTCCCATAAATCCCACGAATCCTCTCATACAATATTCCATTACCGTCATGAAGACCCCACCAATGGCCACCATGCCTCTACCATTCTCATCAATATCCATGCGGTGGCATAAGTGTTGACCTTAATCCAACCCTCAGCAGGAGGTTCCAAAGCAATCCAATGAGGCTCCTTCACAACAAGAATACATTAATTAGAACATTCAATAGTCATAACAACATTATACATGTGTTAATATCAAATTTAAAGCAGGATTTTTTTAATACTAAGAATGGACTTTAGGGAGATGAGCCCCACGTCTTTGATGGTACAAGAGTCTCGATCTGTAGTTGCATGGTTGCTCCAAGTAAAGGAAGGTCCAGAGTAGCCCAAATCTATCAAGTTACAATTCTTGACATTGAAGTTGAAGTTATCAATCCTACAAAGATTATTCTCGAGAGATGACGACATGCATTCTATTTGGGCGGGCTTCAATCTGATTAATATCGAGCAAATCTGAATTCCAAATGATACAAATACCTCAGATCTTCCAATAGGAGGAGGATAATGTATGGAACTGTAAAACCAATCTTAGCAATGACTTTAAAGGCTTTTTTCACTGGGCGGTTTCAAGAAGGATTTGCCACATCAGTTTCTGTTTCAAAAGAAACTCTTTGATGTGCCTCCTAAATTCTTTGGAGCCGACACCTCTGCAATTCCAAATGATGATCTTAATGATACCGGTGTGATGAGAGGATGTTCTCAAAAGAAGAAAAATTACTATGAATCATTGCTTCCAGAATTCCAACTTGGGATCCTTCGGTCCTCTTGATGATAGACTCACATTCCACATCCGAATCATCTCCTTCGAGTCTATGGCTATTGTGCGATCCTTCACCCTGTGCACATATTCAACCATCAAACAAGACTCCACCTCCCCAGTATATGTATATTTGAGTTTAGTTTGGTCTGTGCCATAAAATTCTCGACATTCTCTTCAATAGAGGCTTGGTATTGTTGCTTTGTTAGGTTTCTGAGTTACTTTAAGCAAAAAGATTCTGGGGTCATTTTACGAGTTATTTTAATCAATGTCTGTGACATTGTACCATTATTAAGTACATCAATATTATTTTATTAATTGTACTTTTCATTTGCACCCCACTCTTTTATTGTACTTTTATTAATTGCGAGAAACATATATAAAAAGGTTCTTCTTCTTTATTCATCCAAATCCCCTCCTTTCTTATTCTACTATTTTATTAATTGCAAACCTTAATACCTAATTTATTTGCATGCATGCAACAAGCTGATGTATAAGAAACTACATCCATACGTTTCAAAAACAAAAGAAACTAAATCCATGATATCATTCAAAACAAAGAATAAAATACTTAAAAGATAATATTATAAATGATTTCATAAGAAAAAGTTATTACATAATATCAAAGCAGATTGATAATATTATAAATAATTCAAGTTCATAAAATTTTTACAACATAATATTATTAAATAAAATACAAATATGTAGATAAAGTGGGGTTTGGATGGGGATGGGATTTGATCACATGCCGTGATCCGAGAACTCTATAACATGCTCTCTTATTGAGAGAGTTTGTGGTCGAACCCCAACTCCACTTGGGGCCAAAGAAACATTATTGTTCCCGGCCATGGCATCATGCGATAGTGCCGCGAATCTGGATGCACATCGCCTTTGCAATTTTGTAAGCATCATTACGATCGTATCGGATCGTTGATTTTCTTTTGATTTGTTTTGATGTTGTCATTGATATACGCCACTTCAAGATACATGGAATCCGACTCTGTGTCATCCATATTTTGATTGATCAATTTCATAATGGCATTCATGTCTTAGCGTCCAATTTTCTTTCCAGTTCTTCAACTGGTTTCTTAAATCTGCGATCTCCTTAGTATGCTTATCCATTTTCTTCTTACGCTTTTCTGTTTTTATTTGTAATAAATATGAATTGTACACTGTGGTTATACTACTATTTATAGGCCCATTTTATCTTTTTTAAAGGTGGTGGCGTCTCTTGATTTACCCTATATGAGACCCTTGATTAATTGATATATGTATATATCTCTTCGTTTTACACTACCATGACACACCTTCACATTCATTAAATCTTGTATCTCTTGGCGTAGTACACTACCATGACACCTACTGATTCAGTATCTCTTCGATATACTCTGTTTATAGGCCCATTTTATCATTTTCTAATATTTTAATTCAGTTCTTACCATAACATTCTCAAACATGTCTCATTCACGAAACAATCTTGAACTTGTGTAACGTTAAATTAAACTTGTGTCAACACAAACTTGAAAGCGTGTATAGTTAAAATTAAGAAATGAATCTATTATGTTAAGGGTCAATGACAAATCATCAAATATTATAATGTTAATCAATTACAATTACAATTACAATTACACCTTTACGTTAACTATATTGATTTGTATAATTCTTTAAGAATCACTAAATTAACTTCTTCATTTCAATGGGTCAAATTTTCTAACAAATAATGTTAACCAACTAATGAATCAAACCATAATTCTCAAACATGGAAGAAAATAACAATTACAAATACAATATACATAATAATAAGAATGAAACCAAATTTCTCCTTCAAAACATTCTTCTTCAAAATAACAATTACCAATACAATACATATTAATAATAAAGGAACCATAGTTCTCCTTTAAAACATCCTTCTTCAAAACAACAATAAACATTTTAGTTCTCCTTCAAACTTCAAACCACCCCCATTCTTACGTAAATATTAAAATGACATAGTTTAATGATAGTCATAACCAAAACCCTCATAGATGGTTAACACACTTTTACAATGACATATAAATGCATATGCAATTTCTATGTCTGCAAGTTCCATGAAAGCAATCACGCAACCAACTTCTTTCGTAATCCGGCATATCGCACTCGAATCAATGATAGATCCACTCCTCCAAGCATGAACTCCACGAATTTAAGAACGAAAATGCCACAATCACTCTACCAAATTACAAGAATTACAAGATAAGTTAGTCACGACAACGAATACCTTAATAATCCCTATATATATTGCATAAATTTATGAAAGCGTACCCATTATCTTGAGATGGACAATCCACGCTCTTCACCGCTAGTTTTCTCACGAATAATTCTCATAGCCTTTTACATGGTTCTTGATGAAAAGCGGTATCACAACTGCATAAAGCGTGACACAACTTGCAAGAAGCACTTTTTGACATGCCGGAAGAAGTCGTCATATACGTAAATTATCCTCCCACTCAAATCAATTTTCGGAAGAAACCAATGATCCTCTCTATCATCGGCACATACAAACTTGTGCAACATTCCCATGATTTGCTAAATTAGAGATGCGCCCCTTCACAATATTCATAAATACTCTATCAAATCGTCCTTTGCATCTTTGTATTAATTCCTCCTTTGCTTTTTTTTTTCTCGTGTGTGTCGTGTGTGAAAGCATTTGACATAACTTGCAAATAAGCGTATCCATGACACGTGCATTTTGGTCAAACATGTTGGGTCCACTAAGCATCGCCGTCGAATTTCACACAATGAACTATCCATTACGAATATCAAAAATATATATATACTACTAAACAAAAACAAACTTTTTCAATCTAAATTCTTTGTTAATTTACAATCTAAAGCATATACTACTTACGTTGCTTGGCAAGCTCGCCCCCTCACAATTCCTTTCAAAATACTTGCTTGGATGTCACAGTCAACCAAACTCACACTGTGCTTTGTATAAATAAAAAGGAAGAAAAACTAATTAATCATCAAAATAGGGTTTACAAATTAGGGTTTACTTCAAGCTGTATGACATTCATTTTGTCTTCACATGAACTAATTAATCATCAAAATAGGGTTTACAAATTAGGGTTTACTTCAACCGTATGACATTCATACTGTCTTCACATGAATCTATAAAATGATCAAGACTTTTCATCATCACATGATCCATTTTTTGAGCGGATTATAAGCATCATACTTATTCACTTTCCTTTTTTTGGTAGTTTAATATAAGGGCTGCTAATTGCTTTTCTTTTTCAGTAGCGTCGGTAGATTGAAACGATACAACTATATAAAACATTCAATAGCGTAATTAGTTTGGATTATACATATATCTACTAACATAAGCTCAAATTAATTATTTTTGTAAATCTACCTTTAACAACTTTTTTCCCGCCCGCTTTTTCCAAATCATCCTCATTTAAGATGACCTCCGCTCTCTCTTCACCTACGGCATTACCTAATCATAATTTCAAGAAACAAAATTTTATGAATAGACTAATTCTCTCACCAAAACACATAAAGGACAGATTTAATTATACCTTCGCCGTTTGGGTTTGCCTCACATTCCTCCCTTATATTTACATCTACATCACATTCCATAACCTCGTTTAGCTTTTCAACAACTTCCTCCTCCATTTTATTGTCCTCATTTATCTCTTCACCCACAGAATTTCCTAATCATAATTTCAAGAAATTAAATGTTATGAACTAATTCTCTCATCAAACTGCATAATGAACAAATCAAAATGACAAGTTTCACATTATACCTTCGCCGTTTCGGGTTTCTCGACCGTTTCCTCAACCGGGGGCTTGAGGTTGATCCCAACCTCTTTATCACCCCTCGCTACACATTTCAGGTGGGAACTCCCCTACCTCTTTATCACCATCCCCATCCTCATTCACAATAGCAAAGACCTTTTCCTCAATTTGAGTGGCCTCAACCAGGCATGGACTTCATCACCTACCTCCTTATCACCATCGCACATATTCGGGTGGGACCTCCCAACCTCTTTATCACCATCCCCAACCTCATTCACAATAACATCAACTTCCTCCTCAATTTCGGTGGCCTCGTTTCTCTCTTCACCTTCACTTTCATTTTCTAGTGGGAACTCCCTACCTTTTCATCACCTTCCTGGCTTCCTTCTCTTCAACTACGGCATTTCTAATCATAAATTCAACAAATACAATGTTATAAACTATTTCTCTCTCTATATAAACAACATAAAGGACAAATTTAACTTTACACCTTTGCCGTTTGGGATGCCTCCACAGATTTCATCTTCCATTTCATTCAACTCTTCATTAGAAAGCGAACCTCCATCAATTTAAACTTTTCTGTTGGAGCGTATCCACTAAAGCGCACATTCTTTTGTTCTCTTCATCAATTTTACCAACTCTTCGCACATTCTTTTGTTCTCTTCACTCACGGCAATTTTACCAATTCTTTTAGCTTTTCATAATCAACGTTACCCGTTGATTGCTCGAGTGCATTGTCATAAGTAGTTTCATCATCTTCAACTTCAACTTCCCGGAGCATCACAAAATAAGCTTTTTCCTTTTACCGACCGGTTGGAACCAACTTTGAACTACATCCACCGCATCATGATTAATGTGAAGGATGCATTTACATACCAAACTTAAGATACAAATTAAGCGTCACTACCTCTCCCGATTCAAGAACAACTTCAACTAATGCAGAGTTGACCCTTTTTGCATTTCCCCACTTCATCATCCTTGGGAGAGCATTCTCATCAACAATCTCGGAAAACTTCCTTAAAGAAGGAATTGCTTCAAGTGCCCAAACCTACGATGCATTTACATACAAGTGATTGACCAAACATAACAAAAAAAAATAACAACATACGTATATATATATATATATATATATATATATATATATATATTATGAATTAAAACACCAGATTTCGCTTTTACATACCTTCAAAGCATGCAGAAACCATAGAAAGTATATGCGATCGGGACCTTTTTGAGAACATCTCTTAGGTCCCTCCTCAAAACATGAACGGTGCTTTCATAAGACTCATTTCCCCATGGATACTTGTTGAAAGCATCCAAATCATCAACCAACTGAAAAATCCACCAATCCACCACACGTTTCTCTTCCGATGCCCACACAACGTTACGTCAAGATAACGATCAACCCCAACTTGTAGCAGTCACATCATTCTTAGTGCTATTAAACTTTTGCCACACATGCTTCCTATACACTGCGACGTAAGGTTTTAAAATACTTCTTAACTAATTTAGACTCTTTTCCTACGCATTTCTCGACATTGCTATCATTGCCAACCAAGAAACCGGTAACAAGCGCAAATTCTTGTACACTGAATCGTATCTTTTTGGCTCCAACTTTGAACCAAAATACTTCTCGATTTACAAAGTTCGCCAACCTCATTATCAAGCGATGTACTATACGGTTGGTGTGAGATCCTTGAGATGGATTAAATGTCCAAAACAAAGTATTCCAACTTTGTTTTGTGCTTTGTGTCAAGCTTTTGATAAAGCTGCATTTGCTTTACCAATTTGACATCGGTTTCACGATTTCACATTTTGCGATCTTATCTTGTCCGCTAAGTGCATAAACCAACGTCATTTTCAACCAATCTATTACCAACAAAAAATAAACAAAAGTATCAATCGAATGAAAGAACAAAGGAATTTGAATACAATTGAAGCAAATAACACATTTTGAACAAATTTCATCACCGCCATTGTTTAAGCTAACAAATTTGGTTACACAATTTGCTTTAACCGATCCCACATCATTCAACACCATAACAAATCACACATCTTCCTATTCTCCAAAATCATATACATAACAAAATTTAAACTCAACCCAAAAAATCAAACTTTTGTAAATTCATTAACTCGATTGAATTATAATCCACATGCGAGATACCAAACCACAAAATAATACCTTTTGCAGACTTGCTCGGTCGACTTCTTCAACTTTTCGATCACCTTCCTCAACTACCGGTGAGTTTGCACACTTAGCTCGATTGTTGACAAGAATTTTGCTTATCCTAGGTTCGAATTTGGGTAGAAAGGCGGGGTGATTTTGGGTAGAAATGACAAGATTTTCTTTGAGCCTATTTTGCTCGATTCACGGTGGTGTAATTAAATTGGATGATGGAAATGAATAATGAGGTTAAGGAATAATTGGATGAAGGAGTTAAGGGATTTTGGGATAAATAGAGAGGGTATATCGGTCCATCCAGGATTTTATAAGGTTTTTACCCTTTTTCAATTTTTAAAAGTAAAAAAGCAGTCAAAACTTTATAATTCAAGCAATGACAAAATTCATAAATTTCATCGATTATCCCCCAATATTCAAACCATCACCTTTATCCTAAAACATTTCAACACTGAAATATGTATAGGGAGGGTGTGAACTGTGAATAGTGCATCTCAGAGATAAGGATTTCCCTAAAGCTGGTTTTATGGCAGTCGCAATCATTCAGACACATCCAGAAAACTCGACAAGAAGTGAATTGCACACTTTCCTGCCTCTTACATAATCTCCAAACAAGCTATCAACTTTTTTTTTTTTTTATTGTTATCTAATACAGAGGGTGGAGTTTGCAAGAACCAAAATTTTAAGAAGAAAAAAAAAAAAAAAAAAAAAAAAAAAAAAATCTTCCATTACTAAAGACCTGATGAATCAGAGCAAGAATGGAGGAAGACGATGTTCTAACACGGCCAGGAGCTGTCTTTTTTGGCACGTCACTTCTTCGAGTTCCACACCCCCAAGCCTTTTCGCTGCTTCCACTAGCTGCCCTCTTAGCTTTTGGGATAGCAGGCATCCACCTGCCTTGATACACTCTCTATACAGTGACAGGTATGCTATCGCCACCCTTAACGGGCCCGGGAGATCGCTTAAACAGACGGGAGACTCACCCCACTTAAAAATCTGAACCACATTCCAGTAATGTTCTTTTCCTATCTTCAACCCATCAAGATAAGCCGATTCAGACCAATGTTCAAGTAAAAAAGACCTTAGTTCGGGAGAAACGGCTTCATCATTGGACTTAGCTATACTATCTGCAACAGCATATGTGGCTACAGGGTCACCAAGAAAATCAGACCGGAGGAGAAATTCAACGCCGTCTAATGATCCCCCGCTTCTTTCTCCGGCGGCTTTGATGATTTCGATGCTTAAGGCAGCAAGAACATGCCGAGGGACATGTGGAAGGAGATATGCAGCAGCTTCAACCTGACTACTGGAAGTTGCAGCCGTTAAAGCAAGACATAGCTCCATGTCTCGACAACCTCGTTTTACAAACCATTCAACCACAGGCATGCATCCTCTCTCTGCTGCTCTCATTAAAGGGCCTAAGAAAGCCATGGCATTTCCTTCCTCCACGAGACATTCCATTGTAGCAATCTTACCGTAGTGTGAAGCAAAGCCTAAAGCCAGGTCAACATCAACATCTAAGCTGTTCCTTTGAGCAATCTACCAATCGCCAGAAAGCACAACCAAATGTTAGCCCAAGACAAGCCAATCAAGGAGAAATATTGATCCAACCAACTAAGCCACATGAACATTATATGAAAAGAGCTTTGTTTCAAAGTGAAAACAAACAAATAAGGACACAAGGAGAAATATTGATCCAACCGACTAAGCCACTAATAATGCATAATCGGAAGTCTCTTTGCTGAATAAACATCAATATACCTGCAATAAGATGCGAACAAGCTCGGTGCTTCGAAGCGTGAGGCTTCAAGAAAACACTGGTTGACATTGTCTGCACCTCCTCCACCAACATGCTTAGCAACCCCTGAATAGCCGTTGCAGATGTCCCTGATGCCCAGCCAGGATCAAATGAACTAGAGAAAAGGGTAAGAGGAAGCAAGCAGCATCAAAGGCTTCTGTAAAGTCTTTTCCAGTAAGATGGTTCCCAGCCAGATCCAGGAATGTCTTGAAAGCAGATAACTGTAGTGTGATCTCAACTGCAGAGTTGTTACCAGTTCTAACCCTGTTTCCTTGGCAGCGAGAATGGAAACCAATACACTTCAAAGCCCATTCGGTGAACTTCTGAACTTTAGCACCAGCTTCTGCCTTCAAAATTTCATCTGTGTTACATTCCTGGAGCCGTTCATGCAACCTAAGGAAGTGATAAAATAATCAGTTACAATCAACCTATTAATTCTGCTAAAAAGCGACAGGTATAAAAAGCAACAAAGACATCACCACCTTGTTGAAATTCAGAAGGCTACAAAATGAGTTTTTTTTTTTTTTTGGCAATTCTGAGCCCGAGATGCTCACAAGCACCATAGAAGATTAGGTAAATGAAACTTCTAACTCATAAAGCTCATGGGCATCATAGCAAGAATTCATGAAACTAAACAAACCCTACTAGTGTGAAAATAAAAAGGGCATCCCACTGCATGGAAGCATTCGAATATTCGGGGTCCAGGCAAAGCCCAGGATATCTAGGTATACCGTATGCATATGCAGGCTTCAAATTTGCTAAATGATTGATGGCCAGAATCTATTGCACAGATCATTTTGCTATGCATATGCAATTAGACCAGCAAATTAATGCAAAAATTATAGTTCAATGATGCAAAACATAAATGCAAGGAACATACAGCCCAAAGAACAAATTTAATACACGATTACATATGAAGAAAAAAAAAATCTTTCATGGTTCGATTGCAGAAAACAGATAGTGGCAGGGAATTAACTATTCAGCAATCAACACAAAACACCAACAAGAGACCCATGAAACAGAACCTGAGGACAGACGGGAAGAGTGCGTCTCAAAGGAAAATTATTAATGAAACAAGGGAAGCAAAAAATAAAATCGGTGATCATCATATGCAACAATTATAAAGTAAAATTGGATTTCAACAGCACAAGAAATCAAACAGGTCAACGTAATTTTAATTGTACTCAAAGCCACAAGGGCTACCTGGTGCATGGAAGCATTCAGTCGGGCCATTTAGGGTAAATGTATGCATAACATTACTTTATATATCTAGACAGAGATTGTTCTGGCTGGAACACGTGACCTTGGTTAACATGTAAACATGTTTTACTGCTGCGCGTAAAACTTCACTTCTAATTGTAATCAAGCCATGATCATATAACAATCACAATTGGTAATACCATTAAAAAAGAAAAAAAGGTCCCACCTTTGTGCCATCACCGTAACGGTATCTGCAAGGCTCATTGTTCGACTTTGACAGGCTGAAACACAAGAAGCAAGAAACGACGTCCTGAGAGCAGCTCTATTGAAATCGTAGGCACCAGTGGCAATGACCTTCTTAATCAAAGCCGTAATGCCATGCATCTCTTGCTCCGTACTCAAAAACCAGATAGAATCTAAAATGATACACAACGCATCATTAAGAGTGTGTGGGTCTGCTAACAAGATTAGATTCTCGGCAAGCTCCCAATCTTGAGCACTTAGAGCACCCTGAAACAGCTTTCCCAGCTCTAACCTGTTCTGCCTACTGAGCTTCTTTTCTTGACCCGACTTGATGCCGCCACCATTCTTGCAAAGAAGCTGAGAATCAGAGGCTTCCAGCCTAGTTTTTAATTTCTTAGCTCCACAACTACAACAACTATCTTCTCCATTGGTTTTCCGTGTGTCCATACCTACAAGCAAAGATTCGTTCGGAAACAATAGGTTCCCATCACTAGCCTCATCCTTATCAGAGCTGAAAATTAGAGCATCATCAGAAGCAGGATCTAATATTCCTGATTCATTGATCTCATTGTCCATTTCTATCTCAGAGGAGTGAGGTCCTTCATCTTCCTCCTCGTTATAATCCCCGCATCCTATCTGTAAATTCCTTTCCTCACCTTCCATATTTGTTTTTCTCAATAAAGTCTACAGACCAAAACAAACAACAACAAAAGCAGCCGCCACAAATAAGCAAACTATCCTTGGTTCCTCCAAAAAAAATGCCATTGATTTCACCCAAGCTGAAAAAACAAAACTTGCTGGACCCAGAAAAAAAAAAAAAAAAAAAAAGAACAAAAAAAGAAAGGAAATCCTTAATCAAGCATCTAATGATGAACTCAGACGATTTAATTATTCAACAACCCAAATAATATTCACCCAGATGTCGGAAAAAAAAAGTATCCAGGAGGAGCGATCAATTCATTGTTGGGCTGGAAAATAAAAAACATCAAAAGAAGTGAAACTAGAGCTAAAACCTACAATAGAAGATGAAAATTTCAGCTCCCTTCAATTCAACAGATGCACAAATCCATAGCTCGGATAACCCAGGCAGGTAAAACCATCCTGGGAATGAAAAGCAGCTTCACAGATATCATAGCCTGCAGATGCCAAATTATCCATCAACATCAACAACAACAACAACAACAACGATTATATAGAAAGAAAAAAAAAAAAAAAAAAAAAAAAAAAAGGTAAGAAAACCAAAAACCGAAAACCGAAAACCAAATGATGAAAACATATGTAAGAATAAAAGAGAAGCTGAAGAAGAACACAAGCAACATACTGAAAATCAACGAAGGTTAAGCAAAACATAGGAAATAGAAATGATTCATCAATAAAAAGGAATAAGAAGGAGGAGAGAAGACCTGAATAATTTAGTGGGGAAGAAGAAAGAGAGAGAAAGGTGTTAGTTTGGTTTGGACTCAATGGTCCTCCTCTTTCCTCACTGTTCCTCACCCCCCTCACATTTCATCACCCACCCACCCACTCTTATTTGTTTTTTACTTCCTTCATATCTTTGCTTTATTATTTATTATATTACTATATTAAGTTCATTATTATTTGTTCATTTTTTTTTTTTTTTTTTTTTTTTTTGGAGATAGGTTTGTTGGTACACCAGTGATGCATGTATGTATTATTTTTTTTTTATGTTTTTTCCTTTGTTAGTACAATCACAAATAAACGAGTAACGAATTTTGATTTTTTTTTTTTTCTTTTTTTTTTTTGAGGAAACGAATTTTGAATTTGATTAGCTTAAATTTAAAATCATCTATGATGTATTGTAGTTTACCGTTATTGAAACATGTAAGATTTTATTCCAATTGCATCTTAGTTAAGAGGAGTTAAACTTGATTAACATATCTGATCTAGAATTATTATTATTATTATTTAGATATATTAATTTATGTCCTCGTTATAATGAGATATGATATTTCATGATCACTATATCATCATTTGTTTCACGTGAGATTAAACACTTTCTCACACAAATATAATCATTCAAACGTGTATATGTTAACCAATTTAGTTAATAAATCAAATGACAAATCACAAATATATGTATCATCCCGTTCTCAAAAGAAAAGAAAAAAAATGTGTATGTACTATGTATAATCCGGTAAGACCGGTTATTTGAAGATAAATTGAATTCAGTATATATTGTTCTATGATCGAATGCTTCTAACATATTTATGTTCTGTATGTATTTTAATTTTATAAAAAAAAAAATTGAGAAAACAAGAATTTTATTAATTAACATCCGTTAAACAAGCGACCAAAATGTCACTAGGAGGCAAGGTGTCCCAAGATGTTCGGCGATAAGAATCGCCAAAGCGTATACAGTAAAAGATGCGACGGGACGTTCCACATTGTAGAATAAAAGAAAAGAAAAAGAAAAAGACACAGATAAAAACTAGATAAAAGGTCAAACGATCATGCAACAAACACCTACGAGCCGTAAGTGTGCGCCGTTAGGACACCGAGTCCTTATCAGGAAATGAACGTTCAAGACGTATAAAATGGAAGTGAATTCACTTTATCGTAGCGCCTACTACGTCGTATCAAATTAAAAAGAACGGAAGCAATAAAACTCGGGTATAAAATTTCTAAATGTTTAAGAATAGAAAAGGAAATCTAAAAGCGGAAATGTAAATTTATTACATTGGAGAAAGTGAAAAAGAAATCCCAAAAAGTACTACACGCCTCAAGAAGAAAAAGTCTACCTCAACGAGTATCAAAAGTAATCCAAGAATATACGTAAAGCGGTAAATAAAAGTCTTCAACGGCGCCGTCAAACGTCGTCGTCGAACTCCTCCTCGAAAACACGTTCGTCTTCTCATCCCCAAACACATGAAAACAATGCATTTTGAGGTAAGTACAACGTCTTAGAAAGAAAAAGAAGCTATGAAAGCAATCATAGTTATAACGAAAAGATAATTATTTAATTAGTTGATTAAATGAGACCAACTCCATCAGGGTTCACTTCATTGCTCATCAACACGTTGTGACTAACTTGTTTCTAACTTAGCCTATCTATGTTACAACCGCACTCAAGGGCACTACTGCGCATCCACCTTAGCGAGAATCCCTCCGTACTTAGGGTTTTTTGACTACGGAGTTCTTCCACCTCGGGGACACTCTTTTGCAACATATTAGTGGATCACACCAATACCCACGAAGTCTAGAAAGGTAGACTCGATAGCACGCACACCTCAGCAGAGTCCCTCCGTGCCAGGGTCTTTTGACTACGGAGTTCTTCCACCTTCAGAGGTAGCACATGCATCGCGATTTAGCCTGGTGCTAGCCAAGAGAGACATGTTGTTTAATCTTTTACTAGTCACATCGTTGTTTATTAAGTTATTAACTAGCCAACCTAAGTGTTTTCAAATAATCTCCTCACACATACTACTCTCTTCCTAGACCACTAGACACGGACAAGTCTAAGCACATACACTGAGACATTGATGAATCTAATTCATCAAAGCACAAGCCTATCATGCTCTTGAAGCGGATCCGAACTTCAACTCCCTTTAAGAGTACATTCGGTGTTTTAAGCTGAACGAATCGAAGCTCAATTCAGGCTTGTCTATATTTATACCATGTTACATATCAAATATAAAGGTTTCATATAGTTAAAGCATGTTTTCAAGGTGAATAGCATCTAACATAGTAAAAGAAGACAAGATACAAAAATGGGCGCCCGTTTAAAGACTTGGGCGCCCGTTCGATTTAATGGGCGCCCGTCCAAAATAGTGGGCCTTCGTCCACCCAAAGCAGCGATTCAATCACGAATGTAAAATAGCACCTCAGGCGCTCGTCCATTACAACCAGGCCTTCGTCAAAGGTGGAACCTAAGTGGGCGCTCGTCCGAGAATACCGGCGCTTCGTTCACCTGGGTTCGACCTAAACCCTAACTTCATCACCATGCGATTTCCGGATCGTATTTCAACCAAAAACCGAGAAAAAAGACAACACATTGAGCACATAAACCTCATCTAACACTACCATAACCTCTATAGACAATTACCAAAGCAACAACTCAAAGCTCTAACACATAAATTGCCTTAGATCATGATCAAATCCTTATAGCCAACAATTGAATTCATAGAATTTTTTTCCCCCCTTACCTTAGCGACCCTTGGTGATCCAAACGACCCTCAAAAATCTGCTTTGCTTTGCAACCGAAGGCGATACCAAAGCGATGCTCTTATCACGACGATTCGAAACTCTTGCGTGATCTCGAAAGCGGTTAACGGATGCCTCAATTATCAAGAAAACTCCTTGGCCTTTTCTCTCCTCAAAAACTTGCGAGAGATGGGGGGATTCTTAGGTGAATTTTCGATTTTTAAGTTAGATCTTAACTTAATAAATGAGTTAATCTTTCCTTAAGCGCTTACTTGATCACTAAAAACTGAATTTTCTTTTAATTATATATATAAAACTCGAAATTATATATATAAAAATGTCCAAATAAATAACTCCAAATAATAGGAAACCGAACCTAATATTCGTTTTCACAAAAGACACGTCTCGCTTACTTTCGAAAATCGGAATATTACATTCTCCCCCCTTAAAAGGAGTTTAGTCCTCGAAACTAGAACATACAGTAAATCCCCAAACTCTTGGAACTCACTAAGCATGTCGCTTTCCACTTCCCAAGTTGCCTCCTCGGGTGAATGATTGCTCCGCATGAACTAACACCAAAGGGATCATCCGCCTCTTAATCCTCTTTTCCTTCCGGTCTAGAATCTTGATCGGTCTTTCATCGTAAGCAAGGTTATCTTGTAAGATTTACGGATCAACCGTAGTTTCAACATCATTCTTAACCCGTGGACACTTTTTCAACATTGAAGCGTGAAACACATTATGGACTCGACATTGATTTCGCAAGCTGAAGCTTATAAGCTAACGCCCCGACTCTTTCCAAAATCTCAAAAGGTCCAACATACCTTGGACTTAGCTTTCCTTTTTGTCCAAAGCGTTTCACTCCTTTCATCGGTGAAGCTCGGAGGTAAACTCTATCACCGACTTCAAACTCGAGCGGTCTTCTTCTAACATCAGCCCAACTTTTCTGCCTGTCTTGAGCTGCCTTCAAATTCTTCTTGACCAACTGAACCCTTTCCTTTGCTTGTTCAACCATTTCCGGCCTACGTAATCGCCTCTCTCCGACTTCATCCCAAAAGCGGTGGCGTCCGACATCTTCTCCCATACAACGCTTCAAGCGGCGGCATGCCTATGCTTGCATGAAAAGCTGTTGTTATAGGCAAACTCCGCTACCGATAAGTAATCATCCCATGATCCGCCTACCTCCAAAAGCGCAAGCTCTCAACATGTCCTCGAGTGTGCGGATGGTCCTCTCAGATTGTCCATCACATGCGAGGATGAAAAGCCGTGCTCAAATCCAACTTGGTCGAAGGCTTCTTGCGAGCTCTTCCAAAACCGACTTACGAATCTCGAATCACGGTGCGAAACTATCGAGATTGGAACTCCATGTAGCTTCACTATATTGTCCGGATATAGTGTCGTCATCTTCTTCAATGGCATGTCAACCTTATGCGGTAAGAAATGGCGAGACTTGGTCAATCTATCCACAATTACCCAAATCGCGTCATGACCGCCTCTTGTCTTAGGTAATCCGGTGATGAAGTCCATTGTGAACTTATCCCACTTCCATTCCGGGATATCCAATGGCTTAAGCATTCCACGGGTCTTCTATGCTCCGCCTTAACCTTCTGACATACATCACACTCGGCCACAAACTTGGCTATTTCCACTTTCATCGAGGGCCACCAAAATCTTTCCTTTAAGTCTCTGTACATTTTAGTAGCACCCGGATGAACCGCAAAAGCTATCCTATGTGCTTCTTCCATAATTCTTTGTCTCAAGTCGCCAACATTGGGTACACATAGACGATCCCGATACCACATATTTCCACTCTTATCCAACACGTAACCAACCATAGGCTTCTCCCAGCAACACGCTTCAAATCCAACAAAACGGGTCTTCGTCTTGCTTTCCCGAATATCATCCATCAACTCGACCTTGCTAACAACGGTGCCACAAGCGCCGGTCTTCAATCGATCGAAGCTTACGATTTCCAACCCATCTAACCTTTACGCCACTACCTCAACACTGGAAGCCGCAACACTTTGGTTTCTACTCAAAGCATCTGCTACTACATTTGCTCTTCCCGGATGGTCTTGAATATCCAAATCATAGTCCTTAACGAACTCTAACCATCTCTCTATCTCATATTGATTCTCTTGGGTGAAGAAATACTTTAAACTCTTATGGTCGGTGAAGATCCTTGCTTTAACCCCATACAAGTAATGCCTCCAAGTCTTTAAGGCAAATACTACCATTTGCCGACTCTAGATCATGTGTCGGGTAATTCTTCTCATGCACCTTCAACTGTCTAGATCGTAGGCTATCACTTTTCCTCCTTGCATCAACACACAACCCAAACCACGTCCCGAAGCATCCGTGTAGACATCGTAATTATCAAAGATCTCCGGGCGCTAACATGCGGTGCCGTAGTCAACTTACTCTTCAAGGTATAAAAGGCCTTATCACACTCATTAGTCCACTCAAATTTCACATTCTTACGTGTCACTGGTGAGTGGAGTAGCTATCTTCGAAAAATCTTATACGAACTTCCGGTAGTAACTTGACCAACCCAAGAAAACTTCTTACCTCTAAAAGCGTGGTAGGTTTAGGCCAATTCTCAAGCGCCTCGATCTTTGCGGATCAACTTGAATGCCATCTCCGAAATGACATGACCCAAGAAACTCACTCGATCCAACCAAAAGTCACACTTAGAAAACTTTGCATACAAGCGATTCTTCTTGGTGTGTCCAACACTATCCTTAAGTGTTCCTCGTGTTCTTTCTCATCCTTAGAGTAAACTAGGATATCGTCTATGAACACTATCACGAACTTATCCAAGTCACGGCATGAAAACTCATTGCATCAAATCCATAAATGCGGATGGAGCATTAGTGAGTCAAAAGGCATGACGAGGAACTCATAATGTCCATATCTCATCATCTTGAAAGCCGTCTTGGTATATACGCCACTTTAATCTTCAGCGATGATAACCGGATCTCAAGTCAATCTTGGAGAATACTCTCTTGCCTTGCAAATGGTTAAACAAATCGTCTATCCTTGGTAGAGGTACTTATTCTTGATGGTAAGGTTATTCGGCGCTCGGTAATCGATGCACATCCCATGCTACCATCCTTCTTCTTCACGAACAAAAGAGGGCTCCCAGCGAAGTCTTTGGGCTGAATTATGTTCCTTTCAAGCATATCTTTAAGTTGAGCCTTTAACTCCTTTAATTCAGCGGTGCCATCCTATAAGGTGCCTTAGCAAGCCAGTGCCGCCCGGTAACAACTTTATCTCAAACTCGATTTCCCTATCTGGCATGTTTCCCGGTAACTCTTCTGGAAACACCTCGGGGTACTCTCTTACAATAGGAGTTTCTTCTAACTTTGGCTTCACTCGTTCCACATCCACTGCATACAACAAGTAGCCTTCACAACCCTTCTGACAAGCCCTGATGGCCTTAACTGCCGAGATGATCGGATGTCGCTTCTCTTACGGCTTGTACACATTCCTTGATCGTCTTGTCGATTTTCGGTACTTTAAAAGTCACTTTCTTCTCCCTACGGTCCAAGTGAACATAATTCTTGGATAGCCAATCTATTCCGAGGATTACATCAAAATCTGAGAAGTCCAAAACTGTGAAGTCGCTCTTGCATCGATAAGGTCCAACTCGAACTTCCACTTGAGGTATTATCCTAGTCACCTTTGTTACCTTCCCTAACGGTGTAGTTATTTCCAAAGTATTCCTTAAAGGTTACGAAGGTAAGTTCAATTTCTTAGCGACCTTGGTTGACACAAAAGTATTTGGCGGCTCCGTATCAAACAAAGCCTTGACCACTAGGTTTTCTAACATTATCATTACCTAGGATGCATATTCATTTATTTAAATATAGTTACAACATGAATAAACACGCTATAAAATATCTTAACAAAAGAACAAAACAACAACGAGGTACACGAAATAACGTCATCCTCTGGTTCCACAAAACCCGGCGTCAAGCAAGCGCAAAAACTCGAACCGGTCGGCTGGGGCCGCTCTTTCCGCTTCCTTGACTCGAACTACCTTTGTTCCCTCTGTTTGGACATGCTCTAGAAAAGTGTCTTGGCTCTCCATGAGATGTAGCAACCGGTATTGTTCGCACTGCACTCCTCGAGTGATTTACATTGCACTTAGAGCAAAGCGGTGCCTTGCTTTCGGGGCCTTAGCTACCGTAGGAGCCGTCGTCTTCTTGACATTTTGTTGCGGTGCTCCCCTATAATTGCCTTGACTAGTCCCGAAGTTTCTCTTGTTCCCAACAACTACTGTAGCCCTCTTTCTAAAGGTCTCGACTTCCAAAGCTTTATTCAGTAGCTCTGCCATATTCTTTGCTGTAAATCCCAACATGCCTGATTGGATTTCATAAGCCAAGCCGTCCTTGTAAAGAGCCATCTTCCTTTCCTCCACTTTCATCAACTCGGGGTAGAACCGCCCCAATTCGTTGAACTTATTGGTGTACTGGGTCACTGTGTACTGAGTACCTTGCTTAAACTTCAAAAACTGACTTGCCTTATCAGCTTGCACCGTAGCCGGAAAGTATTCGTTGTAAAACATAGCCTTAAAACCTTCCCAGTCCGTAATCTTACCGTTACTGCTTTGAATGGCATCGATCCATGCCTGCTGCGCTAAGAGAAAGCGATCGCTAATCGTGCCATTTACGTCTCGGGAACATGTATATTCTGCAAGCCTTTTCAAAACCTCTCGACCATTCTTACGCCTTCATATGTTCCACATTTCCATAAAAGTTCTCAACCCGATTCCTTCTTAGCCTTGTGTACCAATCTACAAGCGGTGCTTGCTCAAAATCCGGTCTAATGGGTGGGTAAACGGTGGGTAACCATAAGGTATCTCTTTGTGGTCTTGATGTTGAGGAGGGTGAGCCGGATCGCTGAGAGTCTGGTGGTAAGGATAGTATCCCATGGATAACTCTGGTGAGGTGCGGAGGAACTGGGGTTGTTGAAAACCAACGGGTGGGTAACCAAGCGCCTCTTGATGATCAAAGCGTGGTGAAGGTGGTACGGTAGGTTGAGGAGCATGCCTACGGGAGGAGGAGGGTAAAAGGCTGCTGCTGCTTTGAGGATACTGGTGGATAAACACTTGTTGGTGGAGGTACACGCTAGCCACGGTGGTGGTACATAGCCGGTTGTGATATCACTTACCATGGTGAATCGAGGCCGAACTTCCCACGTGCCATCGTGGAGGTCGTTCTGATGTGGTCGGGGTGACAAGCTCGATGAGACCTCGGTGACGGTGTCGCCGTATGAGGTGGTGGTGATAAATTCTGCTTTGGGTTAGCGGTATCGGTCTCACTACACCACCCCTACAACCGATGCAGGACTTTCCTCGAACTCTGGAAGACTCTGCACCCGCTCCGGTCCTCGTGAACACCATCACGATGATCAAGAAACCAGGCGTTACTAAAGATCTAGAAGCTTATCTTAAAAGAAAGGAAGCCTAAGGGCGCTTCTCTACGATACCAAGCTATAACGCCCGTTCCCGGACACCGAGTCCTTATCCGGAAATGAAACGTTCGGCACGTATAAAATGGAAGTGAATTCACTTTATACGTAAGCCTCTACTACGTCGTATCAAATTAAAGCAAACGGGAGCAATAAAACTCGGGTATAAAATTTCTAAATGTTTAAGAATAGAAAAGGAAATCTAAAAGCGGAAATGTAAATTTATTACATTGGAGAAAGTACGAAAAAGAAATCCCAAAAAAAGTACTACACGTCTCGAAGACCAAAAGTCTACCTCAACAGTATCAAAAGTAATCCAAGAATATACGTAAAGCAGTAAATAAAAGTCTTCAACGAGCGCCGTCAAACGTCGTCGTCGAACTCCTCCTCGAAAACCTGTTCGTCTTCTCATCCCCAAACACATAGAAAACAATGCATTTGAGGTAAGTACAACGTACTTAGAAAGAAAGAGAAGCTATGAAAGCAATCATAGTTATAACGAAAAGATAATTATTTAATTAGTTGATTAAATGAGACCAACTCCATCTAGGGTTCACTTCATGCTCATCAACACGTTGTGACTAACTGTTTCTAACTTAGCCTATCTATGTTACAACCGCACTCAAGGGCACTACGCGCATCCACCTTAGCAGAATCCCTCCGTACTTAGGGTTTTGCTGACCTACGGAGTTCTTCCACCTCAGGGACACTCTTTTGCAACATATTAGTGGATCACACCAATACCCACGAAGTCTAGAAAAGGTAGACTCCGATAGCACGCACACCTCAGCAGAGTCCTTCCGTACTTAGGGTCTTTTGACCTACGGAGTTCTTCCACCTTCAGAGGTAGCACATGCATCGCGATTTAGCCTGGTGCCTAGCCAAGAGAGACATGTTGTTTAATCTTTTACTAGTCACATACGTTGTTTATTAAGTTATTAACTAGCCAACCTAAGTGTTTTCAAATAATCTCCTCACACATACTACTCTCTTCCTAGACCACTTTAGACACGGACAAGTCTAGCACATACATACAGACATTGATGAATCCTAATTCATCAAAGCACAAGCCTATCATGCTCTTCCGACGGATCCGAACTTCAACTCCCTTTAAGAGTACATTCGGTGTTTTAATCGAGCGACTCGAAGCTCAATTCAGGCTTGTCTATATTTATACCATGTTACATATCAAATATAAAGGTTTCATATAGTTAAAGCATGTTTTCAAGGTGAATAGCATCTAACATAGAAAAAGAAAACAACATACAAAAATGGGCGCCCGTTTAAAGACTTGGGCGCCCGTTCGGTTTAATGGGCGCCCGTCCAAAATAGTGGGCGCTTCGTCCACCCAAAAGCGATTCAATCTGAATGTAAAATAGCACCTCAGGCGCTTCGTCCATTACAACCAGGCGCTTTCGTCAAAGGTGGAACCTAAATTTGGGCGCTTCGTCCGAGAATACCGGGCGCTCGTTCACCTGGGTTCGACCTAAACCCTAACTTCATCACCATGCGATTTCGGATCGTATTTCAACCAAAAACGAGAGAAAAAAGACAACACATTGAGCACATAAACCTCATCTAACACTACCATAACCTCTATAGACAATTACCAAAGCAACAACTCAAAGCTACAACACATAAATTGCCTTAGATCATGATCAAATCCTTATAGCCAACAATTGAATTCATAGGATTGCTTTTTTTTCCTTACCTTAGCGACGCATATGTTGATCCAAACGACCCTCAAAAATCTGCTTTGCTTTGCAACCGAAGCGATACCTAAAGCGATGCTCTTATCACGGCGATTCGAAACTCTTGCGTGATCTCAAAGCGGTTAACGGATGCCTCAATTATCAAGAAAACTCCTTGGCCTTTTCTCTCCTCAAACTTGCGCAGAGAGATGGGGATTCTTAGTGAATTTTACGATTTTTAAGTTAGGTCTTAACTTAATAAAGGAGTTAATCTTTCCTTAACTGCCCTTGATCACTAAAAACTGAATTTTCTTTTAATTATATATATAAAACTCGAAATTATATATATAAAAATGTCCAAATAAATAACTCCAAATAATAGGAAACCGAACCTAATATTCGTTTTCGCAAAAAGACACGTCTGCCCTTTCCCGAAAATCGGAATATTACAGTAAGGTCTTCTATTGGTCTACGAAGAAGCGAAACACACGCCAAGCAATCACTCTCCACCTCTAGTCGCTGAATCCCCAAGTGCCTCGCCTTCTCCGGAGCCAATGAGATTGCCTTAAGCTCCATGTATTCCACCTGGTCCCCTGGATGAAAATGATACACGGATGAGTGAAGAACTGCCCCACGAGAGTCCCGGAAAATTACTTCAACACCTTCTCTCGCCTCGATGAATCGATGCATCCACATTACCCTTTATCACCCCTTCCAAAGGCTTCACCCATCGACCATTGCCTCACGTATTCGGCCCGACATGTCAGAGATCGCGTACACACCGCAGAAACATAAACTGGCCGATCATCAAACACCACAGAACAACGCGCCTTCCAAATCCCCTACATAAGCCACACAAATCTCGCGGTATCATGAACACCATGATCCGCTAGCAACCTCATAAAGAAATCCGCAAAATTAGCAGAACAAAGGCGCGCCTGAAACCCGTAAAGGTGACACCGCGGATTCTTCTGCCATCTCGCATTCAAAAATCACTTGCCTCATCGTTTCCAATGTTTCTCCACATGCCAAACAAACACCATCCCCCATATTCCTCATGTTCAGCCCTTGGCCAATAGCAAGACAATCATTAAAGCGTATTTACAAAAATGATGAATATGCGGTTGAACAGAAGTCGCCAACCACTCCTCAAGATTCCGCTCTCTACTACCGAAGTAGTCGGCCCTGCCACAGATGTTGGACGATAAAGTGATAAGGCCAGAAAGTACCCTGATCGAACAGTATACACTCTCTTGCGATCATAGTGCTAGATCTGCCTATCCGGATGCCCCATTAGGGCGATGGTGGTCCCCAAGATGGCATCAGACTCCCATGGCCGAAATAATTGCTGAACCCCCTGCACATCCTACACTCTGGAGTTGGGAATAAACAAGTCTGAAATCTTAGAATCTGTTGGAAGCTCATTTCCTGCAAAAGGAATACGAAACGAAGGTTGCCGACTAGTCCGGGCATCATGAAAAACAAACACCGACTCTCCATCACTCACCCTTCATCTTATCCCACTGAGCAAAAGGTCCCGCACATACTGCGTTAGAGAAAGGGTGGCCGAGTCCCCAACCTCGCCGCAAGAATGGTGCTATCCTTAAATATTTTGCATGCAAAACATGTGCCGCCAATGAGCCCGGGCTAATTATAATTTTCCAGGACTGATTTGCAAATAAGGCTAGGTTAAAACATTCCAAATCATGAAATCCCAGAACCCCAGATTCTTCGGTAAATATCAAGCCTCATAGTTCTTCCAATGTATCCGACGCTTATTCTCTGAATCTCCCCAAAAAAACCACGGATCGCTTGCTCAAGTTCCCGAATCAGGGTAATGGGGACCTTGAAGCACTTCATAATAAACGTAGGGATAGCCTGAAGGGCCGACTTGATGAACACCTCATTCCCAACAGGTAAGAGCAATTTATCCTTCCAACCGGCCACCTTTTTATGAATTTTATCCCTCAAGAACACAAACACATGGCATTTATTTCTACATATCATATATAGAGGCCCTAAATACTTACCTGAACCATCCCTAATAGAATATGCAACAACTCAGACACCGCCTCACGCTCCTCTACCGAGACTCTTTCCAAAAAGTATATACTGGATTTATGAAAGTTGATGACCTGACAAGAAAGAGCACCATACCTGTCAAACAGCTCTACTAGTGTCTCCACCACCCTGTCCAACAACTCAAAGAACACTATGCAATCATCTGCAAATAGCATATGAGAAATATAAACCTATGCCTTCTTGCCAAAAAAGATACCCCGAAGCGCACCCATGTGCACATAATCATTAAGCAAAGCTGCAAAGCCCTCAGTACGATTGATGAATAGAAAAGGCAACAATGGATCTTCTTGCTTAATCCCTCTAGTCGGCACAATTCTACTGGTAGGAAACTGATGTCACACAGCGCCACACCAAATCAATGAAAGACACACGAAACCCCATGCGCTCCATAACCCTCCAAAGATATGGCCACTCTACTCTATCTAAGGCCTTGGCCATATCCATCTTCAAAGATACATGACTATCACATTTCTGCACTCCTGCCTGCAAAGAGTGAAAAGCATCAAAGGCAATAATCGCATTATCCGTAATGAGGCGGCCGATACAAATTCACTCTGATTCTCCAAGATCATATCACCAATCACCCTTTTCAGACGATTAATTATCACCCGAGACATAAGTTTGTAGTTCGAACTGCATAATGTGATTGGGCGAAACTCGGTCATAACTGTGGGAGTAGCAACATTTGGAATCAACGAGTTATAAGTGTCATTCAAGCATCTGACGGACCTTTTCTAGGCTATATAGATTCTAACCGGCAGTGTACCGGGTCAAACTGTAGTGCTAGTATGGTGAGTCAGAGTGTTGAATCCTCAGGGAAAACCGTGGTAATTCTTCTAAGCGTGGTTAAACACCAAAGAGCTGTTATTAACTCGATCTAAACCTCAATTTTATCACACAGATCACTACTATTCTACTGAACATAAAATAAATGCGTAATTTAAAAGTTATTCTAATATAATATATATATATATATATATAAATATATATAAATGTACATAGATTGCAAAATATATATATAGATATAAATATATAGATACCAATATATAGTTTATAGTAATAGACAAATAGAACTAGCCAAAGTTTATATAATTGATTTATACGATCTTTTCAAGAAGCGGAATGTGCTCGATCTTTCCTTTTATATTAGGTCCAATTGAGTAAATGAAAGCGGTGTACTCTCGAGGTTAACAATTCCTCCTCACACGGCGTATGAAATTGTCATATGTCATTGTCATCGTTTAATCTCCACAAGCGCCCCATGCTAATCTCGGTTAGTGCGAGCAGTAGTTGAGTACAAATCTACCCCGGATAAAAGAGGTTATTCCGTTTGTCGACGGCCGATGTTATTCAAAAGGCTCCGGTTGTCGAGCGGATCGATTTAACTTTCGGTGTTAGTTTCAATTAAACCGTTGATTTTAACATTATTATGATCTTGAGCACAAATTTAATAAGATTAATCTTTCCCAAGACAAATCGCCCCGGGTAGGAAATAGGATTCCGTTGTCACGCTTTACATACGGCCAATTTTACCCTCGGTTTTTCTATCTTTTATCTCATATCCTAACTTCTGCGGTGGTTCATCGTTAGGTTATATGTTGCGATTCATCTTGGTTAATTACGTCAATCCGAATATTATCAATACGTTACAAAATAGAAAAAGATTCAATTAACTCAATTTTAGTCAATTTTAATTAGACAGCATTCCTTTACCGAAAAGATCGAAATAAAACGATTACATAACTTTGGCTAGTTATTTAGACTTAGCTAAAAAACATTATAACGACTAAAAAGATAAAAATAAATATAACAAACATAAATACTTTAGAAAATTTACCCGATTACAAATGCTGAATCAGAGTCGTATTCTTCCGGACATTACAACAACTTCAACAACACCGAACTTCCGATAATTTCCCGAGCATTACAACAGTACTACGAGATTATTATTTTTGGCATAAGGCCTATTTACATACTACTAACTAAAAAGATATAGAGAATATATATAGAATATTGTATATATATATTGGTACAAACGTTGCTGTGCATCTGATCTCCTATATATAGAAAATGTTCCAAGGCCGGACCGGGCCGAGAGTAGGCCGGACTGGGCCGGTGTAATGATTAACTCCACCTCCTTGATTAATCAGCATGTGCAGCGAAGGATTATATATATATATTTATAATTATATATAACTTATAAAATTCATATCTCGAGTTCTGGATCTCCAAAAATCATGATTCAAGAGGCATCGGAAAGCTCTCGGGAAAATCTACAACTTTCGTGAAGGACTCTTCTTCAGATAATGTCGTTTTGATGAGCCATTCGTTTGTCGAAGATATTTCTCGATTACCACTTAATCGAATCGATTAGCCACTTGACCACTTCGATTGACCACTTGACCACTTAAGCAATTCGATTGACCATTTAAGCTCGTGACACTCTCTAAATCCTTCCAGAGATATGATTATACTTCAATATGTCGATTCTCGTGGTCTCGGTTTATAAATCCGCAATAAAATACCACAAATACCCGCATGTAAATCGACAATTACACTCCGATTTACTAAAATCGGTACAAAATGATAACTTTTTACTATTATTACTAAGTTTTACTACTAACTACTCTAAATTATAAAGATTAACATTTCATACTATTTATATCATAATTTCTTATATTTTAAATAGAATTTGTTGATAAAACATAATAATATAACGTATATTTAATCATATAAAAGTAATATATCAACTACTCCCCACTTAAGCTTTTGATCGTCCTCGAGCAAAAATAAGCTGATAATAAAAGATAATATAATTGATCGATTATAATTTTTAATGTAATTTATATTGTCAATATTATAAATATATTATTTATTCTAATTTAAAATTGTAAGAAGACAGAAAGTGTATATAACTTAAATAGTTTAAACATCAAATATTATTTAGATGAAATTGTACATGTAATACTTAATAAGTATAAATAAAATATTAGAATGATTTTTAATCGCAACTATTATGAAATCCTGGAATTGTAAACTTGGTCAGTGTAAGTAAACAAAATGGCTTATAAAGTTTAGGCTCAAGATGTTGGTTAATCGGAAAAAGAAAATCAAAAGAGAAAGAAGCAAAGTAAATGCGTACTACATCTTCATATTCTTGATCAAAAAATAATCATCGATTAATAGCATCTCTTTTTTTTTCAGATTTTTTTTTTTTTTTTACAAATTAAGAACTAAAAGCGTGAGTGTGTGTAGAAAATCAAACTTACAAGCATTGCTTCATCAAGATTGATCGGAGTACTACTATTTCGATCGAAAATTACAAGTCCGGTTTCTTAAACTTGTAATCATTCTTGAGATCTTATGATTCGAATTTTTCTTTTCATTCGTGTGCTTTCATTCCCAAAGTAATAGGACATTTCGAGATAATACACTAATTTGGACCACTATCATCGAGCAATCGGGAGCTTTTAACCTCATAGTGATATAGGACATTTCGAGATAATACCCTCTGCACTCAAATCATTGGTAGCTACAACCGATATGTTCTTTTTAAGTTGTCGATCAAAGATAAGGAAGATCACGATATTTGATTAATGCACGTGTAAATATGGTGCTTCGTTCTTAATTCTTTTATATAATATTAACATATCCGAACTTATTACCAAAATCGACTATCTTGCAAGTGTCATGAGGTAAGATCGAATATACTAATACTTATCTAATTTTTCCAATCTCAAGATATACCAAAACTTAGCTTTTATGTCTTCATCTCTCTTTTATAATGACGTATAAACTTATGGAATTTCAAGGAAATGTAGACCAAAATTAGCTAAAGGTTGGTTATTTCTAGTTAATCACAATAGCCATTTAGAGTGAGGTCTTGATCACTCTAATCAAGGCTGAGGTAGGAACAAAAATTGGAAATTTATTTAGGTAGGCTATTTGGCTATAGTTTAAATTTTTTTTTTTTTTTTGGGTGCCAAAAATCGTCATCCCTAGTCCAATTCCAAACTCATAATTCATTTTTGAAAAGAAAATGATTCTAACAATTTTACTTATAATTATCAACATACTTATATAATTTCATAAAAACAATATTTAATATTAATTACTCAATTATATAAACTTAAAATCTCGTTAAAATCTAAATTAGACATATAATTATAATATATCTAATATACTTTACTTAATAACTTATTCTTCCAAATTATATCATTTTTTATTCATATTTATATATTAACTACTTAAAAACTAATAAGTAATAATTTTTTTTTATAATTTTAATAATTTATACTTATTTTCTCAAGCTCTCCAACTCCATTCATTTGAGTATAAAGACGCGAAATCATCCAAGCATTAGGCATAGGTTTCCCCCTACCGCCTCTCGTGATTGCAAATTCCAAAACTGTCCTTTGAATCAAAATACCCCAATCCACAAATTCACCAAATGCCAAAAGCAAAAAGTAGAAGCATTTCATTTTCAGCAAAGCTTGCAAAATCCCAGGTGGGATATACTCTAGAATTAATAAAATGCTTCCACGCCTTTAGGTGTGGAAGTAAAGCACGTGTAGACATTTCGTGATTTGTGTCGAAAAGTGGAAACAGACATTGGAAAGACTCCTGCACTTTATTCAAATGATTATATGGATTTTGTAGTTCCCATTTCATCTCGAAATGTTGCATCGTAATGATGAGAGATAAATTTATGATCATTATTACGACATTTTACCCCAATATTGATACCATTTTGAGCATTATTGTATCAAATCAAGTCAAAATTACTAAGTTTTATTCAAATGTATAAGTAGTAGTTATTATATAAATTATCGTATTTTTATAAGTTTTTATAAGTTTTGTACCGGTTTAGTAACCGGAGTGTCGTGTCGGATTTATGTTTGGTATTTTGGTGGTTCATTGCAGGATTATTCATTGACCAAGATTCCACGTAACGACATGTTTTGAGTCTAAAAGAGGTATTTTGAGGGATAGAAGAAGATGTCACAAGCTTACAAGTTCAAAACGGATCAAATTGTTCTACGTGCTTCTAACGTAACCAGTTCTCTATGGACATTTGACCCAACTTAGAGGCATTTTCTGGGGAAGAGTTCTTGATGAAAGTTGTAGATACTAAAATGATCTTTCCAACGCATTTTGAATCACGTCAATCGGAGGTCTACAACTCAAGTTATGAATTTTTTACCGAACAGTTGATATCTCGGGTCGAACCGGATATTTTTGGCTCAACTTGTTGCATGTTACTCCATGTGCTCACTAATGATGATGATGATGAGTCATAACAAACTCATCAATACCTCTCACATGCTTGTAACAAACTTGGCATATGCTTAGCATATTCCTTGGCATATACTTAGCATATTCTCCAAAAATATCTCCTCAAATATCACATCCTCATTACAACCTCCTCAACTCCCCTATAAATACCTCCCATATCCATAAAAATCTGGCCCCATCTTGGCCACTCTTGGCCAAGATCTCTCTTCTCCACCTCCTCCCATTTCTTCCATTCTCTCTCTTCTTCATCTTCGGTCTTCATCTCTTTCTCGTTTTATTTTTTTCTACCCGTATATACATATGTCTATGTATGTATATATGTTTTTATAAATAAAAGTAATCTTGTTGTAATGCTTTCGAGAGAATTACCGAGAAAGTTGTTATTGAAGAAGTTGTTATTTTCAGAGAGAATACGGCTTTGATTTGCACTTAACGGGTAATTTTATCAAGTTATTACTTTTGTTGTTTATTTATATCTATCACTATGTTAAACTAAAAATATGTCTAGCCAAGATATGAATCTGAATTAGTTAATCTTTTGGTAAAATGAATGATCGACTCTGGTAATCATGATTAAAACTAATTATAATGAATCTTTTTCTATTTCACTACGTAACGATAATATATTCGGATTGACGTAATTAATCAAGATGAATCGCAACATATAACCTGACGATGAACTGACCAGAGAAGTTAGGATATGAGATAAAAAATAGAAAAACCGGAGGGTAAAATTGGCCGAGTGAAAATGTGACAACGGAATCCGATTTCCTACCCGGGGGCAGATTTGTCCTAGAAAAACAAATCTTATTAACTTTGTACTCGAGATCTTAATAATGTTAAAATCAGCAGTTTAATTGAAACTACACCATTTGTATTAAATCGATCCGCTTGACAACCGGAGCCTCTTGAATAACATCGGCCGTCTGACGAACGGAATAACCTCTTTTATCCGGGGTAGATTTGTACTCGGTACCTGTTCAGACTAACTAAGATTAGCATGGGGCAGTTGTGGACCTTGGACTGATGACGTTTGACATATGACAATTTCATACGCTCGTGTGAGGAGGAGTTGTCTAGCTTAGGAGTACACCGGTTCATACATAATTGACCTCCTTGAATCAAGGAAAAGGTCTGTCTCATTCAATTTCACTACAAAAGATATTAATTCAGTAAAGTATTCTTGGCTAGATCCAAAAATATATATATTATCTATTTTTATATTTATATATTTATTTCTTTGCTTTACTAACAATCTAACTACTAACATAATCTAACCAGGAAAAAGTAAAAGCTGCGACTTAGATCGAGTTAATAATAGCTTCTTGGTGTTTAACCCCACTTAAAAGAATTACCATGTTTTCCTGAGGAATACGACTGACTCACTGAGACTAGAGCAACAATTTGACCCGATGACTCGCCGGTTAGGATCAGTATAGCCTAGGTAATGTCCGTCGACTTTCAGCGCCGTTTCCAAGGTTAGGTTTAGGTCTGTCACGTAACAGGAGGAATTTCAAAAAGTTGGTTGATAATAGATGAAGAGAAGGGAACAGCCACTCCTCTTACCGAAACAATTTGAGTTATATCAATCATAGACGTCGTCATTAGGGCAGAATAAAACTCTCGGACTATCGAGATATTTATTCTTCCTCTTGGCGTACTGACGAACTTCTTCCAGCCAAATCCTCGAATAATAGTTTTACCCCATCGATCTATCTTATCGAAATTTAAACCTTTCTCCAACTGGATTGGAGAATTAGCAAAACGAGGGTGCAAAATTATATTCTGAGTGGAAGCTTGAGACTCCGGAGCATCCGGGGTGTTAGGCTCGTATGAATTGACAGAAGGAGATGATCGGTTCGACATTTTTAAAACTTAATAAAATCTTTAAAAATAAAATTTGAAGGAAATCTTATAATTTTATAACAATTTCTGAAAATTTAATAAAATCTTTATAACACTTTAATAAAAAGCTTATAAAAATTTAATAAATTTATATTAACTCTTATAAAATATCTAAATAAAAACTAAAAAAACTTTTATAAAACTCCTCAAATTTCATAAAGATCAATTTTATAAAAATTTTGAAGTTATCTGAAAATTTTATAAAATAAAACATAAGAAAAGACTAAAACTTAAGGGGTTTTCGATTCTTTGATTTCTAAATCTTCCGGAGTTACGATATAACGTTCAATCAACCTAACTCCTAAAAATGAAGCATTTGAATTATCTCTTGGAATTCCATGGGATTTTCGGATAACCACATAATCGTTCCTTCCTAACAATATTCAAACACTCATCCAGGATTTGGTTGTGTTTTTCCCATGGCGTCCAACATGTTCACTTTTTCCACTGATTCTCGCATCTCATCGAAACTTTGCCCTTCTTTTATTGCACTTCTTGATGTTCCATTACAAACTTCTCCCAATCTGATCTCTCTCAACAATTTCTTGTTTTGTTCAAAAACTAAAGCTTCTATAGCAAACGCGACATCTTTATCTAGGCCTAATTTCAAAAGTAAAACAAAAACTCCTAATCTATCTAAAAAAGGCATCCAGTTCTTTTACGTCTATCCGGTAAAAGACGAAAAGAGTTTAAACATAAATAAAAATACAGAAAAGTAGAGTAAAGATAGATAGCACCTGGTATTCGGCTGATTTTAGTTTCTCTGCTTTTCAGTTTTTTCAGTTTTTCTGCTTTTTCAATTTGTCGGGGGATCAATCAATAGCATTATTTCTTCTTTCAGTGTGATTCCTTCTCCCTCCACAAATAACTTTACTCTGTGGCCATTGGCTATAAAAGTCGTATTTCCATCAGTTAGTTCAACAACTCCAGATTTGTAAACCCGTGTTACTTTAAATGGAACTGTCCATCTTGATTTAAGCTTACCTGGAAACAACTATAAACGTGAATTGTACAAAAGCACTCGATCACCTACATGGAACTCACGTTTAAAGATTCTCTTATCATGGAAAGATTTCGTACGTTCCTTGTAGATTCGAGCGTTTTCATAAGAATCGAGACGAAATTCTTCTAGTTCGATTAATGAAGCAATCTATGATCACCGGCGTGCCTTTGGATCGAAATTGAAATTTAATAGCCTGAAGGCTCGGTGTTCTAACTCAACTGAGGAGATGACAAGACTTACCAAAGACTAGCTTATAGGAGAACAACCAATTGGTGTTTTTAAAATTTGTTGCATGCGCCCATAATGCATCATCTAATTTAAGCGCCCGATTTTACGATTTGAATCAAGCTGTTTTCTCCACGATTCTTTTGATCTCTCTGTTTGACACCTCTACACCGTCCACTTTGGTTTGCGGATGATAGGCGTGCCTCCTAACTTATGCGTTACACCATATTTTTCAACTATCTTAGTAAATGGTCTATTACAAAAGTGTGACCCTCTATCACTAATGATAGCCCTCGGAATGCCATATACGGTAAATATATTCTTTTAAGGAATCGTATGACAACTTTGGTATCATTAGTTGGAAGAGCTTGAATTTTCTACCCATTTTGAAACATAATCTACCATTACAAGAATAAATCTTTTTCCAAAAGATATAGGAAAGGTCCCATGAAATCTATACCCCAAACATCAAATAATTCACATTCTAAAATAGGTTGCATAGGCATTTCATGTTTTTAGATATATTTCCCATTTTTGACAAGATTCACAAGATTTAACATACTTATAAGCATCTCTATATAGTGTAGGCCAATAAAAACCACATTGTAAAACTTTAAAAGCAGTTTTCCAACCTCCATGATGACCTCCGCCTCACGATCATGGCAAAATGATAAAACACTTAAAATTTCATTATCGGACACACATTTTACGATTATCCCATCCGAACATTTACGGAAAAGGTCCAGTTCCTCCCAAGTAATAAAATTTTAAGTCGTAAAAGAACTTCTTTTTTCATTTGCCAAGTCCAATGAGACGGAATATAATCACAAGTTAAGTAATTAATGATATCTCCAAACCAAGGTGACATTTCCTTAGAAGGAATTCTATTCTTTAATAACTGCGTGGTTGAAGGAGTATCTATTCTAAATAGTTGTTCATCAGGAAATGATTCTTTAATTTCAATTCCTTTTTCTTCATCATTTTCCATTCTACTTAGATGATCTGCTACTACATTCTCACTTCTTTTTTTATCTTTAATTTCAATATCAAATTCTTGAAGTAGGAGAATCCATCTAAGAAGACGAGGTTTAGCATCTTTCTTACTTAGTAAATACTTCAGGGCTGAATGGTCTGTATAAATTATTACCTTAGAACCAACAATATACGATCTAAACTTATCTAAGGCAAAAATCACAGCCAACAGTTCTTTTTCTGTAGTTGCATAATTTAGTTGAGCTACGTTCAATGTGTGAGATGCATAGTAAATAGCTTTGAGAATTTTGTTATATCTTTGACCTAAAACAGCTCCTACAGCTAAATCACTGGCATCACACATAATCTCAAACGGCAAACTCCAATCTGGTGCTACTAACACTGGTGCAGTAGTCAATCTCGCTTTTAGGGTTTGAAAGGCTTCCATACATTTACTATCAAAGTTAAAAGGTACTTCCTTTTCAAGTAAATGACTTAGAGGCTTTGCTATTTTCGAGAAATCTGCAATAAACCTTCTATAAAATCCTGTATGTCCGAGAAATCCTCTTAGGGTTCTTAAATTAACTGGTGGAGGTAATTTTTCAATTACTTCGACTTTAGCTTTATCAACTTCAATACCTTCTTCAGAGATTCTATGACCTAAAACAATTCCTTCTGATACCATTAGATGACATTTCTCCCAGTTTAAAACTAAATTGGTATCTTCACAGCGTTGTAACACTCGTTCTAAGTGTAACAAACAAACATCAAATGAATCTCCGTAAACACTAAAGTCATCCATAAAAATTTCTAAGAATTTCTCAACCATATCAAAGCAAATATAGCCATCATACACCTTTGAAACGTAATTTGGTGCATTACATAAACCAAACGGCATTCTTTTATAAGCAAAAATTCCATAAGGACAAGTGAAAGTAGTTTTCTCTATCTCCTCTGCTGCAATGAATATCAGTAAATATCACGAATAACCATCTAAGAAAGCAGATTAAGCGTTCCAACATCTGAACTATGAATGGAAGTGGATGATGATCTTTCTTAGTATGATCATTTAGTTTTCTAAAATCAATGCACATTCGATAACTGGTAATTTCTCTTGTCGGAATCCATTCATTCTTTTCATTTTCTTTCACTGTGAAACCTCCTTTCTTTGGTACCACTTGAGTTGGACTTACCCATTCACTATCTGATATGGGAAAAATTATCCCCATTTCTAATAGCTTAATGACCTCTTTCTTAACAACTAACTGTAAATTTGGGTTGAGGCGCGGTTGAATACAAGATTTAGCATCTTTTTTTCGAATTATCTTATGAGCATAAATCTCGGGGCTAATACCTCGAATATCGGCAATCGCCCATCCAAAAGCTTTCTTATGCTTTTTCAACATTCTAAGTAATTGATCTTCTTGTTGCTCGATTAAAGATGATGAAATAATAACCGGTCATAGATTATTAGTTTCAAGAAAAGCATATTTTGATTTAAAGGTAACGGTTTCAATTCCAGATTCTTAGGTGGATCTTCCAGTGATGGTTTAAGAACTGGTCCTTCTAGTTCTAATTCCAAATACTTATGCCATGATGGTTTAAAAGTAAAACTTCCTTTATCTAGAGAAAGGATTATCTCTTTCATTTCGGTGTCTTTCTCATCTTCCTTATAGATAGACAGAGTTAAGCATTCTTCTAATCTGTCTTCAAAAGTTGGTGACTGATTATCATAGGATGAGAATGAATATCTTCTATAAAAGAACATGATTACGGTGATTTGTATGGATGGTTCATAGCTTTGAAAATATTGAAAGCAACTTCATCTTCATTGACTCTCAGAATTAACTCTCCTTTCTGGACATCTATTAAAGTTCTTCCTGTAGCTAGAAATGGTCGACCTAAGATAAGTGGCGCTGAATATCCTTCTTCCATTTCCATAACTACAAAGTCTACTGGAAAATAGAACTTGTCTACTTTAACCAATACGTCCTGAATAATTCCTTTAGGGTATTTAATCGATCTATCTGCCATCTGCAGAGTCATTTCAGTTTTTGTAAGATTTTCTATGCCTAGCTTTTTATAATCCTCATAAGACATGAGATTTATACTAGCTCCAAGATCACATAAGACTTTCTTAAACAGAAATCCTCCAATTTCACACGGAATGGTGAAACTTCCAGGATCTTTCAGTTTAGGCGGTAACTTATGCTGCAAAACTGCAGAACATTCTTCATTTAGGCATATATTCTCATATTCCTCTAATTTTTTCTTGTTTGACATAATATCTTTCAGAAACTTTCCATAAGCATGCATACTAATTAGAGCTTCGATAACAGGGATATTAACATGAATATGACGAAAAGTATCAATGAAACGAGCATACTTCTGATCAGTTTTAATCTTTTTAATTTGATCTTTAGGTGGGTAAGGTAAAGATTATAAATCTATAACCTTTGATCCCAAAGTCATTTTCTCTTTTCCTTTTTCCTTAAACTTTTGAGTATTACTTGATCGCCAAGTATCATGATCTTGAAAATTTTCTTTTAAAACATTCCCTGAATCAATCTCTACTTCAGATTCCTTCAGTTCTTCTTGTTTTTTATCCTTGTTTTCATTATCTTCCATTCTAACATGTTCCTTGAATAAAGTCCTTAAATCTTTATCCATGGGATCCTTCAAAATCCTAGGGATTTTTACCCATTTTTCACCTTCACTTTCAGGTTCCAAACTTCTATTCATTTTCAAGAAATTTTCTATAATTTCTTCTTCCTCATCAGTGAATTCAAGTTCATCTTTAGTTTCATCATTTTTCCATCTAAATCATTTTCTACTTCATTATTCCCGAAGTTTTACGCTCCATTACTACCACGAGTTTTCTACTTCTCGTAACTACAACATTTACCTCTCTTGGGTTTCTTTCAGTATTGCTTGGTAATCCCCCAGGGGGTCTACTGTTATTACGTTCACCTTCCCTACTCAAATGATCTTCCATATTCCTTAATGAGGCTTCTATCGTTCTCATTCTGGTATCATGTCCACTCATAGATGTTTTCATCGTACTCATATCTTTAGTGACTGTACCAATAGAAGTCATCATTGTTTCCATATTCTTAGCTTGAGTAGATACTACACCCATCATATTTTCCATTAGTTTTTCCCATTTTTCAACTCCTTCTGCAGGTTGAGTTGAGCTTTGAGTTACTGGTATACTTTGAGTGGTATGTTGAGGATAGGATCTAGGTAATGATTGTAAATTCTGATTAGATGTGTTTTCTTGATAAACTTGATTATTATTCATATTCCTACATGGAACTGGATATGGCGGTTGCCCTTGCTTACTAGGGTTTTCAGACCATCGATAAGTAGGGTGATCTCTTCTAATCGCATTAAACGAGTTTGAATATGCATTGTTCAAATTCCTATGCTGCTGAAGAAAACTCACCTCCTCTCTTGAATATCCTGTTGGTTCTTCAATCCCTATTGACATATTATCCTGATTTGAGTATTCAGTTGGTGTACTATTTTCTGAACTTTGGCTTTTCTTTGATGTAGGCCATCAAATTTCCTACTCAAATTTTCTAAATGTGCTAGAACTTCCGTATTAGATGTACATTCTCTGCAAAAAGCTACTTTTTGGTGCTAGAACCGGTTTCCCACATTCTGTTATTTTTGGAAATCTTTCTATAGCATCGTAAACTATTTGAGCTTCACTCATCATTAAAGAACCACCACATGCATGATCTACATCCATGACGTGAATCTTTTCTTAATTTACGACAGGAAAGCTGAATTTGCATATCTAAAGAATAACCATGGTCGGGACAAGCTCTTAACAATTTCTTAAATCTTTCCCAGGCATTCCCAAGTGTTTCTTCAGATCCTTGTCTAAAGTTAGCAACCTCGACTTTTAATTCCAAATTTCGTCCTGGAGTGAAATATTGTTTCAGAAATTCAGTTTGAATATCTTCCCAACTAGTAAGTGAATGATGTGGAAGAGACATAAACCAATCTCGGGCTCGTCCTTTTAAAGAAACAGAAACATAGTCATCCTCGTTAATTCCTTATGAGCTCCTTGACTTTTGGTTTGTATTGCGATTCTTCAAAAAAGATAGAGATGATGATGTGGATCTTCATCATCCTCTCCTAGGAATTGGGCTCTTGCGTCAATTAAACCAAAAGATGAGATTTAATTTGAAATTATTCGCTCCTTCATTGGGTAAAAGTATGGGATTATTAGTCCGGTTTCTTCTTATGGTTTGATCACAGATAGGTCTCGGGTTTGGTGGGTTATTACGATTATTCTGGTTCCGATTATGATTATTTCTATTATTATTATTATTATTATTATTATTATTAGGGTTAACAGGGTTTTGTCCATGCCCTAGAGCATGATCTAGCCTCTGTTCATTTGTTTCATCACTAGTTTCAGCCATTTCTTTATTTTTATTAGAAGATGATTCTTGGTCAGGATTTCCCTGACTAGTATGAATACGTTTACTCTCTACTCTTAACTGCCTTTCGTAAGTGTTTATGTCAGGCTTATAAGGAGTGAGCGGGGCCTTACCACTTCTGGTCATCAACTAACGAAAATAGAAAAATTGCTCGAAAAAGAAGAAAATTGGTAACTAAAGAAAATAGATACCAACAAAAAATAAAATAGAAATGAGATAAGAAAAAGTGTTGATTTATTCTCGAGAATTTTGAGCTAGTACAAGTAGTAACCATAGACACAAAGAAAGAAATTAGCGACGTGCGTGTTCCCCGGCAACGCCGCCAGAAAGCTGACGGACCTTTTCTAGGCTATATAGATCCTAACCGGCGAGTGTCTTTGGGTCAAATCAGTAGTGCTAGTATGGTGAGTCAGAGTGTTGAATCCTCAGGGAAAACCGTGGTAATTCTTCTAAGCGTGGTTAAACACCAAAGAGCTGTTATTAACTCGATCTAAACCGCAATTTTATCACACAGATCACTACTATTCTACTGAACATAAAATAAATGCGTAATTTAAAAGTTATTCTAATATAATATATATAGATATATAAATATATATAAATGTACATAGATTGCAAAATATATATATAGATATAAATATATAGATACCAATATATAGTTTATAGTAATGGACAAATAGAACTAGCCAAAGTTTATATAATTGATTTATACGATCTTTTGATAAACGGAATGTGCTCGATCTTTCCTTTTATATTAGGTCCAATTGAGTAAATGAAACGGTGTACTCACGAGGTTAACAATTCCTCCTCTCACACGAGCGTATGAAATTGTCATATGTCATTGTCATCGTTTAATCTCCACAATCCGCCCCATGCTAATCTCGGTTAGTCTCGAATAGGTACAGTACAAATCTACCCCGGATAAAAGAGGTTATTCCGTTTGTCGACGGCCGATGTTATTCAAAAGGCTCCGGTTGTCGGCGGATCGATTTAACTTTCGGTGTTAGTTTCAATTAAACCGTTGATTTTAACATTATTATGATCTTGAGCACAAATTTAATAAGATTAATCTTTCCCAAGACAAATCGCTCCCGGGTAGGAAATAGGATTCCGTTGTCACGCTTTACGACGGCCAATTTTACCTCCGGTTTTTCTATCTTTTATCTCATATCCTAACTTCTCTCGGTCGGGTTCATCGTTCGGTTATATGTTGCGATTCATCTTGGTTAATTACGTCAATCCGAATATTATCAATACGTTACAAAATAGAAAAAGATTCAATTAACTCAATTTTAGTCAATTTTAATTAGACAAAGATTCCTTTACCGAAAAGATCGAAATAAAACGATTACATAACTTTGGCTAGTTATTTAGACTTAGCTAAAAACATTATAACGACTAAAAAGATAAAAATAAATATAACAAACATAAATACTTTAGAAAATTTACCCGATTACAAATCTTTGAATCGTAGTCGTATTATTCTTCCGAACATTACAACAACTTCAACAACACCGAACTTCCGATAATTTCCGAGCATTACAACGAAGATTACGAGATTATTATTTTTGGCATAAGGCCTATTTACAAACTACTAACTAAAAAGATATAGAGAATATATATAGAATATTGTATATACATATTGGTACAAACGTTGCTCTGCATCTGATCTCATATATATAGAAAATGTTCCATGGCCGGACCGGGCCGAGAGTAGGCCGGACTGGGCCGGTGTAATGATTAACTCCACCTCCTTGATTAATCAGCATGTGCAGCGAAGGATTATATATATATTTATAATTATATATAACTTATAAAATTCATATCTCGAGTTCTGGATCACCAAAAATCATGATTCAAGAAGCATCGGAAAGCTCTCGGGACAATCTACAACTTTCGTGAAGGACTCTTCTTCAGATAATGTCGTTTTGATGAGCCATTCGTTTGTCGAAGATATTTCTCGATTACCACTTAATCGAATCGATTAGCCACTTGACCACTTCGATTGACCACTTGACCACTTAAGCAATTCGATTGACCATTTAAGCTCGTGACACTCTCTAAATCCTTCCAGAGATATGATTATACTTCAATATGTCGATTCTCGTGGTCTCGGTTTATAAATCTGCAATAAAATACCACAAATACCCGCGTAAATCTGACACGACACTCCGATTTACTAAAATCGGTACAAAATGATAACTTTTTACTATTATTACTAAGTTTTACTATTAACTACTCTAAATTATAAATATTAACATTTCATACTATTTATATCATAATTTCTTATATTTTAAATAGAATTTGTTGATAAAACATAATAATATAACGTATATTTAATCATATAAAAGTAATATATCAGCATCCTAGGGAGGCACCATTATTCAAGATATCCAACACCACATGCAAAACATCTTCACCCAGAATGCCCCGGAATTTCTACAAAATATCACATGCATACCATCCGCCCAGCGACTTCCTCTATGAAAACTGTTTCAAAGCAACACAGACCTCTTCCCGAGTAAAAGTTGCGGCTAAGTGCTGCTGCTGGCCAGCATCAATCTTAGCAAATTATTACCTATCGCGATCAATAGCGGTCCCATTAGGCAAATATATGGCCTGAAAATAATCCACTGCCACACGCTCTATGTCTGTGGGCTCATCACACACAGCCCATTAGGCATCATGCAACAAATGATAGAATTGTGCTTCCGCTGAGCTGCCGCCTTATGATGAAAATACCACATTTTCCTATCCGTCATTACCAGCCACTCACTTCTACCTCTCTGCTACCAATACTCCTCTTCCATGGTCTGCCACTTATCCATTTGCCGCATAAGAACATGTTCATGCTGGACCGAGTAACTAGATTTCCACAGCTTCCACATGTCATTCTATTAGTAAAGTGACTTAAACTCTACATTTGGTGGAACCAATCTGAAGACTCAGCTGTGTGATGGACAGCTGAGAAGTGTATTCAATTCTGTGCGTCAGTAGGGTGGAGTCTATCGAGGCTTCTGTCGGCCAGGTGAAGGCTGCTTTGAGTCATCGAATCTGATGGAGTCCCACATCCATTAATTCTATTATGTGTAAATGACTATCTGGTGTCATTAAAAGGAGGACACATGTAGGGGTATTTATGGCGATCGGATAAAGATTCCTTGCGGCTAGGGTTTAGGGATTTGTGCCTATAAATACAGTTGTTGTTGCATTGTCTGTGTGTGTGAAATCTGTAACTCAGTGCATAATAAAAAAGATCTCTTTTCTGCCCGTGGTTTTTTTATCTCTCTCACTTTAAGAGGGGTTTTCCACGTTAAATCTGTGTTCTTCTTGTTTTCTGTTATCTTCTTTGATTATTTACATTTGATTGCATCTGTTTCTATTTCTTGCATCTGAAGTTATCTCCATCAGTTTTATAACAATTGGTATCGGAGCAAGGTTCTGGAGAAAACAATCTGTACGATCAACTTCATCTTCACCAAGGTCTTCAGAAGGGTGCTAGGATCTGTGATAAAGTTGTGATCTTTAGCAAGAAAATATGTCAGTAGTAAACGTGAAAATCGATAAATTCTGAGGAAGGAACAATTATAGTGCGTGGCAAATCAAGATCGTGCTTTGTTGAAGCGATGGGGTTTGTGGAGTCCTTTATCCGACAAACCAAATACAGTCAGCAGATTATGCCATCTGGAAGAGAAAGCACATTCAACCATCATGTTGTGCTTATCGATGATGTTATCACCGAGATTCTTTGAGGAAGACACCATGACCAAGTTGTGGAAGAAGCTTGAAAAGCTTGTATATGACCAAGTCAGCGACCAACAAGTTGTTATTGAAGCAGAGGTTGTTCGGTTTAAAGATGCATGAAGGAGTCCACCGAGGACCATCTTGACCAGCTGAACACAATATTACTTGATCTAAGGAATCACGATATTAAAGTGAAGATGCAGACCATTTCTAATCCTGTTGGTGTCATTACGGCATCATATGAAAACTTTGTGCGATCTTTCATAGTTGGGAAGGATCTGAAGAGCTTTAGAGGATGTAAGGTCCGCCTTACATGCCAGGGAGCTTAGACACAAGGTTCTTTGGGACAGACAGTCAGTCTTTGGGCTTGTTGCTAGCGACAATAGTGGAAAAGGATATGGACGAGAAGAAGAAAAAGAAGTCGGGTCCAAAGGTCCTAAGTCTCATCGATGTCCTGTAATTATTGTAAGGAGCGGGGACATTGGAAGTCCAATTGTCCAAGGAAGAAGAAGCAAAGAGAACGCACTCGGCATAGTAGCCCTAGCTCTTGAGCAATCTGATGAGGATCCGGTTCTAGTTGCGAGGGACTCTACACACCATAATGATGTGTGAATACTTGATTACGGAGCATCCTACCATATTTGTCCAAACAGGAGTGGTTTACTACTTATGAAGCGAGATGGATGGTGGTCAAATCTATATGGCCAACAACAAGGTTTGCAAAGTTGTGGGAATTGGCTCGAGAAAGTTAAGGAAAGAGGATGGTAAATTTCAGACACCTTTGAAAGATGTAAGACATGTTCCACAGATGACCAAGAATTTGGTATCTCTCGATCTCTTTGGATGCAAGGGTTCAATTTCAAGGGTGAAGGTGGACGGTGAATGTCTTCAAAGATTCGATTGTAGTCCTCAAAGGCATCAAGATGGGATCCTTGTATATATTACAAGGATCTATCAACCTTCTTCTTTGTTGCATCCTCGTGATTCTGAGTCTCAGCAGAGACTCGGTGTGGCATATGAGACTAGGTCACATGGGTGAAAGGGTATGATTCTTTCTTCAAAGAGAGTTTTCTTGGGGATATAAGGTCAAGAGTGCGGACTTTTGTGAACACTTGTGTGTTTGGGAAATTGAGCAGTGAGTTTTCAGTGAGGTTGCACAACACAAAGGCATCACTTGATTATATCCATGAGGATCTTTGGGGTCCATCAAAAGTTGAGTCATTGGGTGGTCACAGATATTTTGTGTCATCCATAGATGACTATTCAAGGATGACTTGGGTGGTGATGATGAAGAACAAAATTGATGCATTCATTAGCTTCAAGCAGTGGAAGGCCCTAGTGAAGAATCAGTTAGGCAAGAAAATCAAGAAGCTTCGTGCAGATAATGGTGCGGAATTACTGATGATGATTTTGATTCATTTTGTGCGGTGAGGTATTGCGGACATCATCATGTAAGGAATACACCTCGTGAGAATGGTGTAGGTGAAAGGATGAATCAAACTCTACTTTGGAGAGGGCAAGATGTATGCTTTCTCAAGTTTGGTTTATCAAGGAGATTTTGGGCGAGGTCAGAAAAAAGCGACTTGCTACTTAATCAACATGAGTCCTCACACAGAATCAATCTCAAGAAACCATTTGAGATGTGGTCGGGCAAGCCTGCTTGACTACTCGATTCTAAGGGTTTTTGGGAGTACAGCTTACTATCATGTTAGTGAAGGGAAGTTAGAGCCAAGAAGGGAGTGTTTGTAGGGTATGGTGATGGAGTGAAGGGATATAGAATTTGGTCATCAGCAGAGTCCATAGTAATCCTCAGCAGGATGTTGTGTTTGATGAAAATTCTATGTTAAACTCATCGATGGGGAGGTCTACTAAATCAAACCGATCTTTGAATCGATAGTGTTGAGAAGCAGGTGGAGCTTGGTGGAGTCTCTTGATATGCAACAATCGGTGGATCCAAATCAACATTATCTTGATCTGGATAATGACGAGAATCGATCCAAGCCAAAGCATACCGAGACCTCGTGAGGGCGTCATACAAACATTAATCACAGAGTCTGTTTGCCGGCAGACACTAGAAGATCTAATGTTGGGATACCTCAAGGAGATATGAGTATGATGATTTGGTGGATATGCACTCCAAGTTGCGAGAAGAGGTAGAGGTTCTTTGAACCTACTACTTACAGTGGAAGCGATGACATGTCTGAAGCATCTCGGTGGCATGCAACCATGGGAGATGAAATAGAGTCATTGTTGAAGAATCGGACTTGGGAATTGGTCAAGCAACCTTACCGACAAAGGAGTTGTGACTTGTAAATGGATTTTGAAGAAAAGGAAGGAATAACTAAGGCGCGTAGTCGGTCGTATAAGGCATGTTTGGTTGCAAGAGGATTCAGTCAAAAGGAAGGGGTTGACTTTGATGAAATATTTTCACCAGTGGTTAGTCACACTTCAATCAGGGTGTTACTAGCAATGGTGGCACAGCAGGATCTGGAACTTGAGCAATTAGATGTGAAAACTGCTTTTCTACATGGTGAGATGGATAAAGAGATATACATGACACATCTTGAGGGTTTTCAAGTTCCTGGCAAGGAAAATTATGTTTGCAAGTTGAAGAAATCATTGTATCGTTTGAAGCAAGCTCCAAGGCAGTGGTATAAAAGGTTTGACAGTTTTATGCTTCAGCAGGGTTACAGCAGAAGTCCTTATGACTGTTGTGTATACCACATGATGGAGGTCAAGTTAAATTATTAACTCGATGCCTACTAACACACTAGCAAGAGAACTAGGTTCAATTGTAGTATAGCCAGATAGAGTCGAGGTCGATCCCACAGAGACTCGGCACAAATAAAACACAACTTTATCCTATTAGAACTAAATTGAATGGGCAGTCTACGACCAACTAAATGCAGTAAATAAAATAGTAACAACCACAAGACACAAAAGACCACAAAGACAGACTAAAGACTACTAAAACACGGATAATACGGTTGATATTATCTAAACAAATAGTATTGATTACGCTAGTAGATTATAATTCCCTCATGTGAATTAGGATGATTACGAGATAAAACAAATGTTAAATATTGATTATTATGACTACGGGAGTCATCCGCTAAGGTAGATTTAGCTCCGGTTAGGCCATCTAAATCATCGTGCCTCCATTACGTGACTTCGCCTTTTAATGCCTCCATCTCATATAAATTCTGACACAATTACGAAACTAGGGATGCCGGTATAAACCGTAACCTCATCTAAGCAACATTCCTAGGGTAAGGCGTACTTCTTAGATGCCGATTCAATCTATATCCTAAGTAACAATCACCTTTTGGGTTTCATGTTAAATTATGATGACAAATAATTAAGTTGATCAGGTTTAATTACTCGTTTTAATTCCAAATCAGAGAATCTGACGTAGTCGAAGCCGATCATAAAATTGCCCTACACATCACCAAGCTCGGTCGACCGAACGACAGCACTCGGGCGACCGAGTGACACGTCTAGGTTGACCGAACACAGTTCTGTGTTGGTACAAATCATGATTACTTCTTAACGTTTCTAACCTAAACACATGGGTTCGTAAATTAATCTACATCACGCAATCAATACAAGAAAAACTACTCCATAATAAAATACATCAGATCTACAAATAAAGATTGCATAATTGAATAGTCATACCTCAAGAAGGCGAGTGACTCCCACTCTTTAATGCGCGCCCCTAATCGGAGAATCCGATGAATCCACAATTAACGAACATAAAGAAAATAAAACTAAAAACTTAAAAGCTAAAATTGTATGAATTGTTGTGTTGTAGTGGTGTGTCTTTCTCAACATCGTGGCTGCTGTTTATATAGGAGTTGTAGCCGACATAGGGAGAATCCAAAAGATTGACATGCATTTATCAACTTAGACTCGGGTGACCGAACGTACACGCTCGGTCGACCGAATGGCATCTTTCGGTCGACCGAGCCTCCTCTTTACGCATTTTCAAATTCGGTTAAATCGACTTGTTCCCCACTCCATGCTTTTGAATTGATCTCGATTAATCTTTTCTTCAATGCTCCGATTTTCTTCTCTTTTATCTTGAGATCTCCCGATTGCGTGATAATTATCTTCCCGATTTATCATGATCGCAAAATCAGCATTTATCACACAATTAATTGCTCTTTTATAATAAAACAACTAAATACCAATTATCATATTAATAATCACTTATCATTAAATAATAAATATAAACACGTGATTAAATATGAAATATATATAATTAACTCCGATTTAAGGTTATAATTGATGACATAAACGGGTATATTTTAACTGTCATCACCACAGTCTGCTGAAAGATGGATCACATATCTATCTTGTTCTGTATGTGGATGACATGTTGATTGCTGCTGCAAGGAAGTCTGATGTTCAAAATTTGAAGAACCTTCTTAGTGCTGAATTTGAAATGAAGGATTTGGGTGCAGCCAAGAAAATCTTAGGGATGGAGATCTGGAGAGATAGAAGTCAAAATAAATTGTTCTTGTCTCAGTAGGGTTATGTGCAGAAGATACTGACCAAGTTTGGGACGTCTGCTGCAAAACCAATAGATACTCCAATGGCATCAAATGTTCATTTGTCTATTTATGCTTCACATCCACCAAGAGAAGGAGTATATGTCAAGAGTTCCCTATGCTAGTGCAGGTTAGCGATCGATGTATGCCATGGTTTGCACTAGGCCTCGATCAAGCTCAGCAAATCAGTGTTGTCGGCGAGTTTATGGCTCAACCTGGAAAAGAACACTGGAAAGTTTGTTAAAAGGATATTCGTGTACCGAGAGAGCAGATGATGTTGGTCTCATTTATGGAGGTGATATCGGTGCGGTCACGAAGCCATCGTGATCTCGATTATGCAGTGATGTTGATGAGAGAAAATCAATGACTAGTTATGTGTTTACATTGGGAAATGTAGTGGTCAGCTAGAAAGCTACTCTTCAGGCTATAGTAGCCTTATCAACTACTGAAGTAGAATATATGGCTCTTACTGAAGCAGCTAAGGAGGGTATCTGGTTTAAGGGGCTAGTCAGTGATTTGGGGTTGCATCAGGATCAGGCTCAGATATATTGTGACAGTCTAAGTTCAATATGTTTAGCCAAGGATCAGGTTCATCATGAGAAAACCAAGCATATTGATGTCAGGTATCATTTTCTGAGGAATAAGAAGAGGGTTGTAGTGAAGAAGATAAGCACCAAGGATAATCCTGCTGATATGTTCACTAAACCAGTTCAGCAGAGTAAGTTTCAGCTTTGCCTGGACTTATTGAATATTCAGAGCTTATAATCTGTTTCTGGAAACTCTACCGAGGGCAGATAAGTGGAGTGGATGCTGTGGAGATAGTCTGGTACAAGTACATCTGGCAATGACGAATGCATCTGGTACAAGTACATCTGGTTATGCAATCTGTTTGACTCTGGTGAGAGTTGAAGTCAAGGTGGAGATTTGTCAGTAAAGTGACTTAAACTCTACATTTGGTGGAACCAATCTGAAGACTCAGATGGACAGCTGAGAAGTGTATTCAGTGCGTGCATCGAAGGTGGAGTCATCGAGGCTTCATCGATAGGGTGAAGGTCTTTGAGTAATCGAATACAAAGCAGGTCTCACATCTGTTAATTCTATTATATGACAGCTATACAGTGTCATTAAAAGGAGGACACGTGTAGGGGTATTTATGGTGTATCAGACAAAGATTCCTTGCGGCTAGAGTTTAGGGATTTGTGCCTATAAATACAGTTGTTGTTGAATTGTCTGTGTGTGTGAAATCTGTAACTCAGTGCATAATAAAAAAGATCTCTTTTCTGCCCGTGGTTTTTTATCTCTCTCACTTTAAGAGGGGTTTTCCATGTTAAATCTGTGTTCTTCTTGTTTTCTGTTATCTCCTTTGATTATTTACGTTTGATTGCATCTGTTTCTATTTCTTGCATCTGAAGTTATCTCCATCAGTTTCGTAACACCTTCTTTTTCTTCATAATACGTTTCCCAAGATTCCTATGCCGATGGGAACTCCAATGCCGCAACTCCTTGCGAACCTTTGTCACCCTCCTTAATAGAGATGAGAATCCCCGAATAGGACCTTGCTACCAAGACGCTCTGAAACATTCCTCAAAATCTTGGACCCTAATCTATAAGGGATCATAGCGTGGCACCGGAGTCCACCTGACCAATCCCCTATAAAAAGGATTAACTGACAAGATTAAAATAGGGCCATGATCTGACCGGGAACTGGATAAATGATAAACCAAGTGTTGTGGGAAGAGGGTGCGCCACTTCAAATTAGCCACATCCCTGTCCAACCGAACACGAGTCTTCATACCGTCTGCTCATTTATATCATGTAAAAGGTGCCCCAACATAGCCCAGATCAGCAATGTCACAATCAGTAAGAGCATTTTGAAAAGCTGCAATCTTCGGATACGGACAAAGATTTGGACCATCCTGCTCTGTACGCAACAATACCTCATTATAGTCCCCTGCAACAAGCCTCGGAAGTGACATCCGCTCATGCATACACGGTAATAAAGCCTAAGAATGCTCATTTTCCCAAACAGTCGGGTTACCGTAAAACCCCATAAAGTGGCAAGATGGAGCTATATTACTATGAATAACATCGTCAATATGTCTACCAGTATAAGTAGAGATCAAAACATCAGTATCATCATTTCACAATAGGGCAAGACCACCACTTGTACCAACACTCCTTATCACAAGAGCACTAGAAAACCTAAGCGAACCACGAACATACTCAAAACGATTTTCATTTATTTTAGTTTCTAACAAAAATAAAAGAGAATGCAAAAATTTCTCTACCAGGCCTTTTAATGCTCGTACTACCCGAGGGTGGCCTAGCCCCCGACAGTTCAACATAGGATACTCATTGAGCCGGGTGGGCCTGCTTCCCGACAGACTCCACCAATGGCATAAGTTGAAAAGAACAATTCTTCTGGGTTTCAACCTCCCCATCCACACTAACCTCGACCTTTCACTTCTTCTCTAGTGGAGAGACAACTCCCAATGCGTCAGTTGAACCCCGGTTCGTGCTATGCGCTTATAAGTCGACACTCGCATGCGATGCCCCGAATCCCCCAATGTTGACAACTTCCGGCCTACCGGCATCTTCCTCAAATCCATCCCTAGCGTAATTACAAAGGTGGGTACATTCCCAGAATCCAAGCCGGCGTCCCATGTTGATCAAAGTCCACATCTTTTCGTCCTGAACCTGCTGCGTGAGCTTTCCTCCCGAAGGCTGATCAAGAATCACAACCTGAGCTGCTAAAATATCATGCATGGGGTGCAATAGAGGTATCTAGCCCAGCCTGTTCTTGTTCAACCTTCTCCGACGAGGCCGGTTGCTGCAAATGAGGAGTTGCGGCTTGGCCAATCCGATCAACAATTCCACCATCCCCGTCCAAAACCCAATCCACTAACACTTGAGGCGTGTCCATCAAAGCAATCTGTAAACCTGCTTTCTCATCTACCGGACTAACAAGCTCTAAGTGATGAGTCCTCACCGATGCATTGAGCCAAGTACCATAAGGCATAGCTCTATGTTGTTCCATCTAAGCCTCCCTTAATTTTTTTGCAAAAGCAAACAGTACGATCAAGAAGAACACAATTAAAGCATAAATACGGAAGGTGCTTGTATTGAATTAAACCTTGAATCACACGGCCCCTTTCATCTGACAAGCAAGCGCAGCGACATAGAGCTTGACCAATCGGAACCACCATGCAAAACCAAAAAGAACGCATCCCCATTAGAATGTCTTCTCGTATTTTCCCATCAAAACATGAATCAAAGCTTCAAATAAGTCGCCGCCCAATCTCTTGAGTTCAAAGGTGCAACGACAATTGATGAGAGTCAAATTGGCTATCATTTTCTATGTGATTAGACCCCGTTTATACCTCGTTTTATATGTTTCCGGAGACATTTGTTTGTATTTTGATGTATTTACACCTTGGTTATCATTTCGACACCTAGGACGTAAAGTCCGGGATTCTCGATCTTTTTCGGTGTATTTACTATACTCTTGGTCACCCTAGTGTCCTGTAGGGGTTATGTGTGGTATTTGTTGTGATCTTGTACAGGTATTGATCTTGTACAGGTATTAGGTGTTCAAGAAGGCCGGAATGTGAGTTATGAAGATAAGAGCGTGTGCCCGAAACTTAAACGTTCAAACGGATCAAAACTCGTTGGTACTACAACCATACCTTCCATTTATCTGCAGTTAGATCCACCTTAGGGGCATTTTATGGGCATTACATCTACATGAAAGTTGTAGCCAATTTTATTGGCTTTCCATCGCATTTTGAATCACTGGATTTGGAGGTCTACACACAAAGTTATGGCCGATTTACTGAAGATCTGTTCATAGGCCGTCGCCTATAAACTGTAGGCCACGGCCTATATGATGCAGGGAGCTCATGAAATCTGCTGTATTTCATAGGCCACGGCCTATGAATCACAGGCCACGGCCTATGAATCACAGGCCACGGCCTATGGACTGTTTTGCCCATTTTACCCTTTTAACACTTTAAATACCCCCATTTTGACATTAGGTCATCCCCAACATAAATTTTCTGCGTTTTCAGCCTCTTTTTACCATTTTCTTAGATTAGATTGCTTTGTACATAGTTTTAGATTAGATAAGATTTATTTTGTTGTAATCGAAGGCTCGTATTATTATTAGCTATTGCAATTTCAATTTGGATTTTGTTTTCTCCGGTGTTCTTCGTCTCGATTTGGTAATTTCAATTTCTTCTTGCTTTAGATCTTGATGATTGGTACGTTTATTGTTGATTTCTTGTATTTTGTTGTTAAAATTAGTAGCTAATCGTTATATAGCCGAGTTATGCGATAATCTTCGAAATCGAACCCTAGCTTGTTCATGTGGTGTTCTTGATGTTTGATTTCTTGATTCTTGATGGGTTCGTAGTTCTAGAACTTATACTTAATCACGTTTTTTGAATTGGCCATTTCATAATCGTATTACACGTATCGTCTTTATAAAAGTATTTTGCGAAAGGATACGGGAACCGGGGTTCTAGGATCACCCTGTAAAACAGACTGAGTTGTTCAGATCTGGTTTTCGTGTGTGAGGTTAATATTGACTTTGTTGAGCATTTCATTGATCATAGACCGTGTTAGGTCAGTTAAATCCGGTCAGCAAACTGTTGAACCTGACATAGAAGGGTAGATTATTGAAATAATGTATATTCTCGGAATTTGGAAACGACACCCTTTGGGTGACATCGAGAATGTTTAGGTAGGTCAAGGACGTCTCTAGACTTAGCTAGTGTTTGTGAATTAGATTGGATCATTGCTCGGCTATCTCTTTTATATAGTTCTAAATCTTTCTTTTATGTATATTTAGTCAAGAGAACCGGTGATCGACAAATCACCACGCTCGATGAGTCGTGTTTGCCTAAACTAAGAACGAGACCGAATTTGGTACTCGACTGCATTCCTGTGGGATATGACCTTGACTTACCAATTCTAGGCTACAATTGACCCGGTACACTACCGGTAAGATTGGACACTTAGAAAAGGCCGATCAACAATCCATGAATTTGAATCCAAAATGATTCCGTTGCAAAAAAATATAGGATCTTCGCGCAAATTCTCCTCCCACTGCTTCGTGACAACCAAGTAGCCGTCAAAGCACCATGCTCCCATAGAGAGGGCAAACATATGATCTTCATCCTTTTCAAAAACACATTGAACCACAGACTTACCGACGGAGGCCACCGTGAACGCCACAGACCTCTAGGATTTCTCCAAAGCAGCCTTGAGACCCGTCACCGCTATTGGTTTAGGCGTGAAAATCTTGCACATCAAACTTCGATCACAGAGCTCCTGCGATTGTGCGAAGGACCCCTACGAGGGAGAACATAGATCGGATTCTTTCTCCATGAGGTCAAACGATTGCAGCAGGGTCACAACATCATCCTTTTCCATGGCGTCTAGGAGGGGTGACGAAGCAGAATTTCGTCGAGTGATAATCTGGGCCGTATTTTCCTGGTGACAACTTGTTCAAGGTTGAACCGTAGAAAATATGTGAAACGGGGGGCGGTTTGTGGTGGTTTAGACTGCACTTAAGATTTATTTCGCAAGCTGCCTACGTATCCTGTAATTGTTCAAGAATCAAGTCTCCGTAGTTCCTTAGGGATTGTTTATATATTGGTGGGCTTGTGCCTTAAGCCTGCATGGGCTGGGTCTTTGTTGGAATATGATTTTATGTTCCCCAAAGAAGAGATAATTACGGTTTAATCTTCTTAATTATAGGAGATAATCTCGGTATTTAACTATTGATTTAAATGATAAGGATCGCCTTAATGGCTTAGGATTCTTTCCATAATTTATCTGATAAATGTGTATTTATCATTATACACTTTAACCGACCTACGGTGAGTAACCGAGGTCAGGGTGACCGAGCTAAGCAGGTCGTCATCTGCTTTGTCCTAACCGACCTGCGGTGGACTGAGGACCATCCTGGTCAACTTCCTACTTAGGGGCGGAGATCGGCCCTTAGGCTCATGATGGGGCCCATGGCCCTTAAATATATTACTATGAACCTATTTTTATCACTATTTGAGTATTTTGTGCATGACACGTAGAGTGGTGAAATTCGTCCTCGTTATAAGCCCCCCCAGATCTGACTGAACTGCTCGTTATGATGTCGGATCTGGCATCTAGACTTGTAGAATTTGTAATGACCTACTCTGCCAGGTGGCAGAGTTACTATTATGACACTATCATAACATTTTCCGGGGTTCGAGGCATTTCTGCCCATGTCGTCTAAAGTGGAACGGTTTTTTGCAACGTGTTTGGGGTTTCATAACCCTCATCGAATCAGTTGTCCGACCAGCAGTTGGCTGATGCTAGCTTTAAAGCTATAAAATATGTAAGTCTCGCTTCTTCAATCGTACTTTGTATGTAACTTGGTAGGATTTCCCATACTTGATGATTTGTTGATGCAGGGATCCCTTATTGGCCAGGAGGCCTTTGCAAGGCTTGCTACGTCTTCGGCCAGCAAGGTGAAGTTGGAGAGGGAGACTCCGACCTAGAGAAAGCGGCCTCCGATCGTCATTAAAAACTCAAAGACGCCTGTCCCACTGTTAGTGAGGAGTTGCTAAGAGGTATCCAAGAGTCGGGTATCACTGTGGACGTCAAAGACTTCTTCTCCGAGTGGATCATCACTGCTCGGTTAACAGATACTGGGCATGACCCTTATGTGGCCCTTAGTGATGAGGAGAGGGATGCCCGTAGGACTTATCTTCTTTTTTCCCTTTATATTTTACTTGTGCCTGTATTTTTCTCTGTTTTTTTGTCTAACCGTGCTTTGGTTTGTTGCAGTGGCAGACTTTGCTGCATTAATGGCTAGTACCGGTAATGATGAGGTCGAGGATAGTCGGCCCGAGCAGAGCCAAAATACTGAGAGGACTGCAAGTGTGGAGCCTCCTCTAGCCCGATTTGCTGGCACTACCCCGAATCCGCTTTGGGGTCCAGATATTGTCTGGTCACCCTGATGATGCAGTGGTCCTACCAATCTCTGTTTTGAAAGGGGACACTAACCCGATCATCCTGGATGAAGCTGACCAGGAGTGAGAAGATTGCTAACTCCAAAAGAAGGGGCAAGCTGGGGTTTCTGTGAACCCTCAGGAAGGAAGAACAAATCTGCTACCCTTCCTGATGAGGCTCAAGATCATTCTCATGAAAGAGAATATGCCGCTACCGAACCGGAGCGGATAGCTAGCGAGCTAGCTGGAACGGGCTTCGGTGCCATGGAATATGTAAGTTCATATTTTCCATCTGAGTTTTGTACTTCAACTTGATAATGTATCTCATGTTTGTTGCTTTGTTATGTAGGGAACCTGGATTGGCCATGAAGTTTTTAGAAGATTGGCTAAGTCTTCCGTCATCCAGATGAATCTGGAAAAGAAGGTTACCGACCTGCGTATACATCAGGAAAGGCTTAAGGGCTCTATTGAATCTAAAGACAAAGATGTAGAGGCTCTCGAGGAGCAACTCAGGGGTTAGGAGGCTGAGCAAAAGGCTAGAGAAGACAAGTATGCTTCTAGTCTTCAAGCCACATACTACCAGTTTTCCGCAGAGAAAACTGAGTTGGAGCGAGCCGTGGCGAAGTTCCGTACTGAGAAGAACGAGCTTGAAGTGGATGTTCCAGGTCGGATTAATGAAGCCATCTAGAAGTGTAAGGCTTCAAATGAGTTTGCTCTTGCTTCTCATTCTTGTCCTTAACCATGGCTATACCTTGGTATTTGATGAGGCTAAGAGTCAGTGTGCTGACCTTGCTGTAGATAGCCTGGCCAACCATGCTTTCTATAAGCCTGGCATGGGTGCAATCTATGACAAGCGTCTGAAAGAGTTCAAAGAAGGGGTGGACATTGTGTCCAAATACTCTCGTTGAGCCGCAGCCTCTCGTCAAACGGCTACTGGGTTAGAGCCTTCTATTTTAGCTACTTCTGCTTCAGCCCCTTCTTCTGAGTAACGACAAAGTCCAGCTCCAGATGTATTGATCAAGTTGCTTGTGGACTTGCTTTTCTTTTGTTGCTTTTGCTCTAAAAAATTGTAACTTTCGTACAATTATTTTATAGTACATGCAAAGTTTTCTACCAAGTGTTTTTGCCTTGGCTTTACTTCCAGTACATATTTTAAGTGCTCAACACTTTCATGTGTCTTGGGATTTAGTGAGTTTCACATCTGTAAGCTTGTTGAGTCTGACCTGTAGATCTCAGTTTGTCTGTCCTGCAGACTTGGAAAGTTTGTTTTTTGCAAACTTACCGAGTCTGACCGGCAAAGCTCAGAGTTGAGTCCGACCTGCGGAGCTCAGTGTTGAGTCTGACCTGCAGAGCTCAACGCTTTAATGTATTGCTGAGTTCGTCCTGTGAATCTCAGTTTGACTGTCATGCAGACTTAACGATTTTAGACTGAGTGCGACCTACGGAGCTCAGCTTGATGAGCTTGACCTACAAGATTTGTTGTGTCCGACTTGCAGAACTCAAGCTTTCGAGTCTATCTTACAGACTTTAGAGAAAAGTTTCAAAATTGTATCATGTACAATGTTTTTATAATAAATTTTTGCAAGTTTTCTTGCCGTAATTTTATTTTCAGCACTTACATGAAGTACTTTGATCTGCAGTGAGGTGTCTTGTCCCCCAGTATGCCATGCATTAGCTTATTGTTTTGGATGGTATACTTGTGGTTTTTTCAAGTTTTTTCTCGGGTCTGTCCTGTAGACAACGAATGCAGCTGCGTCCGACTTGTGGACTTAGAGAGTGTTTTGCATGCTTCTTGAGTCCGACTTACGGAGCTCAACTTTTTGAGTCCGACCTACGAACTTAGGGTCGGTCCTTTACCTGCGGTCTTCGGTTCGAGTTTGTTATGCACACTTGGAATTTATCCTCTACAAGCTTTGCTGAGTTCGACCTGCGAAGCTCAGTCGAATCTGTCTTGTAGACTTGATATTTAACTGAGTCCGTCTTGCGGTCTAATCAGTTACGCTGAGTCCGACCGGCGGCTCGTTAGTCTGTCCTGTAGACTTAGCGATGTAACGGAGTCCGACTATGGAGCTCGGATATCAGTCCTACTGACTTAGAATTATGTTTTGAAAAACTCCAAAACTCTGTAATAACTTTGCTTTGAAATATATGCTATTTTACTCTTGATGAGTTTTCTTAATCAGAACTTTTAGCACTCTGAGTACTTTTCACTTTATGCTGGGACGTCTTATCCCCTAGTATTCCATGCACTAACTTATAGTTTTTGGATGGCATACTTAGTTGTTTCTTTGTCTATTCTTGAGTCTGACTTGCAGAACTTTAACATCTGTAAGTATTGAGTCTGGCTCGCGGATCTTGGTTTGAGACTAGCATATGGACCGAGTTTATCCTGCAAACTTTGAGTGGTTTGACCCATGAAGTTCAGTTCGAGTCTGTCCTGCAGACAATGAATTTAGCCGAGTTCGTACTTCGGAGCTCGGTTTGTCTGTCCTGCAAACTTAGAGCTTTTGTCCTGAACCGTTATGTCTTACTCATAATAGAGAGGAGAATTATGATATTGAAATAATATTGCTAAATTGGAATAATTTATTTAATTATGGAACACATCCGGACGTAAAATTTTGCGGAGATTGATTGTATGCCAGCTCCATGAAATGGTCCTGCCATTTGAATCTGCCGGTTGATATGCACCTTTGCCATGCACTTTATAACTTTATAAGGGTGCCTACTGACGTAACTTTCCGACCTAAGGAACTCAAATCTTGTGTATGTCTTGGAGACTTAATAACTTTGCTGCTAACATATGTTGGTTGAGTCCAGCCTGCGGAGCTCAGGTGTCAGCCTTGGCGATTTGAGCAGAATCCGTCCGGCGGACTTAATGAGTTGGGCCTTTGCCAACATATTGGGTCCGACATGCGGAGCTCAAATTGATGTCCATCCTGTGGACTGAAAGAGTTTGTCCTTTGCAAACTTTATGGAGTCCGACCTGCGGAACTCAATTTTCTGTCCATTCTACGGACTTAATGTGTTTTAGCGGAGTCCTTCCTGTGGAGCTCGGCTTGTCAATCCTGCTGACTTAATGATTTTGGTTGAGTCCGACCTGTGGATTCGCAGCTTGTCAGTCCTGCTGACTTAATGGTTTTAGCTGAGTCCAACCTGCGGATTCACAGCTTGTCAGTCCTGCTGACTTAATGGTTTTAGCCGAGACCGACCTGCGGATTCGCATCTTGTCAGTCCTGCTGACTTAATGTTTTTAGCTGAGTCCGACCTGCGGATTCGCAGCTTGTCAGTTCTACTGACTTAATGATTTTAGCTGAGTCCGACTTGCGGATTCGTAGCTTGTCAGTCCTACTAACTTAATGTTTTTAGCTGAGTCCGACCTACGGATTCGTAGCTTGTCAGTCCTGCTGACTCAATGATTTTAGCTGAGTCCGACCTGCGGATTCGCAGCTTGTCAGTCCTGCTGACTTAATGGTTTGGGCTTTTGCCAGTTTCACGAGTTTGTCCTGCAAAACTCAATAACAAAATACACAATGGAACAAGACAACACTATACTGAAATAGCGTTAAAGTGAACATGATCATTCGGAGTACAACTCATTGAAGTAGTACTAAGAAAGCGAGATGATGCTCCTCATTACGCGTTTGACCGCTTGGTCCACCAAAGACGTGTTGATCATACTGATGGGACGATGGCATTTAGGGTTGCTACATCCATAGCGGCCAACTGCTCCATTACTGCTTGTTGAGCCCTTGTAGATTCTGGTTGGTGGCGGGATCTATTGTCGTCCCGTCCCCACCGTTTTTGACCACCATCATGGATAGTTTCCCCCTTGACCCTTCTTTTCAGTCTGCTTTTATGGCGTGGTTACGATGGATCTTGAACAAATTGTCAGTAGATGACCTCCTTCTAGCACCATTTGACGAAGCATAATTTCGTCGGGTGATAATCTGGGCCGTATTTCCTAGTGACAACTTCTTCAAGGTTGAACCCTAGAAAAGATGTGAAACAAGGGATGGTTTTATGGTGGTTTAGACTGCACTTGAGATGTTATTTCGCAAGTTGTCTACGTATCCTGTAAATGTTCAGGAATCAAGTCTCTGTAGTTCCTTAGGGATTGTTTATATAGTGGGGGGCTTGTGCCCTAGGCCTGCATGGGCCGGGTCCTTGTTGGACTCTAATTTCGTGTTCCCTAAGAAATAGATAATTACGGTTTAATCTCCTTAATTATAAGAGACAATCTCGGTATTTAACTATTGATATAAATGGTAAGGATCAGAGCCTTAATGGCTTATGATTCTTTCTATAATTTATCTGATAAACATGTATTTATCATTATACACTCTACCGACATGCGGTGAGCAACCGAGGTCAGGGTGACCGAGCTAAGCATGTCGCCCTCTACTTTGTCCTAACCGACCTGGCGGTGGACTGAGGGCCATCCTGGCCATCATCCTTCTTAGGGGTAGAGATCGGCCCTTAGGCTCATGCTGGGGTCCATGGCCCTTAAATATATAACTATGAACCTATTTTTATCACTATTTGAGTATTGTGTGTATGACACGTGAAGTGGTAAAATTTGTCCTCGTCAAGGGACAGAGAGTCTCCTGTTCGTGGAGGGAAAATCTTCAACGAAGGGGTTATAATAATCTTCAATAGCATATCCATTTATTTGAAATGATTGCCATTGGGACAATGCATCGCCAAATTTCCTGTCATTTTTAGAAAGGAATAAATTATTTAAACAATGTCGAAGGTATATGTCAGGCAAATTTTATGGTGGTTAATGATCCTCAAACTCAATCGTAAATTCAATGATTGAGAATTAACATATATGATCATAATCACTCATGTGATGACATGAGTCTATTGAATTTGGTGGTCATTGACCACCATAAAATTTGCCTATCAGAATAACTTGAGGGTAACTAAAAGAGTCTAGTGTTTATATAGTGTTGTTTTTTATATAGTGTTGTATAGTGTTGTTTTTTTATAGTGTTTATATAGTGTTTTTTTATAGTGTTGTATAGTGTTGTTTTTATATAGTTTTGTTTTTTTATATTGTGTTTATATAGTGTTGTTTTTTTTATATAGTGTTGTATAGTGTTTTTTTTTTATAGTGTTTATATAGTGTTGTTTTTTTATATAGTGTTGTATAGTGTTGTTTTTTATATAGTGTTGTTTTTATATAGTGTTGTATTTTTGTACTGTTTATATAGTGTTGTATTTTTATAGTGTTTATATTGTGTTGTTTTATTATATAGTGTTGTATTTTTATAGTGTTTAAATTGTGTTGTTTTATTATATATATAGTGTTGTATAGTGTTGTTTTTTTATAGTGTTTTTTTTATAGTGTTGTATAGTGTTATTTTTTTTGTATAGTGTTGTTCTTTTTATATAGTGTTGTATAGTAATAATTGTAACAAATATATAAATAAGATATAAATTGCATACCTTTAATCGATGTCGGTATTTCGACCGCTTGCTCCTGCTCCTGAAGTTTCAGTGTCACCGCCTTTGAACTGTGACTCATCATCTTTTGACACAATGTCTTGCACCCTCTTCTCAGCTCGTACCCAATCTTGACAACACATTTGCTTCTCTAAATTGGTGGGATGAAGCGAACATCTTTTATTGTTAATCACATATCCTGCCATGCTGAAACATCGTTCAATAGTGACGGTCGAAACAGGGCAACTTAAAAACTCGACCGCTATCGTTGATAGCACTGGAAATTCTTTAGCATGTCTCTTCCACCACTTCAATAAGTCGAAGCCGAAATCATAGGAATCATCGGTTTCACAGCCTTCAAATGTTGTGTTTAAAAATTTTGATATCTCTGTACGTTGATCGGATGACGTTGTCGCTCCCTTCTGTTTTTTCGCGTTCATTTTATCCAGAACTTTTTTAAGTCCCCGCAGGGCACCTGCAGGGTTAGTAGAAGCACTTGCGGATGGATTGGGAACCGCGTCGTTTCTCAATCCATACATACGCTCATATTCAACAAACAAAGTGTTTAATAAATTTTCAACTCTATCTACTTCAACTTTATAATCTACCGGGGGCACACCATGAGTATCAGACAAAGCATCATAGTAAGCACTTAACATGTTAGACACACCTAATAGTCTTAAACGAGGGTCGAGAATAGTAGAAATGAGATAAATGTCAGGAATATGCAACATGTACTTATTCCATTTCTCCTTCATCGGCTCTAAACATTGAAATAATGTAGCGTCATGTTCCAAGGTTTCAAACTCGGCAGTTATTTCTACACTAGCAGACAAGACTAAATGTGCAGTGGGTTGATAACATTTTGAAAACAATTCAGTATATTTTTTGAATAATTCAAAAACATCCATCAGTTTCTTGCATGCAAATTCAAATAGAGGATACAAGCGATATTCGCTCGGGCAATGTTCACTTAAAAATTCACAAAAGGTATTTTTAATTTTAATTTTTTCCAAAGATCATAAGTCGTGTTCCACCCATGCAGGTACATCTTACTGCGCGTTTGATACGGCGATGACCTTTCGTTTAGAAATTTATACCACTTATGAACAAGAATATTTCTACCTAACACATGTGAAATAGAACTTCTTATCGAATTAATATTATGGTCAAAAACTTTTAAACCATCTTTTACACATAAATTAAAAATATGGCATAAACATCTAACATGAAAAAATTGACCATTACAAAACAGGTTCGCAAAATCGGGATAGATCGGGAATAGAAGTAGTGTTGTTTGAAGCATTGTCAAACGCAATTGAAAAAACTTTATCTTTTAAATCGTATTCCTCAAAAATATCAACTAATAAAGATGCAATGTTAGAAGCATTATGAGTTTCGTTAAATAAACGAAAAGCCAAGAACCTTTTGGACAATCCAAGTGTTGTCAATCCAGGTGAGCCGACACGCCCAAATAAAAATTGTTGGTCCTACTATCCTCCCAAATATCGCACATACACATATTCGAATTTAATTTTTCTTCAAACTTTCTTTAATAATATTTTGTCGTTTAATAAATTTAATTTTGAAATCCCTAGTAACCGTTGCACGAGGGATCTTAGTAAATGCCGGCTGCAAAGCTCCTTGTACGTAAGTTTCGAAAAAAGGATTCTCAGGAAAGCTAAAAGAAAGACACATCCCCGCAATAAGATCCGTGGTTAAATCTCTACAGTTATCACGAGTGTAAATAAAGAGTGGATTAGTGTTACCTCCGCTGGAGCTCGACATGTTTAGCTGGGCTTGAGACGCGCCGTCTTCCAATTTTTCCGGGTGTTTACTTAACATGTGACTCGGCATCGATCCGTAACCACCGGAATGTTTAAATTGGTATTTTGTGCCACAGAAATTGCACACCGTGAAGAAATACTTTCCGGGGTTAGCTAATGCTATATCATCAGTCCGAGGAACCTTTGTGAAAAATTCCGTAAAAATTCTCGATTTTAACCCTTTTTCTTGTGCTTTGGATCGGGTACTTTCATCAACATCTAAATTGACTGACTCGGGAGTAGGAGTAGCATCATCACTAGCACCACGCGGTGTTCTTACAGGCACACGACTCCCACCACGTGCTTGTCTAGCACGGGAAGCATCCCTAGTAAATACATCTTCATCAACGTCGTCTTCATCATTATCTTCACATTCGTTAAGGTTGATGTTAAAATTTCCGGGTTGAGACATTATATCGTCGTAATGACTATCAAAATCATCTTGATTGTAACCTGAAGGTGTGTCAAACTGAGGAATCGAAATGTGATTACCGGTGACAGGGTCTGTATAATATTGGGGTCTATAGCCACCAACAAATTCATCCGATTCCGGCACAACCGTGTCTTCACGGAAAGTAACATTTCGATTACCTCTTGATGTTTCACCTCTTCCTCTTGTTGACATTGTAAAAAATCAAAATTAAATCTAACGGTTATAAAATAAAATAAAAAATTTACATATCAAAAAAAAAATTAATTTAACTAACCAATTTTACTTATAATTATAACCGAATTGAAGTAACGATTAAATCAGAACAACTTCAAATTTCGGTCTAGTCAAGTAAATTTGATTATAAAATTAAATTTTTTATACACTTGTAAATAAATTAGTTGAATAAAATACAAACAAATTTACTTGTAACTAAAACCGTATTGAAGTAACGATTAAATCAGACAAATTTCACAAATCGGTATCGTAAAGTAAATTTGATTGTTGTTTTTAACAACTAAACCAACTTGATAATCAAAGAAATGAGTAGAAGATGTAAGAAATTAGGGAAGAAGATGTAAGAATGGTGTAGGAAATTTGAAATGGATTTGGGTAGTATTTATAGAATTTTTTGAGGTGTTTGGAAAAAAAATTATAAAAAAAATAAATAAATAGTCGTTACAAAATATTACCTTTGGGCCGGTCCGGTCCGGTTCCGGCCTTGCCGGTTCAACCGCCGGTTCCAGGCCGGTTCCAGTTCCACCAAAACCCCAACCGTACTCTAACCGCCTAACCGTCGGTTCCACCAACCGACGGTTCACCCAACCGCCGGTTAAGCCACCCGCCGGTTACCTAACCGCCGGTTCCGGTTAACCAACCGCCGGTCCGGTTTATTTGGCCACCACTACACCTAACTAATTTGAAACCTTCACTCTTTTTTTTTTTTTCTGAGACAAAAACCTTCACTCTTTTAACAAAAAAAAAAAAAAAAAAAAGAAGATAAAATAAGAAAATAAAGTATTACGATCATCAATAGTTTTTCACTTTGAATTCTTCATGTAATTAGTATTTTATAAAGTATACTTCTCCAATTCATCTAAATATATTTGTAAATTGATTGATCATCAATATTTTTTCACTTTGAATTCTTCATGGATTTAGTATTTTATAAAGTATATTTCTCCAATTCATCTAAATATATTTGTAAATTGATAGAGTAAAGTTCTCAATAATTATATGTTTTATGCATCTTATATGTTTCATTCAATTTAGATGCTTTTAATTTGCTTCTAACACTTTGAATTCTTTTTCTGAAAAACAAAAAAAAAACAAAAAAATCTTTCAAATCTTAAAAAAAAAAAACTTTAAAAACTTTTAACGCTTTGAATTCTTTTTAATAAGTTGTCTATGTCCCATTAGACACCTCCAGTTCCAAAATGCTTCACATATAAATTTAATAATAATGCATACGCTTATAATATCATCAACATTTCAATCGCATGTGTGATATGATATGAACATTTGATTTTGTTACGATCTAGCTTCGATTATTATTATTATTATTATTTTTTTTTTTTGGTTACGCTCTATAATTAGAAACGATTAAAATCATATATGTGATTGTGAAGTGGTCGATAGATTTTTGCATGTGCTTTTTTATTATTATAAAATATTTATCAAATTTTGAAAATAGACATGTTGTGATAGTAAATGATAAAATGAGTATTTGTTTATAAGGACTAGTTTGAGCACTAATAGGCACTTAGAACACTAAGGAATCATATTTGTTTATAAAGACATAAAATTAGTAACTAGACAAAACTATCATTATTTTTTTTTTCCTGGAAGCTAATTTATTTTTCTGGACGACTTAAATTTTTATTTTTTTTCTGGACGCCTTAAGTTTTTTTTTTTTTTTTTTTTCTCGACGCTAAAGAGACACCGCGCGATCATCGGGGTGGTCAATGATCGCGGTGTGTCTCTGCATCGCGGTGTTTCTGCATCGGGGTGGTCATTCATCAGACGGTGTGGCCATTTGCATCGGAGGGTCATCTGCGATCGCGGTGGCCATCGATCGTCGGGGTAGCATCGTGATCGAGGAAGTCAATTGAGTTGGGGCACAACGATCGCATACCGCTACTTCATCGGCGCTGGCTCGGATCGGGTGCAGCACATCTGATCGCGGTGGTCGTGGAAAAAAATTAATGTCCAGGAAAAAAAAACTCTTTTTACGTCCAAAATAAAAAAAACATTAAAAAAATAAAATTATACCAGTTTGGTGGATGCGTCCTTATAACCAAATAAATTTTTTTAATATTCTATTTACCTAATTAAATCTAATATGTGTTATTTTAGAAATGTGCTACCAGATAAAACTAATAAAGAACGTAAAATATGAAGAAAGTAAAGAAAATAAAGAAAGTAAAATATGAATTCCATAGTGCTAACAAATTTCATGGTGCCACTAGGCCCACTACCCTTTGCAACAGGACACTTGGTTGTGGGGCTCACCTGTCAATAAAGCTTCTCAATCATGACAATTTTATGATTACGTTTTCACTCTGAAAATAGTGTCACTCATTACAAGTGACAAGCTTCTCTTTCATCCATCACTTTCTTTACTCAAATCACTTCATATATATATAGAAGTACAACTATTGTTAAGTTTTTGTTTTTTTTCTTAGAACACTTTGTTTATAGTAAAAATGTGAAGATTATTTTCTCAAAAAAAAAAAAAAAAAAATCTGAAGATTATTTTTTATAGATTTTTATCAAGAAGGATAGATTAATGAATTTATGGATCCAAGAAAACTGATTATTAATCAGGACAAAACCTACGTAAACGTACTAACATACCCTTTTTTTTTTATTAATTTTTAAAAACATTCACTGATATCCGTCGATTTACACACATTTGTTACGATTATAATAAAATCTGTTGGGGAAATACAAAGGGGAATGAACAATGCCGAAACAGAAATGAATGTCGCCATGAATGAAAATAACCAGGATACACGTAGAAGTGATTTGAGAATCTTTCCTCATAAAACTATTCGTCCACAAATGATTGTCTCCCCAAACACGAATGTGATCACGGGATAAAACTACGTTCACTTTTAGTCTAGATAATATAGACAGAAAGAAAGCTACAGGAGTTTGGTGATATTTTGTGTGTATAGAAGCTTGAGCTTTTTGACATTCAAAGAAAACCGGAGAAAGGTTTCTCAAATCCTTTTTTATTTTTTATACATGAAAAAAGGTCCCCAAGTGTTCTTTTATATGTATGTAGAGTTATATTTATGTATCTCTACATACACAACCTTTAGAATTGGTTACAAGAGCAAAAACCCGAAAGGACACCAACAAAACCGACTAAAAGCGCTCAGACCGCATCTTGGACGCCTGTTTGAATCCTGGGCGCCTGTCTGAAGCATACTTGGACGGGCGCCCGCTTTCTTCAGATTTCGTCCATCCAACCAGGTTACATCTCAGATGTAATTCCACCGCCAGACGCTCGTCGGTGAAGGAACTCAGACGCCTGTCGAAGTCAAACGCCCGTCCATATGAAATGGACGCCCGTCCAATAAGCAGCAGAATTTGGATTTTGTTCAACACTTGATCTAACACTTCCGTTAGCTTGTAAACATCAATTATAAGCATGCACCCCGCATCTCCTAACTCATATCGATTGTTTCAAGCTCACCAAACCTCAAACTAAATCCAATTACACTAAATCACATTGGTGATATAATCACCAACAATCCTCCCCCATTTAGTGTAACCCTTGATTTAGTTGAAAACTTACCAACACACAAGCAGTTCATCTTTTAATGATAATGTCACGAAGATTGAATTACCACCCAGTGTATTACACATTCCAAAATATTCGAGTATTGGGGTGTGACTAAGCATTGAACCCTTTACACATTTGAATACTTCAAAGATAATACACAAATGAACCAAGATACAACTTCTATAGTTACTTGACACCAATTATCCAGGCCTTGTGTCCATGTCCATTTCATGAGTATATAGAAAGTCAACCCTAACTTTCTTGAAGCGCCAAACTTCATACTCATATAGGTGAATCTTTCTAATCATGTACACGAAACACTTTTCCAAAAGATATCACCTACACAATGTAATGCACATAATTTGGGACTTTTCATGTGCCAAATCTTTGAGAATGGGCCTTCCACATTGAATTTCGCCTATGGCGTTGTACCATAAGTGGAATTGGGTATCCCACACCAAAGATTTAATGGGTTCTACACATCCCGATAACAAACTTTTACCAAGTTTCAAGTCAATCTATATTTGATCAAACAAGATTTGACTAAATCACGAGTACTCTTTGAACAACCACCATCATCCTTTGAGTTAAAACTCACAATCCAACTTTTCATTAATACATTGGTGTACAGATCACCATTGTAACATTTGACAATTTTCCGACCAAACACATTGGATAACGGGATGAACTTGGTTATTAATTGCAAAGGAATTCAACTACTAAGTCATCAACAAAGAAATCCAACTCCATAGTCCAACCGTAAATTTATGCACTTAGAAGCTCATAAATGATACTTCATCCTAGCACAAATTACTAGTTAACCGAGGATTCTTCTAAACCGAAGGAATCTCATATAACTTTACTATAGAGTTTAAACCCTCCCATGATTGTAGTTTAAAACCTTGATGACAATACCGCCCAGATTATGAACAACATGATTTGGTTAATACCAAAATCAATATGTCAACAATGTAAACTACTACATCACCTTATATTCCAAGGCAAATCCAATCTTTGTAGATCGGGCATGTTTCACTTTTAGTATCATGAATAGATACTAAACCAAAGCAAAACACCAAACATGTATTCAACATACATCAAAGGACAAAGTCATTTCATTAGACATCAAACATATGTAAGATTTGTATAATTACTGAACACGGTATTGTAAACAACTTTAAATTCAACTAATCTTCAAGCTAAGAAGTCTATCAAGTTTAATTTAGCACCTTGAATCAAAATAACATATACACTCCTTATGTTAATTTTAACATAACAAGACCCTCCAGGTTGTTTCAAATACAATGCCCATTCCAATCTCCATTCTAAAACCGAAGTTTTACCATCCATGTAATGGATTACAAAATTTGTTTAACGAGTTGTTAAAACAAATAACAACAATTTATCCGAGGAGATTTCATTAACGGTGCCAAGGTATCAAAATAACCAATACCTAAAAGCGTACAAAACCTTACATTATTAATCAGGATTTATACATGTTGACTTACATCAACTTTCATCTTTCATTGAAAGATTCACCGCACCATTTGCTCTCATTGAGCTCTTGGCATATTTAGAAAACAACTTTATTGTTTTCTTTCACTCCAACATTGGTAGGAGTTTCATACTTCAAACTTTGTACAACATTATAAATGTCCAAAGATGGCATACCAATGATCAACAACAGATTAAACTGTACTAGAATCATTCAGCTCCATTATATGGAACCAAAGAACATTGGAATGCATAGCAATTCCAATAAACATAGTTTCAAAGTGCCTCTTTTACTCAAGGAATTAACTTTAACCTCGGAAAGTCACAAGACCTTCTCACACCTCCAAACCTCAAGTTGATTTCATTATACCAAAGTTCAAGTAATTTAGCAAACAAACAAGCTGTTGGAGGCGTAGGAGTATAAACAAAAGCTTAAAACTTATGCTTAAATACTTTCCAATAAAACTCATTAAAACATACACTCTTTTCATTTACCTTTTGGAGGACTTGATAGTTATTTACTACCATTTTCATACCATCACTTGTATTACTACAAAGTAACGCAAATAAACGATGTATCTATTAAATAAAAAGAGTTACAACTTTTCCAACCAAGGATTCATAATCTTAAACCGAAGAACTACAACTCTTATAACCAAGAGTTACAACTTTCTATATCGGAAAGTCTCAAATTTTCAAACAAAAGTTACATCCTTCGAATCGAAGAATCACAACTTTTCAAAACAAGTCACAACTCTTAAACCAAGAGTTGTAATCTTTAAAACTGAAAAGTTTCTACCTTTAAATTAAAAGTTATAAACGTTCAAAGGAATACAAACTCTAATGAGTTGTATTCTTTCACCAAACCGATACATTCTTTAACAAATCAATAACATGATTTTTCCTCCAAAACATTCACTTAAAATCAAAGTGAAAATTCATGATAATGATCATGTTTCCGAAAAAGAATAAGTTCAAAACAAGTTAAAACCATATATTACATATATATATTACCAAATAACAAGTATAACACATGAAAGACTAAATACATAAACATTTTAGTCATAGGAGTAAAAGCAGAAGTATAATAAAGAAATTATATGAACCAAAACACTCATATATAAGTCCTATAGCATATCAACAGATCTCATATACATATAAGTATCACTTAAGCATACCAATAAACATACATGTATAGTTATTTCAAAATATACAAACCATGTACAACTAATGTTTAAACTATATAGTTTCAAGAGCCAAAGGATATACTTAAATCTCTTAACAATGACAACCTTGACTCCATTTCATGAATGTCACGGATCAACAATCCACCGGTTCACAACTTCAAACCAAGTTGATCCTTACACTCACAATTTTCCAAACCGAGTCAAAACTCAAAACAACATTTTATTAGTTGTTTCACCAAAACTTAGTTTCTGAGTCATTATTCTATCCTTTGTTTGATCTTACATACTAGGCATTCAACCTAGTAAAACAAGATTTTTAAATCCAAATTTCTTTAGATTTGCAAACTCTTCATTAAAATGTTCTATCAAGGATAGACATTTAAAAACATTATCTCTTCAACATGATTTCCATCTATTTGTATCATTAGAAAACATCTAACTACAATAGACATCAAGTTTTCCAAGAGATAACACTTGATTTATCCCAACATTAGTTATACACAAACACTTAAAATTTCTAAACATTAACATGATTTTATCACCAAGATCAATGAACATTAAACATTAAACACGCAGCAAGTTTCATCATTGATTCAATCATGTCTAGAAATGTCAAGCCAAACAACATATATGTATAATCAATCAATATCCAAGAACAAAACTTAGACACTACAATCAAATTTTATATTGATTGTAGTTACTATTCTTGGACACCCCAAACTTGCATGAAATAATGTAAATAAACATACATACCATTCATCCGTAGTCATAGCAACATCACAGCAATTTTACAAAGTCATTCCAATGAACTTTTACTTACCAAAAGATTATAATCGACTTTGCATCAATCAAAACCGCAGCAACTTCTCAGAATTTCTGACAAATGTCAACATCGAACCAGACTGCAAACTTGATATCACTGCGATCCTCGTCTCTCGCCACGATTCTAACGGTATCTCCGGATTTTCAAACCGATTTCTGAATCAAGAGTTATGCCCAAAATACTAGGACACAACCTTTGATAAAATTTGGAAAATGCAACTCTTCATTTTGAAACCGACATTGTTCTACAAAATCAAAAATAGTTTTCGCAGATTGTTGGGGAAATACAAAGGGGAATGAACAATGCCGAACCAGAAATGAATGTGCTGCAATGAAAATAACCGGATATACACGTAGAGTCGATTCGAGAATCTTTCCTGCGAAAACTATTCGTCCCCAAATGATTGTCTCCGGGTAAACACGAATGTGATCACGGGATAAAACTACGTTCACTTTCAGTCTAGACAATATAGACAGAAAGAAATCTACAGGAGTTTGGTGATATTTTGTGTGTATAGAACTTGAGGTTTCAAGGACATTCAAAGAAAACCGGAGAAAGGTTTCTCAAATCCTTTTTTTTTTATTTTTTTATTTTATACATGAAAAAAGGTCCCAAGTGTTCTTTTATATGTATGTAGAGTTATATTTATGTATCTCTACATACACAACCTTTTAGAATTGGTTACAAGAGCCAAAAACCCGAAAGGACACCAACAAAACCGACCAAAATTGCTCCAGAAGCGCATCACTGGACGCCCGTTTAGAATCCTGGACGCCCGTTTGAAGCATCTTTGGGCGGGCGCCCGATTTCTTCAGACGCTCGTCCATCCAACCAGGTTACATCTCGTATGTAAATCCACCTTCCAGACGCTCGTCCGGTGAACCTAGACGCCCGTCGAAGTCAAACTTCCTCATCCATATGAAATGGGCGCCCGTCCAATAAGCGGCGAAATTTGGATTTTGTTCAACACTTGATCTAACACTTCCGTTAGCTTGTAAACATCAATTATAAGCATGCACCCCGCATCTCCTAACTCATATCGATTGTTTCAAGCTCACCAAACCTCAAACTAAATCCAATTACACTAAATCACATTGGTGATATAATCACCAACAAAATCTACCGTTTACTTCCTTTATACAAAAAAACGCATTTAATGCGTTGATTTTATGCTGAGTCGGTTACTATGCATTAATATCTCTTATTTTTAATGTTATTATATCAAAGAGAGCGAAAAAATCACACCTACCAGATTTAATAATTAAGTCAAACGATTTTGGAATTGATCAAACGAGTGAATTGTGGCGACCATTTTATGTGTTTAGAACGACGGTAACAAAGCCATTAATTTACTTTCAAACAAAGTAACTATACGATATCAAGTAACACCAAACGTAAGTAACTATACGACATCACTAATTATTGAACATAGAGTAACAAAGCCATCAGTAGCAAAGCAAATAGGTATTGTTACTTTACGGATATATAATTGATATCGTATTGTTACTTTATTGTTACTTTATGGATCGGTAATAAAGTAACAATCCGAATGTTACGTCATTGGGTAATAAAGTAACAATCCGAATGTTACGTCATAAACAACCAATTATTGATCAAACAAAGTAACTATACGATATCAAGTAACACCAAACGTAAGTAACTATACGACAATCAATAATTATTGAACATAAAGTAACAAAACCAATATGTATTGTTACTTTACGGATAGATAATTGATATCGCATTGTTACTTTACCTAATAGATAATAAAGTAACAATCCGGATGCTAAAGTAACAATACCTATTGGACATAAAGTAACAATCCGGATGTTACGTCATCAACCACCAATAACAAATTACATAAGATTTTTGTAACGCCCCGTTCCCGGGCACCGAGTCCTTATCCGGAAAAGGAACGCTCGGCACGTATAAAATAAAAATAAATTCACCTTATACGTAAGCCTCTACTACGTCGTATAAAAAATAAGCAAACGGAAGCAAAAGACTCGGGTATAAAAATTTCCAACATCCAAGAATAGAAGTGAAATCTAAAGAAGGAAATGTAATTTATTACATTCAAGGAAAGTACGAAATCCAAAAGAAATGTAACGGTACTACAAGTCTCGAAAGACCAAAAGTCTAAACAGTCTAATAAACAAATAACAAAATAATAAAAGTAAAATCTTCAATGAGGCGTCTTCAAACGTCATCATCGAACTCCTCCTCGTAAACGTTATCTACATGTTCGTCTTCTCATCCCCAAACACATAGAAAGACATGCATTTAAGGTAAGTACAACGTACTTAATAAGAAAGAGAAGCTATGACAACAATTATAATTTATAAAGTAAAGTTAATTAAAAGCTTAGTTGATTACGTGTGACCGACTCAATCTAGGGTTCATCTCATGTCCATCAACATGAACTGACTAACCGTTTCTACTTAACTTATCTATGTTACAACCGCACTCAAGGGCACTACGCATATCCAAGCTGGGGATATTCTTGGCAACATATTAGTGGATCACACCAATATCCACGGAGTCTAGAAAAGGTAAACTCCGATAGTACGCACACCTCAGCGGAGTCCCTCCGCGCTTAGGGTTTTTTTGACCTACGGAGTTCTTCCACCTTCAGAGGTAGCACACACATCGCGATATAGACTGGTGCCTATCCAAGAGAGACATGTTGTTTAATCTTTTACTAGTCAAGTACGTATTTTATTAGGATGATTAACTAACCACCTAAGTGTTTTCAATTAATCTCCCTCACACTAACTACTCTCTTCCTAGACCGCTAGACACTAACAAGGCCTAGCAATTACACAGACATCGATGAATGCTAATTCATCAAAGCACAATCCTATCATGCCCTTCCGACGGATCCGAACTTCAACTCCCTTTAAGAGTACATTCGGTGTTTTAACTGAACGAATCAGAAGTTCAATTCAGGCTTGTTCAAGCTTATACTATTTAATATATATCATATATCAAGGATTCATAAAGCTAAATCATGCTTATAAGGCTGAACAACAACCAACAAATGAAGAATGACAAAACAAGCTAGACGCCCGTCTAAGGCTCTGGACGCCCGTCTGAACCTTATTGGACGCCCGTCCACTATACCCAGACGCCCGTCCACCTAAAACAGTTTCAATCCTGAATGTAAAACAACACTTCAAACGCCCGTCCAGAAAATCCAGACGCTCGTCCGAAATGTGCCCCAAGTAGACGCCCGTCCAGAGAGGCCAGACGCTCGTCCACCTGGGTTTTTCCCAAAACGCTAACATCGTCAAGACTCGATTTCAAATCCGTTTCTGACCTATTTGGCATCAAAATAAACACAGAAAAACGTAGAAAACTATATCCAATCAACCGTAGTATCTATGATCCTTCGATCAACATAAAAACACATCTTTTCTAACATCTACAAGTCTCCAAATCACAATCTAAACTTTACAAATTACAACCGAAATCATAGGAAGAGTTTCTTACCTATTTGTCGCTCCAAAAGCAGATCCAAGCGACCTCGGAAAATCAGAAATCCTTCCAACAAGCGATATCCAACCGTTGTTCTTCTCACAACGATTCCAAATCTTCCGTCGATCTCGAAAGCGGTTAAGCTTTGCCTCGTAAATCACGAAAACTATCCAAGCCCTATTTTTCTCCTCAAAGTTGCTTGAGAGAGGGAGGAGAAAGCGAAATTTCGATTTGTGTTTAGGTTATGAGATTAAAGTGTGTTAATTTTCCTTAAATACCAATTCCCAATTAAATCCCTTTTTCCTTAAACACCCTTAATTACCAAAATTCAAAATAATCCTTTAATTATATACACATATACTCGAAAATTGTGTATAATTAATTAATAAAATACTTAACTCCAATAAAAGAAAAGAAATAATAATATTTCGTTTTCGCAAAATGACACGTCTGCCCTTTCCCGAAAATCGAAATATTACAATTTTTTTTTCTATTTTTTGTATTTTTTTTTTAAATATTTAAGATTGTGTATTTAATTCTTAGTCAAAATATCTTTTTGATTGGAACAGAAATCTACGCCATATCTTCTTGTATACTGCTTTTTGAAAATGTGCAATAATCTGGTTGAAGATTCTTAGGAACCGCATTAGTTGTGAAACCGTTACTACACGTCAAAGCATTTACTACATATTGCATATAAAATTATTAAAAATAAATCACCATGGGTATGTCAGTCAATCTATTATTTTTTGTCCTTCTAATCACTCAAAATGTAAGACATCATTTGAGACCCATTATTGAAATTTGATGTCCTTCTAGCTCATTCCCCCTATTTTTTATTCAAAGGACTTATATGATTATTATTTTCTTAGTATAAATTTGAATATAAATAATACAAATCAAGTGAAAATAGTGGTAGTGAAGAAAAAAAAATGCATTGCATGCATGGATAAAATAAAATAATAAATAAATAAATTATACAAATAAAAATAAAAATAGTAAGTAATAAATGCAACAATGCAATAAAATAAATATTTCTCTACAATATTCTTTTTTGGATGATGTGTGTTACTCATCGATGTTTAAATGATAAACCAATAAAAAATTTAGTCTTGATTCAAAAGAAAAGTAGCATATGTAGGGTTGCACTGAGCCCGGATCCTCTGCTATGATTAATACACAGCAGAGGCTTCTGCGACGAAGAAACGACACCGTTTCGAGTCTATCCGAAGCAGTTTTGGTCGCGAACTTTAAAAAAAAACCAACACAGCAAAACGGCGTCGTTTGGGGTCGAAACTACGCCGTTTTACTTCACAGCACATCACGGCATTTGCCCATTACAGATGATCCCAGTTCGAGTTGCACTTGTCACCCTCACACCCACCTCTCGCTTTATTTTTTGAAAAAATAATTATAAGTCTTCTCAGCCTTCCACTCCACCCCATTTATTTAACCTCTAAAACCCACTCCATTCTTCAAAGCTTATCACTAGCCATGTGTGCCCTAACTTATCCGCACCTTAAAACAACAAATTAAAAAATCCGTCCCAACCTGACACTCAATTCACCCCAAAAAATCCATCCCCAACCCTGCACTTTGTTCTACCCAATTCGATCCCACTGATGATACAGGGTTTCACTCCCTCCACGTGTCGTCTATCGGTTGGTCATCACGTTATGAACAAGCTACAACACACTTATGTCGAGACCCAGGATCGAGGTTAGGGCCATTTAATCGGCTCCAGGTTACGACTATCGACTACCGAGCGGTGTGAGATGACAAGTCCATAGGATAGAGTCCACACCGGCTAGCGGTGTAGGACAATGAGTCTAGTGGTCGATCACCGCGAGTCGGCGATGATCGACACCGAGGGACGAGTCCGCGCCACCGTCGAGCCCACCCACAATGGCGGCTTGGGCAAAAGGTCAAAGCCCATTTAAGGGTAAAGATGACAATAACACAAGCCGACTTAACCTTAGGGTTTAGGCAAGTATTGTCATTATAAATACTCCATTCCAGGAACTACGTAAGGCTTGATTCTGGAGAATGTAACAGATACGTAGCAAATCAAAATACTGAGTCTTGGACTCACCAAGATACATAAAATCCACCCCTCATTCCTTTTGGCATTAGGGTTCTTGTGTGTTCATCACTAGATTAAATTAGGGCTCAAATCTTTAAGGTGACATAATTTGTCATCGTCATTGGCGCTAGAAGGAGGGCCTTCTATTGATCGAATAACTCAAGAACACGATGCCTCCCAAGAAAACTGCATCTAAAACCACATCCAAAGCAGTTGATCAAGGCTCCCAGATGAACGAGCCAACCGATCCTGATTTGCAAGGAGAAGAAGATCCAGTCTTGGATCTTGTTCAGCACGATCCTCAGCAAAAACAAGGGGAAAAAGATCAAGCTTTGAACCCTGTCCATGAAACCCACCAACCAGAAAAGCAAGCTCTTGCTCCAGAATATCGGACGCTTGCGGATCAGTTGGCAGGGGCGGACTTGGAGGTAATGTCCAGGATAATCGCCGAGGCGATTCTGGTATGAAGAAAGCGGATGCCGCCCAGAAAGAAGCTATGGCGGAAGGCGGCGAGAAAGAAGAAGCGTGGACAAACCTAAGCAGACTCTCTGGGAAGAAATAAGCGCATCATCTAGCTCGGTCGAAAGGAAGAGACGCGAGATCCATCAAAAACACCGAGAGGGGGGCGATGGCGGCGCCAGGGAGGAGTTGAATGCAATTTTGGGAAAGAACCTGAGTTTCGTTGTGGCTCGAGTCTCCCTTCACGAAGGAGATCGAGTTTTCCTAAACCTGAGGGTTTAAGATACCGAAAATAGAACCTTATGATGGCACCACCGACCGGAGGACCATCTCCACAGTGTATCTATCTCAAATGAGGTTGGATGGTGCACCCGATGCAATGCACTGTCGGGCATTCGAGACGCCGCTCGTAGGTCGAGCAAGAGAATGGTTCACGAAGCTACGACCGTGGTCGATTTCGATTTTGCCGCACTCGCTCGAAAATTCGAGATGCGTTTATAGTCAATAAGAAGTTTCATCTCGAGTGCCACGCACCTCAGGAATGTGAGGCAAAAAAAGATGAAACGGTGATGGAATATTTGAAGAGGTTTAATCTCGAGGCCATGCAGTCAAGGACTTGAGATGACCGACCGATCACGTCGTTCGTAGGGGGGCTGCGTAATACTAAGTTATACATGAAGTTGAGCAGAGATGTTCCCCATACCATGGACGAATGTGTCAATGTGGTTCATAGATTTTGTCAAGGGGAAGAGGCAGTGCGGCGGCACACCCAATCCGACTGGATGGAAACCAAGAGAGACACCCGAGGTCCGAACAGGAATCAGTCCAAGAGGCAGGATGTCGAAAGTAAGCCATCAGTCTGGGACCGCATCGACACGACCACCTCGGACCGTGGGGGCAAGAAGGGACCCTCAAGGGATAAGGACTTTATCCCGCTCAACCGACCTCGATCCGAGGTGTTGTCGATTATGCTTTCAAAAAACTTGGCGAGGAAACCGCCACCGTTGAAAAAACCTCGAGAGAAGAGGAACGCAAGCTGTGGAAATATTACTCAAGAGACTCACTCTTGAGGCTTCACAGGTGCTCTCAGATTCTTTGAGCCTTAGGATTTCGTGCATAATATTTTTGTACACTTTATTTAATTATAAAAGACATATTAATTGTGATACATATAAACAATTAATATGTCAAACTCTAGTTTACTTTATGTCATAGACACAATTAATATGTCATAGACATAGCTTTTACTTTTACTTTTACTTTTGCATGCTTGCCGCCCACATCTACATACTCAGTGGCCGCCAAGCTAGTGCTAGTCTCTCTCAATTGTATCTATTTATACACCTCTCATATCAATGAATAAACTAAGTTGAAGTTTACTCTTGTGTTTATCACATTCTCAAACTCTCTTCATGGTATCGAGACTTACCGAGTTCTAAAAATCCATTTGCAAAACTCGGTTCTTTTTGAGGAAAAATGTCAACATTATCTCGATGTTTCATCTTCTTGATGAGACTCACATTTGCCTCACAGATGGGATAATCGAACACTCTTCTTTTACAAATCATAAACTTGATGGTAACAATTACTTGCTATGGTCAAGGTCTATGAAAATGTATATCTCTCGGCCAGGGCAAGATGGGATATCATGCGGTTCCAAACTCCGCCCTCACAAAGCCCGACCCCAAGTTTGAAGCATGGGACACAGAAAATAACCAAGTCATGACCATCCTCACGAGGTCTATGACAAAAGAGATCGATGAGAACTTCATGATGTATGACATCGCTAAGGAAATGCAGGACAATGCCGAGACCTTTACTCAAAAAAGGACAATACATCCAAGTCTATGAACTCAAGCTCAGATTCAAAATTGCGAGACAAGGGGATATGTCTCAGTAACTCAATACTTTAATCAACTATCTAAGGCATGGCAACACCTAGATATGTTGGAAACTCACCTGGAATGATGTTAAAGATGTCGCACTCTTTAAAGACATCATCGAGAAGAAGAGAGTATTCAAATTCCTTCTTGGGGTGAATCCTACTCTTGATGATGTCGAGGTAGAATTCTTGCTACTAAACCTCTTCCAAATCTCAAATCCATGTTTCTTGAGGTCAAACATGAGGAAAGCAGGAGGAAAGTGATGTTGCTTGAACCCCCTGCCGACAACCCTACCGAAAGTGCCACCGCTAACTCGTCGGGAACCCCGCTGAGGCTCACGAGGCTTACTGGGAAGCTCGCTTGATAAAATCGGGAAGGCGTTTCGTGACCACCGCAAACGCACTAATCACACCAAGGACACTTCTTTGGAAGCTACATGGCAAGCCTAACTCCTCCAAGTCCTCAGGACACCTGCCAAGGAAAGTCGAGGCGGGACACATAAGTGAGGAAGAAGATGACAACAGTTGAATGCTCGACTTGTCGCATTCAAAGCCTTTCTAACTCAACAAAAGGAGGTAGTCACTCTCACCGACATAGCCTCTCATGCCAAGTCTGAGTAAATTCTACTCATCTATTAGTAATGAAACTGGATTGTTGACTCTGGGCCTCTTCCCATATGGTAGTAATAAAAATCTCATTACTCAACTTAAGCCATGTCCCCAAATTCACAATATTAAGAATTTTGATGGATCTATCTCTAAAGTGCAAAAGGTTTTGGTCGAGTGCTGACTTACTAATAAGATATGCTGCAGAATGTCCTATTTGTTCCAAAATTAGATTGCAATCTCATATCTCACAATAAACTTACTAAAGATTTGAACCGGATTGTTGTTTTTAATGAGAATCGAGTGCACATTCAGGATCATTCCTCAAAGGGTGATTGGGATTGCTAAACCTTGCTCAGTCTGTTTGTGGTCAACCTCGTGAAGACAGAAGATCGAAGATCGAATCGCCTCAAGAATGCACTCAAAACCTAGACAATATCATGTTATGGCATTATAGACTAGGACATCCAGTTTTAGTTATTTAAAGTCTATAGATCTGAATTGTTTAAAGGTTGTAATTTGAATGATCTTCAATGTGATATTTGTCGGTTGCTAAACTCACCAAATCTGTGTATGCAAAATTACCTTACTTACCATCCACACCATTCACCTTAATTCACAAAGTGGCGTATGGGGACCCTCAAGAGTAAAAAGCATAACAGGAAAGAGGTGGTTTGTTACCTTCATAGATGACCACACGAGAACCACTTGGTTATTTTTAATGAAGGATAAGTCCGAAGTTGGACCCATCTTTCAAGAATTTTACAACATGGTCTCCACTCGGTTTGACACTAAGATCAAAATCTTGAAGACCGACAATGCTCTTGAATATTATGAGTCTCATCTCGGTAATTTCTTGATGGATAAAAGGATTGTCCATATCAGTAGTTGTGTTGAAACCCCCTCACAAAATGGGGTTTCTTGAGAGAAAGAACAGCATCCGCTTGAAATGGCTAGGTCTATTATGTTTACCACAAATGTTCCAAAATATATGTGGGTGAAGCCATATTGACTTCCACATACTTAATCAACAGACTTCCCAGCAGGTACTAGGCTTCAAAACTCCTTCAAACCCCACTGGACACACACTCCCCGCCCCATCTTATTTCCCGATTACCTCCAAAAATCTTTGGGTGTCTTGTGTTTGTCTATATCCATGCCCAACATGAAGCAAACTTGATCCCAAAGCTCACAAGTGCATATTCTAGGATATGCAAAGGGCGAGAAAGGTTACAAGTGCTACTCTCTCGAAAAAAAGATTTTACAATTCTATGGATGTAAAATTTTTGAAAGGACTCCTACTACAAACAAGTCCACCGAGGCGCGCCAGCGATGGAAACACGATAGAAATTGACCTAAACCCCTTCCTTCAAAGCAAACTCTTAACCTCAAAGAACCCATCGATCCTCAAAGAGATCGAACCCGAGTACCTCTACCGACTCACAAAGCAGACTCATCGATCCTCAAAGAACCAAGCGACTCAGAGCCTCTGACCCGAGCCCGCCGACACTCGGCAATCTGCAGATCCTCAGCGATCATCGACATTGATGAGCAGACCTATTGCTCTAAGGAAAGGAAAAAGATCATGCATCGATCATTCTATTCATACTTATTTATCTTATGATCGGTTGTCTCTGTCTTTGCCATGTTTACACAGGACTGGATTCTCACTCTATCCCTAGAAATATTCGGTGAGGCCCTTCAAAATGATAAGTGGAAGGCTCTTTGTTAAAAACCGAGATGATCGCTCTCTGGATAATCATACTTGGGACCTCACAACTCTTCCCAAAGGCAAGAAGAAGGTTATTAGGCTGAGATGGTTATTCACTATTAAATACAATGCGATGGTACAATTGACAAGTACAAAGCCGGATCGGTAGCAAGGGATTCACTCAAACTTATGGTATTGACTATAAGGAAACTTTTGCACCAGTGGCAAAACTCAACACCTTTGTCGAGGGTTCGCGCTCTCTAAATTGTCCAAGCTGGGTGGCCTCTACACCAATTGGATATCAAAAATGCTTTTCTCAATGGTGATCTCACCGAGGAAGTCTATATGAATGTACCTCCCGGTTTTGTCAATCCCAACACTCGGGGCAAGGTATGCAAACTCGGAAATCTCTATATGGCCTGAAGCAATCCCCAAGAGCCTGGTTTGGAAAACTCACTCTTCGTGGTTAAAGCTGCTGGATATCATCAATGCAACTCTGATCACACCATGTTTGTCAAGACAACCAACCGAGGAGGTCCATTCTAATTGTATATGTGGATGATATCATCCCTTCTTGGGAAGACTCTACTGAAATCCGTAACTTGAAGACTCTCTTGGCAAAGGTGTTCCAAGTTAAAGATCCAGGCTACCTCAAGTACTTTCTTGGTATGGAAGTAGCTAGAAACACCAATGGCATTTCGGGGTCTCCCAAAGGAAGTATGTCCTGGACTCATGAAGGAAAGCGGCATCTTTGGGATGCAAACTCAGTATCTCCAGTAGACCCCAGGTCATACCCCCATCGCATGGTGACATTCTTTGTCGAGGAAAGAACAATATCAAAGGCTAGTAGGCAAACTCATATACCTTTCTCACACAAGACCCGATATTGCATATGGGGTCGACCTGGTCGATCAATTCATGCATTGCCTCATTGAGCAACATTGGGATGCGAGTGAATAGGATCTTTGAGGTATTTAAAATCCACTCTGGCCAAGGCCCGCACTTCACCAAGTCTCACGATAGATCAATCAAGGTCTACACCGATCTTGATTGGGCTGGATGTCACATTGACAGGAGGTCTACCACAGGCTATTGCTCATATATATGGGGGAACCTGGTTACTTGGAGGAGCAAGAAACAACCTACTGTGTCAAGAAGCAGTGCTGAAGCTGAACTAAGGGCACTTGTACTTGGCATTTGTGAAGCTCTATGGCTAAAAAGGGTACTGACTGAACTTCAGCAACCGTATCAGCAACCTATCACACTCTGTTGTGATAATAATTCAGCCTTATGCATGGCAGAAGATCCAGTCCATCATGATAAAACCAAGCATGTGGACATTGACAGACACTTTCCGAAGGAGAAGATTGATGCCAAGATTATTCAACTCCAGTATGTTCCTCTCAGCAGATCAGAATGCTGATATTCTTACCAAGGCTATTCCACCTCTTATGTTGTGAGACTAAGTAGCAAACTTGTTTGCATCAACATATACTGACCAGATTTGAGGGGGTGTGGAAATATTACTCGTGAGACTCACCACTTGAGGCTTTACAGGTGCTCAGCAGATTGCTGAGCCTTAGGATTTCGTGCATAATATTTTTGTACACTTTATTTAATTATAAAAGACATATTAATTGTGATACATATAAACAATTAATATGTCAAACTCTAGTTTACTTTATGTCATAGACACAATTATTATGTCATAGACATAGCTTTTACTTTTACTTTTACTTTTGCATGCTTGCCGCCCACATCTACATACTCAAGTGGCCGCCCAAACTAGTGCTAGTCTCTCTCAATTGTATCTATTTATACACCTCTCATATCAATGAATAAACTAAGTTGAAGTTTACTCTTGTGTTTATCACATTCTCAAACTCTCTTCACAAGCAAATACTGTGATTTTCACGAAGACATAGGTCATACCACAGAGGATTGTATCGACCTAAAAAGAGATATCGACGTCTGCATTCAGGAAGGAAAGTTAGACGAAGTTGTCGACAGATCTCGGTATGATGGGCCCAGGGGGCGTGGAGAATTCAAGAGGAAAAACTCCGATCAAGATAGGAACCGAGGTCGAGATGCCCAGAGACGAAGGGATCGGTCACCTCAGAGGAATCGATCCCCAGGTCGGGAAGGAAACAACAGAGATAACTTTGGTCGGGACGGATCTGAAGAAAATCGACACGTAAACTATGTCAATACGATCTTTGGTCCAGATGAAAGTGATAAGGATCGGACCGGTGAAGAGTCAGCTAGTAGCTCGAGAGAGCACAAGCAGCTCAGATTCACGACAGAAGTTGGATACGGCCCTCGAGATGATATCCCCAAGTCGATCGAGTCATAGCGAAGGGTTAGTTATTGAAGCAGTTATTAGCCGAGCCCGTGTATCGAGAGTCTGCATCGATAACGGGAGTGCAAAGATGAACATCATATATCACTCGGCATTTCAAGCAATGAAGTTGAAAGAGAAGGACCTAGCCCCCATAGCGTCTCCCCTGTTCGGATTCACAGGGCAAGCAGTCCATCCCATGGGCTCGATAAAGTTACTCACGACAGTTGGGGACGGCGAGAAGGGAAGGACACTTGAATTAAGTTATGTGGTGGTCAAGGCTCCCTCAGCATATAATGTTATACTGGGACGACCAGCGCTCTTCGATCTTCGAGCTATAATTTCGACTTTTCATAATAGCATGAAATTTCCTACCAGGAGCGGTTCCCATGAAGTAAAAGGAGACGTTGAAGTCGCTCGGAGTTGTAACTCTGTTGTCATGAATGGGAAGATGGCGGTTCAACAAGTCTTAGTCGAGGAATTGATCCAGGAGGAAGAAGTGGAGAAGAGTTGGGTCTCCAGTGACGCGATAAAACGTCCGACTGGGAAGGAGAGGACGATCGGTGTGTGCAAGTCGGGATTTGGATCCCGAGAGAAAAAAAAAAGCACTCTTGGTCAAGCTCTTAATCGAGTTCGAGAGACATCTCTTTGCCTGGAAAGCCACCGACATGCCGGGATTGTCCACCGACATCGCGGTTCATAAGCTAGAAATTGACCAGGCTAAAAAGCCAGTCAAACCGAAGAAGAGAAATTTTGCGTCGGATCGACTTGAGGCCATCGAGTTGGAAGTCGGCAAGCTACTAGCAGCCAAGATAGTGAAAGAGGTATTCTATCCCGAATGGCTAGCTAACCCTTGAGATTAGTCAAGAAGCTGATGGGAGTTGGCGCATGTGTGTAGACTTCACAGATCTAAACAAAGCCCGCCAAAAGACTCATACCCATTGCCTAAAATCGACAAAGTTAGTAGATTCGACCATCGACTTTGAAGTTTTGGTTTTTAGATGCATATAAAGGATACCATCGATTCGAATGGATCCTCGAGACGCAGAGAAAACATCTTTATCATCGAATTTGGCACCTTCGCGCATGTGACCATGCCATTCGGATTAAAGAATCTTTGGGGCAACATACCAGAGGCGATCAATAAAATTTTGCAAGACAAATTGGTAGATGTATGGAAGTTTATGTAGGCGACCGCTTATCAAGAGTCGATCTATGAGACAATACCAGTCGATGCTCGAGAGGTTTCGAAGTGTTGAGAGAAACGCAGATGAGATTAAACCGAAGAAGTGTACTTTTGGAGTTAGGTCGGGTAAGTTCTTGGGCTATATGATTTGAAAAGACGGATTCGGCGAACCCGGATAAAATTGATACATTGAAGAACATGCCCGCACCACGAAATATCAAGGAAGTACAAAGGCTCACGGGTCGAATGGCAGCTCTCAACAGATTTCTATCGAGATCAGCACAGCGTGCACTACCATTTTTCAAGATACTCCGAAAGGCCAGTCCTTTTCATTGGGATGATGAATGTCAGACAGCCTTTGAAGAGTTGAAGACTTATTTATCAGAATTACCCACCCTCACTTCACCTCGAGACGGGGAGAGGTTATTAGTATATCTGGCAGTATGCGAAGAGGCGGTGAGCGCGGTCCTAGTTCGAGAAGGGGTACATGGGCAAGTACCGATATATTTCGTCAGCAAAGCATTACATGGCCCCGAGGTCCGATACTCATCAGCCGAGAAGCTAGCATTATGTCTTGTTCATGCCTCGAGAAAGTTGAGGCCCTATTTTCAAGCTCATCCTATTGTGGTAGTCACAGACCAACCACTAAAGCAGATATTGGCAAAACCCGACACTTCAGGTCGACTGGCGAAATGGGTGATAGAAATGGCCCAGTACGACATCGAGTTCGTTCCTCGAACTGCGATAAAAGCACAGGCCTTGGCAGATTTTTTGGCTGAAGGAATCTCTGTCCAACTCGATCAGGAAAAGCACAGCCCAGAGGAAAAATGGACTCTTCAGGTCGATGGAGCATCAAGTAAGGAAGGAGCAGGAGCAGGGCTCCTTCTGGTAAGCCCGAAAGGTGAGGAATTCCCGTACGCCCTTCGATTCGACTTCAAAGCAACGAACAACGAGGCCGAGTATGAGGCTATGATTACTGGTTTAAAGCTCGCCTTAAAGCTGGGTGTCGAAGATCTGTCGGTTTACAGTGACTCGCAGTTAGTGGTCAATCATGTGAAAGGGGAGTATGAGGCAAAGGAAGAAACCATGAGGAATTACTTAGCAGTTGTCCAAAGCCTCATACCAAAATTCAAAACGGTTCAATTCGAGCAGGTTCCCCGAAGTCAGAACAAGAGAGCCGATGCGCTCTCCAAGTTGGCCTCAAACTTCATGTCGAGTAAGAAGGTTCTAGTCGAGTTATTGACCGATAGGAGTTACATCGAGACAGAGGCCCAGCCGATTACTCAGCAGGCACGTGGATGGACTCGATCGCTCTTTATCTCAAAGACGAGAATACTACCAGCTGATAAGGTACAATCTAGAAAAGTTCGACTACAATCCACTCGATATGCGTTTTTCGACGATATCCTATATCGGAAATCTTTCGTAAGTCCATGGTTAAGATGTGTATCTGAAACCGAAGGTGAATATCTCCTGGAAGAAATTCATAGAGGAGTATGTGGAAACCACTGCGGGGCTAGAATGTTGGCTCGAAAATGCAAGTTAGTTGGGTATTTTTGGCCGTCGATGCAACGAGATGCGAATAGTCTTGTCCAAAAATGCAACGCTTGTCAGATTCATGATAATATCTCCCATCAACAAGCGCAAGACATGAATGTCATCTCGTCAGCATGGCCATTCGATCAGTGGGGAGTCGATATCGTTGGACCCCTACCTCGAGCTCCGGGAAATCTCAAATATGTGGTCGTGGCCGTAGATTACTTCACGAAATGGGTCGAAGCTAAGGCTATACCCGACATCAAAGCTGCAACCATCAAAAAGTTCTTGTGGGTCGACATTTTGTGCAGGTATGGGATCCCTAAGGCTCTGATCTCGGATAACGGTACCCAGTTCGAAGATCGTAAAGTTAGAGAATGGTGCAGTGAATACCATATCGACCAGCGATTCACCTCGGTAGCTCATCCACAAGCAAACGGTCAAGTCGAGCAAACTAATCGACAGATCAAGCTGGGTCTAAAAAAGAGACTAGAGGCAGAAGGTCGAGATTGGGCAGTTCAACTTCCGAGCATCCTATGGTCATATAGGACAACTCCCAATTCATCAACTGGGGAAACTCCTTTTTCTTTGGTATATGGGTGTGAAGCGGTGATTCCCGCCGAGATCGGAGTTCCTCTCCAGAGTTACGGCCTACAATGTGGAGACAAATGATCCCGAACTCCGACAAGAAAGGGACCATGTCGAAGAGCGAAGGAGATAGCCTCGGCTGAGAATGGCAAGGTATAAAGCAGAAGATCTCTCAATATTACAACTCGAGAGTCGACATCGATACTTCAAAGTCGGTGATTTGGTTACGAGGAAGAATGAAGCAAGTCGACAGTGAGGCGGTGGAAAATTAACCCAATTGGGAAGGACCTTATCGGATCTCGAAAGTCCACCCCAAAGGGTCTTATCAACTTGGTCGAGCAGATGGAACTATCGTTTCTCGACATTGGCATGCCAACAAACTGAGGAAATATTATGTTTAAGATAAGCTTTACTTTGATGAATTTATTTGCTTTCACTTCTGAATCTTGTAATAAGTCCATGAGACAATTTTATGAGTATTCTAATAAATTTGTATTTTTTCGAGATGCTTTCTGTGTTTGTTAGGATTTATAGCCAAAACAATACAAGTCCAATATGACAGAAAAGTTAAAGGCAAAACAATCGAATACGAGTAGAGAAATCCGCAGGTCGGACATCTCGATAAAGCCAAAGCAAAGTTAGCCTAATGGGCGACGAATGCAAAGGCATAGAGACGGTTCGCAGGGTCGGGCCAAAGGTCCAAGCTAAGAGCCGAACGAGCCCAAGAGGCAAACAAGGCTAAAGCAAAGGACGGTTCGCATAGTCGGGCCACCTGTCCCAGTCGAAAGCCAAATGAGCCCGAGCGGCGAAAAAGGTCTAGACAAAGGACGGTTCGCATAGTCGGGCCACCTGTTCCAGTCGAAGGTCGAAAAAGCCTAAGAGGCAAAAAAGACCTAAAAACCAGGGACATTTTATATTAAAATGCTTAGCCTAAAGGTCAAATAAGCCTAAGGGACAAAAGACTAGGGCAAGCAAGTCGATATCAAGTGCAATAAGAACCAAGGGTTCATAATACACTTGGGGGGCAGCACAGTATTAACAACAAGAACAATAAGTACAGCGAATAGCGAGTAGCGAGCAGAGCCAGGAGCTCGACAAGCGAAAGACTATGAAACATTAAGACGAGCAAAGTCAAGTCAAGAAAGCTAGCAAAATCAAGTCAAATTCAAAATAAAGTTAATTACACGACAAGGCCAGGTCGAAAAGACCAGCCAAAGTTAAAATAAATACGGTTACAAATCAGAAGTTCGAATAGCAAAAGAAGAAGATATAAAAAACATCAAGATCAGGGGTCGGTTTCCGGAGTCGGCTCAGTTATGGCAGGGGTCGGATCGGCGGCGGTCGGATTGGCAGTAGGGGCAGACGAGGGAGGAGCATACTTTATAGCCAAGGACTCTCCCCGCTGAAACTCCTTGAAGTACTGATCATACAGCTTCTCCGAGTCAGGATTGTAGAACATAGGCGTCTGGAGAGTCGACATGTCGAAGCTCGGAACGACCTCCTTCATCTGATCCACGGCCAGGGTATACCCACCCATCATCGAAGCCCGCATGATCACTTCTAGATCATCTTCAAGATTGGATGACTTGCGATACTCCATGATGGCCTCGGTCTTAGCCTCTTCGACTTGCGCCTGCGCTCGATATAATTCAGCCTGTAGCGCATCTCGATCTTAGCGAGCCTTCCTAGCTTCTTCGTCCGCAGCTTTCTGACACTTCTGCAGCCTCTCATAGTCTTGAGCCACTTGAGCGACTCTCACCACGACCTTGCCTTTCATCTCGCAGTCGGTCCAGCTCCTTCTCGGTAGTGGCCAGCTTTGCTTCAGCAGCCACCAACCTACCTTGCAGCTTCTCGAGCTCAGCGACCGACTCTTGCTTCAACTCGTTATACTGTTTCTCCATGGCAGAGAGGCAGCGTTTTTGGCAACATTGTCTTGGAGTAACCTGCCATTCTCCTTCTTGATCTCGTTCGCCGACTCTCATGTTTTGGCCAGCCGTCGAGCAGCCTCCCGACCAACGAGGGTATGCTACAAAATAGAAGAACGAGTTAATAAATAAACAGGGCATGGACCTCGAGGAAAATAAATATAAAAAGAAGGATCGACTTACGAGGCGATTCAGCTTCCGCAGAACATAAGACAAGTCTTTGTCATCCACACCGGCGTAATCATCAAAAACCCAGTCCACACCGATTCCTGACTCGGCAGAGGTCTCAGCAACCTTCTTCCTCTTCGCTTCTCGGAGCTGCTCCTTTACCACCTCGGCAACAGTCGGCCTCTTCTTAGTCCGCGCCGCTTGCTCCTCGACATTAACTTCGACATTCGAGGTTAAATCGACAAGCTCCTCCTTATCTTCATCTCGAAGAGAGCCAAATCGGACGGTTAGCTCGCCGGTAGTCGGGGGCACCTCAGTCGTTCCAGCTGCTGCAGACGACTCGATCGAAGCAAGGTTTATTCAGGTGGAGGGCGCGCCTCGAGAAGAGGAAGGCACACCTGGTCTCGACCAATGGCAAGTCGGTAGTGGGCGACCCTCGAGAGGTGGAGCGACCACGACCGTCGACTCGAGGAATGCGCGCGGGGTTGGTGACCCTAGAGAATTTGCCCACTGCAACATAGAAAAAAGACAAGTTAGTTCCAATTGACAAACAACAAGTTATCAACTCAACACACAATAAGCGTGTAAAAACAAGCAAATAAGTAAACATCCTACGGTTCTCGTGATCAGGGACATTAAGGCCTACGTATGGCATTGTCCCAGCCTCCCCCAAGTGGGCCAGGTGATACAGGAGACTCAAGTCTCGAGTACACACCTCGAAATTGTGTCCACTCAAGAGTCGAGCCTCGTGAGGAGCTGGTGCCTTCCCAAGCTTGTCTTGTTTCCCCTCTCTCGACCTCCACTGACCGATGTAGGGGTTATCCAAACCATGAAGGAGAAAGAAGAATCGAGGCTTCCACTCCCCGTGAGAAGAAGGCCCCTTAGTTATGAACTCATGTCGATTTGCTCTCCTCTGGAAGGAATACCATAACTTGTCGGGCGTGGTAGTAATCTTGTAGTAGTATCGGAACACGGGCACTGAAAAACAGACCTGAGCCACCTGACATGCTATGATAAAACCCATCAGAGTTCTGACACCGTTTGGGGCAAGTTGGGAAACACTTATCTCGTAGTGGTGAAGGATGGCCAAAATGGCTGGGCAGAGTGGAAACCTCAATCCACTCGCCAGTTGGTTCTCATAAACCGCACAGAATCCTTCTGGGGGCTCGTCGGCAAATATATGATTACCGGAAGGGAGTCGAGATTCAAACGGAGGATTAATGATGTTGTACTTCTGGCAAATTTCGACAACATCCTCTGGAGAAAGTGTACTCAGACACCCTTTTGCACCCTTTCCATCCATCCTAGTTACTAGCTTTCTAGGCTGGTTAGGGACAGGAGGGGGGGAAGCTATGGGTTCACCGGAATTTCGTCGGAGAAGATGATCGGAGGCAGCAGATACTGGAGTTTGGGATGGAGAAAGTGTATCACTACATCTATCTGATTCAGTTGCGCTGCTACTAGACATAGATAAATCAAAAGAAAAGATGAACACTGAAAAAAGAAAGAATCTTACTTGATGTTTTGAATTTGGGGATTGTGACAAGAAAATAGCGAACAAATTTTGCAGCAGCTTCTACCCTTCCTCTCTTTATATATGATAGTGAATAGATTTGCAAATGAACTGAAAAGACGTGGGTATTGGGGGTTATAACCCCTGGAAATCGAAACAATCAAGGCAATGACGCGTCTTTTACGGGATTCGAAAAGTTTCGTATGCTAGATATCGTGCCACGTGGCTACAAGGCAGTTGAGGTTGTGAAAAGGCGGGCTTTCTCCCGCCCAAAGGAAAACCCAACTCGATGACGGTTAGTGTGACAGACTCGACCTCGGATAACGGGAGTCACCTCTCTCAAGTCTGGGGGGCTTATGACGATACAGGGTTTCACTCCCTCCACGTGTCGTCTATCGGTTGGTCATCACGTTATGAACAAGCTACAACACACTTATGTCGAGACCCAGGATCGAGGTTAGGGCCATTTAATCGGCTCCAGGTTACGACTATCGACTACCGAGCAGTGTGAGATGACAAGTCCATAAGGATAGAGTCCACACCAGCTAGCAGTGTAGGACAATGAGTCTAGGGTCGATCACCGCAAGTCGGGCGATATCGACACCGAGGGCGAGTCCGCGCTACGGTATCCAGGCCCACCCACAATGCGGCTTGGGCAAGGGTCAAGGCCCATTTAAGGGTAAAGATGACAATAACACAAGCCGACTTAACCTTAGGGTTTAGGCAAATATTGTCATTATAAATACCCCATTCCAGGAACTACGTAAGGCTTGATTCTCGGAGCGAGCAGAGCAGATACGTAGGCAATCCAAGATACAGTCTTGGACTCAGCCGCATACATAAAATCCACCCCCTCATTCCTTTTTGGCATTAGGGTTCTTGTGTGTTCATCACTAGATTAAATTAGGGCTCAAATCTTTAAGGTGACATAATTTGTCATCGTCACCCACCTTATCCACAAACCCCCAACCCTAACTTCTCCACACCCGAAAACTACATATTCAAAAATGTATGTTTGATATAATAGGTGTAGGAAGTTTCTAATGTTTGTTAGTGTAATATCCCGACCATTCGTAAAAAGGGCAGACGTGTCTTTTTACGAAAATAGAATATTATATTTAATATTTTGGATTTTAAGTATGAATTAAGATTAAAGGAAAAAGAAAAGAAAATGGTTTATTGGGATTAATTGGTAATTAGGAGAATTGATGAGGACTTAAGTGGTAATAACTCCTTGGGGAGTTGTTTTCTACAAGTAAACCTCCCACTTAATTGAGGGAGTTATCAAAATTGGTTTTAGCAAGAACGTTCAAACTCCTCTGAAGAAAAATAGAAAAGAAAAGCAAAGAAGACTTCTTCCAATTTCTCTCAAGTTCTTGGTCGGTTTTCAGAATTGTTTGAAGATTCAGAATCAGCGGGAAGAGAGGATCGTTTTGATAGCAAAATTTTAGAGTTTGGTAAAGGTATGAATTTAGCCCTATCTATGGATTTGTCAAGGATTAATCAATCTTCAAGGCTTTGGTTGGTTTAAATCGTAGTTCTTGTTGTTTAGAAGCTTTTGATCCCAATTGTTACTTGTTCAATTGTTGATCAAATAGGTTTTCTCGGAGTTGTTCAGAAGTGCTGCAGATTTCTGAAGGTTTCGGTTTAGTTTTGCTTGCTTATAAGGTAAGGGGCTCTTCCTAATGTGTAATTAGGTTTATGATGTTTAATGTTGAGTGTTTGTGGTGTTTTAATGCTAGAAATCATGCCTATTTGTTGTTAGAGAAATATGTGATCTTTAGTTATGTAAAAGTGATGATTTTCTGCTGTTTTCCTGTGCTTAATGATGTTAAACTTGTTTGGAATCGAGTGGAGATCGTTTAGATGCATACAACTGAGTTTTTGGGAGTTTCTACGCTTGGTGCGAGCGCACCGGGAGTCAGAACGTCCGTTTTTACATTCAGAGGCTTGGTGCAGCAAGATTTGAGATCCGGTCATGCGCACGGACATTTTTTTTTTTTTTTTTGAGTTTGATCAGTTTTGAGCTCCGAGTCTAGTTTTAAATGTTGTTTCTTTATCTAATAACATTAAATGAATTTGAACAAGCCTCGATTAAACTTCTGATGCGTTTAGTTCCGGCATCGGATGTACTATTCCATAGAGTTGAAGTTCGGGACCGTCGGAAGGGTATGAAAGGCTTGTGCTTTGATGAATTTGAATTCATCAATGTCTGTGTATGTGCTAGGGCTTGTCCGTGTCTAGGGGTCTAAGTAAGAGAGTAGTATATATGAGGGAGCTTACTTAAAAACACTTAGGTGGCTAGTTAACAATTAATAACAAACATACTTGTGTAGTAAAAAGATTATACATCAATCCATTCTTGGTAAGGCACAAGTCTATATCGCGATGTGTGGGCGTTCAGATAAAGTGGATAACTTTGTAAGTCTTTGGACCCTACGTATGAAGGAACCCACCCCGTAAGTCCGAGACCGTAGGTACGGAGGGACTCCGCCGAGCGTGTACACTATCGGGCTTTCTCCCGTGGCTATTGGTGTGATCCGCTGATAGGTTGCAAACAATATCTCGTGGTGGATATTCATCATGCGTAGTGCCCTTGAATGATGATGTAACAAATATAAGCTAAGCTAGAAACCAATAGTCACAACATGTTGATGAGCATGAAGTGAACCCTAGAGTTTTAGTCGGTCTAATAAAGATAACTTAATAATAACTAATTAACCTTTCATTGTAAGACTTAATTATACATTAGCTTCTTCCTCTTGCTAAGTACTTTGTACTTGCCTCAATTGCATATGTTGCTTTGTGTGCTTTTGGGGTGAGAAGACGAACATGTTAGCCTTGAGCTCGTTGAAGAGTTCGATGATGATTTGATGACGTTGATGCCATGATGATGCTTTCTTTTTTACTTTTATAATAAATGTTGTACTTTTATATCAAGTTTATAAGACAAGTGTTTTATCTTTCTTTTGGAACATCGTACGTTGTAAGCTTTATATCGTTGTTGTAAACTTTTCCTTTCTAAGTCGATTTGTATTCTATTCTTTGAGGCATTTATGATTTTACCCGAGCCTTTTTGGGCTTCCGTTGCTTTAATTTTGATACGACGACGTAGATGCTGACGTATAATATTAGATTTATTTAATGTTATACACGCCGAGCGTTCTCTTCCGGATAAGGGCTCGGTATCTGAAAACGGGACATTACAGTTAGGATTAAATTTGTATTATTTATGAGGATTAAGGTGAAATGCAACATGCACGTTGGTTGATGTGTTTTGATTAAAAAATGGTAGTTTAACACATGTCATAAAAAGATTCATATTTTGTTTTGTTTTTGTTTTTAGGCAAATTATGACCGAGTGACAAATCATATATCAAAAACAATGGAATCCAAAATAAAAGTATAAAGTAAGCATCTACTACCATCCCAGGTAGTTAGTCTTTCGAGAACTCTTCTGCTGGCGCCGATGGGAGGTCCCAAGGTTCGAATCCTCCTCCTTTCGTATCCGATAAAAAAAAAAAAAAAAAATAAAAATAAAAAATAAAAAGTATAAAGTAGCAACAACATAACGAATCGACCAGATAACTACACATTACTTTCAAATATATAGAAATTGTTTGCTTTTTATCCTAAAATATACACGTATCAATATTATTGATAACGAAAAAGTAGTAATACATTTCATGGTATTTACCAAAAATATTTCGATCAACATATACCATAACAATATAATTTCGATCAAATTGTTAATTCTTGTCATGCTTACGCGATTGTATTCAATATTTGAAAGATTATATATTGATAAATAAATAGAGATGGAAGTGAAAATATTCAGTGACAAACGAAAAAAATAGTAATGTACAAAATAAAAAATTAAAGAACAGTTGACACCATATGCTGTATCAAATGTGCATAAGAATAATAATTGGGCATATTCCAAAAAATAAAATAAAAATGATAGCGCTTATGTCCGTTGGTCCCTCGTTTGTAAGTAGCACGCAACATCTCAATGTCAAAATAACTTTTGATCAGAGCACCGTCAATCTACTACTTGGTGTCGTTGTGCAGAAATTAGAAATTCAGGTTGTGTCAGACCTTTGACTTGCAAATCCAAATGTCTTTCGCATACGTGGAAAATCGAGTAAGCGTAGGGTTTCACGTTTAAGCGTAATGAATCCTACGTTTAAGCGTAGAAATTTGAATATTGCAAATTTCATTATTTATTGAAATAGCTGCGTTTAAAGCGTAGATTCTTTACGTTTAAGCGTAAAGAATCTACGTTTAAACGCAGGCTATTTCAATAAATAATGAAATTTGCAATATTCAAATTCTCACGTTTAAACGTAGGATTCATTACGTTAAACGTAGAGAACCCTACGTTAACGTAAGGTCCTGAAGGGTTTTGAATAACTCTCTCTCTCTTCTATCCCCTTCCACTAGTTTCTAATCCCTACGTTTTTTATCGGTTTCTTTTCGACGGGCGATTTTGCACCAAATATTGATTTAGCACCTCTCGCTCTCAAGCATAATGGATCAAAGCAATATAGAAAGTGTAAGTGTTTCCCTTATGATGCATTTAAAGCGTTTTATTGTTATATTGTTTTCCTAAATTATGTTGTATATATTTTCCAATTTTTAGTGTTTTGTAGTGGTGATTAGCTTTGATATTTGTTGGCCTTGTGGTGATTAGTCGATATTGTTGACTAATAGAGGGATTAGCCTGATTTTTCTTTATGTGGGTTGAACCTAGTCCAAATTTTGAAGAAGACGATTAAGGGAGAAATTCTGTGTTTTTCTACGTCTGAACGTAGGTTTTCTACGTCTAGACGTAGAAAACTGTTCTTAAGTCCTCTTTTGTTTATTTGTATGCAAATTTTTTCCAGTTTATAGGGTTTAGGTTAGTCTTGATTGTAATTTGATAAAAACATGCAATATGTGGCTAGGTATGTTTAAATTTGGGACATTTAAGTTGATAGTGTATGAGTATGGTGTTACTATGCATTTTTTCTTGTATATGTTGAGATTGATTGAGGCTTGATGGTGAGATTGATGGTTTGATCGTGCATAAAGTCTTTGTTCTACCCAAAATGATCCTGAAAATGGCTCTGTTTTCCAGAGACCATTGTTATTGGAAATATTGATCACACTTACACTTACATTAATCATTTAGGTATTGGTAGCTCTGTTTTTTCTTCTTTTGTATTAGATGTACTATATAGTTGATTTACTTCACAATGTTAGTGTATAAAGCTTGTGATTGACTAGTATATATGTGTGATTGACTTGAAACAATGCTATTTGTTAATAGTTGATTGGCACTCATGGAACTGAAGTCTACAAAGTAAAGGAAAATTTGACATGGACTTTTAGAGGGGAAAAGAACAAGCTCTCGGATCTTCTTGACATTCACATGAGAAGGATCGGATTTGAGGGAACATTGAGAGGTGGGGTTTTTCGAGACTTCATTTAAATGTACGAGCACTGGCAGTTTTCCGCCAAAATTTTGCAATATGTATGTTTTCAGTGCCGTTTATCCGAATGTGGCCGGTGAGCTTCATTTTAGATTTGGTGAGACGACCGCGAAGTTCGGTGGCGGGAGTTTTGCATGATGACCGGTTTTAGGTTTGGTGATCTCCGGAAGCTCCCGATAGTTATTCTAGGTGTTTTCTTTGAGGGGACATACAGCCACATTCATCATCCTGACCCAAAACCGATCACCATACCGGATATTGAGAGATGGTTATTGGATGAGGGTGAGCATCCTGAAGTTCTCTACCGTGTAGGTCTAGTCTACCTTATTCACGGTATTATGATGGGTCATGATGAGACTACTAAGGTACCTCGTGAGACCTTCTATTTGGTCGAGAATGTAGAAGGCCTAAATGACTTTCCATGGGGTACTTGGTTGTGGGATCGGACTTATAGAAAGATCACGTCGCATGATGAATACCTACAAGGAAAGTGCGAAAGCGGGGTGACGATATACAAGGGTTATACATGCCTTACGGTTTTGGGCTTACGAGACCTCCGGGACATCTTTGTTCCGACTATTGTTGCCACCCTCAGAGCTCGATGCGGCTCCTCGGATGATGAGATGGAGTTGCAAGACTACCCTCCACAGTGGAAGGGGTGTTGGCGAAGGCAAGTAAGGTAATAAGCTTAATAAACATTTTCTCTTAATTATATACGGTATGGTTAAACATTTTCTTATTGTTAATTCTAATGAAATATACATTGTTTGCAGAGCCGTGTTATAGGATACTGGCCGCAAGAGAAGTTGATAGGAGTTGATGCTACATGGGGCATCCACGATGCGGAGATTAATGAGCCGCCACGTGTGATCCCTCGGCTGTACCAATTGCACGGCCACCTCCTGAGCGTCCATCTACTACACAGCAAACAAACACGCTCGGCTACACATGATGCGCTTACTTCACATCCTCTACTTCACAATGACCTCTACCTCATCATTCACGACGTGTGCCGCATGCAGTTCATACACTTTGAGATGCTACAGCGGAAGAAGATGAATCGATGAAGAAGATGAAGTCTTTGGGCTTTATAAATTTGTGAAGAGAAGGATAGATAATGGGTTGAATGACATTCGGGAGGAAATTTGCCGGCAGAATGACGAGAACCGGCAAGTAATTCGAGAGGTTATACAGCGGCAGAATGAGCATTGGGCGATACTTCTTGAACTTAAGAGGTTGATGCAGACGCTGTCATCCAGAGATCAGGTAAAAAATTATTTCATTGTCAATTTATTTATGCGATAAATTTAGTTGTATATATTATGATACTAACCGGGCAACATCTTTTCAGTCTACCCCTCATCGGCCTCCACCTCCTTCACCTCCTCCACATGATACTGACCGGGGCACATCTTCTCAGTTTTCCCCTGATGGGTCTACACAGGGTCATCGTACTGATCAGCATACTGATCAGTCTCCAGCTGGTCAGCATACTCATCAGCATTGTAATGTCTACTTAAGTTTTTATTTATCTTTCTCTCTTTTTCTTAAAGTCTTTATTTCTTTGTGTTATCTCCGAATTCATTATACTCCGTATAGTTGAAGGATGAGGATTTTAACTGAACAACCAATTATAATGATACAATTGTCCTGGTGAGAAAAGAAAAAGGCATTATCCTTACAAGATAAACACATGTCTTGTAAAGAAAAAAGCAATATCGGATTTACCTCGAAAGTGTTTTTTAAAAGAATAGAAACAGGGGTTTGCAGAGAAAACTTTGAGCCGTTGTTCATATCCCTCCCGAAAATCCAAATGCCCCCTCCCACTCCAGACGAAGAACAGGATCTACTTCTCCGTTCAGCTAGCAGGCTTAAACGCAGAGCCATTGAAGACCCTCCGGTGCCAATGGCCGGCGAATCAGTATGGAGCCAGCAGGGCGGTGCAGACCTCCTCCGCCCATCGGATGTCACCCCTGAACTCTACTGTGGCATTGATGAACCCGAAGAAGACATTATTGAATTTGCTAAGCACTACAATTGCCAGACCGCCGAGAAATCCCCGATTGCCATGTCCGGTGTAAAAGAAGTTTCAATCCCCTTGGAAACGCTGAAAAAGCTTTGGCAGCCATGGCGTCGAGCACTTATCATCAAAGTCCTAGGCCGAAATGTAAGCTTCAAGGCTCTCCAAGCCCGGCTGACAGATATGTGGGCGAAAGGCAAGCATATCGAACTCACTGATCTAGAGGATGGTTTCTACATCATTCGTTTTGTGTCAAAAGAGGACTATGACTATGTCCTGGAAAATGGACCATGGCAGATTCAGAATCACTATATTACTATCTCCAAATGGAAGCCATCATTCCACCCCTCGAGCGATCTCATCCAATCCACAATGATTTGGGTACGAATCCCGCGTGTTCCAATTGAGTATTTTGAAGAGGAAACATTGCTTCATCTAGGAAATTGCATTGGTGCTGCTAGTAAGGTTGATGCTACCTCTCTCAGTAGCCAAAGGGGAAAATATGCTCGTGTTTGTGTCGAAGTAGAGCTCAACAAACCTCTCCCGGTGGTTGTCATGCTCAACGAGAAAATCTATAAAATTGAATACGAGGGCCTGCACATGGTTTGCTTTACTTGTGGTGTTTACGGTCATAAAACAGAAGATTGCCCTCAAACAGCAAAGGACATGGACACCTCACATGAGAAGCCTCCCGAAAATGTCAATGTGCCCACTGACTCTAGCCCTTTCGGCCCTTGGATGTTAGCATCAAACCGTAGACGCAAGCCAACTGCTCAACGAGCTGCCCCAAATAAGCCAAACACAGCTATGAATTCCAATCCTACTGAAGCCATAAACCGTACCACACAAAATGCAGGTCACTCAAACCCCCAAAGAGCCCCAATGGACAACACAAATGGCAACCGTTATTCCGTCCTTATTGACGAAGAACCTGAAGAAGTGGTTAATACACCTTTCAACTCTCTACAACAACAATTCCAAACTCTGCACCAATTTAATGCCACTCCAACAGTTCGACAAGCCACACGGGGAGATCGTAATACAAACACTCGCGGAAGAGTGCGTGCAGGCTCCTCTCGTATTCCCAACCAAGTCAGAAACCAAGCACCTCAAAGCAGAGACAATATTGTCCCAGGTATAAACTCATTCCCTCCTCTACCAGTCCGTCCTGCAGCAAGCCCCCAAGTCCCTCTCACTGATATCACCAATGTGCATGAATCCTCCTATAACCCGAGAAATACTATATTCAAAGTAATGGGGGAAGCCATGGCAGTCAATGCCATGCTTGCGGAAGAGAGTGTCAATAAACATGACTCAACTTACATTAAGGAAAATCCACGATCTTTGTAGGTTTCATGGTGGATGCTCTATTACCCCCCCACAAAGCATACCATTGAGCATTCTGGCCCTTACAGGCGGTTTGTGAACATTACCCCAAATTCTCAATGAAGATTTTGTCTTGGAATTGCAGAGGAGCTAGCTCCCCCTCTTTTTTCCGTCATTTGAAGTCTATGTTATTAGAATACCAACCAAATGTTTTATTTCTTATGGAAACGAGAGCACCGAGTACAAAAGCAAACCGTATACTTCGCTTGTCCAATTTTACGAATATGGTTGCGGTTGAAGCCCGTGGTTTTAGTGGTGGTCTTTGGGTTTTCTGGGACGCCTCTATTCTTGATCTCCGATTACTCTTTGCTACCGATCAGACTATTATAATGGCGGCTGTTTCTCATAATATGGTAAAATGGATTATCTTGTTTACTTATGCATCCCCATCCCCTGCTAACCGTGATGATCTCTGGGATCTTTTTGAACATATTTCAGCACTGTTTTTAGTTCCATGGTGTATTATTGGAGATCTAAATCAGGTGGTTCATGCTGCGGATAAATGTGGGGGCCGCCCGGTTTCGGGTCCTTCTGTGGAAAAACTACGTGGCTTAATTAATAGGGCGGAGCTTCATGAGCTACCTTATCATGGCCCTCATTTCACGTGGTCCAAATCTATTCACAGTTCCACGGCTATTGAACAACGCATTGACCAGGGTCTCTGTAATTCTCGATGGTGGAACAAGTACCCAGATTCTTCTATTTATCATCTACCGCGTGTTCATTCGGATCATCATCCCATTCTCCTATCACTAGAAAATTTGCGGACTCGTGATCACTCTGAAAGACCCTTCCGTTTTCAAGCTTGTTGGTTGAAGCACTCGGATTTTCAGCCCTTCTTGCGTGATTCATGGCATGTCAATGATGATGATTTACAAGCGGCTCTTAACACCTTTAGCCTTAAAGAGAAGGAATGGAACAAATCGGTCTTTGGTAACATCTTTTATCGCAAGAAACGTTGCAAAGCGAGGATTACGGGGATCCAACTGGCCCTAGCTAAGGCTCCCTCAAATTTCCTAACAAATTTGAACCAATCTCTAGTGCAAGAGTATGATGATATCTTATCCCAGGAGGAGGTTTATTGGCACCAAAAATCAAGGCTGAACTGGATTGAGGATGGGGAAAGAAACACTCATTATTTCCATAGCTCGACCAAGCGCAGGCGGAATAAAAATCACATCCTCTATCTAAAAGACAATCTGGGCAATTGGACCAATGATTTTGCAGCTCTTACGGCTTTGATTCGACATTATTATACCGAGTTGTACACGGCTGAACCAATGGCTCCCTTACCATGCGGTCTCTTTGAGCCGCCTATCAATCATGCTGACAAGAGGCTCCTTAACCGACCGGTCAGTGCTTGTGAAGTGCGCGCAGCAATTTTTGACATGGGAGCTTACAAGTCCCCCGGCCCTGACGGCTTCCCCCCGGTTTTCTTTCAACAAAATTGGGACACGGTCGGTCCCTCCGTCACTAACTGGGTGCTCAAGGCTTTCCGTGAACGCAAGTTTCCTCCCTCAATGAACAGAACTTTCATCGCTTTGATACCTAAAGTACAACCGCCGGAATTGGTTTCTCAATTGCGCCCGATTGCTCTAGCAAATGTCATAGTTAAAACCATCACCAAAATCATTGCTAATCGGCTGCGCTCAATTATTGGCAAAATTGCGGACCATAGCCAAAGTGCTTTTATTCCAGGGAGGCAAACATCCGACAACATTATCGTGGCTCAAGAGGTTCTTTTCACCATGCGATAGAAAAAAGGTGTGAAAGGAATCATGATCATTAAAGTGGATCTCGAAAAAAGCGTATGATAGAGTTAGCTGGGACTTTCTCTGCCGTCTTCTTTATATTGTGGGTTTCAACGACATGCTTGTTGATCTTATAATGTATTCGCTCTCGAGCACCTCGCTTGAAATTCTTTGGAACGGGACTCCTCTCGAGGGCTTTCAACCTTGCCGTGGCCTAAAACAGGGAGACCCTTTAGCCCCATATCTTTTTGTTATCGTTATGCAAGTTCTGAGCTGCCTTATACATCAATCGATTAATGACGGGAAGTGGAAGCCGATCTCCGTTTCCCGTGGGGGATCAAAAATATCTCACCTCTTTTTTGCAGATGATCTCCTCCTTTTTTCGGAGGCAACTGTCGAGCAAGCTACCATAATTGATTGGGTCCTCACGCATTTCTGCAGTATTTCGGGTCAAAAAATTAGCGTGGCCAAATCTAATTTTGCGACGTCCCCGAACACTAATCTTCACACGATATCTCTCATTGAGGAAGCTCTTGGCATGTCTCACACAACCCACCTTGAGAAATATCTTGGCGTCCCACTACATCACAACCGGGCAAAAAAAGAGGATTTTCAAAGCATTATTGACAAAGTACGAAAGAAATTGCAACCCTGGAAAGCCAACACCTTGTCTAAAGCCGGGCGTGCTATCCTTTCACAAACGGTCCTTGCAACGACGCCCTACTATCACATGCAAACCATCAAGCTGCCAACCTCTATAACGAATGAGCTTGACAAAATAATCCGAGATTTCTTTTGGGGTCACGAAGCGGATATGCGCGTCTCTGATTAGTAGCTTGGAAGCACATTTGTCAACCAAAAATAAATGGAGGCCTCGAAGATTCGCAGATGCCCGTGACATGAACACGGCTTTTTTGGCAAAATTATCATGGCAATTGTTTACGGAACCTGAAAAATTGTGGGTACAACTCCTAAGATACAAATATGACTCTCCTCTTGATGAACCCAAGGCACATTGCTCTTTTATTTGGCGGCATATTTGCTATGCAACAAACTTTATACGTGATGCTTTGGATCTCGGCGAAGCAGCAATCTTGTTTGAAACTAACGCCTCGGAAAATTCTCGATTAGCTCTGCATATCACTAACTTCACCCGTTCCAAGAGCAATCCGAAGGACATACTTGGCGTTTAATTTGGTCAATAAAGGGACCACTTAGGGGTAATATGCTACTCTGGCAGATTCACCGAGACGCTCTACCCACTGCAGGCCTCCTCGCCATTTGCGAGACACATCGGCGATAGAGAGCATGCTACTCTTATGGCATGAATCCAGAATCCACCTTACACGTAATGAGGGATTGCCCCTGGACTTACAACATGTGGAAGCAGATTGTTCATCGGCAACACCGGGCTCTTTTCTTGTCCACTCGCGATACACCGTCCCTGGTTGGAGAAGCGCCTAAAAGTCAACATGTACAAGCACGACACCATTATTTTCTGGAGATTCTTATTTCGTGAGATAGTGTTGAGCCTCTGGTACTGGCGTAATAAGGAATTCCGTCACATAGACCTCCCACGGCCCCCGATGACAATTTTCACCTCTCTGAAGGCATTAATTCGTCGAAAGCGCTGAACTTAGACTAGCATGACATTGATTGTCTTTCTAGTTGGCATAGTCTGATGTAAATTTGTGTAGGTTATGCTTTGTACAGTTTGTACAGTTTTCTTTTTTAATAAAATATCCGGTTTTCAAAAAAAAAAAAAAAAAACACATGTCATGTAGTTCAAAAGCAAATGAAATAAGATGGATGAAAAAGATTAAATTATTTAGACACGATGGCAAGTTTTAACTAAAAAAATTTAATCGCATGATAAAATGCTAAGAAAACCTAAGATCAACATTATACAAAATGCTAAGATTTACATGAATATTCTGAAGATCAAACGCATCAATGTCAGGTGGAAAACCACTTGACTCAAAGTTACCAATGAAAATGAAAATAAAATTGAAGAACAACTACTCATTTTAATAGGCCAACCAGGGAAATTCTAAGGTAGGGACTTCCTTATAGGGAGTTTCCTATATGGCATTATATGAACCACACAATAAAGATGCAGAATGAAAATGTGTGATCCAGATGATATCACGCAGGCCTCTCCCTACAAGTGAGTCTCTATCATAGAACTCCCCGGCCAACAAATCCAATATGAAAACTCCCAACCGGCAAATATGCTAGTGATTTGACAGAAATATTAATCTACACACCTATTAGCAAAACAAATGAGTTTTTTTTTTGAGAAACCTTCTCAAGCGTAGTTGAGCTGATGCAATGGTTTATTCCTTGTAATGCAAGGAACAAAACACGTTAATAGCAAAAAAGATGCAACCTTTATATAGACATCAAGCTTGCGTAAATGAACAAAGACAAACAAATCATCAATTGAAAATGAATATATATATATTTTTTTTTGAAAGGGAATTGAAAATGAATATTGAAGAAGAATTTACCGGCGGAAATGAACAAATACAAAAGAAAAAAAAATAACGACTTAAGCTTATTGAAAAAGAAAGTAACGCAAATATACCTTTATGAACATTATTAGCCGGTCAATCGACAATTCTAACCAATCATCCTCATGTAACCGACAGAGAATGTAGCGATGTATCTATCTCCGGTCTCCGGAGTTCATATTTTATGTCATCACCAACACTGAACAATATCATTTTGCGATAAATTGTTTGGAGCAATTTTCAAAATAAATGCATAAAATTGACCGCCATGATTAAAGGGTTTTGATTTGAAATTCAAAGTATATTGAAACGGATTGCATTGATTAATGGGAAATTTATGATGAATTTTGGTAACGTGAATGTGACTGCTTATTTTTAGAAAGTCAAGTTATGATAATTTTTTTAGTGATTTGTTTATTTTCTTTTGTGAAGGAATAGAAATGCATTCATATTTTAATTTTTAAATGAATAATTTGTCTGAATTACGCATTAACTATCATAGATTAATATTTTTAGTGACTTGCTTATTTTAATAAAAATGCATTCATATTTTAATTTTTAAATGAATAATTTGTCTGAATTACGCATTAACTATCATAGATTAATAAAAATGCTTTCACATTAATTTTTTTTCCCTAAATGGTGAATCTAATAAAAGTTGAATGATAAATTTCATGCATTAATTCATGGTAGCGTTTTTGGACGGGTAATTAGCGGGTTTGGGACATGTAATCGGGTAATTAATTATAAACACATTCGAAAACATATTAATAGATAGATATAGAGGAAAATTGTTGTTAAGAAGACTCTTGTGATTCAAACACCACACAATCCCGGAGTAAAACATGAGACTGTTGTTAAGGATAGTATTTTTTTTTTTGACGGTAAGGATAGTATTTTTTAGTGTGCTCATTTGTTTGGTGTTTTTTATACCAGGAGTGACAATGATGATTTACATGATAATATATGAATTTTTCTTTTTTGAGAAAAATATTTAAAATTTTAAACGGAAAGTAAATTTTTTATTATTGATGAATATTAACTCCGTAAATAGCAGTAATATACAATTGATTGGGATGAACGTAAATCATGGATGTAGGTTATTCCTAAATAAGACTTTTTTTTTTTCTTTTTCTTTGTCACAGAAAATATACAATTATTTTTTTTTTTCTTTTTCATGCATTAATACACAGTAGTGGGTTTAGGCGGGTAATTAACGGGTTTGGTGCGGGTAATCGGGTAATTGATTTTAGACACCTTCGAAAACATATTAATGTAGATAGATATATATATATATATACTAGTTCAAAACCCGTGCGAAACACGGTGTAAAGTGATATTAAAAAATGATTATAAATTGTGCAAATATAGTGCAGCTATATAAATGCCGCAATCATCCTGTAGAATTCATGAGACATCAAATTACAATAAAGAGGTAGACCACAGCTTTTAATTGATAACGAAGCAACAAAACAAAAAAAAAAACCAATACGGTTGTTCCACAACAAAGTGTTCACGTTTTTTACATCATTAATCATTATGAAACTCATGAGAATTAATTAATAGGTCTTACCATACAATGTTATGATTATTTTGTTGTGAAACCATCATTACTTAAAAAAAAAAAACAATCACCAAACTTATTCTCATCCATTAAACTTAGTTTGAATTACATTATTAAAATGCCAACCCACTTGAACCCACATGGTTTCCATATTCATGGACCAACAGCCAAAAAAATTATTTAAAAAAAATTTGGACCCATTTTTGAACAAAAAGAAACATGGCTAATAAAACCAAAGGATAAAGGTTTATCTATAATCTTCCTTAAAGATTATCATGAAGAACAATAAGATGTTAGTATGATGGTGTTTTCCTTATGGATCCATCAAGAGCTACAACAAAAGCATCACCAAGACTGGTGTATTTGTATTCAAGTACTAATGCATTTTCCTCTAACAAACTATATCATACGAACTATTTCTTTGATGATCTGACATCATTAAAGAAACAACCCTCAACCCCACCCCAACACACTAATTCTTTTTAATCAAAATATGCATTGCTATTGAAATAAATAAAATAGCCTCTCACATCAAGATATAATATCCATCAATATATCATCCCTCACTTTTTCTTTTCAATGTAAAGCATTAAAAAAATCAGATCATAAAAAAAAAACTGTCAAACTAAGACCCTTACATAAGGAATCAAAATCATCAACAAATGTATATGGAAATCATCATCAAACATTAGAAAAAAGGAGTGACGATATGTTTAAAGCAAAGAATAATTAATTAAATAGAGTAACCAATATCGATCGGAAAACTAACACTCAAAGACTTGGCAACTCGACCTTTTTAATAGTACATAATGAAGCCAAAATCATTTGATGAATTGAAAAACCTTCTGCTTGAAGTCACTCCTTGTGTCCCCCACTAGTAAGCTGAACATCCCAACGAAATTGCAATGACTCAGCTTCTACCCTTCAAAGAGGGTAAATTAGCATGAGCTGCAAAATCAAAACTATCATTTTTTTAGATAATCAAGAAGAATTGAAATAGGCAAATAAACCAACATGCAAATGACATAAAAAATAATGGAATTAAGTATAAGAATAGGAACCCTCCTTTAGAAAACAAAAAACAAACAACTGGAAGTGAATGAATTGAACCTGAAGCCTGGAGATACAAAAAAATTCAACATATTTGTGAGGTGTAAATCTTAAATTAGGTTTCACATCTAAGGAAACAATATGTTGGTGTTATGAAACTAAGTCATTAGAAAATCCATCACTACCTAAAAAAAGGCCATCAGTGGATAAAAACATTGATGTAGGAGATCTACAATAAACGGATAAACGAGCTAATCCAAGCTCAAAAGATAATTCATTCTCAAAGAGAATAAGATTCAAGATTACCAGCCATCTCCAACTTAGAAAACTTAGCCTATTTATAGGCTACAAAACCCATTTAGGTTAACACAATACTTTAAAAGTCCACATGACTATCTACTAAATTAAAACAAGGAATAACGACTGTTATTTAACTTAGATGTGCTACATCATCTCCATCTCCCCTACTAAAAGAGCTCGTCCACGAGCTAACTCGGAAAGATCCATACAAGCACCATCAAGATCCATCGGCGGGTCTACTCCATTCACCACCTTATGAAAAAATCTCAAAGACTCCCTCGATTGTCCGTTCTTGCACAAAGTAATCACATGTGAGCCACTAATAACAACAATTAGCTCCATCATGATCAGCTTCCTCTCCATATTAGCATTGTTCTCGTCATTCCAACCCTCCCATGGAATAAGTTGTCCACGAGTTATATCTGTAGGATGTAATATCACCGGATGGATCAAGATCCACCCGATTACGCAGCGGAATAGTATAGATCAAGATCTAGTCAACCAAAATACATAAAATAATAGATCTAAACCTAAGAGGGGGTTTAGATTACCAACCTTTTTATGGTGCAAAACACCAAGAACAAAAGATCAATCCAAGCTAGTTGAGAGCCCAGTTGAGAAGCCAAAGTCTTCCAACGTGTGTCTCCAAGCACCACCAGGTGGATGGTGTTTCAAGCCGCCGGACCTCCTCGATATGTTTCTAAAACTCGAAACCCGAAGTTTTTCTAAAACTCGAAACCCTAGTGGTATAGCCGAAATCTCTAAGCTATAACACTCCCAATATTTCGAAAATTGTGTGTGTCATAAGGCTTGGGAGAACTCTCTTTATATAGGAGAGTAATCCTTGTCCTCCAAGGATTTAATAATTAAGAGATAATTATTAGATTAATCTTTATTCCAAATAAAAGATAAATAAAATAATTATCCCAAACAAATTAGGATAAATAATGTTATTATATAATATTTCATGAATTATCATTTAACAAATAAAAGATAAATCACATGTTAAATAATTATCCAAGAAAACTAATTCCTCAATAATTAAACAACAACAAATTTCGGCCACCCCTAATAAAATATTAGGTCACACGAAATTTTGACACATTGGGCCGAGTCCATGAAAAATTTCTTTTCCATGTATTTAATTATCTAGTCCAACTAAACAATTAATCCACACATCAATTAAATAGTCCAATCCAACTATTTAATTACAATTGAGGTGAAACGACGAGAAAACGTATATGCTATATTAGGAGCCACGTCGGGGACCATGGACCCATATTCAGTAGCTACAATAAATTAAATAAAAATTATTCGTCAGACCGAACAATAATATTCAATCTATTAATTCCGGGATTACACCACCATAAACCCGGAACTGAACTCTGCCGAATAAAGATAACTTATACTCAACTATGAGTTGTAAGGTGTCCACTGATATAATCATTACATACGGATAAATCCTCCATAGACTGTTCGTTTCGATTCGGGATATTTCCGTAAACCCTTCTCGAAACATCTTATCCTTATTTACCATTAACCCCCTAGTGACCAATTAGTTCATAACTAATTGACAGACCTAAACCTAACCTTGGAAACAGTGCCAGAAAGCTGACGGACCTTTTCTAGGCTATACAGATCCTAACCGGCAGTGTACCGGGTCAAATTGTAGTGATAAAGTGGTGAGTCAGGTGTCGAATCCTCAGGGAAAAAAGTGGTAATTCTTTTAAGTGTGGTTAAACACCAAAGAGCTGCTATTAACTCGATCTAAACCGCAATTTTATAACACAAATTACTACTACTCTAACCAACATAAAATAAATGCGTAATTTAAAAGTTATTCTAATATAATATATATAGATATATAAATATATATAGATGTACATAAATAGTAAAATATATATATATATATATATATAAATATATAGATACCAATATATAGTTTATAGACTAGACTAGCCAAAGTATATGTAATCGATTTATGTGATCTTTTCAATTAATGGAATGTGTTCGATCTTCCTTTTTAGGTCCAATTGAGCAAATGAAACGGTGTACTCTAATGTCAACAATTCCTCCTCACACGAAGCGTATGAAATTGTCATCATCCAATGTCCACAAGCGCCCCATGCTAAACTTAGTTAGTCAAAGCAGTGCAGTACAAATCTACCCCGGATAAAAGAGGTTATTCCATTTGTCGGATGGCGATGTTATTCAAGAGGCTCCGGTTGTCAAGCGGATCGATTTAATACAAGCGGTGTAGTTTCAATTAAAGCTGTGATTTTAACATTATTAAGATCTCGAGTACAAAGTTAATAAGATTTGTTTTACTAGGACAAATGCGCCTCGGTAGGAAATAGGATTCCGTTAATCAGACGGCCATTTTACCCTCCGGTTTTCTATTTTTACTCATATATCGACTTCTCCGGTCGAGTTCATCATCGAGTTATATGTGGTATTCATCATGATTGATTACTTCATTCGAATATGTTATCAATACGTAGCGAAATAGAAAAAGATTCATTTTAACTCAATTTTATTCAATTTTATTTTAACAAAGATTCCATTCTTGAAAAGATCGAAATAATATGATCACATAACTTTGGCTAGTTATTAGATCTAGCCTAATAACATTATAAAAAAGAAGAAAATAACAAACATAAACATAATTATTATAGAAATTACCCGATTACAATCTGTTGACTCGAAATCGTCTTTTTCGGACATTACAACGACTTCAAAGAACTTCGAACCTTCGAGAATTTCCGGCATTACTACGATACTACTACTACTAATTTATTCTTGGCATAAAGCCTATTTACAAACTAAGAAAAGAGAAGAAAAAGAGAAAGAAGAGGGAGAGAATATATATAGAATATTGTATATATATATTGGTACACTCTCAAATGAGTCTCTGCTGCTCCCCTTTTATAGATTTTCTTCCTTCCCGGACCGGTCCTGAAAATCTGCCGGATCGGTCCGGTATAATGATGGCAATCATTACAGTTAGTTGCAAGCATGTGCCCCCATGTTACCCTCTAATCATTACTTAGCATGTGTTGTAATTATATATAATTATATATAATTACACACTATCTTCTAAAAATCGTAACTTGAATTCTTGATATCAGAATGACATAATCGAACTTCCGTTGAAAAGCTCGTTGAATTCTCTACAACTTTCATCAAGATCATTTCTTCAGAAAACGTATTCTCGATGAGCCATTTGTATTATACGTCCTTTTTCGAGATTCAGAAACAATTATTCCCTTGATCATTTATATCAGTGACGCTTTATAACTCCCTTCTAACAACTTGAATTGACTTCAAAAAGTGTCTGTACTCGGGATTTCAGTTCATCTTAGGATTCTGCAATGAAATAAACACAAAATACCCGTGTAAAATAGACACAATATTCCGGTCATTAAAACCGGTACAAAAACTACAACTTTTTATTATAAATACTAACTTTTACTACTAACTATACTAAACTATAAAGATTAATATTTTATACTAATTATATCATAATTTTAGATATTTTACATAGAATTTGTCAATAAAACGTAATAAAATCACGTAAATTCAATCATATAAAAATAATACATCAAATTACTCCCCACTTAGCTTTTGATCGTCATCGAGCAAAAATAAGCGATAATATATAAATAATGAGATAATATAATTGATCGATTAAAATTTCAAAAGTAATATATATCGTCAATATTACAAACATATAATTTATAAATTTTATAGAAATTTAAGAAAGAAAGATTATATAACTTAAATGAATTAAGTATCAAATATGAATTAGATGGAAACATGCATGCAATAATTCAGAAATATAAATAAAATATTAGAAATACTTTCTATCTCGATTATTACGAATTTCTGGAATCATTAACTAAGTCAGATAGAAGACACATTGGCTTAATATATTAGGATAGGACATTGGTTAATCGAAAAGATAGAAAAGGAAATCAAAAAGAGAAAGATGCAAGTTCGTACGTACCTACGTCTTCACATTCTTGATCAAAACTTGATTCGATTAGTAACATCTTTTATTCCAACTATTTTTCAGATTTTTTCTCTCTTTTTTTTTTTTTTTTTTTTAATATTAAGAACTAAAGCGTGAGTGTGTAAAAAAAAATAATCAAATTTTACAAGCATTGCTTCATCAAGATTGATCGGAGTACTACTCTTTCGATCTAAAATTACGAGTCGGTTTCCTTAAACCCGTAATTATTCTTGAGATCTTATGATTCGAATTTTTATCGGGAGCTTTATACCTCATAGTGATATAGGACGTTTAGATAACACCCTCATCTGCACTCAAATCATTGGTAGCTACTACCGATATATATTTATTTTTATATTGTCGATCAAAGATAGGAAGATACCTGATATTTGATTAATTCTGTGTAAAAATGGTGCTTTGTTCCTAATATAAATTTTTCATAGGACACTAACATATCTGAACTCATTCCAATCTCAGCATATACCATTTTTCTCAACTCTTAACTTTTTTGTCATCATCATCTCCTCTCATAAGACGCACAAACTCGAAGGATGTCAAAGAAATGTAGACCAAAACAAGCTAAGGGTCGGAAATTTCTAGTTAATCAAAATGGCTAAATTCGAGTGAGGTCTTGATCACTCTTTAAAAGGCGAGGTGGGGTCAAAATTGGAAATTTTATTTGGTGAAATTTTTTTTTTATAGTTATATTTTTGTGGTCTAAAAATCATCATTCCTACTTTTGATTCCAAATTCATAATTAATCTTGAAAAGAAAATTATCTAAAAATTTATTTATAAATTTAAAAATTACTTGAATAATTCCATAAAAGAAATATTTGACAAAAATTATTTAGTTATACATACTCAAAATCTTAAAAATCTTATAAAAGATATAAAACATATTCATTATATATCTAATATATTTTACTAAATCAAAAATTAATCCTCTCAAATTATATCATTTTTATTCATATACTAACCAACTTAAATTATTCAAGAAAAATTAAAACTAAGGAATAAGTAATTAAAGTACTAATTTATATGAAAAAGGTTATATTTTATAATTATTTTTTTTTTTTTTCGAAAATTTTAATGAATTTTCAAACCTAACTCTACTCCCCACTTACGAAGTGACATCGCCCCGATGTTCAATGAGTATGAAAAAGTAGGTTCGAAAATTAAATTAAAATTATAGATGATCGTTATAAACATCGATAACACACGTATATTAAAATCAAACAACATATATATTAAACAAAAAGAAACTATTACAGACTAAAAAAAATAAAACAAACTTACTACTAACTTACTAACCTTAATCAATTCTAACTTATTAAAGCAAACCAAACTTAAACTAAATTAAATAAAACCACTAACAACTATCTCAAATAGTTGACGAACAACCGGATTTTCTACCGGTAGCAATCTCTATGACAATCACGAGACGGATATATCTCATCGAAGCAATTTTGAGGACTTCATTCAAATGAATACATAACCTTGAAATTAACCAAGCAAAAGGCATCGGCCTTCCATTATTATACCGTTCCTCGCAAAGTTTCTCGCCGTCCTAAAAATCAAAATCCCAGTCCACATGAGCTCCGCTTATCAATGCAAACAACAAAAGTATCTCACTATCACTAACCCATGCAAAGTCACTAGTCGGATAGACTCGTGAGTTAATGAAGTGTTTCCATGCTCTCGGATGAGCGGTAGAAGCGGAAGTGGTAGAGTCGTAATTTTGATCGAACTCGAAACAAATACGGAAAAGCTTCCGTGACATAGTTAACAACATGACAAGAGTTCCTAATTCCCATTGATATTCATAATGAAGATTATGGATTTGATTGAAAATCGGTATCTCGTAGATATGATTGATAATATGAGGTGACAGTGAATAAGTGTACCACGCACAGATATAAGTCGTGATGGATCTATCGTAATGCTTGATGAGAAAGATTTGAATAAAATTCCCTAACAATAGAAACATTAATTCTTCCTCGAGGATGCTTAACAAATTTTCTCCATCCTTGATTCTCGAATTAAATCCTTCGAATCGATCAATTTTTTCAAAATTGATACCCTTTCTACCAATATTGGAGAATTTGCAAACCTCGCATTCACCAACAAATTAACATTTGAAGCGCTAGACTCCGGGACAAAAACATCTATTGCCTCCGGATCGTATGAATTGACTGATGGTGATGATCGGTTTGACATTTTAGTTGAAACAGATGAAAATAATTAAGCAGATAGAAAGGTGAAAGTTCTTGAGTGAATTTGCAAGTTTTACTTTCAGACTTTCTTGCCTTAAATGTACAAGTATGGAGAGTGTGCGTGGCTGCACATTAAAACTCTCAACTTGACTCAGCAGTTTTTACTCCCGGATCGGTCCTGAAACTGACCGGACCGGTCCGGCTTCAAAATGGTTTTACCTTGTAAAGATTGTAAAATTCAAGTTCGCTTTGTTATCTAAAATAGAATCAAGGCTATTTTTAGAAGTTATAAAGGTGATTTAAAGTTTATCTAAATGATACGGATAAAACGACACACGAATTATATTTTAAAAACGACATACGAAAATATATTTTTTCTTTTTTTTTTTTTATTAGATTTTTTATGAAATATTTAAATACTATTAAAAGTGATTAAATCTACTATTATGACAAAAAAAAAACGATTATGAAAACGAAAAACTATTAAATTAGCAAACATAGTATTTAAAATGCGGAAAATAAAATAAACAGACAGAAAATGTTTAAAACTAACAAAGTTGTACGAAATCAAATAATGTCAACATCATCATCCTCGATTGGATAAAGCTGGATCATTTAAACTTGGAACCGATGGCGAATCGGGTGTGGAAACGTAGTCGTGGTCCGAATCGAATCTATCGAGACCCATCGAACTCATACTTGGCGTCATCCTTGCAAAATCCGAAAATCCTCCCAACTAGATGTAACAAACACCACGAGAACTCAGTATAAAAGACACCCGACCACTAGGCGGCTTTCAAAAGAATTTGGCATATGATGAAAGCTCGAGATGGTGGAATAGGTGCTATCCATTACAGTAACGTATATGGGTTAGATTGTGGGCGGATAGGCGGTTTTATCGAAAGAAGGATCAAGATGCATCCGCCATGTCTCAAGATCCTCTACGTAAATCATCACTCCACCGCCTACTCGCTTTCAAAGCAAACAAAGCCATATTAGCCTGTCCTCGGCGACATCGACACTAAGGATTGAAACATATCGTATGTAATAGTGTTTGGGAGAGAAGTCTGCTTTGTTGCTCGAGAAAAGATGAAAATCTTTGGCCCGGTGGTGGAATCGGTGGAGGTGCACTACGCCTAACTATCGAGTCTATCGAACCCTCCTGGAGACCTCCTCGGACTAGGGCCTATCGGGGACTCATCTGCCATCATCAACTTATCGTTAGACAGGAAAGGAACTCCTGATCTACGACATAAATCCGAAATAAAGCCAGGAAAGTACATGTGACTCCCTGCCTTGGCAGTAACAATAAACTCGAAAACCCTTCTATACATGATCTTCCCCACATCCACCTTAACATCATGAATCATCGCCCAAGTAATGCATAAATCTTCTTTACCAAAGGCGGTGTGTTTGGTAGTGGGATAGAGAGTATGGCTCAAAAATCTTTTGATTGCCCTCAGATCTCTAAAACACTTCCCATAATTAAATCTGTTGTCCACCCACTCTGCTGTAGCATCAAATTCCCTCTGAGCTCTAGAGGCAATCTGCTCATACATAGCAGGATCATCTAATCTATAAACAGCTCTATAATCTTCTTCATCTGGAAAAACTGCTACCCCTAAAACAAAGATTAATAAGTTCGGACTAAAAGAAACATGTCTAGACCTGGGGAATAGACTCATCATACTACCCTCGGTGGGTGTCAAAGTAGACAAAGCGCATAAAACTCGCCACTAAGGTAGTATTGATCTCTCTGTCCTCTCGAAGTGCAAAATCCAACCATTGGCGTCTCAAAAATACGCCTAACCTCCTCTCCTAAGTCATCAAAATCTAAGCCTCTTTCCAACACAACTCCACATTTACTATAGATATTCTTATAAGCATTCTTAGCTTGAGGTGAAGTCTGTAGCGACAAAACTAATGATTCTTCTTCCGGTGTTAAATCTTTTAATTCTAACGACCGGTACTTCTATTGGAATATTAGGCTTTCGTTTCTTAGAGATTTTTATTTGGATGAGGCCATTCTACGATATTGAATTGACAAAACAACAATAAAAACAACAGAAAAACAAAACAAATTAAAATGTCACAACACACGTAAAATTCAAAACAGTTGAAAATAAATCTAAAAATTATAAAAATCATGAAATTGATAACTAGAGTAAACAAATTATACCTTATAGTGAACAAAACGGTGAAAAGTGGCCGGAAAAGTCGTATAAGCCACCGGGATGAAATGGAGCTTGTGTTCGATCTTTTTCAAATTTTTCACTTTTGTTGAAGAGAGGAGAGTAAAGGAGGAAGAATGTATGTAATGGTATAGTGTAATTTGTATTTTTGAGAAGAAAAATAAAATTTTTGGGGTGGAGATGATGGTCTTTGCGCTTTGTTGAAGAAAAGAGGAGAAATGAAGAAGAAGAAAAGATCCCGTCCCTTTTAGGTTAACTCAACCCGGATCGGTCGGTGTAAGAAGGCGGATCGGTCCGTGTGAAATTTTTATGATTTTTTGAAATTTTTATTTTTATTTTTTATTTTTTTTGATTTAAAACTTATAAAACTCAATAAAAACTTTAAAATAAAATTTATAAATTTTATAACAATTTCTCAAAATTTATAAAATCTTTATAAAACTTATTTAAAATTTTATAAAAATTTAATAAATTTATATTAATTCTTATAAAATATCTAAAAACTTAAAAACTTTTATAAAACTTTTATAAAACTCCTTAATTTTATAAAGATCCAATTTTATAAAATTTTCAAAGTTATGCAAAAAAATTTATAAAACTAAAAGAAATAAAAGACTTGAACTTACGGGGTTTAATTCTTCAATTTCTAAACTCCTCAGATTTCTAACATACCTTTCAAGCAAACTATATCCTAGAAATGTAGCGTTTGAATTAAGTCTTGGAAGTCCATCGGGATTTTCGGTTAACCACCTAATCGTTCCCTTCTTAATTACATTCAAACACTCACTCTGAGATTGAGTTATATTTTTCCCACATTGCCCATTGTGTTCAATCTTTCCACAGATTCTGCACTTCCTTAAAAACTTAGCCCTTCTCTTTATCGAGCTTCTCGACGTACCATTACAAACTTCTTTCAATTTTTTCTCTCTCAACAATTGCTTGTTCTTTTCAAAAACTAAGGCTTCATAGTAAAGCGATATCTCTATTAAAACCAAACTTCAAAAGCAAAACAAAAACTCCTAATCTATCTAAAAAGACATCCAGGTTCTTTTACGTCTATCCGGTAAAAGACGAAACTAGTTTAGACATATAAAAGTAAAGATAAAACCTGGTAATTTGATACTTTTGACTTTCCGAGTTAATCGCTTTTTAGTCTTTCGGAGGGTCGATCGGCAACATCACTTCATTTTTGAGAGAGACTTCTTCACCTTCCAAAAATAGCTTCACCCCTGTGACCATTGGCTATAAAAGTTGTATTCCCATCGAGTTAGTTCAACGACTCAGATTTATAAACTTGTGTTACTTTAAATGGTCCTGTCCATCTTGATTTAAGCTTTCGGAAACAACTTTAAACGTGAATTGTACAATAACACTCGATCACCTACATGGAACTCACGACTATATATTCTCTTATCATGGAAGGATTTCGTGCGTGCCTTGTAGATTCGAGCATTTTCATATGAATCAAGGCGAAATTCTTCTAATTACATTGGCGAAGTAGTCTATGATCACCGATGCACCTTAGGATCGAAATTTAAAAATCTAATAGCCCGAGTAATGCTCGGTGTTCTAACTCTACTTGGGAGATGACAAGATTTACCAAAGACTAATTTGTAGGAGAACGACCAATTGGAGTTTTAAAAAGTCGTTCAGATGCCCATAACGCATCATCTAGTCACGCCCGCTTTTTTACGGTTTGAATCCACTTGTTTTTCTATGATTCTTTTAATCTCTCTATTCGACACCTCTACACGACCACCGGGTTGGTTTGCGGATGATAAGGCGTTCCTAACTTATCGTTACACCATATTTTTCAATTAACTTAGTAAATGGTCGATTGCAAAAGTGCGAACCTCTATCACTAATGATCGCCTTGGAATGCCATATCTAGTGAATATGTTCTTTTTAAGGAATCGTATGACAACCTTGGTATCACTAGTGGGAAGAGCTTGACTTTCTACCCATTTGAAACATAATCTACCATTACAAGAATAAATCTTTTCCAAACGATATAGGAAAGGTCCCATGAAATCTATACCCCAAACATCAAATAACTCACATTCTAAAATAGGTTGCATAGGCATTTCATGTTTTTCGATATATTTCCCCATTTTTGACATGATTCACAAGATTTAACATATGTATACGCATCTTTATAAAGTGTAGGCCAATAAAAACCACATTGCAAGACTTTAAAAGCGCTTTTCCAACCTCCATGATGACCTCTCGCCTCACGATCATGACAAAACGATAAAACACTTAAAATTTCATTATCAGGCACACATTTTTCGATTATTCCATCCGAACATTTACGGAAAAGATCTGGTTCCTCCCAAGTAATAAAATTTTAAGTCATAAAAGAACTTTTTTTTCATTTGCCAAGTCCAATGAGACGGAATGTAATCACTGAGTTAAGTAGTTAATGATATCTCCAAACCAAGGTGAATTTTCCTTAGAAGGAATTCTTTTCTTTAATAACTGCATGGTTGAAGGCATATCGATTCTAAGCAGTTGTTCATCAGAAATGAATCCTTAATTTCATTTCCTATTTCTTCCTCGATTTCCATTCTACTTAGATGATCTCGCTATTACATTCTCACTTCCTTTTTATCTTTAATCTCAATATCAAATTCTTGAAGTAGGAGAATCCATCTAAGAAGACGTGGTTTCGCATCTTTCTTACTCAATAAATATTTCAATTTGAATGGTGCAGTATAAACTATTACCTTAGAGCCAACAATATACGATCTAAACTTATCTAAGGCAAAAATCACAGCCAACAGTTCTTTTTCTGTAGTTGCATAGTTTAGTTGAGCTGCATTTAACGTATGAGATGCATAGTAAATAGCTTTGAGAATTCTATTATACCTTTGACCTAAAAGCGACTCCTACTAAACTAAATCGCTTGCATCACACATAATCTCAAAAGGTAAATCCCGGTTTGGTGCCACCAATATCGGTGCGAGAATCAACTTCGCTGAGGTCTTAAATGCTTCCATACATTTACTATCAAAATTAAAAGATACTTCTTTTTCAAGCAAATGACTTAGAGGCTTTGCTATCTTTGAAAAATCTGCAATAAATCTCCTATAAAATCCTGCATGTCCAAGAAATCCTCTTAACGTTCTTAGATTAATCGGTGGAGGCAATTTCTCGATTACCTCGACTTTAGCTTTATCAACTTCAATTCCTACTTGAGAGATTCTATGACCTAGTACAATTCCTTCCGATACCATTAAATGACATTTTTCCCGATTAAGCACTAAATTGGTATCTCACGGCGTTGTAACACTCGTTCTAAGTGTAACAAACGACCATTAAAAGAGTCTCCGTAAACACTAAAGTCGTCCATAAAAATTTCTAAGAATTTCTCAACCATATCGGAAAATATAGACATCATACATCTTTGAAGCGTAGTGAGAGCATTACATAAACCAAACGGCATTCTTTTATACGCAAAAGTTCCATAAGGACAAGTGAAAGTAGTCTTTTCCTATCTCTGCTTGCAATGAATATCAGTAAATAACTCGAATAACCATCTAAGAAAGCAGTAATACTTATGTCCACTTAAACGCTCCAACATTTGTACTATGAATGGAAGTGGATGATGATCTTTCTTAGTATGATCATTCAGATTTTCTAAAATCAATGCACATTCGATATCCTGTAATTTCCCTTGTTGGGATCATTTCATTCTTATCATTCTCTTTCCTTTGTGAAACCTCCTTTCTTTGGTACAACTTGAGTTGGACTTACCCATTCACTATCCGATATAGGAAAGATTATTCCCATTTCTAATAGCTTAATAACCTCTTTCTTAACGATTAATCAGTAAATTCGGGTTGGCGGCGATCCGGTTGAATACAAGGTTTAGCATCTTCTTTTAGAATTATCTTATGAACACATATCTCGAGGCTAATACCTCGAATATCGGCAATCGTCCATCCAAAAGCTTTCTTATGCTTTCTCAACATTCCTAGTAATTGATCTTCTTGTTGCTCCGTTAAAGTTGATGAAATAATAAGCGGTAAAAGGTTATCATTTTCAAGAAAAGCATATTTCGATTTAAAGGTAACGGTTTCAATTCCATTCTTGGCGGATCTTCTATTGATGATTTAAGAACCGGTCCTTCTAGTTCTAACTCCAAATACTTATGCCATGGTGGTTTAAAAGTAAAACTTCCTTTATCTAGAGAAAGGATTATCTCTTTCATTTCAATGTCTTCCTCATCTTCTTTATAGATAGATAAAGTTAAACATTCTTCTAATCTGTCTTCAGAAGTTGGTAACTGATTATCATAGACAGAATGAATATCTTCTATAAAAGAACATGATTCTGGTGATGTATATTGATGGTTCATAGCTTTGAAAATATTGAAAGCAACTTCATCTTCATTGACTCTCAAAATTAATTCTCCTTTACGAACATCGATTAAAGTTCTCCTGTAGCTAGAAATGGACGTCCTAAGATAAGTGGCGCTGAAAATCCTTCTTCCATTTCCATAACTACGAAGTCTACTGGAAAATAGAACTTGTCTACTTTAACCAATATGTCCTCAATAATTCCTTTAGGGTACTTAATCGATCTATCCGCCATTTGCAGAGTCATTTCGATCTTAGTAAGCTTTCCTATGCCTAGCTTTCTATAATCCTCATAAGACATGAGATTTATACTAGCTCCAAGATCACATAAGACCTTCTTAAATGTAAATCCTCCAATTTCACACGGAATCGTAAAACTTCCAGGATCTTTTAGTTTAGGTGGTAAACTTATGCCGCAGAAGTGCAGAACATTCTTCATTTAGGCATATATTCTCATATTCTCTAATTTTTTCTTGTTTGATAGTATATCCTTCAAAAACTTTCCATAGCGAGGCATATTTATCGAGCTTCGATAATGGGGATATTAACATGAATATGACTAAAAGTATCAAGGAAAGCGAGCATACTTACGATCGGTCTTAATCTTTTAATTTGATCTTTAGGTGGAAAAGGTAAAGACTCTAAATCTATAACCTTTGGTTTGAAGTCATTCTCTCTTTTCCTTTATCCTTTGGAGTATTACTTGATCGCCATGTTTGAGTTCTTGAATTTTTCTTTTAATTTGTTCCACTGAATCAATCTCTACTTCAAATTCCTTCATTCTTCCTGTTTTCATTCTTGTTTTCTTTATCTTCTATTCTCAAATGTTCCTTAAATAGATTCCTTAAATCTTTATCCATGGGGTCTTTCAAACTTCTAGGGATTTTTACCCATTTTTCACCTTCATCCTCAGGTTCCAAACTTCTATTCCTTTTCAAGAAATTCTCTATGATTTCTTCTTCCTCATCAGTAAATTCAAGTTCATCTTTAGTCTTTTCATTTTTATCTAAATCATTTTCTACTTCATTATTCCCGAAGTTTTCTACTCCATTACTACCATAGAGTTTCCTACTTCTCGTAACTACAACATTTACCTCTCTTGGGTTTCTTTCAGTATTACTTGGTAATCCTCCAGGAGGTCTACTGTTGTTACGTTCACCTTCCCTACTCAAATGATCTTCCATATTCCTTAATGAAGCTTCTATCGTTCTCATTCTGGTATCATGTCCATTCATAGATGTTTTCATTGTACTCATGTCCTTCTTGGTGAACCTATAGAAGTCATCATTGTTTCCATATTCTTAGCTTGAGTAGATACTACACCCATCATATTTTCCATCGCTTTTTCCCATTTTTCAACTCCTTCGCGCAGTTGAGTTGAACTTTGAGTTCTTGGTATACTTTGAGTGGTATCTTCGAGGATAGGATCTTGGTAATGATTGTAAATTCGATTAGATGTATTTCCTTGATAAACTTGATTATTATTCATATTCTTATCTTCGAATGGATAAGGCGGTTGTCTGGCTTACTAGGGTTTTCGGACCATCTAAAAGTTGGGTGATCTCTTCTAATAGCATTAAACGAGTTTGAATATGCATTGTTCAAATTCCTATGCTGCTGAAGAAAACTCACTTCCTCTTTTGAATATCCTGTTGGTTCTTCTATCCCTAATGACACATTATCATGATTTGAGTATTCGGTTGGAGTACTATTTTACGAATTTTGATTCTTACCTTGTTGTAATCCATCAAACTTTCTACTCAAATTCTCCAAGTGTGCTAGAACTTCCGTATTTGACGTACATCATCCTTCGCAAAGCTACTTTTCTAGTGCTAGAACCGGTTTCCCACATTCTCGTTGTTTTGGAAATCTTTTCTATAGCATCGTAAACTGTTTGAGCTTCACTCATCATTAACGAACCACCACATGCATGATCTACATCTCAGACGTGAATCTTTTCTTAATTTACGACGAGAAAAGTTGAATTTGCATATCTAAGGAATAACCATGATCGGGACAAGCTCTTAACAATTTTTAAACCTTTCCCACGCATTCCCAAGTGTTTCTTGGATCCTTGTCTAAAATTAGCAACCTCGACCTTTAATTCCAAATTTCGTCACAGAGTGAAATATTGTTTCGTAAATTCGGTTTGAATATCCTCCCAACTAGTTAACGAATGGTGTGGAAGCGACATAAACCAATCTCGGGCTCTTCTTTTAAAGAAAAAGGAAACATAGTCATCCTTGTTAATTCCTTATGAGCACCTTGACTTTTGGTTGTATTGCAGCGATTCTTCAAGCAGATAGAGATGATGATGTGGATCTTCATCATCTTCTCCTAGAAATTGGGCTCTTCGTCAATTAAACCAAAAGATGAGATTTAATTTGAAATTATTTCGCTCCTTCATTAGGTAAAAGTATATGGGATTATTAGTCCGGTTTCTCCTAACAGTTTGATCACGAGATAGGTCTCGGGTTTGGCGGATTGTTACGATTATTCGGTTCCGATCTTGATTGTTCCTATTATTATTATTCTCGATTATTATTAGGGTTAACGAGGGTTTTGTCCATGCCCTAAAGCATGATCTAGCCTCTGTTCGTTTGTTTCATCACTAGTTTGACCATTTCTTTATTTTTATTAGAAGATGATTCCGTTGGAGATTTTCCAAGGAGTCCTAAAATTTGGTTTGACCACGTTTACTCTCTATCCGCAACTACTTTCGTAGCGTTTATATCAGGCTTATAAGGAGTAAGTGAGGCTTTACCGCTTCTGGTCATCAACTAATTAAAATAGAAAAATGCTCGAGTTTTAAAGAAGAAGAAAATTGGTACTAAAAGAAAGTAGATACCAACGAAAAATAAAAAAAAAAAGAAATGTGATAAGAAGAGTGTTGGTTTATCCTCGAGAATTTTAAGCTAATACAAGTAGTAACCATAGACACAAAAAAATTAGCGACTTTGTATCCCCGGCAACGGCGCCAAAATCTTGTGAGACTAAACCTAACCTTGGAAAAGCAGTGCGTAAAGAAAGTCGACGGACCTTTTCTAGGCTATACAGATCCTAACCGGCAGTGTACCGGGTCAAATTGTAGTGATAAAGTGGTGAGTCAGGTGTCGAATCCTCAGGGAAAAAAGTGGTAATTCTTTTAAGTGTGGTTAAACACCAAAGAGCTGCTATTAACTCGATCTAAACCGCAATTTTATAACACAGATTACTACTACTCTAACCAACATAAAATAAATGCGTAATTTAAAAGTTATTCTAATATAATATATATAGATATATAAATATATATAGATGTACATAAATAGTAAAATATATATATATATATATATATATAAATATATAGATACCAATATATAGTTTATAGACTAGACTAGCCAAAGTATATGTAATCGATTTATGTGATCTTTTCAATTAATGGAATGTGTTCGATCTTCCTTTTAGGTCCAATTGAGCAAATGAAACGGTGTACTCCTAATGTCAACAATTCCTCCTCACACAGCGTATGAAATTGTCATATGTCAAATTGTCATCAGTCCAATGTCCACAAGCGCCCCATGCTAAACTTAGTTAGTCAAAAGCAGTGCAGTACAAATCTACCCCGGATAAAAGAGGTTATTCCATTTGTCGGATGGCGATGTTATTCAAGAGGCTCCGGTTGTCAAGCGGATCGATTTAATACAAACGGTGTAGTTTCAATTAAACGTGATTTTAACATTATTAAGATCTCGAGTACAAAGTTAATAAGATTTGTTTTACTAGGACAAATCGCTTCGGGTAGGAAATAGGATTCCGTTAATCAGACGGCCATTTTTACCCTCCGGTTTTTCTATTTTTACTCATATCCTGACTTCTCTGGTCAGTTCATCATCAGGTTATATGTGGTATTCATCATGATTGATTACTTCATTCCGAATATGTTATCAATACGTAGCGAAATAGAAAAAGATTCATTTTAACTCAATTTTATTCAATTTTATTTTAACAGCATTCCATTACTGAAAAGATCGAAATAATATGATCACATAACTTTGGCTAGTTATTAGATCTAGCCTAATAACATTATAAAAAAGAAGAAAATAACAAACATAAACATAATTATTATAGAAATTACCCGATTACAACTGTTGACTCAGAAATCGTCTTTTCCGGACATTACAACGACTTCAGCAACACTGAACCTTCGAGAATTTCCCGGCATTACTACGATACTACTACTACTAATTTATTCTTGGCATAAAGCCTATTTACAAACTAAGAAAAGAGAAGAAAAAGAGAAAGAAGAGGGAGAGAATATATATAGAATATTGTATATATATATTGGTACACTCTCAAATGAGTCTCTGCTGCTCCCCTTTTATAGATTTTCTTCCTTCCCGGACCGGTCCTGAAAATCTGCCGGATCGGTCCGGTATAATGATGGCAATCATTACAGTTAGTTGCAAGCATGTGCCCCCATGTTACCCTCTAATCATTACTTAGCATGTGTTGTAATTATATATAATTACACACTATCTTCTAAAAATCGTAACTTGAATTCTTGATATCAGAATGACATAATCGAACTTCCGTTGAAAAGCTCGTTGAATTCTCTACAACTTTCATCAAGATCATTTCTTCAGAAAACGTATTCTCGATGAGCCATTTGTATTATACGTCCTTTTTCGAGATTGAAACAATTATTCCTTGATCATTTATATCGGTGACGCTTTATAACTCCCTTCTAACAACTTGAATTGACTTCAAAAAGTGTCATGTACTCGGGATTTGATTCATCTTAGGATTCTGCAATGAAATAAACACAAAATACCCGTGTAAAATAGACACAATATTCCGGTCATTAAAACCGGTACAAAAACTACAACTTTTTATTATAAATACTAACTTTTACTACTAACTATACTAAACTATAAAGATTAATATTTTATACTAATTATATCATAATTTTAGATATTTTACATAGAATTTGTCAATAAAACGTAATAAAATCACGTAAATTCAATCATATAAAAATAATACATCACTAATATAATATGAACTGAGCTCATCGATCGGTTTCTAGGATTAACAAATAAGTGAACTGTCTGTCTACTTCCCGAGGGAAGGAATGGATTCCATATCTGTGATAGCACAGACTACTCACTCATCCCAAAATAGAGCCACCGAGAAGTGTTGGACCACATACTGCGAAGTGATCCTTACTAACACATCAAACCCTACCTTAGTCTAAGCAGTCGTCTGTGATCACCTCAGGATTGAGATTAATCCATATATGATCATCTTGTGATTCGATAGGACTTCTCGATTACGAAATTATATTGAGAACTCAAATCAAATCGGTCCAGCCCTATATGATTATCATCATATATAAGTGCCCCACTAGGTACCCTATTACCGATAGTCCGGATAAGATCACTGTCACGCCTAAAGTGTTTTGGGCGCATTATTAGCAAATTAATCATGAGACCCGTACTCAGATTAATAAACGCTACGGACTAAGTTAATTTTAAGTACATCTCACTAACTCAATCCTCTTGTGTACAGCCATACACTGAGTTATATGATTACATAAACGAGGTACTTAGGGTTTTCAATAGTGTCTTAATTATAAGCATACATGCATACAATAAGATGAATTATTAATTATGTCCTAAAACAATTAGATAATTGTCTTTCGGGCACTACACCTAACAATCTCCCACTTGCACGAAAGGCAAGTGGATTAATTGTTTTAGAGCACACCATTTATATCTATATCTACAACATTCTCCCACTTGCTCAAAACAAGTGAGACATATCTCCAAGGTGCATACCCTCCAAGCGCATCTTAGTAATTCATCCTTCCAAGTACGACCGGAGTGTGCCGCCGCAAGGTAGGTTAGTGAGCCGGCGCGTACTTAGAATCCGAATACCATGTGACTTGGTACACTGATCAGGTAGGTTGGCGGCTTGAGTCAATCTTTGGGATCGAAACGTCGTCTTTCCATCTAATCCGGTGGTACGATTTCAATATGCTTATGACCTCTAGTGATTGCAAAATCCTTATGAGCTACCTCTCCAATGTTTTCACAATGAAGTGGCATCGGCTTACTAGATAATACTTTATCACATGAGTAAACACTGAGACCGAGATCGATTAACGATCATCCTCAATCTAACCTAAAGCTAGAATCAGTGTTATCACTTATATTCTAGTTTGCACCTGAATATACTAGCATATTATTCCTCATTCTCCCGAAGAGACTTGAGGATTCACTAAACATCCTATTTAGTATTCATCTGCAGGTTTAGACAAGCATTCTTGAGAGGTAGGGTAGACTACATCGTTGAATGCTACATAAATGCAAGAATGTCTTAACCAGGTGAATGGATGGGATTGCCAATGATCGATTCTCATGAATTTGAGCGAATCAAATCCTTTAAAATGAATCTCGATGGCATGTCAGACTCTGACTTCAGATAACACACCCATGTTGTTTCCAACTGTTTCAATGTTACCATTCACAAACACTAATCTACATACTACTTTACTAATATTGATGCCCAGTCTACGAAAGACTTATCAACATTCTGGTCAAGTCCACATATTAAAATATATGACTTTGAAATGACCTAGAGGTTTTCTTTAATCCCCAAAGGATATAAGCTATGGTAGGCATCCTGCCAAAGGTTCTTTCTGAATAAATTAAGATACCGTTAGTCCCGCAAAAAGGTCTTAGGGAATCACCCATATTTTCTGCGTTGTAAAGAATCCGTTGTTTGTTCTTAGCAAAAACCCTTATGTTCTGAATGAATTTAGATCCGTTGTTCGGCAAGGAAGTCTTAGGGAATCACCCCTATTTCCCGCTTTCTGAGGAAATCAAGAAAGACTAAGTGGTAAGAGAGATCACGGTCTGGGTAACTCTCTACCTTTTAGGGAATCACCCCTAAATTACTCAGCTTTGCGTTGAAATTTAAACTTTCCTATTCATTCGACTCTTCTCCGTGTAGTTCCAATTACTCCTACTGGGCCTGAGATACTCAGATGGTTCTACAAGAGTTTCAACAGAACTGGAGTATCAAACTCCATTCACAGGGTTATGGCTTTTAAACCAAGCTCTATGATCAGGATCTTATACAGCCGACGAAGGACTATAGGTCATCAATCTACCTTATTGACCGTGGGTATTGGAAAAAACATACACCCACGGCGTTCGGGGTGGATTGATATACTGATTAGTTTAGTAGTTTTTATTAGTGTTACTGTTAGACTTATTTTATGTTTTAGTGATGAGTGCCAGACTAGCTGTTATAGAGAAAAGGCAAAAAGATGTCTAGATCAAATGTATAGGCTTATTAGAGTTTGATCTTTGTATAGGTTTGATCAAACAAGCACTGTAAATGGTCAATTGACTTTCATCACAGACTGTCAGAGTCGTTAGAGGGTACCTGAGTCGAGTAGACTAGTTTAGGAACTCTTTCAAGGCGAAGGTTGAGGGCTCAAACTCAGTTATTGAAGGCTAATGGATCAAACTTAGTATTTAAAGTCAAGGACATGGAATCAGAATTTAGGGAAGTCTGTGATGACCTAAACTGGTTGCATATACCTTGTGTTCAAGGTCTAAGTTCCACAAGTTAAATGGTGATTGGAACTTGGTTATGATCAAAATGGTGTAATCTAACTTAATAATGAAAAGTTAGATATAAGAGAAGTCAGCTGCAGTGTTTTACAAACACAGCAACATTGGATCAGCTGACTGATATGTTTTTCAGCAAACTTACATACACAGGAACCTGCTGAGCATATATTTCGATTTAATCAAAGTTTACATTGGAAGATTACAAGGAAAATGACAGATAACAACTCTTGGTTTTGTCAAACAAATCAATGGATAAGATTAAAGGGACTTTGGAAAGAAACAGAGGTTTATCCAATGGATACAAGTCAAAGGGTGGGCGATCAAAATCGACAAAAGTAAATCGACAAATTGTCGATTACTATGTCTGAGGATGAAAGCAAGTCAAGATGGGACAAATCTGAAATGGCTATGTTTTGAATTTCAAACATAAGTCACAAGGATTCTCACCTATAAATAGGAGACCCTTGATACAGAAACATAGGATGAATTGTGATGAAAAATAAGAATCTATCTTGAGCTATCAGCTTTCTATCAAGAAATCACCCTGCTGACATTACTGAGCTTAAAGCTACTGATCAAGTAAATTCTTCAAGTGTAACCTGCTATCAAGTTACATCAAGTACACACACTTGAAGACATCAAGTTGCTGATCATTTCATCCTGATCAAGCTGCTAACTGTTGGATCATTTACTTGATTCAAACATTCTTTTACAAGAAACCTGCTGAAGACAGTGAAGCATCTTTGTGTGTCAAGGACTGTTTTTTGTGGTGGAGCTGGTGAAGAGGCAATCCTACCCTTCAAGGACCAGTGGAAGACTTTGGAGTAGCAATCCTACCGGTTCCAAGTGTTCAGTTTGTGAAGCCATAGTTATTGGTGAAGGACAAACAACAAAGGGATTTTTGTAACTGGAACCTCAAAGATCTCTAGTGAATTACCTCCAACATCACAGGAGAAGAGTGGTCTGACAGGATTACACCACCTGGAACCACTATAAAATCTGCCTACTTACTTTTCTGCATTTACATTCTGCATTTAGTATATTTAGCACATTAATCCATTGAAACTAGCAACTGAATCACACACTTAAACTACTGAGTATCTAATACTTGGTATCATATTTTAACAACAAGTGATAAGGCCTAATTTGAATATATTCTGCTGCAACAAATTCAGAAAAATCAATAGTCAGCAAACTCTCGAATTTGTCGTCCAGACTCTTGAGTGATCAAAGATACTACTTTGAGAGCAATCGGAAAGCATCGAACTTGATGAGTTTGTTAAATCCAAAAGTTTTAAGTGTTAAGTTTATTCACCCCCCTCTAAACTTAACCAAAGCTTTTTCAAGGGACCAACAGTTACCACCAACTCCCGGTGTTGGATGTGGACTGAACAAATCAGTTAGTAACATCTTGAGTACAAATACTTCAAGATCTAAGGTTGTTATTTATAGACTCTATCAGACCGAGTTTGACAGTATCACCATCATTCTCTGATTTTATGAGTTTTATAACCAACCTTTACTCAATTCATTAAGATATTTCACGCTCTAAACGTGCACGCAAAATTTACAGTCCTATCTTCAAGCATTAAATGCTAAATGTCTATATTTACGGAAGTGGGGTGAACCGAATTCACTCATTATCCACAAATGCGTAGGCATCTTTTAGGTAGACTTCTCGGTTTTTCATTACAACCGTTATTTTGCAACCAATATCTTAAATGAGTTCAGCAGCGTATCGTAGCACATCAATAACTATGTAAGGCAAATTTGTGGTGTATCCCTTAGTGAAAACATTCCACTAGGAGGCAGGCCGAATGATGACGGAAAAATTCACTGTTATTATTATAACAATTTACCCCACTTCTGATACCATTTTGAGCGTTATTATGACATTTCGAGTCATAAATTCCTTAGATTTATCTAAGTACGTTAGTAGTAAGTATTATATAAAATATAATGTTTTTACTAGTTTTTGTACCGGTTTAGTAACCGGAGTGTCGTGTCGGATTTACGTTTGGTGTTTTGGTGGTTCATTGCAGGATTATACATTGACCAAGATTCCACGTAATGACATGTTTTGAGGCCTAAAGGATGTATTTTGAGGGATAGGAGAAGATGCCATAAGCTTACGAGTTAAAACGGATTAATTGTCCGAAATGCTTCTACCGTAACCAGTTTTCGATGGACATTTGACCCAACTTAGAGGCATTTTCTGGGGAAGTGTTCTTCATGAAAGTTTTAGATCTTCAAATGAGCTTTCCAACTCATTTTGAATCACGTCAATCGGAGGTCTACAACTCAAGTTATGAGCGTTTTACTGAACAGCTGAAATCCCGGCTCGAACCGGATAAATACCGATTCGAGCCGGTGCAAAACAAATTACATATTTTAGTAGCTAGCTTGCTCACATGGGATGTTTCTATGGGGAATATTATTAATGATGGCAAATATTCTCTCCCACATGCTAAAATTCCCTCCCATATACAAACTCCCTAAGATAATACCTTCCTTATAACAACCTCCCTCATATACATATGCTACCTCCCTCATATATCTTTCCCTATATAAACTCCTCCATCTCCATTGATCTTCCTTGCCCCTTTCTTGGCCAACTTTGGCCCCTCTCCTTCCCCATCCTCCTTCATCTTTTCCTTTCTTTTAATTTATGTTTTGGGGGGGCCTAAATTAGATATATATGTAGTTATAATGTCGGTGTAATAACCCGACTAGTTATCGTTTTAATATAATTTCGTTTCCGTCTTTTATTGCTTTCTTTTACTTTTATGCAATTAGTATAAATATATATATATATATATATATATATATATATATATATATATATATATATATATATATATATATATATATATATACGTATATATATATATAATTGTAGTTATTTTATTTCCGTTTTGATTTCTTTCGTTTTGTTTCTTTTTATATATATATATATCTATATATACGCATATATATCTATATACTAGTATTTATATATATATATATATATATGTATGTATGTATTTAGATATATATTTATGTTTCGTTATTATTTCCGTTGTTATGAATAGCTAAAGTAGTCACATAAATTGAATCATGTAAAATTTGGTGAAATCAACCTTTGGAAGATAAAATAGGAGTGTGTTGTGCTTTTTATTGTTATATCTCACATATTTCACGTCTTAGAACTTGTTATAACGGATTTGGGCTAGATTAGCTACCTAGGTCAAAAATCACACACATCATTCTTGAGAGTTGTTCAGAGAGAATGGTGTGGGAAAAAGGGTTCTAAGACCAGGCGGTAAAACATACCGGGTTTTAGGTCGTGAATTCAGGCTGCGCTCATCAATGTATTATTATCAACATAATAACTTGAATGTGGTAGTCTAGATTAGTGTAGTTTAGTGTTAGACCCGGGGTTGAACTATGAAGTGCCGGGTGGTTCTTGAGCCAACGATGACAAGTTGTTTCACGGAGTCTTTCGGGTAGACCATGGATTAGGTAAAACTTGGTTTCTTCGCTTTGACACATTCGCGTTAAGATGTTTGGTGTAGTACGTTGATGAGTATGAATCGGTAGTAACCGACCGAGTAATTTTGGACTTGTTTCCATAACGAGGTTAGAGAGTTGGTTTACCCACGATTCTGAGTCTTTATAAATGTATTTTCGAGGGGTAAATTTAAGCTCATCAAAATTGGCGCCGTTGCCGGGGAAATGTGTGATATTGTTGTGATATCTTGTAAGTGAACCGAAGGCTTAGGCCTAGGTTTAAAAAAAATAACGAAAAAAAAAGAAGAAAAGAAAAATTTTATTGTTTTCTCTTTGTTTTCTGAGATCTTGCAGTTTGAGCTTAAATGGATGAATTTTTCAATCAATACTACTCACCTGAACAACAATACCCTTACCAACCTCAGGCACCGGAACAATATTATCAACAACAATATGTGCCTGAGCCTCAATATCAACAGCAGAATAACCAAGGTTCATGGGATTATCAGTGCCCTAATGCATACCAGGACCAGAATTATGGTTATTCGAGTTATGAGCCACAATATTACGAGGGTTGTCCTAACCCTGGTGCTTATCAGGATTACGGTGTTCATGCTCAATGCGTTGATAGCTTCAACCAGATTCAGCCACCTGATCAGTGTCTGGAATGGCAAGAAGACTGCTACTCACCTCCAATGAATCAAAGTCATTATGATCAGTTTTCCCCCATGCCACAAGAAGACCTCACCGACCTTCAAATGGAGCAGTTCATTCAATTCAACGAGGATATGATTCAAATGAAGAAGGATATGCAAGAGTTCGATAGAAGTACTGACTCCTCCATAAGAAATCTTGAAGACAAGTTGGGGCAATTGATTGAAATGATGAGGCATGAGAAAGAGGTAGAAACTTGTGCAATAGAGGTGGTCCGGGATGAAGATGTGCTCATTGAAGAAGTTCGGAGTTGAGAATGAGGTTGATGATTGGTTCTTTGTAAGAGCGAGTTAGAGGAGCAAGAGATTAATTGGCCATCTTTAGTAAAGCCACCGGGAGAGTTGGTAATATTTGATATGACGGTCCCAGACATTACTCTCATCCACTCTGTGAGGATGAATTTTCTGCGGTCCAGTTTGTGTACTCCCCGATGGATGAATTTTATGGAATGGAGCAGAAGATGGTACGACAGGCTGATAAAAGAAGATTCTCTGGCTGGGAGGAGGTAGCATCGAGGGCCAAACGAGGTACGTTTCTAGACAATTTAATTTCGATGGTTCTCGCTTTGATCACTTTTCTTAAGCTATTGATCTTCTTAAGTTTGGATTTTGGTTGATTGAGTTTGTATAGAGTCACCCTGTCGAGCAAACGACGTTAAACAAAAGCGCTACCGGGAGGCAGCCCGATAATAAAGATAATTTGAATAAGCCTAGTCTTAATGAAATGTAGAATCTGTATGAAAGATGAACACAAAGCACAACCAAGTCTCAGGATGAATGTTTGAATGTCATTAAGAGGGAATGATTAGGTGGTTATCCGAAAATCCCGAGGGAATTTAAAGAAAACATTCAAATACATCATTTCTTGGACTTAGGTTGTAGAACCCTTGAGGATCCTGGGTATAAAAGACTCACTACATTTCATTTTATGATCTAGTCTGTTTCAAATTTCTAGTAGTTGTAGTATAGTGGTGAGTATTCCCACCTTAATAAAAGCGTGTGTAATAAAAATGAAACTAGGAATAGCTGACTTGACTACGATATATGCTCATGTGATACTCTCTATTTGCCTATCGAATTTTCCTCGACGTGACAGGGCCATTATCTTATTATTCCCATATCCCTATTGCATACTTTTGCACGAGGACCATGTCCCGTGTTTGCTTAAATGTTTGCTTTGTTTTGGTTTTGATATAGGGATTCGGATCGTGCTTTCTCATGGTCATTCACGGGATTCGGTAGCACTTTTCACGCCAGTTTATAAGTTAAGTCTTCCTCTCTATCTCATTCACTATGCTTTAAGGATAATGCAAGTTTGTAAGTGGGGGGTAGAGTCGAGGTTAGTCTAGTAATGGCATTAAGTGTTTATTTTGTATCAGAAAATCCCTTAGTTTTTAATCTTTCGAGCATTAATGAGTTGATTAAAATAATCTGTATAAGGTATATATTTCATGAATTTAAAGATGTAATGATCAATTTGGATATGTATAACCAATGTGAACCGCAAGTGTATTTTAACCGGAAATCTATTTGTATAACATGAATTCCTTCACGTAAGCCTTTGATATTGAAGCGAAAAATTTTAAACTGTACCCATTCAGTATTCTAGTGGTTTATCCTAGAAATAGCAGTAACTTAGTACCTAACTTCTGAACATGTACTGTGAATATCTGAAGGTTTGAATGTGATAGAAAGAATGTCAAAATAAGATAAACTATATATATGTCGGTTGTAGCTACCAATGATTTGAGTGTAGTAGGCGTTATCATAAACGCGTCTATATCACTATGAGGTTTAAAAGCTCCGATCGCCTCGATGATAGTAGTCGACTAGGGTGTTATCACGAAACATCCTATTGCTGGGAATGAGGGCATATGCTACACGTTTATAAAAAAAAAAAAAAAATTATATAAAAAAAAATAATAATAATAAAAAAAAAAAAAAACATGGTTTATAACTTAGTTTTCTTCTGACTATCCCCAGTATAAACTAAATGATATGCATTAGGGATTATCCTAATAAGTACACGGGAGGATTTTGTGTGGAATCATTCACGCTATACCTAGGAAAGTTATTAGGACTGTCTGAATGGATATTTGTTCATTTGCTTGAATTATTCAAGAGAGGATAGTGGAAATTGAAAAGGCTTGTCACACACTCACTCTGTTATACATTTATATTGCGGTTAACGTGTAGTTATGATTCGATTGGTTGCATCATCTGATTGTCCTTTACATCTTATATCTTCATGAATTTTTCCTCATTCATTTTATTTTATCGCTTATTTTGTTCGAGGACGACCAAAAACTAAGTGTGCTATTTGTGATATCTTGTAAGTGAACCGAAGGCTTGGGCCTAGGTTTTTATTATCTTTATTTTATTTTTCGATAAGAGTCTTGGGATGCTGAAGTGAGATTGTCCTGAACTCGGTTTGAATACGACTTTGGTACTTAACCCAATCTCTTTACGGGGTTGTTATATTAGGTTGATATCTTGTAAGTCCAGCTGGAACTGGGGCTTAGGGCCTTCGGCTACCATATAAAAATAAAAAATAAAAAGAAAATAAAAGAAAAAATTTATTGTTTTCTTGTTGTTTTCTGAGATCTTGCAGTTTGAGCTTAAATGGATGAATTTTTCAATCAATACCACTCACTTGAACAACAATACCTCTACCAACCTTATCAACAACAGTTCGTGTCTGAGCCTCAGTATCAACAGCGGAATAACCAAGGTTCTTGGTCCTATAATTGCCCTAGTGCATACCCGGATCAGAATTATGGTTATTCGAGTTATGAACCACAATATTATGAGGGTTATCCGAACCCTAGTGCTTATCAGGATTATGGTGTTCATACTCAGCACGTTGATAGCTTCACCTCGATTCACCACCGATCGATTGTCGGAATGGCAAGAGGACTACTACTCACCTCCAATGAATCAAAGTCAGTATGATCAGTTTTCCCCCCTGCCACAAGAAGACCTCACCGACATTCAAATGGAGCAGATTACTCTTTTGGACGAGAATTTGATTCAATTAAAGAAGGATATGCAAGAGTTCGATAGAAGTACTGACGCCGCCATAAGAAATCTTCAAGACAAGGTGGGGAAATTGATTGAATTAGTGAGGTATGTGAAAGAGGCAGAGACATGTGAGGTGGTTAAGGATGATGATGTTATCACTGAAGAAGTTCGGAGTTGAGAAAAGGTTGAGGATTGATTTCTATAATGAGATTTTGAGTTAGAGGAGCAAGAGATTGATCGGCCATCTTCGGTAAAGCCACTGGGAAAGTTGGTGATAGTTGATATGACGGTCCCGGATTACTATATTCGTCCACTCTGTGAGGATGAATTTTCTGCGATTCAGTTCATATACTCCCCAATGGATGAGCTTTATGGTGATTTTCAAAAGAAGATGGTTCGACAGGCTGATAAAAGAAGATTCTCTGGCTGGGAGGAGATAACATCGAGGGCCAAACGAGGTACGTTTCTAGACAATACAATTTCAATGGTTCTCGCATTGTTAATTTTTCTTAAGCTATTGATCTTCTTGAGTTCGGATTTTGGTTGATTGAGTCTGTTTAGAGTCACCTGTCGAGCAAACGACGTTAAACAAAAGCGCTACCGGGAGGCAGCCCGTTAAATAATAATAATTTGGATAAGCCTAGTCTTAATGAAATGTAGAATCTGTATGAAAGATGAACACAAAGCACAACCAAGTCTCAGGATGAATGTTTGAATGTCATTAAAAGGGAACGATTAGGTGGTTATCCGAAAATCCCGATGGAGAAAAAAAGAAAACATTCAAATACATCATTTCTTGGACTTAGGTTGTTGAACCCTTGAGGATCTGGGTATAAAAGACTCAATACTCTTTCATACATTTCATTTCATGATCTAGTCTGTTTCAAATTTCTAGTCGTTGTAGTATAGTGATGAGTTTTCCCGCCTTAATAAAACTGTGTGTAATAAAAAATGAATTTAGGAATAGCTGACTTGACTATGATATATGCTCATGTGATACATATATTCTTAGATGTTCTGTGCTTTACCCGTGTGGGTTATTTTTCCATCTAAAGCTATATATATATTGCCTATCGAATTTTCTGACGTAACAGGGCCATTATCTTATTATTCCCATATCCCTATTCGATGTCTTGGCACGAGGACCATGTCCCGTGTTTTCTTTGTTTTAAGTTTTGGTATAGGGATTCGGATCGTGCTTTCTCATGGCTGTTACGGGATTCGATAGCATCTTTCTGCCAGGTTTATAAGTTAAGTCTCCATCTCTATCTCATTCATTATGCTTTAAGGATAATGCAAGTTCGTAAGTGGGGGGTAGAGACGTGGTTGGTCTAGCAATGGCAGTAAGTGTTTAATCCTTTAGTTTTTGATTTTTCGAGCATTAATGAGTTGATTAAAATAAATTGTATAAGGTATATATTTCATGGATTTGATGATGTAATGATCGATGTGGATGTATATAACCAAAGTGAACCGTAAGTGCATTTTAACCCCAAATTTATTTGTGTAACATGAATTCATTGTTCACGTAAGCCTTTGATATTGAAGCGAAAATTTTAAACTGTATTCATTCAGTATCCTAGTGGTTATTCTAGAGATAATTGCAAGAACTTAGTACCTAATTTTTGAACGATATCTTGTGAATATCGAAGGTTTGAATGTGATAGAAAGGATATAAGTTAAGTGGAATGAAAAGAAAAATACCAAATTAAGATGAACTATATATATGTCGGTTGTAGCTACCAATGATTTGAGTGCGGTGAGGCGTTATCACGAAGCGCCCTATATCACTATGAGGTTTAAAAGCTCCCCGGCGCCCGATGATAGTAGTCCGGCTAGGGTGTTATCACGAAACGCCCTATTTTTGGAAAGAGAGGCAAATCGCACGATGATAGTAGTAGTCGCCTAGGGGTTATCACGAAACGCCCTATTCTTTGGGAATGAAGGCATATGCTACAAATGTGGAAAAAATGACAATTTGGTTAAGCATGGTTGAAAACTTAGTTACCTTCGACTATCCCAGTATAAACCGAATGATATGCTTTAGGGATTATCCTAATAAGTACACGGGAGGACTTTGTGTGGGCTCATATCGCCTATACCTAGGAAAGTCATTAGGACTGCCTCGAATGGATATTTGTGCGTATTGCTTGAATTATTCAAGAGAGGATAGTGGAAATTGAAAAGGCTTGTCACACACACTCTGTTATACATTTATATTGAGGTTAACGCCTGGTTGTAATTCTAATGGTTATATCGTCTGGTTGTCCCTATTATCTTATCTTTGCATGAATTTTTCCTCATTCATTTTATTTTATCGCTTGTTTTGTTCGAGGGCGATCAAAAGCTAAGTGGGGGGTTGTGATGAGGAAAAATTCAACTGTTATTATTATAACAATTTACCCCACTTCGATACCATTTTGAGCGTTATTATGTCATTTCAAGTCATAAATTCCTTAGATTTATCTAAATCACGTTAGTAGTAAGTATTATATAAAATATAATGTTTTTACTAGTTTTTGTACCGGTTTAGTAACCGGAGTGTAAATGTCGGATTTACGTTTGGTGTTTTGGTGGTTCATTGCAGGATTATACATTGACCAAGATTCCACGTAAAGACATGTTTTGAGCCTAAAAATATGTATTTTGATGGATGGAAGAATGTGCCATAAGCTAACAATTTCAAACGGATCAATTGTCTGAGATCGCTTCTACCGTAAAATATCTTCGACAGACATTTTACCCAACTTAGAGGCATTTTCTGGGGAAGAGTTCTTCATAAAAGTTGTAGATATTCAAATGAGCTTTCCAACGCATTTTGAATCACGTCAATTGAGGTCTACAACTCAAGTTATGACTATTTTATCGATAAGCGCCGCAATAGAAACGCCGGGAAAAGTGGAGATATTCTCCCAACTTGATTATATTCTCCCATGTAGTGCATGTGAGGACATGTGAGGACATGTGAGGACTCATCATTACATCCCACATGCTTCTAACAAACTTTAGCATATCCATCGCATATTCTCTTGTATATGTATATATATATATATATATATATATATATATATATATATATATATATATATGTGTGTATGTATATCTCTTCCTATATAAATACCCCCATTCCCATCCATTTTCCTTGCCCCTTTCTTCTCCCTTGCCCCCTTCTCCCCTCCTTTCTCCATCTTTTCCCTTCTTTATTTTATGTTGTTGGGCCTATAAATTAGATATATATGTAGTTATATTGTCGATTGTAATAACCCGACTAGTTATAAATATTAATATAATTTCGTTTCGTTTTCTTTTATTGCTTTCTTTCATTTTTATGCAATTAGTATAAAATATATATATATATATATATATATATATATATATATATATATATATATATACGTATATTATATATATCTATATCTATATATATCTTTATATATATCTATCATATATATCTATATATATTTGTAGTTATTTTATTTCCGTTTTGATTTCTTTCGTTTTGTTTCTTTTTATATATATATATATATATCTATATATACATATATATCTATATACTAGTATTTATATATATGTATGTATTTAGATATATATTTATATTTCGTTGTTATTTCCGTTGTTATGAATAGCTAAAGTAGTCACATATTGAATCATGTAAAATTTGGTGAAATCAACCTTTGGAAGATAAAATAGGGAGTGTGTAGTGCTTTTATTGTTATATCTCACATATTTCACGTCTTAGAACTTGTTATAACGGATTTGGGCTAGATTAGCTACCTAGGTCAAAAATCACACACATCATTCTTGAGAGTTGTTCAGAGAGAATGGTGTGGGAAAAAGGGTTCTAAGACCGGGCGGTAAAACATACCGGGGTTTTAGGTCGTGAATTCAGGCCTGCGCTCATCAATGTATTATTATCAACATAATAACTTGAATGTGGTAGTCTAGATTAGTGTAGTTTAGTGTTAGACCCCGGGGTTGAACTATGAAGTGCCGGGTGGTTCTTGAGCCAACGATGACAAGTTGTTTCACGGAGTCTTTCGGGTAGACCATGGATTAGGTAAAACTTCGGTTTACTGCTTTGACACATTCGCGTTAAGATGTTTGGTGTAGTACGTTGATGAGTATGAATCGGTAGTAACCCGACCGAGTAATTTTGGACTTGTTTCCATAACGAGGTTATATCAAGCGTCTCACAAAGACTTAATCATGTTAGGATAATCGGTTTTCTAAAAAGAGAATTAATTAACCTCACATAGGATGTTGAAGGAGAGTTGTTGAGATCTTAACATCGAATTAGAGCACGCACCCGTGAGATTGAATGTGAGAGTTCGGTTGTTATAATGCACACTTCCGCTTTTGTCTATCCGTGGGGTTGAAATTAGCTATTTTGATCATGGTTCGGCTATGTCTTTTAAAACCAAGTAGTTTAATTTTATTTCTTTTCTATCTTTAGTATAAACAAACCAACAACTTTGATCGCCTAGACTAAGAAACACGTTCACTTTGGTACTCACAACCACGTTTCCCTGTGGGATCGACCTCAAATACTCTCGTAGCTATCCTAACAATCGACCCGGTGCTCTGCTGGTTAGAGAGTTGGTTTACCCACAGTTACGAGTCTTTATAAATGTATTTTCGAGGGGTAAATTTAAGCTCATCACCGAACATCAGTCCGAAGACTACGCAATAACCTATTTCTGAGTATGGAATACCCTATCTCTGGTGAAATCAGAGATTTCCTCCAAATATTTTGGATAAACTTACCGGAGTTTCGAGTAGTTATCCGACAATATGTCACTACTCAGAAGTTCCCACTAGCTTGTATCTTTCATATGACCCCGAAGGTCGATATGAACAAGCTATGTAACTTCTTTAAATCTATTACCCTTTCCCGATTGAAAGAAAACTTAGGCATTGTTCCTTTGAGACATGGTTCATTTGACTGGGAGATAGGAATCACCCTAAGCCAGTCTGCAGATCTTGTCGTTAGGGAATATGCACTAATTAATAGTATATAAAGAAGAGTTTATCTAAATACGGAAACCATTTGTGTGTATATAGTTTAAGATGTGTTACATATACCTATTCAGCATTTCTTAGTGGTTCTGACTTTATCAAACAAAAGTCCGAGTCTTGGCTTCGTGCTACGAATGTTATATTTATCGTCAATAAGACAAACAAATTATCTTATTGAAAATGAATACGTTCGTTCCAACGAATCCGAAAACAGAAAATGAATTTTCTGCGATACTCAAGAATTGAATCCGAGATTCATTTCCTTATATCACTCCCACTAGTCTATCTGAAATAACTGCCCGTTGTCTATTTTATGTATCGTTTAATGCAAAGCTACCTAGTTCTTCCAAAGAACTTTAGCTTTCGAGAAAATTGCTAAGGATGCATTGGTCAGTGATCCGAAATCACTTTCCTTTTCCTCTAATTTCTAATTTATTAATTTTTCGGTTTAGCCTTAAACCTACTTAGTTTAGATGACTAACACGTATAAACATTCTTTCCCATTCTCGACTTTCCTTAGATGGAAACAGTCTTGAATTAGTAGTTCCTTTGAGTAGACACTACTCTTGAACTGTGGGATGTTCAGTGTTACTTGCTTGGACTATCGATTTTTCTAATCGTCAAATCATAAGACCAAAGCTCCCACTAGTTTATCGGTTTCAAATACCGTCTAACTAGCAACACTTTGTATTTATGATTTTTCAAAGATTAGAAAATCCCCAGGACTAAGCTCCCACTAGTTTATCAGTTCCAAATACTGTCTAACTAGCAATGCTTTGTTCATGATGTTTCAAAAGATTGGAAAAAAACTTCAGAGCTAAGCTCCCACAAGTTTATCAGTTCCAAATACTGTCTAACTAGCAACGCTTTATTCTTGTTTTTCAATGAAAAGGGAAACTCGTGTGCAGTCTATTACACGTTTCTAATGATTCAGAAAAACAACAAATCATAAGACTAAGGCTCCCACTAGTTTATCGGTTCCAAATACCGTCTAACTAGCAACGCCTTATGTATATGAATTTCCAATTTTTCAATTTAGAAATTTGTTGTGTAATTACACTTTTAAAATTCACTAAATGAATTTTGTCTGATAGTCCTATATCATCTTTTGTAAACTAAGTATGGTCGTCTCTCGTTCAACACGAGTGACATCCGTGACATACCTATACTATGTCATTAAGTTTTTTAAAGGCTCAAGAAAAAATCTCTTCCGAAAAATTAACTGCATTCTTTTGATAATTACAACGTACTTGTTACTTCCACATTTTTTAATGAAGTCCTATTACTAACAGTTTAGTAGCCTAGAGATTAAAGTTGTAAAATATGACAGAAAGTTAAATTCAAAAAATAAATTTTCACTACTAGATTTTTTATTTTAGGAATAATAAACTTGTTAAAAGTCTATCCTATCATTCCAAGGATTTAATCTCACACCTCAGTGCTGCCGTAGGGTCAGTCAAAGAGGCGACGATCAAACTGAGACAATCTCTCTCAATGATTAAACTTTGAGAATCAAACATCCCACAGGAATCAGACATCCCGGTCTTTAATCATTGATTACCTTCCTTTTTCAAGCCTAGATATATCGAAAATATCCATAAAGAGTGTGACCTAGTATATCATATCTCAAAGTACACCCGAGAGTGCGCGCTTGCAGGTCGGTCGGTGACTCAACGAGTACACAAATCCTATCCTTTCGGAAACCAAGCCTTGAATTTTGATAGGGGTGAACACCACCCGCAGGGGGCCGGAATCAAAGCGGCTCAAGGCGTCACCCTTCTCTCACGTGCTTGCATCTATAGTAGAGGCCGTGGGGTTGGCTGTCGCCTTCCCTGCTCCCACTCAATAATTTGAAAAAGTGGTGGGTTTACTAATTACGGTTTCGGTCTTGACAATAAGAAACAATAAATCAAAGTACTCCGAACAAGGTCGGTTAAGTAGGCAAGTCTACGCCGTCTTATTCGTTGGAACATATGTGACTGTTGGTACGATCCGGCAAGAGAAGCCTCGTTTAGCCCGAAGGCTTATCGGATATGCTAAGTCTTGTCGAACCCCCGTGCAAACGTCACACATGGAGGGGAGTCAATCGAGCCGTAGCTCAGTTGAACTCGCCCAACCATGGTTAGACCATTTCCGAACCCATGTACTAAGATTTTCCGATTTATATGTTGTCAACCAAAGCGTAATCTCGTTTCTGTTTAAGGTAGGTTTACTGAAAACTCAACGATTTATCTAAGTGGGATTCACCGAGAATCCATCACTAAAATCATAACGATTGACAAAACCCGGTTCCTCGATTTTAATAATTAGTTACTTAATTAATTAACTACCACATATTAATTAAAAAAGCTTTTTAACTAATTATACGAGTTATACATGCCTAATTTATTCGAAATAAACTAGCTATATGTATGCATTGGAGTGAAATCATGATATGATGCATGTCATGGCAATTTTCCGGTTTCTATCACATAATTTTCGATCATACACGAAAAAAAATAACGGAAAAATAAACACCGAGATGGATCGTTGGTACCCCCGACTAACCTATTTTCTAAGGAAAAGTAAAACTTAATCTAATCTTCGAGTCTTGAACTTCGAATCTTGAGCTCGAACCGCCGGATCACGAACCACGAACACCCGAGAGGAGAAAGGTCTTTTAAATTAAATAAATCCAATTTATTATAATTAAAACATTTTTTTTGATATGCGGCTGAAAAAAAAAATTCTTCTTTTTTTTTAATTTGCTGCCAATACGGCAGATTGCATAAGAAAATCTGATTTAATAAAAAATCATACAGCCGCCGGAAAAAAGATGAACCCTAGCCGAGGGATATAAAAAAAAACAGACTTATAGCGGCGCTTTTCAGCGGCAGAAAGTCCTGTAGCAGTTTTTATTTAAAAAAAAAAAAAACAGGTTTTTAACCGTTTCTCCTCATTCATACCTTGGGTTTTGCCTTGATTTTCATCTTTTCACCAAGATCTTCATATTTCGAGCCCGGAATATATAAAATTAAAACAAAGATGCTATTTTACATATAAATTTCGAATGACATATAAATTAAAATACAAATCCTATGCTCAATTGTTACTAAACAAGAGAGCTACAAAATAGATCTACGGGTAAACAATACCAACCCCAATCTATCTCTTCAACCACAACAATCACAAGCATACAATCATGATATTTTCGATTAATAAAAAAAAAAAGCAATCTACACATGCTATTCCACTCCTTAGATCTAAAATTATATACTTTGATTGATAGATCAAAGGCTCTTCTACCACTTGTAGGATGTAATATCACCGGATGGATCAAGATCCACTCGATTACGCAGCGGAATAGTATAGATCTAGATCTAGTCAACCAAAATACATAAAATAATAGATCTAAACCTACGAGGGGTTTAGATTACCAACCTTTTTATGGAGCAAAACGCCAAGAACAAAAGATCAATGCAAGCTAGTTGAGAGCCCAGTTGAGAAGCCAAAGTCTTCCAACGTGTGTCTCCAAGCACCACCAGATGGATGGTGTTTCAAGCCGCCGGACCTCCTCGATATGCTACCTTAGAAAAACCCGAAGTTTTACTAAAACTCGAAACCCTAGTGGTATAGCCGAAATCTCTAAGCTATAAAACTCCCAATATTTCGAAAATTGTGTGTGTCATAAGGCTTGGGAGAACTCTCTTTATATATGAGAGTAATCCTTGTCCTCCATGGATTTAATAATTAAGAGATAATTATTAGATTAATCCTTATTCCAAATAAAAGATAAATAAAATAATTATCCCAAACAAATTAGGATAAATAATATTATTATCTAATATTTCATGAATTATCATTTAACAAATAAAAGATAAATCACATGTTAAATAATTATTCAAGAAAACTAATTCCTCAATAATTAAACAACAACAAATTTCGGCCACCCCTAATAAAATATTAGGTCACACAAAATTTTGACACATTGGGCCGAGTCCACGAAAAATTTCTTTTCCATGTATTTAATTATCTAGTCCAACTAAACAATTAATCCACACATCAATTAAATAGTCCAGTCCAACTATTTAATTACAATTGAGATGAAACGACGAGAAAACGTATATGCTTATATTGTGAGCCCACGCGTTAATTAATGGACCCATATTCGAGTAGCTTAAAGAAAATAAATAAAAATTATTCGTCAGACCGAACAATAATATTCAATCTATTAATTCCGGGATTACACCACCATAAACTCGAAACTGAACTCTGCCGAATATAGATAACTTATACTCAACTATGAGTTGTAAGGTGTCCACTGATATAATCATTACATACAGATAAATCCTCCATAGACTGTTCGTTTCGATTCGGGATATTTCCGTAAACCCTTCTCGAAACATCTTATCATTATTTACCATTAACCCCCTAGTGACCAATTAGTTCATATCTAATATAATATGAACTGGGCTCGTCGATCAGTTTTTAGGATTAACAAATAAAGGAGGCGTCTCATCTACTTCCCGAGGAAGGAATGGATTCCATATCTGATGAAGCACGTACTACTCACTCATCCTGCATCAGAATAGAGCTAAGCGAAGTGTTGGACCACATACTGCTAAGTGATCCTTACTAACACATCAAACCCTACCCTAGTCTAGCGTTAGCGTTAAATCGTGATCACCTCGAGATTGAGATTAATCCATATATGATCATCTTGTGATTCGATAGGACTTCTCGACACGGAATTATATCGAGAACTCAAATCAAATCGGTCCAAATTTCTATATGATTATCATCATATATAAATGCCCCACTAGTACCCTATTACCGATAAATCCGGATAAGATCATCACGCCGCAAAAGTGTTCAGCGCATTATTAGCAAATTAATCTTGAGACCCGTACTCAGATTAATAAACGCTACGGACTAAGTTAATTTTAAGTACATCTCACTAACTCAATCCTCTTGTGTATAGCCATACACTGAGTTATGTGATTACATAAATGAGGTAATTAGGGTTTTCAGTAGTGTCTTAATTATAAGCATACATGCATACAATAAGATGAATTATTAATTCTGTCCTAAAACCATTAGATAATTGTCTTTCGGGCACTACACCTAACAATATCGAGGCCGGTATCCATTTGATTACAGAATAGTTTCCTTCTTTTCAAGCAGAGATAAAACGGAAATTGCAACTGGCCTTTAAGCTTGTCGATAATCCAACCACCCGGGTCAAAAGTGAACCTCCCTACGTCACCAAGCTTGCCTTCTTCCAAACTTGTTTCTGCCCAATAAACCAGGATTTTAAAACCTTTTATGTATATGTTTTCAATTGGTTTTTCGTTTGACAAAAACTCTATAAGCACCACACCATATGCATAGGCATCAAGTGTGTCCATCCCATGTTCGTGCATAATTAGTCCTGATGCCAAGTAATCAAAAGTTCCTACAGCATTAGCATTATCAATGTGGTATAAGAAACCAAATTGATCTTTGAAATCCACAGCTGATAAAACCCCATCTGAAAGTCCCGTTTGTGCTAATTCGGCTTGAGGAAGTTGTTTCTCTTCTCCATTACCCTTTAATATGTAAATGCCCAAAAGATCACCATGTCCTTTAATGCACCAAATTACAATCTGAACAATTGATTCCTGGTCGGCTTGGTTGGCTTGGAAGAGTGACCTTACTGAATACAACACTACAACTTTAATGTAATTTCCAGCCTCACCGTAAGAAACCCCGTCTTTGTTAACAATTTCATTTTTCATCACCACGTCAAAACTACACTCACATTGTCTTAGCATGGCATGGACACTTTTGAATGATATTTCATTAGCTAACATATAAAACCCCAAACCAGCAGTCTGTGTCCTTATGGAACAGGAAATTCCACCAGGATCAAATAAGAGGGTTGCAAATTCAGTAAATGAAGAAGTATAAGCAATGTACTCACCATGGTTCAAAAATGTAGATGTTTTGCTATTTTCTAGGATGAGACTTGTGTCCAAGGCATGTTTAATTAGCAACTTTGCCTTCTGAACTCTGCATGAGGCAAAACCTGCACTTTCAGTCTTAGCAATCAACTGTGTAATGTTATTATCATGCTTGCTGGCTGAGATTGGTGGGCTTCGTTGCATTTCCTCCCAGAACTTGATGGCCATTATGGTTCTCATCATTAACTCGAAATGAACTGGGGGGTACTTTGAGGCTCCTTCGAATGTCCTCGGCGATGATTTCCTTCAAAACAAGCAGGGCAGCCCTGGCATGAGAGTAATGAGTTGCACCTTCGGTCTTCGAATAGGAGACTAAAGTTGTCTCATTTTCTGCTTTATCTATTTGGTCCTCACACTTAGCTGCATCAGAATTTGGCTTTTGTCCACTGTCTGAATCCTCTTTCTTCATATGCAAATTGTTAACAACTATCTCAATAGACCCAACATTATAGCACTTGATAGATTGCTGTTTGTTTGCTTTTGTATCAACAACTATGTCATGATTAGTTTGAGTAGATGGAATATATTCACACTTGGAAGTCTTACGAACATCATCATGTATTCCCTGGTAATGAAATTCATCTGTGGAACTCCAGCCTCTTTGTTCCATCTGCCCATTGCAGTTGAATTGTGCTGGGACTTTTATCGAACACCCGGCGGGCTTCATCTCAACAATTTCCTTTGATTGTGCATCAACAAAAACTTTATCTAAGCCTCCATCCTCGTTGTCATCTCTAATATTCCTCTTGATTGAAGTGTCCATTACATCACTTTAAGAATCATTAAATTCGCCATCCCTGCTCTTCTTTTGTTTCTCAACATTCCCTGCACGCTTTGCATTTGTTGAAGCTGCTTTAGTCTCAATAGTACCCGTGGCATGGTGAAATCCATTCGACGTATTGTGCTTATACTCCTCACTCCCACTACTATAATAATCTTCTGAGAGCCAATTCGTCGAACACCTGTTGTGCAAGAATATATTACCTAATAACCGCTTCATTATAGACCACGACAAATTTTTTAACATGCCCTCCAAGCATCTATGTTACTGCAACTGTTTCCACCATGACTCCGCTTCGCCGACGAGGGTGTAAGATGCCAATTTACATCGTAAACTATCGGGTAGTTGCATTTCTTCAAAACAATCTTCAATTGCATCAACCCAATCCCAAAAATCATCAATAATTGGAGTGCCCTCAAAGGTGGGTAAAATTGATCTATAATAAGTTCTCTTCCTTTATCCTATTGTTCTTACCTGATCATAATAACTTCTATCAACCTCAACCATAGTGAGACGAGGGAATCTTGATCAACTTGATGGGTGTTGTAATTCGAATTGTGTCTCAGCTCTACAGAACCTTGATTCAGTCGAATCCCGAACACCGTCGCGGATCCGGCTATCTTCCCAACTCATTTTGGCCATCATTCGTGAGGTAAACGCTGTTTCATGATACCAAATGATGTAGGAGATCTGATAAGCGGATAAATGAAATTAATCCATTTCAAAAGATAATTCATTCTCAAAGAGAATAGATTCAAGATTACCAGTCATCTCCAACTTGGAAAACTTATTTTTATTTATAATTTTCAAAGCCCCATTTGTGTTAACACAATACTTAAAAAGTCCACATGACTATCTACTAAATTAAAACATGGAATAAAGATTGTTATTTAACTTAGATGTGCTAGGTGGCTACATCAAACATGAATCAAGATTCTTAGGAATTAATAGGAACTAAACAAACGTGAAGAGTCCTACACCAACACATTTGTGATTTTGGGGTAATTGGCAACCCAAAAAAAAACAATGAGTTAAGTTCAACTTTGTTAAGATCAAGCGTTTACCGTTGTACTAAAACCAATTGGTATTAATAAATGTGCTACTTTATTTCTTATCATTTAAGAGTGTGGTTAATGTGTCCCAACAACCCCCCCCCCCCCTCAAGTGTTGGCAATCTGCCCATCACTTGCACAACTTTTTTTCCAAGAGTGTGGGCAATCTCTTCCAACACCCTCCTCACGTGTGGGCAATCTCTCCAAACACTTGCATAATTTTTTTTCCAAATGTGTGGGAAATCTCTCCCAACACCCTCCTCAAGTGTCTGTCCCAACACTTGCATAATTTTTTTAAATAATGTTCCAACCAGGGTTCAATCTCATAACCTTTGGCTCCGATACCATGTTAAAATCAAACGCTTACCGTGGTACTAAGACCATTTGGTATTAATAAAGATGCTACTTTTTTTTCCTTATCATTTAAGAGTGTGGGCAATCTGTCCCAACAAGCTTCATCTTATTCAGAATGAAAAGAAAGTTGGAAAAATAAACGTTGCACACCAATATGAATATGTCATCCCAGTGGTAGAAGATATCATAAGATAAAGTGTTTCAATTATTCTAATGGAGAATGAGAATAAAAATATGAATTTCAAACATAACTTGGCCCTGATTTTTCCCTCTTCAACGACAAAACATGGTGTTTCGACCATTTTAGCTTCTTCTCTAGCTGCACCTTTTGTTCTTGCATGGTTAAAGCTCTTAGAATCCGTGTCTACACAAAGAAAAAGCAAGATTTTTTTTTATACAAATCCTCATAGATTGGCAATGAAATGGAGCATCCACGCAGGCATAAAACAAATAATGGTCTAAGACTAAAGCTACAGATACATACCAAATGAAACATTCTTACTTGAAGCTCCATAATATCATTGCCAAAAAGGGTACATTTAAGGTTCATCAATTATCGTTTTGGGCGTAAATATAGAGGTTTGGCGGGAGGTGAGACATTTCTGAGCGATCATAAAAAATTTGGGATAAAATTAGTTACAATTTTAGAATTTTTTTATACAGATTTTAGTTAATTTTTGTGATTATAAATTCAAGGAAATTCGGTGGGATTTATGTTGCGGTTTGAGATTCTGAAGGATATAGTTATTGAAGACAACTCATCTATATTGTACTGTATTTGATATTTTTTTAGATTTAAAGGAATTTGGTGGGATTTATGTTATGGTTTAAGATTCTAAGGGATATAGTTACCGAAGATATCTCATCTATATGGTACAGGTGTATTTTATTTTTTATCTTTTGTAACGGGTCAAGTAAGATTACGTCCGGATGCGGGTCGAAATTCCGGGTAATCGGGTTATATATATAGACTAGGTAGGCGTACCGTGCGTTGCACGGTGGGCCCTGATTTTTTTTAAAATGTACAAGGTTGTCAGTTAATATTTGCAGCCTGTTTGCATATCAAAGAAAAAACATGTGTATATAAAATGCACAAGATGCATGTAATTATTCGTAAAATTCCAAATTAAACATTTATATTCTCTAAGGCATTAAAAGGCAATGATTATTAGATAGCATAACATTACAATCATGCTTTTCATCCGCCAGAATATTGAACATCTAGAATGATTTTTCTCGCTATGGGCCAATGAAGCTTACTCGCTACAAAAATTGCTTCAATCGGAAAACTTACACTATTACAGCTATAAAAAAATCATCACAACTTCAGTTTTCGGGATCAAATACATTAAATCCAAAGACACCTGAAGGCCTTCCATGATTTCTCAGAAGATGATGCGAACTTTCTTACGGTCTGTACATGGTCGTATTAAAGATGGCACCAATATTTTTCAAAGGAGAGCAAATTATGAAATCAAACTATACAGCTGATAAGCAGGATTATGCAGATCACATATCAGAAACAAAATAACAAATAAAGAATTTGGAGGTTGGGGAGAGCTGAAAATATGAGGGTATTATTGTCATTATTAGATCTTTTGTTATGTATCTCTTTCCCACTCTCAGTTGGTAGTTAGGCAGTACAATAAGTGTTACAAATAGCATACTAAACAGCTAGTTTCTGGGCTGCTGTGTATGTTTAATTAGTGCGTCTTTTGGGCTTCTCTAGCCATTGTTTTTGCCAGCTACCTGCCTTTAATTTACCTCAGCATTTGCTAAGAAGAATAAGAAGAAATTCTAGTTTCTTTCAATTCTCTTTCAACATTTGTACAGGAAAGATATATAACATGCAAATAATAGAATGGTAACTACCTGATAATTAAGAGCTCTTTTCTGAAGATCCTGGGGTAGTAATGGATGTTGAGGAAACTTCTCTTCCAGATACTAAAGATATCACGCACACGAGAAAATGTATCTTCTAAATATCATGATAACAGAAGAATTACGAAAACAACAGAGGAGAAAGAAGCACACCATAATGATGGCTATAGAGTCACCAACTACCACATCACCATCCACCAGCACAGGTACACATTCAACGGGATTCAGCTTTAGAAACTCTGCGATCCTCAAAAAAAAAATATATAAAAGTTAAAAATAAAATCCTTAATGTTTGTTGTAATACTAAACGACTTCTTCATTAAAAAAATAATCACGAATGGAAAGTGTGTAATTGAAGACATCTCCAGACAGTCAAAACTCTCTAAATGCGACAACATCACTGTCAGCCTATTCCTAACAATTTCAATTATTGTTCAAGCATGCGATTGTAGTATTATTTTCCGTCTTCGTTGGAAGAATATACATGAAGGGAAACCACTATTATCACCAATCATGGAAGCCATTAGTTAAAAGGCTGCACACACCAGTCCAAGCAATGTGACTGTTCTTGGAAACTAAACACCGGATACTTCTGTGATACTAAGCAACAAACAAAAAAGAAGATAAAGTAACGGAAATTGCTATCTATGCTGCTGCAGAAATGTTATTATACAGCTAGAAAATAAACGTGACACCGGGCAATAAAAAGAAATATAGGAAGGTATAACGATAAAGGGTAAAGATTAAAAAGTATTCTTGAGCACACAATGTCATTTGAAGGAGACTATGGCAGTATATACCTCTTCCTTAACATGAGAAGAGTGCATTTTTTATCGCAAAAAGGATTTCATATGAGCTGGCAAGCTTTGGTATAATGTATTGCTGCGAGTGCCGAAACAGAACTTGGTCAAGCCACCTGAACCATATGAAGCAGCATCAGTTTCCACTTTTAAGCAGGTCCAGTAATTTATTGAAGGAACGTGTTAAGCTAGCAAACCTAATAATAATATGCATAATTCAATAGCACCATGAAGTAGGAGTATGGTAACATGTGCATTAGTAGATATTAGTCGGTGTTTCAGATAATATATGTGGCATATCAAGGCCTAGGGGCAGTTGGAAATGCCTGATTTAAGTGACATAATTGTTTCCCTTGTGATTCCTGAATTTCGCTTTCATTTTTCTTGTTTTCTTACCATCCTTAGACGATGCAACTACGGTAATGTCATGCATAAACTTCTTTGATGGAGTTATTTGGTATATACACCGTGTGATCTGAACTAATGAACATTGAAGCTTGCTACAAATATGAAAATACAAACAAAGCACCAAGAAAACAAAACGAAAGTTGAGAAAATGAAGACCAAAAAGTACAATACGCCAATGAAAGTGGTTGCAGTAATTCAGGGGAAAAGTTCCAATAACTTTTGATGCTTGGACTCGTGAGTGTTGCTCCATTTCATTCTCATATCGACAGTAGAATAATTGACATCTCAAGTACAGTAACCTGGTTTGTAAGGGTAATAACTAATAATACAATAATCTGATTTTTAGAATGGAATAAGCTGTCTGCAATCATGTTTCAATGGAAGAATGGATGAAGAAACAATAAAGAGGGATGGACTATTTTCCAAGCCTAAACTTAAAACATGAGTGTTTCTTGGAAATGAGGATGCTAACCCCACAACTAAGAGGGAAAGGAATAAGAAGAAGTGTAAAAAACTAAATAATTGCAACATGAGTGATTTAATTTGATCCGAGGGCTGAAAATAACTGTGCGACTAACCTGCAGACCGTTATGCATTGTGTGGATAATACGTTTAGAAATCGTCACTTCACTAATAGCCTCACCCCTATGTCTGATGGATCTTTTTACATGTTTCTGAAGTCAAAGCCATGAACTCAACCAAGCTTTGATGATATGTAGTTGCTTCTCTTTGAAATATCAAGCAAGAGAAACAGTCTCCTTATTTCAAGCTCTGCATGAGTGTGTGAAAGCCTACAAGTCAGTTAGCAAATTTAAAACCGAACCAAGAGCAGTTGACTACGTCTTCATAAAGACAACAAAGCCTTGATTCTTACTCTAATTTTTAGTCGTTAATTCAAGGAAAAATCCGATCCAAAACAACTAAATTTCAGCAGACAGCAAATTGTCATATATAACAACAATAGAGAAATCAAGAACTGTAGAAACTTACTCTAATTAGCGGATTTCACAACAGAGTCGTCCCTGTTTGCATGCATACTCCTTTATTGTAAAGCTCAGATTCAGCCATAAGAAATCTAATCTGAAGGGAGGTTTATTCTCATTCTCAAAATAAATAAATAAAACGGAGGAAAATTGGGAGAAAAACGAATCCTAATTATGGATGTAAAGAGACAGTAGTAGCAGGAATTATTAAAAAGGAAAAACACTAAATCATGCCTTCATGAGTCGAGGATGAACCAAATAAGCTAAGTTGTAGTGTAAGCACCTGCAATTCTCAAATTGACTAAAAAAACAAATCGATTCTCTTTGTATGAAGAAATGGATGAAAAGTTGAAGTTGTTAAAAATAAACAATAATATGTATTACAAACCTTTCAAAACATCCATGACCCTAAAAAAATTAATAAGAGAGAACCACAAAAGCTCGAAATTGACATCTTTTTTAAAAGAGTAGATGGAGTTAGGGTACACAATCAATAGATGGAAACTTGAAAATTCAATCTTTATATCTATAAAATGAAGAAATGCATCAAAAGATTTAAAAAAAAAAACATAATCGATGACTACATCCTGGTGAAAGATCCTGGGCGACGTGAATTGATAAGAAGCATATTTGTTACAACAATTGTAGATGAAAAGCTGTTTTAGATGATATGAGAGAATAAGAAACAAACCTGCTTCTCATGGATGGATTGGGATGCAGCCCCCAAACCCACCGTTCTCCAACCATATCAAAGCCTTACCCATGTCGATCTGTCACCATCTTCACATTTGCAGCCACGGAGGAGACAACGATTGGGCCACGAAGAAGACAGAGCAACCATGGGGAAACATGTATCCAGAGAAATTGCAAGTTGAAAGCCTACAGCAATGATTTACATCGGATATCATTATGAGATTCATGAACTTCATCGATATGCTTGCAGAAGTCAAGAATCGATGCTCAAGAGAGGTGGACGGTAATGCTACCGTATTCCGGCTAAAGCACCGGCGGAGGGAGAGCTGGGAAAATGAAAGACAATTGAAATCCATACCAACCCCCAGCTTCTTCAACCTCCCACTGATTCCTTTAGTGGAGATGAACAACGATCATTGGACAAGAGGAACGGTGGTGGAGATCGAAACCGGAAGTGGAGTCCAAAACGAAACGATGTCGTTTACGTTGACCAGAAAGGAAAAAAAAAAGGAAAAAGACAAAATAGTCGTACCATGGATGCATATTTAAGAAGTACTCCAATTTAAGATACAGATACTAGACATATACACATGCATAATGCACGGCATAGAGTGATATTAATTTACGAAATAAATGTGTACAACTACAATGATGTAGGAAACTTATCGAAGCGATCCGAACAGAGATAAGTTTTGTGCACAGTCAGTAAATTTATCAGTTAGTTCCGATGTTCATATAAAAAAAAATAGAGAACGATTGTTTATATGCACTTTTAAACAACAAAGTAATTTGAAAAGTGTAAAACAATGGCAAAAACGACCAGCAAAGATATTTCCCAAAAATATCATTTAAAGTGTTACCTATTGTTTCAGATCTCAAAGGTAGACCCGAGTGAGCTCCGCCGAGTTCGGTCAATGACTCGACGAAGACTCCAAAATCCTATCATTTCGCAGACTGCCTCGAAAATGAAAGCCACTCTCGGGAGCCGAAATCAAAAGCAAGGCGTCGCGCCACCGCTCTCTCACGGTCTTGTGCATGAGCAATGAGAGCCATGGGGTCGATTATCACCTTCCCCGCTCCCACTCGTTATTTTGAAACATAGGTATCCTTATTGGGATTTGGGAAGAATGATAGTCATCCAAGAAACAATAAATCATTGATAATTATTAAATCCTCCAATAGTTCATCGGTTCCAAATACCGTCCAACTACTGTCACTGTATCCATGACTTTCCAATTTCTCGGATTCATCAAGCTTCTATGTGTAGACACTACACAACAAAACTCACCAAGAATTTTATCCAATCCAAATAATTATGATGAAAATAAGTTTCCACCATATGATTTTTATATCCCGATAAAATTCCTTTGGTTCAATTAATTTAGCTAATTACTAAAATTAATCTAAACAAATTACGTGTTCATACATGCCTAATTAATGCCAAAATTAATTATCTACATTTATGCATATTTTTGGAGTGGATTCATGAATATGATGAATGACATGGTGTGACATGGTTATATCACATAAATAATCATTCAAGAAAATAAATGCTCAAAAGTAAATCACTAAGATAGACCGTTGGTACCCTCGTGTCTAATCTATCATAAAGAAAATATCATAAACCCAATCTAATGGGATTACTAATTATCTATAAAAGAAACCAGAAACCGCTTCTATATTAATTAGCCTATCAGGAATGTGAACAATATCCCTCATAGCACTGCTAGTCAGAGCATCACAGTCCTTCTTGCAGCACATGATTTTGAATCCCTCTTCTTGCAATTTTTTCCAAAAGAAGCCATATTTTCTGGAAGCTTGAATAAATATGAGTGTAGGGTGATTTGAACCCTAGAAATTCCGGTAAATAAATGAACCTGTTACCACCACACCAACTTCGGATTTGTTGATAAAACCTTCCATCGTCCGATTTGTACCAGACGAGACATTCCGGTACATAAATGAACATGTTACCACCACACCAACTTTGGATTTGTTGATAAAACCTTCCATCGTCTGATTTGTTGATTCGTTTACGATTTTACCACGATAAGATTCATTTAATAAATTAATCTACACTACAAAGGTTGAAGATTTACCCAACCGAAAAGAAGTTACAGTCATCCGGATCGTATCTCCAAGCGACGACCGGTGGACGTCGATACTCGTAGCGGAGCCTCCTCGTATATGCTCAAGAAAAAACCATAGATTTTTCTTCTCCCAATGACTAGGACAAGAAACTAATTTTTCTCTCATTTTCTTAGAAAGTGGCGCAGATTTTATGTCTCTATTGTGTTGGAGGAACTCTCTTTATATAGGGAAAAAACTAGGCAAGAGAGGAGAGAATTTATCCATTTCACAAGACAATTATCTTTTTCCCTAAGAAAAAGATATTTACCATAAAGAAAAAATAATCACCATAAATGAGATAATAATTAGAAAACCAATCTCTAATTTTATCCATTAATTATTTAAAAAATAATTAATTAATTACACATTTGATATAATTCAGGAAATTTCTTCTCCCAATTTTCCCACATGTGGCACCATTTTATGCCATGAGATAATAGAAAATATCTTTTCTATTTAATATATTATTTACCGAATAAATAATATTTTCCATACTCATTAAATAAACCAACTATTTAATTTCTTATCGAGGTTCCACAATATGAGAATTCACTCGCGTGTTAGGAGCCAACCCGAGGACCATGGACCTATAACCAGTACCTACAATAAATCGAATAAAATATTCATCGAACATAACATTTCTATTCAACTTACTAATTCCGAAATTACGCCACCATAAATTCGAAGCTGAACTCTATTGATTATACATATAACTTATTCTCAGAAAGTCGAGTCAAAATAAGTGTCCACTAATATAATCATCTCATACAGAGTAACCCTCCACAGACTATCCGTAATGAAGCGGGAATGTTTCCGTAAACCTTCTTCATTACATCTTATCCTTATTTACCATTAACCCACTAATGATCAATTATTTCATAACCAATATGAACTTGGCCGATCGATCAGTTTCTAGGATTAACAAATAAGGGGATTGTATTTCTACTTCCCGTATGAAGGAATGGATTCCGTATCAGTGAAACACACACTCCTCACTCATTCCAGAATAGTGCCAACTTGAAAGTGATTCAGACTATGCATCTTAGCAATCCTTAACGAACACATCAAACCGTATATTGAAACAAGCAGGAGTCTGTAATCACTTAAGGATTAAGGTTAATCCATATACGATCATCTTGTGATTTAATAAGATTTCTCAGTCACGGAATTATATGAGAAATGAATATTAAATCGGTTTAGTCATAAATGACTACTTCATATATAAAGTCCCACTTAGATAACCAATATTGACGGTCCGGATAAGACGATCACGCCATAAAGTGTTCTGGGCGCATTAATGGTGGTTTAATCTACAGATCTCATACTTTGATTAAGTTCACCACAGACTAACAGTTCAAGTGTATCACCATAAACTTAATCATCACGTGTGACACACATTATGTTATATGGCTACATATGATACAACTTGGGGTTTTCAGCGGTTTATTACATGCAAGCACAAAACAAATAATAAGATGAAAATAATTCTGTCATTTATTAAATATAAAAACAATTACAAAATTGTCTTTCGGGCACTAAACCTAACACTCTTGCCCTAAATGACGAGATTTTTAGACGTAAACGCCTTTCATCTCGCAATATGTGTCGTGTTGAATAATGCAAATAAAACCACCAAACTACCCGAAATCGTACTAAGAGATTCATAAATGAGGGTAAAAATACACATAAAATGATAGCAAAGTTGACTCTCATCAAAGGCTTGCTAGATTGCATAATAGAAATGTGGTAGAGTTATCTAAGAATCTCAATCGCACATCCAGTAAGCTTAGTGCACATCTTGTTGAGAAGATGGACAATAGACTAAGGTTGTGTATTGATCAAAGAGAGCTGAACATGCTTACAGGGAATGAGAAGTATCATCTTCCGTGCTTTAAGGACTTGTTTGATCGGTTCCAAGAGACTGAAGACATCCTTTTGAATGGTTTGAGGAAGGAGTGCAGAAGCAAAGTGTGTGGTTCGTTTGAGGAACCAAAATATAAGGTAATGTCTCCAGGACTTGCGTTTTGATTTTTGAGGATTTATCAATCTTTTTCCCTATCGGATCTTGTTATGAGGTTTGAACCATATTATTTGTTGGTTGTTTGTTTATCAAGTGCAAACTCAATGCCTTCAAGAGAACCCCTCCAATATTTTGCGATCTGTTTTGCATAATGTGTACTTGTTCTGTTTCAATGATCATTTTCAGTATAGACATCGTAATCTCGCATCCTCATTTTCGATTTCACTTGATCTTTTGCACAATAGCCTTGTTTTTATATGCAAACGATTGGTTAAACTATATGTCTTTGGTCTTTGACACTTCACCAAGTGGCCAACAAGGCTGTAATAAGTTGTCATTTTCTTTAATCCCCAAAGTGATTTACATTTATATCTTTGGTCTTTGATTATATGCTATATGTTTTGACTTTTATACTTGTTCTGTTGCATGTTTGAAATATGACTGATTAGTTGAAGTATAATAAGAGAAGATTGGTCTTTTCTTTTGGGAATTTTATTTTACCTTTCACGACTTATTGGAATGTCCAGATCCATCGATTTCATATCCATGTTTAATTCTCGCCTTCGATTATTTATCGTGGTGTCAATACCTCTGGAATTGTGTTGTTGTCTCTTGTATTATTGCTAATGCATATTATAATCACTAATTTCTATTATGTGACAGTTTCATGACCCCTTTGGCTTACTCAAAACATACAAAACAAAGTATGATACGAGAAGTACAGAGAGGATGTCGTAGGCGACATTGGGTAAATTGCGGTATTGAGGAACGTCTCAAGATAATATAAGAGGCTTCAATGAATATTATGGTTAGTTTATCTCATCTTTCGGATAATGAAAAGATGAATGTTTTTATGATGCAATGGGTTACTGAGATTGGTGATTTGTACTGTATGTTGAATAATGTAAAGGTGATTTGCAAGATAGATCTTAGATTGGGATATCATTGAGCTGTATATAAGGAAAGAGGATATTCTGACAGTGCTTTTTTCACTAAACATAGGCTTGATGAACCAAGTCTTTCACGATTAATTGGATAAGTTGTTGAGGTGTTTATTTATGATATTCTAATATATTATCGTGATGATGTTGCACATGTAGAATATATCAGATTGGTTCTATAGCGACTTAGGGAGCATGAGTTTCAAGCTTAACAAGTGTGAGTTTTGGCTTGACAGAGAGACCTTATGGGATCATGATATATCATCTGAGGGAGTTGCGATGGACTCATCTACATTGAAATCAGTAATTGTCTGGCCAATACCTACCTCAGAAGAGGATACACACGGATTTTTAAGAATGACATGATAGTATATAAAGTTTGGCAAGAAGTTCTTTTACATTTCCATGCCTCTTACTCAACTTACACAGAAGGATGCCAAGTTTAAAGGTCTCTTAAATGTGTGAGTGCTTTCAGGAGTTAAGGAAAAGATTATTGATAACTTCTATTTTGACCTTGCCTATGCTAGAGAATGAGTATGAGATTTTGTAATGTATCTAAGATAAGTTTAGGGATATGTGTTGATGAACGATGACCGGGTTATTGCTTATGCCGGCCACCAGTTTAAATAATGGTTGAAGAATTACTCATCCCACCCAGATCTCAAATTAGTAGCAATGGTCAATATCTTGAAGATATAAAATTGTAATGTATCTAAGATAAGTTTAAGGATATGTGCTGATGAACGATGACCGGGTTATTGCTTATGCCGACCATCATTTTAAATAATGGCTGAAGAATTATTCATCCCACACAGATCTCAAATTAGTAGCAATGGTCCATATCTTGAAGATATAAAAGAATTATTTGTATGGGTTTGCATGAAAGATTCTTACAGACCACAAGAGTTTGAAATACTTCTTCACTCAAAGGGAGTTAAGCATGGAGAAACAAAAATTGCCTGAGTATCTCAATGAGTATGACACTTCCATACCCTATCATCCAGTGAAGATTTACTCCGTTGTAGATGCTTTGAATCAAAGTTATCTTCAGTGTCTAATTCTGTTTTGACAGAGATATCGCATTGGATCTGAGGCTTTGATAGGCTTTGGTTGGAGTATCTAATACGAACATCCGGTTCAATGGTGTTGGACATATTTTAAGTTTTAATGATGAGTGCCAGACTAGCTGTTATAGAGCAAAGGCAAAAAGATGTCTAGATTAAATGTATAGGTTTACTAGTGTTTGATCTTTGTATAGGTTTGATCAAACAAGATCAGAAAGAGGTCGGTGACTTTATCAGCCAGACTGTCTAGTCGAAGAGGTGTCAGGTCAGTAGACTAACTAAGAACCTGCTGATGGTTGAAGGCCGGGGGTTCAAACTCAGTTATTGAAGGCTAATGGATCAAACTTAGTATTTTAAAGTAAAGGATATGGAATCAAAATTTAGGGAAGTCAGTGATGACCTAAACTGATTACATATACCTTGTGTATAAGTCTAAGTTCCATAAAGTTATGTGGTTATTGGAACTTAGTCATAATCAAAATGGTGTACTCTAACTTCACAATAAAAAGTTAGATGAGAAGTAGTTGGCTGAAGTGTTATTAAAACATAGCAGACTAATATCAGCTGATAGATATGTACATCAGCAGACTGATATACCCTAGGTGTCTGCTGAATGGAAATCTCGATTTAATCAAAGTTTACATTAAAAGATTAAATGGATAAGGATGGATTACAAGCCTTGATTTTGTCAACAAATCAATGGTCAAGATAAAAGAAACGTTGGAAAGATTCAAAGGATTATCCAATGGTTATAAGTCAAAGGGTGGACAGTCTGGAAACTGACAAAAAGCTGACTGACAATGTCAGTACTATGAACAGTGACAAAAAGCAAGTCAAGATATAGACAAATCTGAAACGGCTACATTTGAATTTCAAACACAAGTCACAAGTTTCACACCTATAAATAGAGGACTCCTGACTCAGTTGAAGATGATGAACAACATAATAATCCATACGAAGCTATCAAGTTTTTTTATCAAGAAAACACCCTGCTGACATAAATTGAGCTTAAATTTGCTGATCAAGATTTATCTTCAAGTGTAACCTGCTATCAAGTTACATCAAGTATACACACTTGAAGACTTCAAGCTTCTGATCATTTCATCCTGATCAAGCTGCTGAAAGCTGAATCACTTACTTGATTCAACCCTTCTTTTACAAGAAGTTTGCTAAAGACAGAGAAGCATCCTTTGGGTGTCAAGAACTGTTGTTTGTGGTGGAGCTGGTGAAGAGGAAATCCTACCCTTCAAGGACCAATGGAATACTTTGGAGCAGCAATCCTACCTGTTTCAAGTGTTCAGTTTGTGAAGCCATAGTCATTGGTGAAGGACAAACAGTTCAGGGATTTTTGTAACAGCAACCTCAATAATCTCTAGTGAATTACCTCCAACATCACAGGAGAATAGTGGACTGACAGGATTACACCACCTGGAACCACTATAAATCTTGCCTACTTTACTTTACTGCATTTACTTTCTGCATATTATTTTATCAGCATACTGATCACATCAATCTACTGAAACTAGCAACTGAATCACACATACACTACTGAGTATCCAATACATGGTATCACTATTTTATCAACAAGTAATAAGGATTAATTTTAATATATTCCACTGCAACAAATTCAGTAACCTTAATAGTCCGCAGACTACTGAGTGGTCAGCAGGCTACTGATAGTCAGCAGACTAATGACCTTGCTGAGTTTGTCAACTCCAAAAAATTTTAAGTACACTGAAATTCTTGCCATTGTGTTGATATCCTCTTCTATATCATCTCCCTTTGCCTAGTCTGTGTTCAGTTTGTCTTTCAAAACTCATAGTATTGTTGCATTCACCAATTGCAGAGGTATTGTCAAATTTGGTTGACAATACAACTGTTTCTTGATTAGAATTAAAGTAATTCATTTGTATCTCGTGCTTTATGGTTGTAACAAAGGTTGCTTTAATATCAGGTAAGGTTCTATAATTCTCATTCAAACCTTTTAAGAATCTTAACACAAAATCTGTTTCATTATACTCCCTATATAATTTATGGGAGAAATGCTTAAAAGGACAATATCATAATTTCAACCTTCATTAAGGAGAATGATATTTCAATAAGCCAATAAGGACAAAAAAAATTAAGTGCATGGACTATTTTACCCTTTCTATAGGAAACCTAAAATTTACAATCGGACACTGGCAGTTGAAACCGGTGATTCTAAATATGATTCTTTCTCACCTTCTACATTCACAACTTCCAACCTCATCGAAGAAGAAATTCAGTTGAAAGCAGAAATAAATTCTCGAAAATCAGTAATTTTTCACATAATTCAAGAATCACAGTTAGAAAAGTTTTCATAGAAATCAATCCTCCCAATTAGAAATTCTTCAGAAATCAAATTCAATCCTGGCTTCGGATTCGAAATTGAAGAACAAAAATTAGGAAATTTTTACAGAAATCAGCTTCAAAAGCGAAAATGGTGAAAAGGTATAGACTCGACTCTTAAATCGGTTACTGTAGCATTCATTTCTTTTTCATTTTGATTCCTCGAACTTTCATACTCCATGCATGATTTTCATAGTTTGAATGTAGTGATAAATTAGGTTAATTTTCAATAACGATATGGACATGCCTGACTGTAGTAATAAATTGGCTGAGTTTTTTATTTATTCACCTCATATAATTTGTTAATTCACTTTTCTTTGGAGAATCTCATTTTTAAGTGAAGTGGTTCAATATTGTTGTGAAATTTTGCATGAATGAATGGGTGGTTAAACTCTGTCAAAATATTTCACTGAATCTTCGGATTCAATTTTGGAGTTGTTTACCTAGATATCAATTATTAGTTCACTAATCTCTGTTAAGTATGAAGATTAACATGATTCATTTAACGGTTACCTGAATCTTCAGATTCACTTTTTCATTTATTCATCTCAAAAAATTTGCTAATTCAATTTTCTGTGCGGACTCTCATCGTTAATGTTGGGAAATAGACATTATTGAATAAACTTATTTAGTTTTCTTGGTTGGGTAATCTCTGGTTCACAGTTTTAGAATATAGTCTGGATCAATTTTCTTTGGTGGTTCACATTTATTAAATGAAGTAACTCACTGTTTTAGGGTAATTGACACGATAGAATGAACTATTACAGTCTGCTTGATTGTTTGAAGTTTGACAAACTGGTTGTGTAAATGTTGTAGTTCACTTTTTGAGTAATACACACGATAAAACGTAGTAGTTCAATTTTTCTTTCTTAAGAGTTGTTTACTTGGATATCAATCATTAGTGCACTATTCTTTGTTAAATGTACTAGTTCAATTGTTAAATTTACTAATTCAGTTATTGTTAAATGTACTAGTTCACTGATTGTTACACAATTGACGTAATTGAATGAAGTGTTACATACTGCTTATCTGGTTAAAATCTGTCAACCTACTTTTCTAAATGGTTCAATGTTCTAGAATACATACTACAATGTTTAAGATTGAGCTGAATCTTCTGATTCAGTGTTTGAGTTATGGCCTTGATGAAATGCAGTAGTTCAATTTTCTTTTAGGAGTGTCAATGTGAAATGTGGTAGTTCAGTGTTGTTGGACAATTGGCATGATTGGATGAAGTGGTTCATTCTGCTTGACTTTTAAACTCTGTAAAACTAGTTGAATTAATGATCTGTTTGACTTTATTTAGTTGTTCACCTCATAAACATGTAGTAATAGACTTTTCTTTCCTAAGTCCCATGTTTAAGTGTAGCAGTTCATTGTTTCTAAAACTAAGAACCATCTAGTTCACTGTTACTAAAACTAAGAGCCATCTGGTTCACTGTTTTAAAAATCTAAGTTAAATAAACTGACACATTTATTGGGCACTTCACATGATTCATTTAACGGTTTCAGTCTTATGTGGGAATAAATTCGGTCAAACTAGTTTCCTGAATCTTCTGATTCACTTTTTCATTTATTCATCTCGAAAATTTTGCTAATTCGCTTTTCTGTGCGGACTCTCATCGTTAATGTCGGGAAATAGACATTATTGAATAAATTTTGCTTGGTGGGTAATATCTGGTTCACAGTTTTAGAATATAGTCTGGATCAATTTTCTTTGGTGGTTCACATTAATTAAATGAAGTGACTCACTGTTTTAGGGTAATTGATACGATAGAATGAACTATTACAGTCTTCTTGGTTGTTTGAAGTTTGACAAACTGGTTGTTTAAATGTTGTAGTTCACTTTTTAAGTTATTCACACGATAAAATGCACTAGTTCACTTTTCCATTCTGACGAGTTATTTACCTGGATATCAATCATTAGTGGAATATTCTTTCCTATGTCCATTGTTTAAGTGTAGCAGTTCACATTTATATAGACTCTTAATATATTCTCATGTCTCTTGAAAAAACAGCAACTCACAATACAGATGCGGGTTGAAAGCAGTTTGTGAGGTTTTCAATGATATTCATGAACATTTGACAGAATCCCATCAAAATTTACTGTACAACACACCATTTGGGTTGTTGTTCAAGGCACTTTATGAGAAAAGAATATATCAAAAGAACAGGATTGATGAAGTTAAGGACAATATCATCAAATCGTGTATCCCAAAGAAGAAGAAATTCAAAATTGGGAAAAACAATTGTGAACTACACAAATCTGACATACAACTGTTTTTTGGAATAAAAGATGGGAAAGAATTGGTGGATATAAACAAAATTTCAGTAACTAAAACAGAATTTACTAAAAGAAACTTTCCTGGGAAGGATAAGGTGAGGGGATCGATGATGAAGGAACAAGTTCTGAAACTGTTAGAGAAGCAAGATGCAGAGTCAATAGAAGACACAGTTCATTTATTGTGCCTGGTGCTCTTTCAAAAGTGCTTATTCACTACTACAGGAGAAGTGCCTGGCTGGACATATGTGAAGTTTGTGGAGGATTTGACGAAGCCTAACTCTAATGATTGGTCAGATATAATCCACAAGAATTTGATGCAAAGTCTTGAAAAGAATAGCAAAAATCTGCAAACAATCAATGGATGCACGATAGTGTTGTGGGTAAGCTTTAGATTCACTGTTTGAACCCTTGGGTGCATGGTTGTTTCCTCTTGCAATTTCTATTAACATCATGTTGTGTTTGTTGCCTTGCACATCTTGAATCTGTTGTGTCAATCATATCACCTACTCGTTTACAAATTGTTTAATTGCATTCATCTTCCTGAGTTGTACCTGATATATTTGTTGTGGTGAAACTTAGCTACTTACTGAATATATTGTGTATTAACCTGCTGGCTTTTGCACCCTGCTGAGTGCATATTTTTGATATTATGATCATATCCAAATCCGGTGCATTGTTTGTACTATTATTTGCAGTTGTGCATCCTGATTAGTATCTTGTAATAGGCATGTCTTGTTTCCTGCAGATCTGTTGATTATTTGTTCTCAACACTAATATGAAATTCATTATTGTCATACAATACTAGTTTTGTGAACACTACAAAATAGTTCAACCAAAAGGAAATAAAGTACCAAAATCAGAATGACAATGACAGCAAATACAAGGGAATCCCAAGATGCGCAAAATGGGTGCTGGCAGATTTGAATGAAATGGTCAGCAACACAAAACTATCACAATTCACAGAAGATGATGTAAGTAAATATCGTTTAGATACATAAATTTCATTGATTACACATTCAAAAACAAAATGAACATGTTAAACTCAATATTTCAGTTTAAATGGGACAAGCTCGAAGCAACAAAGGAAGAGTTGGAGCTAACGGAAATTGTAGAAACCGAAAGGCAGGATGGTCACAATTCAGACTTTGAAGAACAACCTCCAACCCCCCCAACAATAAAGCGAGTTAATGAAGCTGAATCATCATCAAGAAAAAATCCAAAATATGTTAGGAAAGTTAACGTATCTCTAAAGAGCAAGACGAAGCATAACAATGGTGAGGATGAGTCACAAGTTCAAAAAGCATCTCTCAATAAGAAGCTTCATATTGAGCCTCGAGCATCACCGAGAAAGAAAGTAAAGAAAAGTACAAAGAATGATCAACAGAATAAGAAGAATGTAATAAATCACGATAGTGTATGTTTCGAAATAATAATATCACAACAAACTAATCATTTGTGGAAACTATAAAATAGACGTTGGTTCACTGTTTTAATTTAATATTATCTTTGATGATTTCACGACTAAATTTCATGTTTCAATATACTAAATCTATGTTTTGAAATAATAATATCATAAAAAGATAATAATCTGTTCAAACTTTAAATGAACAGGAGGTTTTGAAAAAGGAAAAAGAGAAGGAAGCTGAGAAAGCAATAAAAGAATATGATTGCGCGCACAAGAAAACAACATTGAACAAGTGTATGTTGTTTTCGATGTACAATAACCAGGATCAGATACACAAGTTGCAGTTGAAGAAATTCTCTAGGTAAAAAAACTACTCAACACTTAAAATATCATATCTTGCCTATAATACAGTCTGGTTCACTGTTTTACACTTAGGCACATAGTCCGGTTCACTGTTTTACACTTGGGGACACAGTCTGGTTCATTGTTATACACCTACTTCACATTACTAACTCAATTCAAACCAAATGAATTGCAGGATGTGTTACATGATTATAGTGGTGGAGAACAAAACAATAAATACATGGATTCATAGGAAGTCAACTATGCAATTGTCATGGATACCCCGAAAGCACAGAAAGAGGACAGCAAGGTAAAAAAACAAAAGACCCTGACATTTCAAATATAATGACAATACTCATAATTTCAACTTTATTGATAAAAACACATTGAATCATTTTAAAAAAACAATATATCCAAATTGAAGAGGAGGAAATTCACACCAAGAATACGGAGGCTTACAATCCAGAAGAAGACTATCAAAAAAAGAAATCTGAAGCGATCTTGAAGGTAAAAACAACAACATAAAATATTACTTAACATTTGATTACACATTAAATTTGAGAACTCAATATCTTGAAATACAGGCCGACAAAGCAACACAAACCGACGACATGCACGGGGCGGGGAGGTGTAAATTGCATGAAAGAATTGTGGAAGTGCTTGAAGCAAAACAAAAGGGGTTTGTTGCAATGAAGGCTGAAAAACAGAGAGTTATAGATTGCATGAAGAGAAAGAATGAAGAAATGATTAGTTTGCAAGAAGAATTGAAAGAAGCAAAAGACATTGAGGAACAAGTTTTCCAAGAAATGCAACAGAGAGAGATAAATATAGACAAGGCAAAAACAGAGCATGAAATAGAAATTCGATCCCTGAATGAAGAAATCCCTGTGCTTAGAGTGGAGAGCGAAATCTTTGCAAAAGCATCAAAGGATAAAGATGCGGAAATGAAAGTTCAACAAGAAAGGTTTAAGAAGCTAGAGGAAGAAAAATGGGATTCTGACACATCTTTGACACATTTTTTTTCTTTTCTTTGACACGTATAAAAGCTGAAAAAGAAGAGGCAAAACAGAGAATTGAAGAGTTGAAAATGATCAGAAAAAGGAATGATCTAAAAATTGCAGCACAGCAAAGTATGATCGTTGAATTGGAAAACCAATTGAAAGATGAAAAGGAAAAACTCATGCAAGCTCAAGTCAAATCTGGCAAAGAAGTTGGAGAAACAAGCAAACAAGTGGAAAAAAAATCCTCCTTCAATGATAAAAGGATAAAAGAAAGAAAGAAACGTCCAAAGGGACATGATGAACATTTTGCGTACACAATCACAAACTTGAAAATACTTATACCTGTTGAATCAGAATACGGAGAAGGAGAGGAAGAAAAGAAGGAAAGAAGATCTTTGAAGATAAAGAAGAAAAAAGAAGCTTATGAATGTGGGAAATAATTGCTCGACCAAATTTTCATGAATATAACAGAATGTTACGAGCAATATGGAGATTGGTAAGTCAAAAAGTATAAAATTTCTTCATATTATTCATAATGTATATTATTAGCATAACAAAAATTTTGTGTTGGGGGAAAGTTTGGGAAGAAGATGTAGAAGTCACTGTCAATGACATTGTCAACATTTTTTAGGGCAAGTTCATATCAAGCAAGGTAAGTGTAAATGAAAATGAAACAAAAAAAAATTAAAAACATTATCTTAACAATATATGAAGTTAATAATTAATTATTAAATGACAGGTGATCAATGCCTTCAGCATTCTCCTAAGACAGAATCAAGAAGAGGACAACATGTTTGTCATTTTACCGATAAGTACTAAGGTAATGCTCTGGTTCACTGTTTTATTTTCAGTTCAAAACATTCTGGTTCACTGTTTTACACCTAATAAGCATAAAGGAAAGAATGTTCATGTTTTTGTCCACGTTGATAATCTTTTCACATGTTCACATTCATATGCAGCAGTATTGTGATAAATATGCCAGAGAAAATAAATTTCAGAAGCACTTTGAAAAGAGAGTGAAGACAACTTTCATAGACTGTGAGCGGATACATATTCCGCTATGCTGCCAAGGATTGAAAAATGAACCATACCATTGGATCTTGTTAGTCTTCGAACCAGGGATTGATGGACATTGGAAACTTTACAATTCCTTGGATTGCTCTCAAAGAGAAACACAAGCTTTCAAAAAGGAATGTGCTGCAGTGGTAAGTATCATACAACTACATTTTATACTTAGAAAATATCAAATGACTTTTATTCATTACAATTGCAGCAAGAATGCATGTGGGAATGTTTCTATCTAAATGCTCTGGAGAATGAACTTCACCCGAAAGAGGATCGAAAGGAACTAACAGTTATTCAACACATTCCAAAGCAAGACAATGACAGGTATATTTCAAAAACTTAAAAATATGGATTAAAAGACGCACTAACTCAACTACAATGCACTGAATTGAAAGCGTGTTTCCGAAAATTGCAGGGCAAATTGTGGAATTTACGTGATGTACTATATACAACAGTTAGCCCATAAGGAAGAAATCAAAAAAATATGGAAAGCAGTTGAAGTGAAGAAATTCACAGCAATGGTGGTCAATGACATATGCAAGAAAAGTTTTCTACGATGAAAGAACTTAGTCTTTTGTTTGATATGCTTTTGGTAAATGAATATAAATCACTTTGAAGATTTAGCCTGAAATGATCAGTTGTGAACTCCCCCCTACTGAAGTATTAGTCAGCTACTCTTAGGGATTACTAGTCTGCAAATTAGATTGATATTATTTTGGTAACAATATGTAAATCAACCGCTGAAGTGATAGTGAGCACCTTTTAAGGATTATTAGTCTGTTGTTTTGTTTTATCTACTTTTGTTACATATCAAGTTCACTGTTTTATATTGATCTCAAAGCCTATATAGTTCATGTTTCACAGCTAGGATATCTATTTCAATGTTTTACACTTGTATCTACATATACACCGAGCTTCTCTAATTTATCATGTAACCACACTAGTTAGCAAACAACATATAAAACAAAATTCAATTCAAAAACAAAAGTTCAATGTTTCAAGTTCCCTGTTGCATAAAATACTTACACAAGCACAAAGGAAAACACTTTCACAAAAGTAAAACCATTTGAACTACTTCAACAAAAAATTATATAATTAAATGTCAATAAGGACATTTTGACTCAAATAATAGTCCAGCTTACTTTTTCATAAGGCATCAAGGACAAATGACAAATTAAATACCTAAAATACCCCTAGTTTTTAATTTTTCTGGATTATTCATTTTCATTACTTTCTTTTTTTAGGTCAATCTATTTTCCTGAAAATGTGGTGAAGAATCTGCCTCTTCAATCGATTCCGCACGTACTGTCTTTGCGTATCTCATGGAATTGTGAATCGGAATTTCTGTAATCAAATCCGTATTGGTGATATTCTGAATCCAAACTTTTCTAATCGATCCTATTCTATAAAGGTTTTCTGTAAAGCGTTTGAATCAAACGATTTTTTCATCTTTTTTCTTCAAATCATCTGATTCCACTATTATTTTTCGATCGATTTCTGCTGTTCAATTTTTTAATGAGGTTCACGAAGTTTCACGCTTCAATTCTGGATTTGCTGCAAAATGTTTGAATGAAACGATTTTTTTGATGTATTTTCTTCAAATGATCGGTTACTGTTGTTTTGAATTGGTATTGATTTCCACGGAGGGACAACTGTATTGGATTGTTTCAATTATGTTGTCATAGGATTTCATTCAATAGGCTTTTGAGGCTGTTGTGCATAAATCAAATTTTCTCCCTTCTTAATTACTAGCTTTTGCTCAATGTTGAATTCGGTAAGTTTTCTTTTTAATCATCTGTTTGTTTGTTCGATTCATTTCAATGTTGAGTTCAGTAAGGTTACTCAATGTTGAATTCAGTATGTTTCATTTGGATTGATTTTGTGATCAATTGTTTATCTACTTGAATAACTACTTCAGGGTATGGATCTGTTTTATAACACAGTGAATTATAATATAATGAGAGTGCAGAAACTAGAAAACATTGAACCATATATTACATTGTTTTACATAGACTTAGAGAATCGAAAATTTAAGTTCTTAGAAATTTTAATGCAGAAATATGAAATATTTGTTCTTACAAATTTTAGAATGGAATTCTGATTTCTTCAATCTGCACTCTGATGGATACTTTCTCCTTCTCGTGGTTTTCTTGTAAATGGTATTTCCCTCGGGTACAACGGAATCTTGTTTCCTTCTACCCATGGCATGAGGTGATAGTGAATTAGTGCATGTGAGGTTTAAACTGCCACTTTGTATGCATCGTTGGATAGCCTCACTAGTTGATTGATCTTGTCTTTTGCGATGTTGAGTTTTTCTGTGATAAATGCGATTTCTGTCCCGAGTGCTTGTTCGTTTTTGTTGTATTTGTAGGTGTAGTTCATTAATTTGATGGAGTAGTTCTTGTCGGTTGTCATGTATTTCGAGCCTCACTCCATTAATTGCCAATATGAGTTCTTCAACTTGTCTCTGTCCTCTCCCTGCAATTTGTCCTCTGTCTTCCATTTTTCCCTTCTTGAATAATGTGTTTGTGTTTGTTTATACTATCTTTGTGTCTTTTTAGATGATTCGTTGAGTTGTGTCTCTTCATTTCATTGGTAGTTATTATTAAGTTTTGTGTCTTTTCAATTTTTTCAGTTATGTGTATTTTCAGTTTCTTGTTATTTATTGGCTTTAATTACATGAGGTAGTTATTATGTTTTTTCATTTTTTTCCCTTTTGGTGTCTTATACGTGTTATCTGTTTTGTAAGATTGACATTTTTTTGTTCTTTAAATCGTATTATGTTTTTGTAACCTTTTAGATTGTGTCAGTTTTTTTAACTTAGAATAATTTTAAAACAGTGAACCAGATGGCTCTTAGTTTTAGAAATAGTGAACCAGATGGTTCTTTGTTTTAGAAACAGGGAACCAATGTATTTTGTGGACTTTTATCTTAGTGTGAACTAATTTAATAGTGTTTTGTTTAACTTTTAATTTTTCTTTTATTCTTGTAGGTTGTCTCTGGTGACATTTTTGCTCTGTTTTCGTATGCTGGTGAGGTTTGCGTGGCTCATTTAGGCTTGAATGATACCTTCCAGTCTACTTTAAGTCGTCTGTTGTGTAGGTGGATAGTTTGAAGGCAGATAATGTTTCTTTGTTCTATGCCCTTCCTGAATTTTCAAAGTGTTCACTTACCAATGATGAGGATTTGAGAAATATGGTTAGTATTTCACGTTCTTTCAAAATAATTGAGCGTGTACGGGTCGATGTAGTTGAAGCTGAAAAGAGTTCTTCTATGAAATCTAGTTTTTTTGGGTTTTGATGATGATGAAGATTTTGATGACGACCAAGATTTTATTCAACTTTTTGCTCTCGTGTAGATAAGGTTTTATCGTCTTTTGGTTGGAATAAGTGTGTTGTTGGTGTTGGTCAAAGGTATAAGGGTGGTGCTGTTAAGTTTAGAATTGCATTGTAGAAAATGTCTATTGATAGTGGTTATCCGTTTACCTTTATTAAGAATGATCGTAAGAGAGTGACTGTTTGTTGTCCGAAGAATATTGAGCGTGGTTGTTCTTGGATGGTTCATGCCTTAGAAGATCCTGTTAATAAGCATTTTTATATAAGGGAAATGGAAAATTTGCATACATATGGTACTTCTTCTCGTACTTTGTCTGGTATACGTGGAAGTTCAAGTTTAGTTGCAGATATAGTCCGTGATGATGTTCGTAGCAATCCATCTACCAGACCCTTCTCAGTTAAGAAAGATTTGCTATCCAAGTATGGTTTGACTGTTTCGTATGACAATGCTTGGGAGGGGTTGACAAAGAGAAATCTTCCTTGTATGGTACCTCCAAAGAATCCTATCGTAGTTTACGTGCGTATGTGCAAAGTATATTTGATACATGAAGGAACAAACCGTTTTAGACGGTTGTTTGTTGCGTTTGCGACGTGCATTAAAGGTTTTAGACATGTATGTCCAATGTTGTTTTTGGACGGGTCCCATTTAAAGAATCAATTCAAAGGTTGCGGACAAAATATGACCTTTGAATTGATTCTTTATACAGGACCCGTCCAAAAACAACATTGGACGTACATGTCCAAAACATTTAATACACGCCGCAAACAACCGTCTAAAACGGTTTGTTCCTTCGTGAACATCCAAATAGACATAAAATCCAGAGTTCGTATCAAATATAATCTGCATATACGCACGTAAACCACGGTAAGATTCCTTAGAGGTACCATACAAGGAAGATTTCGCTTTGTCAATCCCTTCCAAACATTGTCATATGAAACAGTCAAACCATACTTGGATAGCAAATCTTTCTTAACTAAAAAGGGTCTGGTAGATGGATTGCTACGCACATCATCACGGACTATAGCTGCAACTAAACTTGAACTTCCACGAATACGAGAAGAAGTACCACATGTATGAAATTTTTTCATTTCCCTTATATAAATATGCTTATTAACATGATCTTCTAAGGCATGGACCATCGAAGAACAACCACGCTCAATATTCTTCGGACAACAAACAGTCACCCTCTTACGATCATTCTTAATAAAGGTAAACGGATAACCACTATCAATAAACATTTTCTGTAATGCAATCCTAAACTCAACAGCACCATTCTTATACCTCTGACCAACACCAACAACACACTTATTCCAAGCAAGAGACAATAAAACCTTATCTTCACTAGAGCAAAAATTGAAATAAAATCTTGGTCGTCATCAACTACATCAAAATCTTCATCAAAACCCAAAAAACTAGATTTCATAGAAGAACTCTTATCAGCTTCAACTACATCGACCCGTACACGCTCAATTCCGAAAAAACGTGAAATACTAACCATTTTTCTCAAATCATCATCATTGGTAAGTGAACACTTTGAAAATTCAGGAAGGGCATAGAACAGAGAAACATTATCTGCCTTCAAACTATCCACCTACACAACAGACGACTTAAAGTAGATTGGAAGGTATCATTCAAGCCTAAATGAACCACGCAAACCTCACCAGCATACTAAAACAGAGCAAAAATGTCACCAGAGACAACCTACAAGAATAAAAGGAAAATTAAAAGTTAATCAAAACATTATTAAATTAGTGTGACACTAAGATAAAAGTCCACAAAATACATTGGTTCACTGTTTCTAAAACAAAGAACAATCTAGTTCACTGTTTTAAAAATTATTCTAAGTTAAAAAAACTGACACAATCTAAAAAGGTACAAAAACATAATATGATACTCCCTCCGTTCCAAAATATTTGAGGCAGTTGCCAAAAATACGCTTATTAAAAAAGTGATTTAATGCTATGACTTTTCAGATGCAATGACTAAAAAGTCCCTATAATACAATTAATGCAATCCTCTTTTTAACTTCTACTCTAGTATTAAATAAAGGGTAAAGTAGAAAAATTAGCAATAAATGCTGCTTTGGAAAATGTTTTGCCTCAGTTATTATGGAACAATTTTTTTTGGCAACTGCCTCAGTTATTATGGAACGGACGGAGTATAAAAAAACAAAAAAAGGCAACCTTACTAAACGGATAACACGCCTAAGACACCAAAAGGAAAAATGAAAAAACATAATAACTACCTCATGTAATTAAAGCCAATAAAAAACAAGAAACTGAAAATACACACAACTAAAAAATTGAAAAGACACAAAACTCAATAATAACTACCAATGAAATGAAGAGACACAACTCAATGAATCATCTAAAAAGACACAAAGATAGTATAAATACACAAAAACAAACACAAACACAAACATAAACACATTATTCAAGACTAAAAATATACGGAAAGGGAAAAATGGCAGGCAGTGGACAAATGGCAGGCAGAGGACAGAGACAAGTTGAAGAGCTCAGATTGACAATTAATGGAGTGAGGCTCGAAATACATGACAACCGACAAGAACTACCCCATCAAATTCACGAACTACGCCTACAAATACAACAAAACGAACAAGCACGGGCAGAAATCGCATTTGTCACAGAAAAACTCAACACCGCAAAAGACAAGATCAATCAACTAATGAGGCTATGCAACGATGCATACAAAGTGGCAGTCCAAACCACGTATGCACTAATTCACTATCACCGAGGAAACATGATTCCGTTGTACCCGAGGGAAATACCATTTACAAGGCAACCACGATAAGGAGAACGTATCCCCATCAGAGAGCAGATTGAAGAAATCAGAATTACATTCTAAATATTGTAACAAGTAATATTTCATATTTCTGCATTAAAATTTATAAGAACTAAAATTTTCATTTCTCTCAAGTCTATGTAAAACTATGTAATATATAGTTCAATGTTTCCTAGTTTCTACAAAAAAACAGATCCATACTCTGAAGTAGTTATTCAAGTAGATAAACAATTGATCACAAAATCAATCCAAATGAAACATACTGAATTCAACATTGAGAAACCTTATTGAACTCAACATTGAAATGAATCAAAATTACTGAATCAAACAAACAGACAGATGATTAAAAGAAAACTTACCGAATTCAACATTGAGCAAAAGCCTATAATTAAGAAGGGAGAAAATTTGATTTATGCACAACAGCCTCAAAAGCCTATTGAATGAGATAAGACAACAGAATTGAAACAATCCAATACAGTTGTCCCCCGTGAAAGTCAATACCAATTCAAATAGCAGCAACCGATCATTTGAAGAAAATACATCAAAAAATCGTTTCATTCAAACATTTTGCAACAAATCCAGAATCGAAGCGTGAAACTTCATGAACCTCATTAAAAATTGAACAACAAAAATCGATCGAAAAATAATAGTGGAATCAGATGATTTGAAGAAAAAAGATGAAAAAAACGTTTGATTCAAACGGTTTACAAAAAAAACCTTTATAGAATAAGATCGATTAGAAAAGTTCGGATTCAGAATATCACCAATACGGAATTGATTACAGAAATTCCGATTCACAATTCCATGAAATACGCAAAGACAGTACGTGCCAAATCGATTGAAGATTCAAAGAAATTTGACGCAAAAAACGGGGAAAAAGAGGCAGATTTTTCGCCACATTTTCAGGAAAATAGATTGACCAAAAAAATTAATGAAAACAAATAATCCGGAAAAATTAAAAACTATAGGTATTTTAGGTATTTAATTTGTCACTTGTCCTTAATGTCTTATGAAAAGAAAAAGTAAGCTAGACTATTATTTGAATCAAAATGTCAAAATGTCCTTATTGACATTTAACTTTATAATTTGAGAGAATGACGTGTACCAGGAGGCACAAGTCTTAGAATTGTCAATCGAATACTCAGATCTTTATGCAAAAAGCTTTGATACCATGTTAAAATTGAAGCAAAAACTGAAGGGAAATCAAGAATTGAAGAAGGAACACTCAAGAACACAATATATTTGAAAGAGCCACAAGCCGGGAAAGTTGATCGCATTGAAATCTCATGAATTACAAGTTGGATGTGCTAAACTAAATACCTTAATAATTTTTAACAAAGTGACAATCGACATTTTATAGCAGCTGAAAGCCCAATTGAACTTCTAACTGAATCTCAACAAACGTGAGAACTTCAAACTCTCCATCAGATCACACCAAACCGTTAAATGAACACCACGTAATATCACCTAACTGTAAAATGACCAGTCTAGTAACATTACCTAACTGTAAACTGCAGAGCTACTTTTCAAAATGACAAATTTTATAATACAACCGTTGTAGCAAGGTTGTACCAAGTGGCATACATTACAACCATTCATTTCTAACATCTCACACACGATAAAAGTGTATTATGTGAAAGAGAGTAAAAATGAGAGGCTCTAATGTATGCCACTTGGTACAACCTTCTTACAACCGTTGCACCATAAAGTCTCTCATTCAAAATTGTTTGCACTTTAGGAGGCAGAAACACCGGCAAGATTATCCCGTCGACTTCCGACAAAAGCTTTCCGGAATTCCTCAAATTTTCCCTCCTTGATGGATGCTCTTATTGACCGGAAGAATCCCATGTAATGATGAGTGTTGTGCCTGGAAAACCCTCATGATACTTAGTTCTTTAATCGCGTCACAGCAACATATTTAAAATGGAAAGCAAAGCATAATCTCACATTTCTAGTAGAGTCTGAGCCAACATCTCATGAACGTTGTACAAGTGATTGATGTATGCCTTGGTATGCCTCTGGCATGTATAGCACTTGCAGCCCTCAACTATTGGTGATGTATCTTTCCTATCAGATTATTAGATGAAATAATTTTCAAAAAAAAAAGATTATTAGCTGAAATGCTTCATATGTCAGAAAAGCATTCACCCTCAGTCATGTGGAACATGTATGACATATGAGATTAAACAGTGAAACCAACTAAAACGGTTGTAACAAGTTGATGGACACGATATAAGTATTTTTACTCTCTTTCATATAATAAAAGTGTGTAGGGGTGATCTGATTGGTACAACCATTGATAGAACAATTGTACCAAAAAATTTCTCCTCAGTAATTTCTAGAGAATGATTATTATCATCACCTGTAAATGGTTGATTTGAGGTTGATTTTCGTGCCATCATTTCCTGCATTATTTTGCTCACAGTTACTGATGATACTGCCATCACTTCCTCCCTCAAGAGGAAAAGTAAGTGCAAATCCTCCAAGCGTAAGATGGTAAATGTACCTGTTACAAATTTGACATCTTTTTATCATCTATTATTACTAAAATAATCGAGAAAATAAATTACCAAGAACAGTGAAGTGCAGACATACGTGGAATCAAAAAGATCAATGCCTGCAGCAACACCCTGCAATACTTCTTCTGTTTGAAAGGAAATAGATCAACTGAGAAACAGACTATTTTGTAAGGCCTACACATCCAACAGAGGACTAGCACGTTAAGGGGAAAAAATATAACCAGTCATTCAGGGTCTGTTAAAAAAAGCTGCTAGAATAGCTTTCATGACCAAAATCAATATCGCATTTCAACCCCTCTTTTTACCCCAACCCACACCCCCACCCCCCACCCCCCCCCCACCCCCCACCCAAAAAAAAGGGGGAATGGAGAGAGAAGTTTGTGACCTAACAAAGATGAAAGAATGTAAAATAAAATTGTTCCTACTTCCTGCACTAACTGGAACAAATGATAATTCATCGACAATACAAAGAGAAAGAGTGAGGCCGGTAAAAGAAATGTTCCTTACCTGGAAGTCCGAGGCCACAGACTTGGCGAGGCTTCTCCTTGGGTAAACAATCCTGCCACGGGAGCAGTTTATTACACAAAAATAATGAAACCACTTCAACTGAAATCTGAGCATCAAAGTTACTTCAGACATGCAGATTTGATGTGAAATTGGGAGGTCCAATGATGCATACCAAGACCCACTAGTTACAACAAACTAGGAACCTTAGTAAATCGAATGACACCAGCCAGGATTAGGTACAATCTACGAGCTAAAACTCTTGACCCGTAGAGTATAAAGAGACTAGAATAATACAAAGAAGAGGGCAATTTACAGGCTTCATAAGTTCTAGACATAAAGGACTTGGGCTACACACCTAAGGAAGGTTCTAGATATGCTTTGGCTCCAAGAAAAGACTTGCACAATGCTAGAAAAATTGAAAACAGCGAAAGCTTCCTTTCTTTCCTTGATTGAGTGTAGGCGCCTAATCTTCTCCATTTAGCACAAGGAAAGTCTTCTATGCTCCTCTAATTTACTTGTGGCGCCAGCTTGCATTGCCTACTTACCACCGAGTATTTCAAGAAGACTAAACAATAGAAACCCTAATGGGCTTACTAATCACTATTTAGTAAAATACGCCCGGTAAGACTCTTATAACATAAAATGGACCCCCGTTATCCTTTATTGGACTCAAATAAAATACTACTAATAATAATAGCTAAAACTCCAAATAAAATAAAAGGTTAAAGGTTGCAAAGGACAGGTTTTAATCTAAAATGGTTGAGAAGGCCAAACATGTAGTAACACATATAGTAACATATGTATGAAAATGTAGTAACACATGTAGTGACTGTCCTTCTCAACCATTTAATTTTAAAACCCGTCCTTATGAACTCTGACCCCTAAAATAAATAAATGGATGATTGCCCAAATTGTTTGAATCTCTCAATTTGATGATCCATGTTGGCCTAATTGACGGATGTTCGATCTTCATGTCTCATCAGAAGAAAGGTAGCTAATACGGCTCAAATGGAATCATATCGCTGTCTATGGATTGAATTTCTTAAAAATGCTCATCATCCATGGCAAGATGGCTCTAACTTACTTCCAATGGCTACTATCAATAAGCAACTGGGGACCGCAACATCATCGCTCCTTATTTATCTATAGAATTTAATGATAAAATACCGTCTCACCTAAGCTTTTAACTATAAGAAAGAATTGCAATTCATCATTTATACACTAGTACTACTCTCTAGAGCATGGGCTACCACACATGCCGAAATGTTTGTTTAGCAGTAGGCAATGTAGCAGTCGCCCCCCCCCCCCCCCCCCCCTCCCCCCCAGATCCTTGGATCTACTACTCGATACTATGATAATTACCATCTCATATAAAAACTTAAGCGATTAGGAAGAAGTGTAATTTAGTATTTATACATTCTAACATTTAATATCATATATATATATATATATAATCACAATTCAGAAATCCAAGAACTAAGCAAATTCGGTGCTCATTGAGAACACATACGTCAGATACTTTAAACAAAAATACCACTGCTGTTTAAACCGAAGATATTTAAAGTCTTTCGGATGTCACAAAATCAATGCCACAATCATTAAGTCAAATTTCTGCTAGTCACATACTGGCAGGGACACAAGAAGCTCACTCTGCATCCAAGAATGCACCATTTTGTACATGAAAACATAAATAAAATAATGTACTGATGTGGCAGAAGAGGAAACACAACTAAACAAATAATTTGGAAATTCACAGCAAAGTGCTCAAACTATTATTAGGTGACCCGTATAATATTTGGGGAGGAATTCACAACAAAGTGCTAAAACTAATATCGGTTGACCCGTATAATGTTTAGGCTACCTGAAGGGAACTCGCCAAAAGAACAGTTACGATTCACATAATTAAGTGTTGAGTATCATGTTTTAAGTTTAGAAACCTGAATGCTGTACATCAGATCTTAGATATTCTTTTTTTATGCCAAAAGATGGATTTAAATTACCAAAGTATTTGAAAAAGAAAAACAAAACTGCCTGACTGCAGGCAAAGGGGAACTGAAATAAAAGCAGAGAATCGGGCAGAAGGGGTTGTGCAAGAGAAAAAATATCACAAAGTATAATCCAAACGGGATGCTACTTTAGTTCATTCAGCCAACAATCAACATAAATTTATCAATTCTAAAATTATGTAAAGGAATAATGTTAAGCACAAGAAATATTAGCACATTGTATTTGCAGAATGATCAACAGATTGGAAAAAATTGCTTAAATCAGAAGAAAAAATGACCCATACAGTAATTGCAGTCAAAAGAGCAGAGCGTTCCTCCATACTCTCACCAAGCCCAAAGCCACCAATCCAAAATCCTGCAAGCCATGTTCAAAAATGTTAGTCCTGGTATTGACACATTATCATCAAACCTCCGCTTCAAAAAGTGATAATAAAGCTGTGTCCCATCCCTCAAGGATATGATAACCCATTAATGCAGGTGATAACTCACTATTAGAGCCTCCTGGACCACTTAGACTATATGGTTTAAATGCAATCAACTCATAAACCCCCATCAAAGTTCTGAACAAGCTGAAAATAGAATAAAGATGCATGCTAAAATAGTGTTTTGCAAGACACCACAAGTTGTTCCACAATGAATGTGCACAAAGTTGTTGTCCAATTGAGAAGCTTAATAATGTAAAGTGGTATAAATAAAAAATCTTTGGCGGAACAGTAATAAACATTTGCCTGATACATTTCTCCTAGCAACTTCTTCAGCACAGTGTTGCCGGTCATTTATGCTGGATCCTCCCACAATTGATCCAAAAACAGTTCCACCTGTCTACATCACAAGTCAATCGATAAAACATCCACACCATTATGCTAAGAGACTGAAACTAAACATAAAAAAACAGAACTGGAATATAGTGCATACGAAACACACTCAAGTCTACTGTAAACAGGCTAGGAAGCTTTAAGCTTGGGAAACGATCATATAATTGGCAGAAAAAATCATATGGTCTCAATGGAATGAACGACTTAGAAAGTTAAGTTATCTCTCAAACAAACAGGGTAGGAAGCTTTAACCTTGCGAAATGATCACAACAATCACACATTTACCAGATTCAAGGATAGACAATCATCAAGCCATCGCAATGTGCGTTCAATCGAGAGCCTGTTTCTTTTATGTGTAGCCCAAGCAGGCACTTCATCCGGCAAAGAAACCCAGACATCGGGCTTCATTGCAGATATCAATTCCATATAATCCACTGGTTTTATCTGCAAATAAAGTAGCAATTAGTTTTGGGCTTTATAAGGGTGATCAATAGCTCACCTAAATGTAAAGTTACCAAACGACGACCACCGGGGTTCTCAAAAGAAGCTCCGCTCTTATTGGTGCTATCATGAACGGGAAGAGATGTAATAGAATCCCTGGGAACGGCAAAGAACGTGTGTTGAGGAACACCGAGCATCCGGTGCACTCCTCCAATGGCAGCTATAGTTTTGGGAGAAATTCCCTCAAGACTGTAAAAAAAAAAAAAAAAAAAAAAAACCCACATGGGCATTGCTTCAAACACTTAGAAAGCATACCAAGTAAGAATGGAGGAGTAGAGAAAAAGTAAGACTCACAAGTGAAGGGGGCTAAACTGGAGAAGGTGAGATTCAGGGAAAGGAAGAGAAGGGAGGAGGTCGGGAGAAATGAAAAAGGGGAGGCCTTTGCGGGTGGTCAAGAGGAGGGCCGGCGTTTCAATAGAGTGTGGGCAGTTGTTCAGCTCATTCAGAACCCCACGCCTCGCTCTTCCGCCGCTGCTCCATGTCTTCACCGCAAACTTCATCTTCCCGATCGCTCGCTTGCCGCCCCCGTCCGTCTCCTGAGGACTACTAATCACCACCACCCCCGTCCCATCATTGTTTTTTTTTTTTTCTTTATCTTTTTTCGTTTTTCTTTTTTTTTTAAATCTTTTACCAATTTTTTTTTTTACTTTTTTTTAAACTTAATTTGTATTTTGTTGTTTTAATTTTTTTTTTTTACAAATGACGACGAAAGCTTTTATTACTAACCCTATAAAACTCTCGGATTAAACGAAACCAGCGCTACCCTAAGACTAACAACCACCGGACCAACCCAGATTAAAACCCGACACCGGGCGGGTCAACAACAAAATACAAAAACAACAACAACAACAACGTCAACAAATCGATGAAAGCCTTGCGAAGTCTTTGCTAAAAGAAATATTCTCCGGAAAAAATTCCGATTAGCTGGCCAACAGACACGGATTCCCCGGGTCCATCTATCAATTGACAACAAAACTAAACACACAAAAAGAAAACAGAGACTATCTACTAAAACACCACCGCCGGTAGAATCGCCGCGCCACCCACGCACCGCCGCTAGCCTCCACCCAATCAGAAAGAGCCCGCAAGCCTGACTTTCCTTCCCAACCGGGAAAAATAACTGACGGAAGGAAACGCGGACAAAACGAACAAGGCAATCCAACCGCCGGTGAGAAGAGCCGCACCAAACAGCTCCAAAACAGTGCCGCCGGCGACCAGCAGCAACCACCCAAGCCCCAGAAAAATGCCATCGGGGCACCGCCACCACCAAGACCAACCAAGCAGGAGTGAAACACAGAACCGCAAAATCGTCACCGCCCAACGGTCAGCCCCAAAAACCGGAAGCTCAGCAATAGGAGGAGTCCAATCGCCGGAATCCATGGTGATGAGCGGCAGGCAAAGAAAAAGAAGAGCAAACCGAAATCAACTTAAATATATACAGAGAAGGGAAGAAAGAGCCACCTCCGGCAATTTTTTTTTTTATTTTTTTTTTTGTTTTATTTTTTTTTCTAGGAGGAGAGAGTTTTTAGAAACAATTTATTTATCCCAAATTTTCACCTCACCTCTCTAAGTAGATAGATAGATATTGCAGTGTTGTTTTAATTTTATAATTGAAAATATTGTACAAATTTTTAACACGTATTTTTTTATATTATTATGTTATTGAAATTTAGTATAAAATCAATAAAATGAGTGTAGTATTTGATAGTCATATTTTTCTATCATTCTTATTTACAACCACTCATTCATATTTTTTTATCTTCAATTCAATTCTTACCATACATTTATCTATCATTTTTATTCACAACCACTCATTCAGATTCTTCTTATCTTCAAGCCTACCCCTTCTTATCTTCAATCCTACCCACACAATTTAGAGAAATTGAAGCCTTTCATTTATATTTCATCTTATCTTCTTATCATCAATTCTAACTACACATTCAGATTTTCTCATTATCATCCCATCTTCAATTTCTCTATATATTGGACTCATTTCACTTACTAAAAAATCATCATAATTTCTCCAACTCTTTCATTCATACTCATTCAACACATATTCAATTGATTTTCGTAATTCATAACATGGATCCTACAATTCATCATTCTTTGGTAGTTTCATCATTTTGGAAATAATTTTATAAACGATGTTCTGATGATATAATGCATTCTTTGAGATCCCCGCCACATCATTCTTTGAGATCCCCGCCAGTTCCATTTTCCCAGCGGCAACATATAGCTATCGGTCATGTTCAAAATAATCACTTCGTACAAGTTTTATTGTACCTTGAATACACCTGTACCACCCATCATCATATGGCGTTTCTCAGGCGAATCAAACCCATTAGACGAATGGGCTCGTAATTATCAAGCACGTATTCAATTGTGGTATGATGTAATGTGGATATATCAACCCGGACAACATTTTGAATTTATGCATGGTTTTGATGATTAATTTACGCGTTTATCTATTATTTCTATGTACATAATTTTCAGAGAAACATAAAATAACTTTGACGGATTCAACATACATGACTCAAATATATGAACTTAAAAAAGATATTTATCATATACTTGTAAGAGAATGAAGGATAACCGATAAAAAAGATAAATGACAAAAATAATATTAATAAAGAGAATTATATTGGATTCGATAAAATTATTTTTAATACAACATTTCATATTCAATATTGGACTCATTTGATAGATTAAATTGAATAGATTTCAAAAACATATAATTTATTAAAAAATAATTTATCAAAAAGAGGTTACAAGCAAAAAAAGGAATGCAAGCAAAAAAATTTAAAACAAATAATTGGTAGATTGATAAAAAAATAAAAAAAATAAAAAAAAAATGGGGAGGGTGATGGGATTGGGGGGGCGATTAGTAGCTCCCTTTGCTTACGCTATTTTCCAGTAGTAAACACTTCTGGTTTTTTTTTTAAAGTGAGAGAGAGAATCTAGTGGAAAAAAATTGAAAAAAAAAAAAATCTTGTCGTAGGCATATTTGTTTTTTTTAAAAAAAGGTTGGCGAGGAAGTTTGTTTCATAACCCCCCAATCTCATATTCCTTAACTCCAACTTGATGTTGATCCGAGTTTTCTGGATCCTGATTTGATCAGTAAACAAATCAGATTCTAAAATATTCGAGAACTGGACTGAATGCACCAATAATATGAGTACGTCAACCCTTGGCTAACCAATAATAAAAAACCTTAGTATATATGGACACCTATATGGTTTGTTCACAACATCGATAAGTCCGGTTTAGAATCCTTCAACGTTAGAAAACTCACCAATACTTAAAGCTTCAAATAAAATATTTGGTTATTTATTTAAAATGACCAGTTTGAAAGTTATTTACGCATTTAGGACAAAAAAAATATCATTCTTAGTGGTAGGTGTATTTGTTTTAAAAGAAAGGGGGAAAAGTTGGTGAGGAGGTTTGTTTCATGGCCGGCAAAAAATCTCATATTCCCAAATTCCAACCCGATGTTGATCCGAGTTTTCTCGACCCGAACCGTTTCCCTACCCGTACTGTTCGGGAAACATTCCGACCTGATTTAGCTCGGGAAGGGTTTCGGATATATGCTCAAAACCCGACAGAATCCCGATCCCGATCCAACTATTTTATATTATATTTATTTTTTATAATATTTTTAATTTTTTAGGAGAAAATATTTTTTAGAACAATTATTTTAGTTATGAGGTGAAAAATATTTTACATGATAGAATTTGAATAAATAATGCACATAAACAAAATATGCTTTCTTCTAAAAAAATTTCTCTTTCTTCTTCTTCAAGTTGCTCGTTTTTTCGATCATAATAATCTTGTTTTCATTCTTTTCTTTCATCATATTTTAACACCTCTCAATTCACATCATTGCATTGTATAAGTGAATACTAAGCTTGTATGCGACAAACGGCTTCAATAGACGACCAATCAGGAGTTTAAAATTTGTGTTTAATGCTTATTAATATAAGACATTTGTTGTGAATTATGTGTGCATGGATGCTACTACTGAAAGTAATAATTTTCCTAATGTCACTCAAACTCTCCAACCAAGGAAAAAAAAACTTGTGAATATATGATGACATATTTCGGAATTTCTTCTCCCGACCCGACAGGATCCCGAACAATTGGGTGTCTCGGTCGTCGGGTGGCGAAGTTGAATTTTTCAACGGGAAATTTAAAAAAAATGTTAGGTCTGACCCGACCTGACATGAAATAAGGAATGTTAAAACGACCTGAAAATGTATTTTCTCTCATTCTTTTCGTACCCGCAAATATGAACAATAAATTAAAAAATCTAACATTCTCTCCACCGTCCAGATCTGAAAAACCCCTCCCCTTCTCCACTCACTCCACCATTCTCTTAGTCAAAAAGTCACATATCGCCAGTTTCACCGTCCGAACAAGATTGTTGACTGAAAACACAACTTCTAATCCATTGTCATATCTTCCTAAATCCCATCCAGTAGCATTAACCAACCACCGCCGGCAGCAATTAACAATGACAACAATTTGACGGAATTTGATTCTATGAGAGATTTTTGATTTGCTTAAAGCCCCCGGTATCCGGAACCAACTGGTCCAACTAATCCAGAGTTCGGCCCGGGTCGTGCTTGCAGAATCTGACACTTACTCAGTGGTAGGTGCCTGGCCATGAACTCTTTCAACATGGCACCTCAGAGGAGAATCGAATCGGTGACCTCCCTAGACATTCTCAAGTCACTTACCATTTGAGCCAAGCTACTTAATTGATTCTATGAGAGATTTTGATTGTAGGATATGTTTGAAGCCACTTGATTTGACTGTTAAATTGAAAGTAAATAACATTGATTGAATGTAAATCCATCTCTTGTGCATTTGTCAATTTTCTTTCACACATTCACATAGGTTATTAATTCTAATTTTACATGGTCATGTCACATGTATCAGAATGATAGGCTTGAGTGTTTGAATGGCTTACACCGTCCTTCCCTGTTTCCTCTTTCTTCATTCACACATGTTTATTCTGTAAATATGCTTAGAGCCTTGGGATAAAAGAGAAAGGTCTTAAAAAAATATTGGAAAAGAAAAAGGTAAAATAGGTAATATAATTTTCTTATCTCTTATCTTTATCTTATATGTTATATCTTTTCTTCTTATCTTATATCTATAAAAAGCCAAGAGGGTTTGTCTATAATTGGCCACGTGGCCTCCCCTCTTGACTTGACACGTGACACCTTTTTTTTTTTCACTCCAAACCTTTGTGGCTTATTTTTTTTTTCTTCTCTACTTATCTCTTCTTATATAAGAAGCCAAGAGGGTTTGCCCACAATTGGCAATGTGCCCACCCTCTTGACTTGACACGTTGCACCTTTTTTTTCCTTCCAAACCTTTGTGGCTTTTTTTTTTTTTAATTTATAAAATCAACCGTGTTTCTTGGATTTATTACGGTATAAGCTTACGCGATTTATTTCACGTTATGTATCTATTTTTTGGTATTATCATTAGTAACGATCTATGTTGGACACGCCGTGCCTTGCACGACTCACATTCACTAGTATTAATATAAAATGCTAGCCCTGGATCTACAAAAATGGCTTTGGCATTACCACCCCCTTTTGGAAATGTGCTCTGGGTGGAGCATAATTGCTCCGGCAATATCGCACATGGCCACCCTCTTGGCTTGACACGTGTCACATTTTTTTCTCCCTCCAAACCTTTGTGGCTTGTTTTTTTTTTTTTTTTTTATATTTCTTCTTATCTTCTTATCTCTTCTTATATCTATAAGAAGTCAAGAGAGTTTGTCCACAATTGGCCACGTGGCTACCTTCTTGGCTTGACACGTAGCACATTTTTTTTTCCTTCCAAACCTTTGTGGCTTGTTTTTTATTTATAAAATCAACCGTGTGGCTTGAATCTGTTACGGTTTAAGCTTATGCGATTATTTCACGTTAGGCATCTATTTTTTGATATTATCGTTGGTAACGATCTATGTTGGATACGCCGTGTCTTGCATGGCTCACATTCACTAGTATTATTATAAAATGCCACCTGGATGCAGAAATTTGTAAATGAAACACAAATATTCGATTCGATCCGGAGTATTCAATCGAAAAGCTCGATTCGGGCTCGTTTCGTGGGTTTGAACTTTGAGGCGAACTTACAAATTAGATATTCGGTGGTCGAGCCGAACATGTTCGAACATGTTCGGCTTGGATATCATAAATTCATATCTGATTCGAGCGAACATGTTTCGATTTTTTAAAACCCATTCGAGCCGAACATGTTCGAACGGTTCGACATGTTCGAGCGAACCGAGCGAGCTTTTTCCCCAAATACCGGACCGAACCCGAGCGAATAATGAAAATATAAGGCTCGGCCATTTCGAGCCGAGCCGAGCCTAAGGTTCGAACACACCGAGCCGAGCCGAACCCTGCCAGGGTTCGGTAGGGTTCGGCTCGTTTACAGGCCTACCTGGATCTACCAAAAGTGGCTTTGGCGTTACCGCCCCCTTTTGGAAATGTGCTCTGGGTGGAGCATAATTGCTCCCGCAATAGCGCTATCTATTATACTAGTTGTCTTTTTCCTATAAAAAATATTTGGATATCATGTTACTTAAAAAGATTCTAAAAAGTGTCATATTTCCTAATTATCTATAAATTGCATACAAAAATTGAGTAACACGGACATTATGCGACCAATGGGGAGTGATCAGCAACATTATACTCTCTCTGTTTTCTTAATTGTCGCATAGAGAAAAATCAAACAGTTTAAGAAAGTAATAATATGTAAAATGGAGCATAAATGACTAAGTTGTCATTTGATTTTTTGAATATAGGCACACCCAATAAAAGTTATTATTCTTGTTAATTGGAGTACTATATTGGGAATGTGTATATACATGAGTGATAATGTTGCAAATTGACTTTTTGAGTTGTTAGTATTGAGAAATGTATTTTCTTAATAAAGACGTAAATATTTTGTTTATATATTATAATTAAATTGAGGGGTAGAGGTGGAAAAAAATAATAAATACTACATTGGTATTATAAAATGATAGATAAATAAAAATAAAGCAATTTCTGAAAAGTAACAATTAAAAAACGGACGGAGTACCAAATATTAGCCGGAAGACTAATCAAAATTTCTTAATTAAAAAAATTATAATAGATACAACAATCAAAACTTATCATAAATGCAATGATTACACTAATGAATGTCCAATAATCAAGAAATCACTCCACAAATCACTCAATAATTACACTAATCTCGCCGACAATCCTATCTGTTGGAGCTCAAAGAAACAAAATACCATTACTCGCTCATCCGCTAAGGCTGAATATCGCCCATTGGCAGATGCCATAGTTGAACTTCAATAGGTATCCTTTCTTCTTCAAGATCTTGGTTTTCCTCTCACTGCCACGCTCTTGATTTACCGTGACAATCTTAGCACGACCCAATTCTATGCTAATCCGGTCTTCCACTCACATTCAGCATGGTCGATTGCAAGTCTCTCATGTCAACGTTAAGTATCAACTTGTTGTCTCACTCACAAAATCCTTGCATCAACTTACGTTTAGACCTGGCCATTTATAACCGTAACTAGCGAACCGGCCCGGAAGCGGACCGAACCGGACCGGCGGTTCACCGGTTTAGGGAAGGTTCGGGTATTCCAATAACCGGAACCGGACCGGCGGTTCAACCGGTCCGGCCGGAACCGGAACCGGAACCGGACCGGCTCCAGCAGCTTTTTTTTATTATTATTTTATTTTCCAACAATTTCAAAAAATCTTATAAATACCCTATTCATTTTCCAATTTCACTTACACCTACTCTCCTCTCAATTCTACATTTCTATTTCTCTAATCTCAAACTCATTTCTTTGTTTGTAATCAAATTTGTTTAGTTGTTAAAAAAACAATCAAGTTTGTTTACATATAAAGACTAGCATTTCTTGGCCTTGCACCGCAAGGCCTTGATAATGCCTCGGTATAGAAACATTGCTTCAAAGTAAATATTAAATATAAGAAATAAAATTTGGTTTGGGTAATACATTTTAGATACAACTTAACCACAGTTGTAACGCCCCGCTCCCGGATACCGAGCCCTTATCCGGAAGAAAACGTTCGGCGCGTATAGCATTAAATAAATCTAACATTATACGCAAGCCTCTACGTCGTTGTATCAAATAAAAGCAAACGGAAGCTAAAAAGACACGGGTAAAAACATAAATGCTACTATGAATAGAAAGTAACCATGCTAAAGATGGATAGTTAAATTACAACGATGAAAAACCCAAAGACTTATACAATACGATGTCTTAAAAGTAGAAGTACAACAAGTCTAAGAAAAGAAATACGACTAGTCTAGTACAACCTTTACAAAGAAATAAACTAAGAGCTTTGTCAAGACTTCAAAGTCTTCAAAGGTCGTCATCTACACTTGATCAACCTGTTCGTTTTCTCACCTCACAATGCATACAAAAGAAAATACAAAGGATGTAAGTACAAAGTACTTAGTAAAAGTGAGAAGCTAATGAATAACTAAGTTATACAACGAAAGGTTATTATTATGATTATTAAATTATCTTTATGAGACTGACTCAATCTAAGGTTCAATCCATGCCCATCGACATGTCATGACTAAACGTTTCTAGCTTAGCTTATCTTGGTTACATCATCACTCAAGGACACAATGCATGGTGAAAATTCCACCACGAGATGTACTTGCCAACTACGGTGAGTAGCACCGATAGTCCCGGGATCTCCCCGGTATGCATATACGTTCGGCGAATTTCCTCCACTGCCATTTAGCCGTTTATAGGCCAGCAGCGTTGTTCGCTTTTACTGAACGTATCACATCGCCGATATGAATCAGTGCCTAACCGAGAATATATGACGTTTTAGCTTTTACTACACTTATGTAATTATTATGGTGAATTAACTAGCCACCTAAGTGTTTTCAAGGTGAAATCTCACCTTAACAACTCTACTCCCTCACTTAGACAACTAGACATCACATCATATCAATTACACAGACATTGATGAACTCTAGTTCATCAAAGCACAAGCTCTTTCATGCCCTTCCGACGGATCCGAACTTCAACTCCCTTTAAGAGAACATTCGGTGTTTTAACTGAACGAATCAGAAGTACAATAGAAGCTTGTTCATATTTAATTAATGTTATTGAATCAAAAAAATAGAAATTTAAAACTCAACACAAATATACCAAAACATATCACATCTTATAAATTACAACTTAGCATGAATTCTATCACCAAACAACACCAAAACTAAACCTATCAGTATAAAACTATAATTACTCATTAGGAAGAGCCTCTTACCTTAATTTCCAGCAAAACCGAAAGCAAAACGTCAAGCAACTGCAACAACTGTTGATCCTCAACCCCAAAACCTATTTGATCAACGAGAAACCCTAAGATCCTATTTCTTTGCAGAAAACCGAAACTGAAAGAGCCTGTAAAACTGAAGATTACTTGGGTTTACTGCTATGAAACTATTTTTAGATTAATCTACGCTTCAAGACGATCGTTTCGACTACTCATGGTTGTGAAACAGAGTTACGGATTGAAAGATACGAATTTTTTAAGATCAAACTCAACGGTTACCAAAACTATGGCTAAATTAAAAACTTACGAAACTGAATGATGTTATTTACCAAAGTTGCGTCTCCTCGCGCTGATCAGTTTTCTCTCCTGCGGCGTCTTGAACAGATGAACGGATTGATCACACGGTTTTTCCTTTTATTTCGCTTTCTTCTATGCGTTGCTTTCATCTGATGCCACCGTTCTCTTCTTTATTTTTCAGAATAGGCATGTGAAAGTTATGGGGAAAATATTTGGGTTTATTTCTTTTTATAGCCATTTAATTAAATCCCTTAATTAAATAACTAAATCATTTAATTAATTCCTTTCCACTTAAATAAATGAGACAAATAATAATTAGATCGTAGTAAATATACACAATGACTATTTTACCCTTTTACGAAAAGTCGGGATGTTACAACAATATTGTTCCATTTTTCTCATAGATTTTAGAATATAACACATGCATATATAGTCTTAGTTTGGTAAAGCTTAAAAGTTGTTTACAACATAATTTCTGCGTTTTCCGGTTTTGTGTTGGCTTTTTTGGCTACATTTTTGTGATGTTTCTTGCAGTCATCCTATGCAACTATCTGCTTTTGAAATTTAAAGAGAGCATCACGAGGAACAAAAACCAGCCTAATTTTCCTCTTTAGGAAAGTTATTCCCACAATATGTGGGTGTTAGTCTACAATTGTGGTTGTAAATAGTTATATTGCATCCGTCCCATAAAAAGTGTCCATATTTAAAAAATGTTTTGTCCCATAAAAAGTGTCCATTTAGAAAACCAATACATCATTTAATACTATTTTTCCAAACATACCCCTAGTCTAACATTTATTGTTGTATGTTCATTTCATATTCCAAAGCAAACATTAATTATAAGACGTGGGTATATATGTATATTACTATTAAACACAACACATTAATTGAGTTTCTTAATCTGCTTGAATAGTAAAATGTGGACACTTTTTATGGGACGGAGGTAGTAGTTTATGTTGAGTATTTTGTTGATGTATTTCAAAATATATTTATTTTGGGATATACAACATATATCTCTACAATTGATTATGCCACTAAATGTTTTATATCTTAAGTGACATTATGTTTGAAAATTATCTAAGTCATATTAAAGCTTATCCTTCTATTTCATACATGTGACATATGTATTGTTTTATTATAAGTAGTTTTTGTGTGTATGTCACACTATAACTATTCACTATATTTTATATGTGACATAAATTTCTCTTACAAGTATTTTTATTTAAGAATGTGTATGTCACAATAAGAGCTAAATTTTATAAGTATGTGTAATGATTTTTATCATGACATCACTTTACTAATAATGTGACATATGACATTATTCTTATTTCTATATGATACTATTATTTATTAAAAGTAATGTATATGTAATAATACTATTATTCTATATTATATTATATCATATTCTATATATGTGGCCTTATGTATATATATTTTTCAGTTGATGTATAAAGCCCTATTCTTTTATCTAGCCCAATTTTTGTTCTAAATTTCTACTCAACCTTTGCTTCAGCCATTTAGCCCTTTAGCCCAACACCTTAAATACTCTACATAATAAGTACTATCTTTTATTCAAAATCCTATTTCTATTTCACAAAACCCTTTTTCCCATAAATATACATGAATTGGGATCGTCTGTTGTAAAGGGGCGTCTGCTGTGGCTGCTGTGATGTGAAACGGCGTCGTTTCGACGCCAAACGACGCCGCTTTGCTGTGATGTTTTTTTTTTGTTTTTTTAATTCGCGACCAAAACGGCGTCGGGTTGCGTCAAAACGACACCGTTTTGGCGTCACAGCACCGTCTGCTGTAAATGACCTACGGTAGAGGATCCGACCTCAAATATACACATCTGCCGCCCTCTATCCTAGAAGACTCTAGGACTACCCCACTACCATTAACCCAACCTCCCCACCTCCCCACTATCTCAAAAGTCTTTTTTTCCTTTTACAAAAAGTCTACCATCTTGAAACTCCCCATAATTTTTTGACTGATATTGAATCGCCCCCTTTCCCTTTAATTTCTCTGAAAAGCCTTATTCTTCTAATTGAAGAAATACTCTCTCCTTCATTCTTGCTCCCAGAAAATCTCTCTTTCCTTGTTCCCAGAAAATCGGTTTTTGGGGTGGTTTTGATTTCCGGTATTAATGGTCGTTTATGGGTGATTTTTAGGGGTTGAGGGTGGCGCTGAAAATGGGGGGTTGTATGAAAAAGCAGAATAGTGGTGGTTCGGGAGCTTGGCCGGCCGGATTCCGCCATTAAAGCAGCATGGGCGTTTGGTCTGTGAGTGAGACGGTGGTGGACGCCGCCACATACCTCTTCCACTCTTCTATCATGTCGATTTTGTCTCTAGTTTCTCTGCAACGTTTGTTGATGCCAGACTTGTGTTCAGTGTGTCCTTGAAGGCAGAGATCCGGCCAAATGAAGATCTGATATGTTGAGGCCGATGAAGACGAATTTCTGAGGCCTATGACATCTCTAAATCAACAACTCAGCCCGTGAATCCTTGCAAAGTTTCTTATCTTTTCCTTAATCTATGAATCGTCTAATTAAATGCTAAACTTGATTGAATAAGTTCTTACAACTAAAGCATGTTTCATCTCTGTAATTAAGCCTAATTTGATTCTGATCCAAACCCGTTCACAGCATAATCTATGGGTAATCTGCATAGTTCTGATGTTAAATGATTGTCTGATATGTTCTATGGGTAATCTCCATCTTATTTTGCTAAATATTTATGTGGCTAAATCGTTTCTTGTTTATCTGAGCCCAACTCTTTTCGGTGGACTGGGCCGAATGGATGAACAGTAAAAAATTAAAGAAAAGAGCCAATGGAAAAAATACACCTGTCGATAGATAGATGCAGAAATTTGCCTTTTGCTGTACATCTTTTGGGACACGTGGAGGGAAGGGTTGACACCCTTCCTTCTTCTAAGATAGTAAGATACGTATGCAACCGAATTTCCGGTACAAGCGTGATCTGAACCGTGATTTGAACCGGAAAGGAACCGTGTGAACCGTTGAACCGCCGGTTATGTACCTTTCACCGCCGGTTTTGTAACTGACGGTTCACTTGAACCGCCGGTTACAAAACCGGCATGAACCGGAAAGAAAAAAAACTGGCGGGCCGGTCCGGTTAAGGGCCGGTTGACTCATTTGGCCGGGTCTACTTTCAACGTGACAAGTTGGACATCGACCGTGTCCAACTTGATGGGTGGTATTAGAGACAATTATTATTATTATTATTTATTCTTTCATAATATTCTTTTTTTTGTGTAAACCGAATCTTCTATTAATAACTATTTGAACAATATGTAGAACGCACCCAGAAATAAAAACCATAGCCTATTCTTTCATAACATTCTCATTCATTAATGTAAGATATCTCTTGAATATCATTAATATAACGAACTCTCATGATTAATTATAATCAATTTCTATTTAGATTTTTATTTTTAAATACTCTAAAAAGTCTTGTATTGTGGGACGGGTGTATTATTTTTTTCTTTTTGAAGGGTGGGTGTAGTATTCGAAACAACTTTTCTTTTAGCGAAGGGAAAGAAGAAATAGTAATGATACGGACACAACCGTTTATCATTATGAGTCTAAATTGATCATGATGTAAAATAATCATGATCAACGGTCCAAATTACTGTTGTGTTACTCGTTTTCACGCAATGGTTGTGCCGTATCATTACTCAAGAAGATTTTTATTGAGGCGGGATGAGTATCGAACTCTGATTCTCAACAGGATGTACAATGAATGACCTTTACTACTAAGCTGAATCCGATTCTCAGTATTTCAAACAACTTAAATATGAATAATTTGATGTGATTTGTGTGGTGCATACGGTTCAGTGGGTGAGTATTGGATGATTACTCTACATTTGTGGAATTAACATGTGACCAAATCTAGACCATATATTTTCATTCCAAAATGAAAATGTGGAGTCCGGATTCAACTATATGGTTGTTGGAGAAATTTGAATTGAATATTAATGCTAAGAGTTGCATCACTTCGGTGAAAGGTTACACCCAAATAAGGGTTATAACTCTTCGGTTAAATGTTGCAACTATTAAATGAACGAACATCTTTCTCCTATAAATTCCATCACTATAATGAAAAAAAACGTAGATTTTTTATGAGAATTTTTCTTAGACGAAATTCTAGCCAGTTGCTCAAAAACACATTCAAATACTTTGCATAACTTCTAGTCAAGAAGAGATTTGCAGAACATGATCGGTTCGCCGTCTTCTTCTCATTGAAGTGCAACAATTCGAAAAAGGTATGATTGTTGTATCTTGGGAGACGATTGCCATTTATCACAAGACATAATCGGACAAAAACGTCTTGGGACAGAGTCTGCACTCGCGCCAGCCAATAAGTTTTCTAGTCCAATTTTACTGTTTTCGTTTTTGCTTGAATTTTGTGTTAAACGACATGCTAGATTGATAATTTTACCAACAATCTTAAGACGTTTTTGTGTTTGGAGTCAATTATGCATGTTCTCAGGGTTGGATGTAATGGCTTTTTATTTTTGGGACTTTAATAGCAAGCCAAAAAAGTAGAGGTCCTATAGTTAAAAATTTTAGGGTAATGGCTTCCCATCATTGTCTTTAACGGTTCAAGCCTTCTCCTTTTTAGTCCATTTGTGGAAGTGCATGTAGATGCCCCAACTCTCTCCTTTTCATTAAAAAAAAAAATATATAATAATAAAAGGATGTGGATTATCCCCTCTCTCTCAAAGCCTTGGCCCACCAACTTTCTACTTTATCATACAAAAAAATAATCTTTTTAATAAATATAGTCTTGTTTTTAAGAGCCATTACCGTAAATTTGCTTTTACATATTATTGCTCTTTTTCATCCTGATTACATTGGTGGACCATACCATATTTAGGTGAAATACTTATGTAGAGAGGGGATTTTGAGGTGAATTGACGGGTGAAACGATCAGAACCGACATAAGTTAAAGACAGAATGAAACTGTGTGGTGTGTATGTCTCCACACCGTGTGGAGACACCACACAAGAACCTCCTAAAAGATGTCATTTTTTGGTTTGGCCACTACAGTTGCCCTCAGAACTGTTTCTTTGGGAAAAAGAAAAAGGAAAAATCAAATTGACTTTTTTCCATGCATCAATCGGAATTACATTTTTCTGTAGGTACTCTATTGTTCTCAATATTTTTACTAGAAATGACAAACCATGTTGAGAACATTTTACCTGCAAACCACAACATAACTTCTGTTTATATTGTATTCTAGAAAGTGAACTGAATTTGACGGAAGTGTTCAGTTTATTCGGATTGCTGAAAAATATAAATTCGCACGTCTTTCTTTCGATGCCTGTCGTTTTATTAAAGTGAATATTATCTCGTCGTAACAGTAGGGAATTTTTCAAACTTCAAGATGTTTTAGATTCTACTCTAACTCAAATTAGGCATGAACACAGATCGGACATTTAAATATATTGTGTATTTGTTTAGTTTTTGAAATGTTGAAATAGTGCCAATAGTCCATGTTCTATATAGTACGTAGTTCACTACTACAAAATAGGATATATGTCACACTTAAGATAAGATAACAATCACAGTTTCAATAAAACCGAGACAACAAAAATATATATATCACACTTACAACTTTCTATCACACTTATTGAAAAACTGAGATAAGTTATATTAATCAATCTCATTTTTAAAGTGTGACTTAATTGATATGATTTTTCTGTCACGGTTATTGGAAAACCGAGATAAATTATTTCAATCAATCTCATTTTTAAACTGTGATTGAATTGATATGATATTCTTCATCATGATTTCTAAAAAGTGAGATAAATTATATCAATCAATCTCACAAACAGTGACATAATTGATATGATATTTTTGTCACAGTTATTCAAAAAACGAGATAAACTATACCGATCAATCACAGTTTTAATCTGTGACTAAATTGGTCTGATATTTTTGTCACGGTTATTAAAAAAGTGAGATAAATTATATTATCAATTAATCTCATTTTTAAACTGTGACTGAATTCATGATATTTTTGTCACAACTATAGAAAAAGTGAGACATAATATATCCACTAATAAGAAAAGAAGCATAGATCACACTTATCTAAAAATAAGGATTACACTTTTAAAAAACCGAGACAAGTAAAATGTATATTTATCACACTTAAATTTTTTTTATCACGATTATTAGGTGTGAAAAAAAAAATGATCACACTTTTTTAAGAGTGATTGAAATAATAATAAATCTCGGCTTTTAAGTGTGATAACAACTACTAAAATAGATCCCAGTTTTTAAATGTGTTGAAATTATAATCGATCTCGGTTTTTAAGTGTGATAACAACTATAATAGATCACGATTTTTAAGTGTGATAACAACTAAAATAAATCACAGCTTTTAAATGTGTTGAATTATAATAGATCTCGGTTTTTAAGTGTGATAACAACTAAAATAGATCACAGTTTTTATTATAACGGTTGTTAAGAAAACTGAGACAAGAACATCAGTCAATCACGGTTTTTAACTGTGATTAAAATAATATGATATTTTATAATGATATTTTAGATTAGTGTGGTCGAAAATGATAATAAAGTAGGCATCGACCCAGCGGTAATTAGTGTGGTTCCTTAATCCAGAATATCCGAGTTCAATTCCCAGTGGCAACAAAAAATACGTGTGCGTTTATTTTGTTTTCGAAAAAAAAATGATCACACTTTTTTAGGTGTGATTGAAATTATAATATATCTCGGTTTTCGAAAAAAAAGAATGATCACACTTTTTTAGGTGTGATTGAAATTATAATATATCTCGGTTTTTAAGTGTGATAACAACTACTAAAATAGATCACAGTTTTTAAATGTGTTGAAATTATAATAGATCACACTTTTATAGGTGTGATTGAAATTATAATATATCTCGGTTTTTAAGTGTGATAACAACTACTAAAATAGATCACAGTTTTTAAATGTGTTGAAATTATAATAGATCTCGGTTTTTAAGAGTGATAACAACTATAATAGATCACGGTTTTAAGTGTGATAACAACTAAAATAGATCACAGTTTTTAAATGTGTTGAAATTATAGTAGATCTCGGTTTTTAAGTGTGATAACAACTAAAATATATCATAATTTTTATTATCACGGTTTCTAGATTAAATGAGACAAAAAAAATCAATCAAATCACAGTTTTTGACTGTGATTAAAATAATATGGTATTTTATAATGAGATCTTAGTTAAGTGTGGTCGAAAATTAAAAGAAAGAAAGCATCGGCCTAATGGTAAATAGTGTGGCTCGTTAATCCAGAGTATTCAGGTTCGAGTCCCGACAAAGACAAAACTATATGTGTGTTTATATATTGTTTTTGAAAAAAACACTTTTATTGGTGTGATTTAAATTATAATAGATCACGGTTTTTATGTGTGATAACAACTAAAATAGATCACAGTTTTTAATTGTGTTTTAATTGAAGATCTCGGTTTTTAAGTGTGATAACAACTATAATAAATCACGGTTTTTAAGTATGATAAGAACTATAATAAATCACAGTTTTTAAATGTGATGAAGTTATAATAGATTACGACTTTTAAGTGTGATACCAATTATAATAGATCACGATTCCTAAGTGTGATAACTATTATAATAGGTCACAGTTTGTAACTGGTGACTGGATTAAAGTACTTTTTGTCACACCTCAATATGCCACACTATGGAAACCGTGACTAATGTGAATATATCACACTTAAAAACCGTGATCTTTATGTTTTTTTGTAGTAGTGGTTGTTCATGTTGAAGTTGCTATGAACAAATACTTTTTTTTTGGTCTGATGTGCTCTAACAAGAAAAATAAATAATCGTTTTATTATATCTGTTCATAGTATGAATATGACAAAAATGGAGTGTTCCATGTCAATACTTGAAAACAGTTAGAAAAATGGTCTTAATGAAATTTTTCCCTCCCTCAATGTGCCCCGTGAGACAAAGGAACACTGATTTTTGGTCAAATTTAATCCGGTACGATACATTGATTTTTGGTTATAATACGTTTCAGATTGCATTGGTTAGGGCTCGAGATGGCAATGGACGTAAAGCAATGTAGACTAAACGTCTACGGAGACTCTCAATTGATCATCAATCAGCTTGAAGGCGCCTACGATGTAAAAAAGCCAGAGTTAGTCCCATACTGCAATTATGCAAGAAAAATAATTGCTTACCTTGGCAACGTCACGATTGAACATGTTCCAAGAAAAGAAAATAAGCAAGCCGATGCTCTGGCGAATTTGGCTGCGACGCTGGCAATCGGCGGTAGAAAGATGCAAGCCCCCGTCTGCGAGCAATGGGTGCTTCCTCCATACTTTGAAGAAGATGAGGAAGAAGATAATGATAGTTATGCCGTGTGCGTCTACGAAGTAGACCAAGAGGACTGGCGTCATCCATTAGTGGAGTACTTGAAACATGGAAGGCTCCCTGACGATCAAAAGAAGAAAGTTGACATAAGACGTCGGGCTCCACGCTTCTTCCTCCACAATGATATCTTATATCGGCGCTCTTTTGAAGGAGTCTTACTTCGTTGCCTTGGAGAAGATGAAGCTCTTCACGCCATAGAGGAGGCTCACTCTGGGATTTGTGGCGCCCATCAATCCGGTCCGAAACTACATTTTCGCATCAAAAGGATGTGATACTACTGGCCGACCATGGTAAAAGATTGCATGGATTACGCTCGAAAATGTGAAGCATGTCAATTCCATGCTAACTTCATTCACTAGCCTCCTGAGCCATTGCATCCAACTGTAGCAGCATGGCCATTTGACGCTTGGGGAATGGATGTGGTTGGTCCACTGCCGAAGTCTTCGGGCCAACATATCTACATCTTTGCGGCCACCGATTACTTCTCAAAATGGGCTGAGGCTGTTGCACTACGCCAGGTAAAGAAAGAGGATGTAGTCTGCTTCATTTGGGTAAACATTATCTATCGCTATGGAGTTCCGTGCTACATCATCACGGATAATAGAAAGCAGTTCGTGAATAGCTTGGTGGATAAGCTATGTGAGCAGTTTAGCTTCAAACAACACAAGTCCTCCATGTACAATGCGCCAGCCAATGGACTTGCTGAAGCTTTCAATAAAACGTTATGCAACTTGTTGAAGAAGGTGGTGGCAAGGCACAAGAAAGACGGGCATGAGCGGATGGGTGAAGCACTATGGGCATACTGTACAACTTTTCGGACGCCAACTCAGGCCACTCCCTATTCTCTTGTATACGGTGTTGAAGCTGTGCTGCCCCTTGAGCTGCAAATCCCTTCGCTTAGGATCGCTATCCAAGAAGGGCTGACTGATGAAGAAAATGCTCGCCTTCGCCTTGAAGAGTTGGAAGCACTGGACGAAAAGCGGCTCCAGGCTCAACAGAATCTTGAATGCTACCAAGCACGGTTGTCAAAGGCATTCAACAAGAAAGTTCGTCCGAGATCATTGCAAGTGGGTGAAATGTTCCTTGCAGTGAAAAGACCTATCATCATGACCCATAAGTCCAAAAACAAGTTCACTTCAAAATGGGACGGCCCTTATGTTGTTCGGGAGGTCTACACTAACGGCGCATATAAGTTGGTGGACAAAGACGGCGTGAAGCTTGGACCAATCAATGGCAAGTTTCTCAAAAGGTTTTATGCATAAATCAAACATTGCTCCTAAGCACGAGCCTAAACTGCATTAAACCTGTCAAACAAACAAACAAAAAACTTTTGAACTACGTTTGACTTGATCCCCTAAAAGCATTCCCGGGGTACGTAGGCAGCTTGGGAAGTTACTCCAAATTCAGTCATACCAAAAAAACAAAAGTCCATTCAGAAACCAAAAAAAAAAAAAAAAGAAAAAGAAAGTGAAGTCCGAGCTCAGTCTTACCAAAAAAGAAGGAAAAAAAAAAAGAAGACTTCAAGGAGATGAAAAGAAAATAGTAAGATTTTATTGATATCAATAGAGTTTTATTACATCCAGGAAGAAAGTAAATAAACAAGTAAATAAGAAATTTCAAGAACAAAAAAAGGGACTTAAATGGGTAGCTTGAAGTCTTCCAAGTCACGTCGGTTGCCTTCTAGTAACTCCTTCATCTTGTTCAGAACATCGATCTCCTCCTGCTGTAATGGAAATGTGTCCTCCAAGTCGGCGATCTCACCTCTCAGTTGGGACACACGAGCAGTCAACCCATGTAGTCCCTCATCAAATTTGTTGAGTGACAAAGCAACCACATTCTCCTCCTTCTGCAGGGTGGCCAGCTCCTTTTGGAGTTCTTCTCTTTTACCTCGAATCTCTGAAAGCCTGTCTTGAGAAGATTGGACTTTTTGAAGATGTGCCTTCTCAGCCATCTCGGCCTCTGAAAGATGCTCACAAAGAATTGAAAGTTTTGTATCATGCTCCTCTTCAGGAAGCCGCTTCGAAACATAGTCCAGAGCAGCTCCGTAGTGTGAGGCCTTCCTAAAAAGTGTGTCCAAAAGAGACTTCAAATGGGAAAGGTCCAACACCTTGGTATTCTCCATCTCTGAGAATATTTCATAAACACGACTTTTAACGGAGGATAACTTGTCTATAGCGCAGCACGAGAGCTTGTCTCTGATAGATTCCCATAGCGCCTCAAGAAAGTGGTGACTACACTCTGTGATGAGTCCCAAAATAACGCGCAATCCACCCAATGACGTAATGCCATGGAAGACAAGCATCCCCTCGCTCCGAGGCAGACGAGCGTGAAACCATGTTTAACCCTCTGTATATGCTAGCCAACACTGGAACGGCAAGGCAATGAACTTTCCCATGGGCGATCAGACTTGCCATTTTAAAAGTCGAAGGCCTAATTGTCGCATCACTAGACAGGAGGACGAACGAACACAACCAGCAAGCAATAAAAGCAGCAAGGAAGGACTCCTCCCTTGAGTTTTCGTCGATATGAAGGCGAGCAAACAACTCTTCGTCTTTTTTGGACCATCGTTGAGGATTTTCTGCTATGTCGCCACTAGGATTTTGAGTATCCTTTGGACGATACGCTCCTCTTTTCCCCGGGGCGGGCTTTTTGTACACCGTCAACTTATTACACCAATAATCAACCCAGCGGGAGAGGAGAACTTTCGGATTCTCATAGTCATAAACGCCAACCAAGCAGTGAAGGTAGGCATCAAAAAGATGCTGACAGCTCATGGGAAGGGACTTCGCCCTTTGATGAGCATCACGAGGCGATCAACTTCGTCAACGCTTAGGATGACCTCTCGTACAAATCTCCGGTGATGAAAAGTCCACCAATGTGCCATAAATCCGCCAAGGAGATGGACATCTCTCGACATCGGTGTGAAGCGTGTTAGTCTCACAGGCACCATGCCTCGCATGAAAGCTCGGATAAGCGCTTGGGCATTTGTAATATTTGAAGAGATGCGCTTAGGGCATCGTATAAACCAGTCTTTTTCAAGATGCTTTTATTGCGGGAAAGCACATCTTCGAGCCATTCCCAATATCGCTCTGTGAAGCTGAAGACTCCGGTGGTTTTTAACACGGTTCCCCATTGGACCTCGCCGTCGATAATTCGCCGACCAAGGGTGGAAAAAGTGTGGCTCCGAGGCTTCGTGCTATTCACCAAAGGGCATAGCGCGTACTCCACATGGCCATTAGACCGCCTCAACTCCATGTAAAGTCGTGTCGTCGTGTCGATACCTTGGGTTAACCTGCCAAAACGAGAGCCACCCATAGATGGATGAACTGCAAGCTTAAACCAGTTTGATCAGTGTGTTCTGGGCCATGCACGACCGCCAAGTATTTTTTACTATTTTTCGTCACTTCCCGAAAGACCACCATGATGTGAAAATCTGGAAGAAAAAAAAAAGAAGTAAAATATCAGTTCTGAAAAAAAATAATAAACGACGCACTGTCGCATGGAACAGGGGAATGGTGTATATAATTATACATGTGCACGTACATATATGGATAAAACATATTTAATAAAAGGGGGCGGCATTTGGGGGATATGGCTGCAGAAAAAGAGGGTTAAGAAATCAGTTCTCCCTTAAAATAAAAAAATAAAAAAAAAAGGAAAAGGAATACGGTTGCAAGAAACGAAAAGAAAGGTATGTATCTCTTCAAACAACAAGGTTGTCCCTGTGTTGGTTCCCTGCAAACAACAAAACTGATTTTTTTTTTACACCCAAAAAAAAAAAAAAAAAAAAAAAAAAAAAAAAAAAAAAGCTTGTTTATTTTGTAATTTATAATAATAGCAGGAGCTGAAAAAAAAAAAAAAAAAGGGAAGCAGAAGCATGTACACATGAGCATAAACTATATATATATATGTTCATGTCAAAGCTCAAGCAGGTCATGTTCTTAACCCTGAAAAAATTGGTGGAATCAGCGTATACATATATACTTGTGTATGTTCAAAGGAAAAGGGTTAGTGCTATTATGCTTATGCGTACAGAAAAGACGCAGGTTTCGTGTGTTCGAAAAGACATGAATCGTCCGATGATGTCAAATTTGTGCACGAAGAAAGCTGCCTGGTATACGTATATAGTCTCCTGGCCCTGACACTATTAATTTGCAAGAGAGTAGAAGAGAGTCAATATGGAGCAATGGAGTTTAGAAGAAAAGGTGAAAGGATCGTGTTAATTTGCTTTCAAAGCATCAGCACAATATTTATAGGAAGGATTCCCTTGGAGCTAAAGGAACGATGAATTGATCATAAGATCTCGGATAATCAATGGTGATTGGGAGTAAATATTGATGATTGCCATAATTATGAGATGCTTAGATATTTTTGCTTGGTGGCCAAGCCTGGGGACGTGCCAAGTTTGAAAGAAAAAAAAAAAAAAAAATACCCACCAATGCCGCCTCTATTTCTCATGGCGTAAAGAAGGAGCAAAGACAATACGAAAGCAGCCAAAGCAAATGCAAGGGTAGTTACCATGTCAACCTACATTGGGCCTGACCCATCAGACAATGTGGGTACGAAATATGGACATAGCTCGTTACCAAAAAAAAAAAATCCCGACGTCGGGCATCTTGACCAGAGCAAAATTTGTCGAGACTCGCCGTTACCGGAAAATTTTATCGACACAACAAGTCTCGAGGGGGCATTTGTAGATATATAAATTTTTATGTGACGAATAATATATGTCACATAATACATTTGTCCTAAATTGAAATTTATTTTATATTACTTCCTATAAAAATTCTAGGGAATAATGTAAAATAGATAATTGATTAAAGTCTCTTAATTTAATATTAGAGACTTAATTGATTTTAATGGCTATGTAAATATACAAAAAATATATATGTGACATATTATATATGTTACATATTACATATGTCATGAAATTGGAATTGTTTGGTATTATTTTCCAAATTAAATATTAAAAAATAATATGAAAAAATAAATCATAAAATCTTTTAAATATAATTATAAGATTTTATTGATTTATAATAAATGTGGGATATTCCAAGGATTGTCTAAAATCAATCAGAATATTTCCTACATTTAATGCAAATCAATCATTGGCTTCCATCTACCACTATAAATAAGAGGCTTTGGTCATTTGCAAAACACACACAGACACAGAACAACACAGAAAAAGAAGAGAAGACAAAAAGAAGGTGAAAAGTCTCAAAAGCTTCAAGCACTCTGGAACAACACCAGAAGCATCAGAGATCTTCCAAAAAGAGCCGGAAGTTCTTCAAAGGAAGAAAATCCAAAAGCATCTCCAACATTCGAAGATCAACAGAAAAGACTTGAAGTTCTTCAACAAAGGGATCGAAGGTAACATAAATGTTTCTTCCAATCTTCGTCAACTTCAAGGCGCCTCCGCTATATCCGGAGTCGTCAACTTAAATTAAAAGCACATCCGCTATATCCGGAGTCGTCAACTCAAATTAAAAGCACTTCCGCTATATCCGGAAGGTCAACAATCAACACAAAATTAAAAGTACTCCCGCTATATCCGGGAGAGCATTACTCACCACCAACAAGAAAAGGGAGAATCAAAGGATTCAAGAGATTGTACCACTTTTATTTCTTAAATTAATAAAATTTTACTTGTTACAATTTTCGTGTTTTCTTTCTTTGTATTTCAGGGATAAATACGAAATTTGTGTTACAGAGCCTACACACCCAACTCTGTCTCAACTGGCTCCGTCATAGTCCTGGCACTAACAACTATATCTGTATCAATTGTCATTGAAGGAGGCTGCACTCCTAACTCTGTCTCTACTGACTCCGTCATAGCCCCGGCACTAACACCTATATCTGTATCAACTGTCACTGAAGGAGGCTGCACTCCCAACTGTGTCTCAACTGGCTCCGTGGTCTCAACTGTAAGTAAATGAGCCTCCACTCCCAAATATGTCTCAACTGGTTCAATGGTCTCAATTGTCTCCCATTTATCAACCTCAGTTGGCTCATTCACTTGTCCTATCTCTGCTTGCACATTCTTTTGTCGTTTACTCCTTCTTGTGTATGGCACATTTGTATGTTTAGAAACAGTACTAGGCTTAACATGAGCTTCGGTACCTTCATCGCTATCTGCAAAGCGTATAGTATTACCAGACCTCATCTTAGTCATAATTACCTATACAATAGACAAGAAAGTTGTTGTCATTCAAATGCAGTAATCAACTAACAAAATAAAGCCATAAACCTCATATAATGTCAATTTAACTATACTTTGATAGACCACATTACATGCTATAAACCTCATATACATGTGTTATTTAGGCACATTACAAACTCATCAAAAAGACTAATTGAAGGGTAATAAAGATTGTACACAAACCAGACTTAAAAATTATGCAGCTATCATTTTATGCAGAAACGTCAACCCCACTAACGTTCATAATGCTCTAGAAACGCCATCGTACACCGTAGGTGACGTTTCTAACCAATGACACTGGAGGTGTCGTTCATACTGCTCTAGAAATGCCACCCTGGCTGACGTTTTACCATCAGAAATCGTATTAATTTATTAGAGTTCAAACGTTAGCCACACCGACGTTGAAAATAACAAGCAACGCTATCTGTACTGACGTTCTCTTGAAAAAAAAACCTATTTTCACTTTTAGGATTCGACGACAGTAGTGACAACGTTGCTAGCACAGTACGGGCGTCACCACTGGTGATGTTTCCACATCAAGTCGTCTTCCCCAACTACCTAATCGGAAAAATGGCCGGAAAGTGACAAAACCCCTAATAAACCACCATAGAAACACTTATCTAACCCGAATTCAACTATTCATTACATTGAAACAACAAGTGGCATACCTTATTGCAATAAAAAACGATTCTTCTCTTCTAATTATCTCCTTCTTCTCTTGTCTTCTTCTTCTCTTCCTCCACAGCAGTTCTTGTTTTTTGTTTTTTGTTTTTGGCTTCAAAACGTAAGTTGAGAGGGGGAGGGAAAGGTTTTGAATAGGGGGGGGGGATTGGTTTAATTTTTTTTAATTAGTTGATTAGTTGTGTTATAGTTTTAATAAGTGTAGGGACCAAAGTATAAATATTTCATTTTTCTTATTTTTATATGATGCCGTAAATAATACTAACATGATGCCTAAAAATAAAAATAAAAATCAATAAATGAGTGCCGAAGCCCGAAAGTAAATATGCATGTGTCTATTTATATTATTTCTAAAAAGTAAAGTAGAGTAGAAGTAAAGACAAAAAGAAAGAAAAAATGATGTGGAAACAGCATTTTAGTAGCATCGGGATCTGTGCAAGATGATGTTTGCAGGCCATAATAAAGGTTGAAAATGGCAATTCCTTTCCAATTCAACGCTAAACTGCAACATAGAAAACCTTTGCTTTTTCAATCCAAATTTTTTTGTTTCTCCTTATTCTATCTCTTCTCTTCCATCATTTTAGCTCTTTATGCCTCTCTTGCCTCCACCAATTGCTTCTTCACATCCTTTCCCTTTCATCCAATCCCATACCTCTTCTCTTACCCTTCTTCTTATGGAGAACATAAGCATGCCATTCCCACTCTTCGTTCTTCTTGTGATTCCCCTGTTTATTTCTCCGGTACTTTGCTTTTGCTGCCTTTTTTTTTTTTGTTGATTAAATTCTGGAATCTTTAGATAATGGTTTTTTTTTTTTTTTTTTTTAAATTTGGTTTTTTCTTTTGATCAGATTACACGACTGTTGTCAAGGAAATTGAACGATTCTGTCAGAATTCTGCAGAATTGGGCTCCAGGTCACTGAGGTACGTGCAAGGAGATCACCATATGTTCGGTGGAAATCAAAATATTCAGAAAAGGTTATCCTTTTTCGATCACAGTGAGGAGGGCAGTGAAATTCCTTGTGGATTCTTCAAGCCATTCCCCATCATGGACCATGGTTTGATTTCTCATCTTTTCTAGCGTTTTCTTTTCCCCCTTTTATTTTTCAAGTGCACACAACAACAGTTAGCTGCTCAAAATTACTCTGAAAGAATTTCTTTTTTCCTGCCTGTCAGCTGTGTTTGAAGCTACAGGCACAACAGTTGTGCCATATTGAATAACACAACACATTTTTAGACTTTTGATTTTTTGTGCCTACATGATTAATGGTGGAAAAATGTGTTGTGTTAGCATTTCTTTTATCCAAAAGGTTTTGCTCCAAAAATTTTCAACTTTTCCAAGTGAGGTGTTTGTGTCTTGATTCTGCTGTCTCTGGTTTTTTTTTTTTTTTTTTAATCAGATCGAATAGCAATGGAGAAATGTGACAGAGTGGTTGTAGTCTCTGCTGTATTCAATGACCATGACAAAATCAGGCAGCCAAAAGGCCTTGGGGCTAAATCACTGGACTCTGTCTGTTTTTTCATGTTTGTAGATGAGATGACCCTAAAAGGGCTAAGCCATCATAATCTAATTTCGACAGAATCCAAGGAATACAACATTGGTGTTTGGAGGATTGTGAAGGTCTCAAGTGAGGAATTATACGAGAATGCAGCCATGAATGGTGTAATTCCGAAATACTTAGTTCATAGGCTTTTCCCAAACTCAAAGTACAGTATATGGATGGATGCAAAGTTGCAGTTGGTTGTTGACCCTTTGTTGTTAATTCATTCACTTATCATCAAAGAAGATGTTGATATGGCGATTTCTCAGCATCCCCTTTACCTTCATACCATGGAAGATGCAATGGCAACAGCTAGATGGAAGAAATGGTGGGACATTGATCAACTGAAGCTGCAGATGGAAACATATTGTGAAAATGGCCTACAACCATGGTCTCCAAATAAGCCTTATCCTTCAGGTATACTGTTTTCTTGTTGCTTAATTATTTATAGATTAAGCGTTTTTTTTTAGTCATTTTGACATTTAAAAATTAAAGCATTAACTCATCTCACGTGTTTTTGACAACTGCCTCGTTTATTTCGGAACGGAGGGAGTATCTCTCAACATTTGACCATTTAACCAAAGGTTTAACCAAAGGTGATATGGTGATTTATCACTGTACACTACCTCAAAGGTCTATATATTTAGGTTACTCAATAATCTTGGATTAGTATAATAAAATAGTAGACATGCATTCCTTTCCAATTATTTAATGTCCTTATCTCTCATGGCCATTTCCACCTGTATTCTTTAATCATTGTCAGCTGCTGTCTCACCTACTACTAAATATTCCTTTACAAATAATGTCATGTTTGGCTGATTTGCTAAAAAGACCAATAGAATTCAATTCTTTTTTTTTTTTTTTTTTTTTTTTTTTTTTTTTCTTCTTCTTCCTGGCCCTACATGACAGTAGGGTGCTTGTTAATATACTAAGTATATAATATAATTATCACCCTGCATGTTACTTACTAGGAAAAGCTTGATTAGTGTTGCAGCCGCCATATCATTACATTCTTAAAGCATGCAGTTGACTTCTTTCTAGTTGCCAAATAACTACTACTCCAAAAAAAAGAGCTAATCAAGGTTCCTGATTCCCCACGGGGCCGGCCCTGAGTAGTGGTTTTCCTGAGTAGTGGTTTTTCAAAAAAAGCTACTACTCAAGGCCGGCCCTGGGGATTTAAGACCCTAGATCGATTCTTTCACAAGAGGCCCTTTCAATTCTCAAAATCTCTAATCAATATAGAATAATCTACTTTTTCAGCTATACTCTTCTTAATATATATAATTGTTATTTGGTTATCAGTACATGGAAAGTGGAAAAGCCAGAGACGAAATGTCATTTTCAATACCGATAAGGTCAAAAGAAAAAAAGGATTCTTTTTTTTATCACCGGCAGTAAATGATGCAAAATAAAAAGGCTATATGATATTGGGCCAACCTAAAAGTCTAATATTAAGCAACAAAAGAATTTATGTATGTATTTATCGGATTGGAGTCGACAAACAACCAATTATATCACAAAAGATTAACTTTTTTTTTTATAAAGATTAAAATGTGCAGATGAATTTTTCTTTTGCAGATGTGCCAGACACAGCTCTAATACTTAGGAAGCATAGTATGGCTTCAAATCTGTTCTCATGTCTTCTTTTCAATGAACTGGAAGCATTCAATCCTAGAGACCAATTGGCTTTTGCATATGTGAGAGATCAAATGAACCCAAAGTTGAAAATGAACATGTTTGATGTCGAAGTTTTCGAGCAGGTGGCAATTGAGTTCAGACACAACCTTAAACAACAAGTTGGACCTACTAATATTGGGATACAAGAAGGCCACAAGAAGATGATCAAAAGGGCAAGCTTTGATTTTCCTGTTAATGGCAGTCATAGCAAGTGCGACAACTACCTGTTGACCATGTGGGGCGAATCACATGATTGATTTTTTTCATTCTTAATGACACCACAATCGATCTGCGAGAAAAAAACACAAAAACGCTCGAATACGACCTTTAAGAGTTTTATGAATAAATTCAACTCTGGAGGGGTATATGAAATTTCTGATGATGCCCCCAATAGTAGATCAGTCGAGTTTTGATATAATGGTGGGAATATTCTTTTACATGTATAGAAGGGTATATCAAAATATTTCATCCTACACTTTTGACTTGTCCGATAGTAGATTTGATTGCAACATTTATGCTTTTTCTATCTTATCCCTAATTTATATAAATTCAACAACTTTTCATTACTTGGGAATATTCATTTTTACATGTATAGAAGTTATTAAAGGTAAACAATATATTCGTGTGAAAAAATGAAATATTTTTCACATGGTACAAAGGTAAACAATATATTTAAAAATGAAATACTTTCACATGGAATATTTTTTTCACCGGAACGAATGATAATTTATAAGAACAGCCAAAATATCGTTGGAAAATACAACACAGTCGGATATACACCAGCCTATCAGCCTAGAGATTATTTGAATAAAACCAACTAAAGAACAAAAGGTTATTCAAATTCCATTCAATTTGAGAATGAACTTGACATTACTTAACAATTTTTATTGTACCGACCTATTATGTCTATTATTCCGAAGGAAGCAGCATCGTTTTTTTTTTTTTTTACTTAGCAAAATGCACGTGCGTTGCACGTGTTGGTTAAATTGATATATTTAAATCAATTAAACAACGTAATTTAATATTTATACATTGTTAAGTGCGTGTTTAACTTATAAAATAATAGTATACTGAATAATGATGTTGATAGTTTTAATTGTGAAATAAACATCAATACAAAAAGAATCTAAACAACATAATATTATAAACACGTCTATTGTTAAAACATAATATAAACAAGTTGAAGAATATAAGAATGAATACTGGACAAACCTCTGGGCATGTATGAGTGTTGGATTCAAAGGCAACCGGAGACCTCTCACCAATAGTTCTTTGTAAACGGTCATAAAACCTTCAGGGGGTTTGATTGGCCCTATCATCAGTTCACAGGAGGCGAGGACTGAATTTTTTCAGGTTGATATCATAAGTCCGGAAAATCTCCTCCATGGCAGCGTCGGTAAGGGAGGATCGAATATCCTCCACACCAGGAAGTACTACCATAGCTTTAGATGAGTTTGTACCTTTCTTTTGAGCGGGTTGAGGACTTTAAGATGGACTCAAATCATCTGTAATTGAGATTTCATGGAGGATTTTGGTTTCAGAAGAAGAAGTGTGAATGACTTTGTTGCACTGGTGGATCCAGGAATTCTTTCCAGTGGGGTCACTGGACCGTAAAACTAAAAAAAGATCCAAAAAATTGTTCCAGTGGGGTCACCGGAGCCTAAAACTACACTTTTTAACAACAAAATGACATTTTTTAACAACAAAATTACTTCGTTTTACTACTAAAAAAATTCCTCAGGTCTCAGTGGGGTCACGTGACCCCCCTTGAAGTGCATACATTCGCCTCTGCTTTGTTGATAATGTGCATGCTCTGAAAAACTAAGAACTTTGATTATAATGAAAAGCGAAGAAGATGTAGACTGAATGAGTTCTTATTTTACAACGGTGAAGTCAGAAAGACGTCTTGATTACAAGATTGAATGATTAGTACGTATCCTAAGGTGTAGGTGAATCGGGATCTCAAAATTTGATAATGGAGATCTGAATTTCAAAAGACAGCTAGAAAATGCATTCATGCCAGAGACCTTTAGTTTCCCACCTCTTAAGAAGTGCCATGGCATCTCCAATCAAACCTAACATATGACCTCCGTTCTAACTTAGGTATATGGGGTTTTTGACGTGGGTATGACCAGACGTCATACACGCGACATTTAATAAGTTACATCTGATCCTCTTACAATATGGGCCACATAAGCGCAACCTAGTTTAGGGCCTCAAATCTAGATAACTTTGATGAAGATGTCCATGTCCAATACGAAGTGCCTCTCAGCTCTCGTTCTAACGATATGGTGCAGGATCAACTCGGGATAGATCATCATCGCCGACTTCATGTTTCTGAGATGAGCGGTCAGATCATTTAGCAGACTATAACTGCCACAATAATGGCCTCATGATTCCCGTTGTATTATGACAGGCTCCGTTTGTTTTGCCATGAGTTTTTTTGGGAGTTTTTTTTATATCACATCACCAATCATTTCTTACAATTCTCCCACCAATAAAATCTTCAACTACAAATAAAAAAATATTAAATCATCTCTCATTATTTAACTTTATCAACTTTATTACCTTTTTTCCCATTATTTTATTCATTATTCTACTTTATTTCACCAATCATTTTATAATCTACACAAATTTCAAAAAAACATCTTAAGTTTCTAATCATTACTTCAATCACTTTATCTAAAAAAAACCCAAAAAAAACTCCAACCCAAAATAAACACAACATGTCCCCAATCATGTGCTTCAAAGCATCTTTTCCGGAAGATGGAGATCATATAAAAAGGATGCACTCCTCACCGATTCATAACTACGTTAATAGCTTGATCCCTAATTATTTAGGTACATAGGCAGTCTATCACATTGACTCAACTATAATTCATCACAAAATCCACCAGTCAAGTAATTGGATTACCCGCTGATGACGGTCAAATTATACCCGTAAAAGTCATCAACGTTGACCTTAAATCGGGATTAATAATATATATTTTATGATAAATCACCTGTTTATATGGATTATTTAATGATATGTGATTTATATTATATAATTTGTTGAAGGAAAATACTATTATGTGCCTTCGTCAAAGCCAATGACGATTATCTTTCGGTTATTATGTAACGGTCAATCAGTATTTATTGCCATCAATGTGTCTCTGTTCACATTGTAACCGTGACCTATATAAAGGGATTATCTAATGGAATGAGATACTTTTTTTTCCCACTTTTACTTTTACGTTATCGCACTAGCTCAGAGAAAAAAAAAAAAAAGGAAAAAAAAAAACCCTAATTGACCCCTGCCGCCGCCCATACCGATTGTTGTCGGCGGCGATCTGTCGCCGGCGAACTATTAGCAATAATTTGAGAGAGAAGGCGATTTACGGTTTCGATCAAGCTGCTAAGCTTTATTGTTGCGAATTTCTTTCTTTGTTCTATTGCAAGTCCCCGGGATTTCACCATCCAGGTATCTATCTATCTATGCTTTTACTTTTACTTTTTAATTTGGAGTTGGGGCGATCCACAATCATAGAGAAACGAACGGTGATCGTTGGTTTTGGCGATATAAATTTAACAAGTTTTTTTCATCCATTTAATGGTCGTTGTTGTTGTTTGTTAGATTTTTTTTTTTTTGATCCTTCGGTTAAAACATGTTAAAATTCTTCAAGAATGTTGAGAAAATGAGAAAGATCAATTTCCGCCACTTCTCCGGTCGAGTCAATATCATTTCTTGCCGACGATTCACTTCCCTTTCATACTTTTTTCGCCTAATTTAAAATAAATAAATAAAAGGAATTGCTCGTTCGCTTGTTTATTACGGAAAAGCGGGAAGATGGCGGCGATCTTTTGTTTATTTAGGTAGTCATTGATGTGTTATTTGATATGTATATGCATGTTGCCATGAAAAATGTTATGTGCCATGTTTGCCCGAAATTTCAAATTGAGCATAATAATTATATGTTGATTGTCTTATAAATAAGATTATATGTCATCCTATGATAAAGAAATTTCATAGGCGTTATATACTAAGAACAAAACAATCAATGTGATAAAGTATCTTCACAAAGCATCGAAAAAATGAGTGACCGCTATGTACCATGGCATCGTGATCCAATTCACACTCTTGGAAATTAATTATTGTGGATGTCTTATGACTACATAATTAATATGCTCTTCACTCTTGTTTATGTAGATGGCTGATACAACTCGACCAATTTGAAATCTTGGACTCGGAAGGAATTGAGTACCACGGCTGGGTTTCGAGATGTGGAAATGGCCTTTGTTGCAAAGGACTACACTCTCACTATCAAAACACCCACCGACCCTAAGGGGCGACCCATCTGCTAAAGTAAAAGCAAATGCCCTAATGTTCTTGAGGCGACATATTGACTCACTAGCTTACATTTGGGAGTACCTTGATTGAAAACACCCAAAGAAGCGTAGGATGCCCAGAGGGCGTTTTGGGAACATTCATGACACTTTACTCCCGTGAATGCTTTCGGTGGAATGAAATCCGCTTGCTTGACTACAAAGGGTAGACCAATTCAACAAGGACATGTTGCGTCTTAGAGCACGCGTCTCAAATTACGTGGGAAAGGAACTCACGAGAAGATGATATGATCAGAAGACTCTTTCCACTTTTCCTACTTCAAAGACTTATACTAGCGAACCGGTATAGAATTTTGAGTACGACAAGAAAAATATTACGACCTTTCACAAATTGATCAACATCTTTTGCAAGTGGGTGGCGGCATGATCAAGTTCTCATGAATAATAATGCCGGACTCTTTGGGACAAAGAAAATTCCTAAGGTTAACTATGGCAAGATGAAAGGTGGAAAGAACCCCAAAGAAAAGGGAGTTGGACGTCTTGAGCCTTACCCACGTGGAAACAATGCACCACGTGGAAAGGGACCTAGGGGCCGTAGTATGGGCCGTGGAGGTCCCCCTAATGTATGGCGCAGAAATGGTGGTGATGGTCCTAGTGGCCATGGTGGTCCTAAGGCTAAGAACCCTCAAGGAAAAAGGGAGAGAGTTGGAACTGAACCTTGCTATAGGTGTGGAGTTACTGGGCATTGGTATAATACCTGCCGAGCAAGTAACAAAGTAGCAGCCAATTACAAGAGGTATAGGGAATCTAGAGAACAAGAGGCCCACTATACGGAAGATGGAGGCAATGACACTGATGTCAACCTCACAATTCTGGACTTCAATAGCAACAAGAACCCCGCTCGGTCAATGGATGTTCCGGACTTTGATTGATACGCTTTGCTTATTTATTTATTTTTCCAAGAACATTGTGAAGGCGGAGCGCCTTATTTTTAATTAGACTATTTTGGTCTTAAAGTTCATTTGAATAATGGTTTGTTGAATTGGATTTTGATGTACGAGACTTTTATTTTGATTTTCGTTGGCCTATTAATAAATTTTGGATTTTATTACAAGTATTGAATTTTATTCGATTTTATTTAACAAGATATATACATGGTTGAAAATAGCACTATTAAGGTGTAAAGCAATACATCTACCATACAATAAACATATATATCGGGATGAAAAGCATATCATTCTATCTCCATGAAAAACTCTAAAGAATATGAGTTATGTCTTCGACTTTTTAATCTCATCTAATTTAAATGTAGGAATGAATCGAGGAGAAATAGAGTGCTTAATGATAGTGGAACCACACACACTATCTTAAGGAATAGACAATTATTTGTCGAGTTAATTCCATGTAATTCATCTCGTGACTACGATGATTGGATCATCACAAGTAATACAAGGGCGAGAAATGCCACATTTTTTATGCCTAACGGCACAACGATAAAAGTCACAAACGCTTTCTATATGCACTAGAGCCAATCGAACCTTGTTAAGTTTCAAAGATATTCGTGCCAACGGTTATCATTTGGAAACTCACCGTGAGAATGGGCCGAATATTTGTATATTACCACAAATGAATGTGGAAGGAAACGCATACTAGAAAAGCTTATGAGTCAATCTAATGGATTATATATTACTACTATTCGGATTATTGAATCTTATGTTGTCACCAACAATGAAATTTGGGACACCGACTCATACTGAGCTTTGGCATGATCGCCTAGGACACCCTGGTGAGATATGATGATCCGTATTTTAAAGAACTCACACGGACATCCCTTCTTTCGAGGAAAAAACAAAATGGGACAAAATCCGACACAATGCAAAGTGTCCAAAGTAGTGTTGTTTCAAAGCGACCATTGTTGTCTCAAGCACGAGATGAGTTATATCCTCTTCCTCATTGACCATTTCAAGGCACACCAATCATTTTGCAAAGCACTGCTCTTTAGCAAAAGCAGGATCGAGACCTTCCTATGCTAAAGACATGAAACAAAACATTCCATTCTTACAAAGAATACAAGGTGATATATGTGGACCTATCCATCCGAATGCGGGCCATTCAAGTATTTTATGGTTCGGTGGATGCCTCGACACATGGCTGGTCACATGTCGCATTATTGTCCACAAGGAATGCCGCATTTGCAAAACTCTTAGCACAGATTATACGTTTAAGGGCTCACCACCCCGATCACCCTATCAAGTCTATAAGGCTTGATAACATTGGAGAGTTCACATCAAAAGCATTTGATGATTATTGCATGTCTATCGGGATTGATGTAGAACATCCTGCACCCCGTGTGCATACGAGAATGGTCTCGCAGAAGCCACCATCAAAAGGCTACGATGGTGGCCAGGGCATTGGTTATGCGCACCAACTTGCCTCTATCTCTTGGGGTTATGCAATATTGCACGCAGCTTTACTTATTCGTTTGGACTCCACCGCTAGCCAACCATTTTTCGCGTACGGTTGGTTACCTGGATATGAGAGCTCGATATTTCACACTTACGCATATTTGGTTGTGCGGCATATGTGCCTATTGCGCCTCCACAACAAGCACTAAAATGGGTCCTCGAGAGGCGATTAGGTATTTATGTTGGATATGAATCCCCAACTATTATCCGCTATTTGGAACCTTTGATAAAGCGATCTATTTACCGCAAGATTTGCGGATTGTCACTTTGATGAGACCTGTCTTCCCGTCGTTAGGGAGATAAGAAAAAGGATTTTCTAAGAGGCAGCGGGGGAATTGTCGTGGTTTGTCCCCACTCAGTCTCATTTTGATCCCCGTACCTCACAAAGTGAAAGTGAAGTGCAAAGAATACTTAATCTTGAGCGTGCGCATTCGATGCCGATGCGTTCTCTCGATATTGCTAAAGTGACAAGATCACATATACCACCGCAAAAGCGTGCTCGCAAGGTTAGAAGTCCCCAAAAAGGGGCACAATGTCAGTAGCTAAAGGCATTGCGACCACACTTAGTGGAGGTGTGGATGAGGCCGTGGCTGCCCAAAGGAAGAGGGAGACCACTTGGTTCGACCGATACTCACCCAAGGAAGAAAGAGGCGAGTAAGGCACAATCCGACCCATTAATCATCAATGTGAGAATCCTCTCATGAGATTTCTCTCGATTCTGATTATGTCCATGAATCAATACTGGAGGGCGCTCCGATGTTTGAATTGATTCCAGAGAACAAAGAAATCTCAATGGATTATGAGAGTGCATACGAGTTGATGGAAAGATCTTCCATGCACATTGATGATATATTTGCATATCTTGTTGCTCAAGAAATCATAGAGCACGATGATGTCGAACCACGCTCTGTTGCGAGAATGTCAACAAAGAGCGATTGGCCTCAATGGAAAGAAGCAATCCAGCGAGAACTAGATTCTCGACAAAGAGGCAGTATTTGGTCCGGTAGTGCTAACCCCACCAAGTGTAAGCACTGTAGGACATAAATGGGTATTTGTCGAAAGCGTAATGAGAAGAATGAAGTCCTAAGGTACAAGGCTCGCCTTGTGGCGCAAGGTTTCTCACAACATACTGGAATTGACTATGAGGAGACATACTCTCTGTAATGGATGTAATAACTTTCCGTTACCTAGTTAGTTTAGTTGTTTCCGAAGGATTGGAAATGCACTCATGGATGTGGTTACTGAGATATCTCTATGGGGATCTTGATTCGAGATATACATGAAAGTGCACGATGGTCTTTCATTGCCCAAGTCAAGTGACTCAAACCACGGAGTGCGTTTGCAATCGATTAAACGCTTCACTTTACGGATTAAAACAATCCGGGCGGATGTGGTATACCCGCCAAGTGACTACTTGATTGGGAAGGGATATAAGAATGATGAACTATGCCCTGCGTATTCATAAAGAAAACAAGTTCCGGATTTGCAATTGTAGCAGTATATGTCGATGATATGAACATAATAGGTACTCTTAATGAAATAAGAGAAACCGCGAGCTATTTGAAATCCGAATTTGAGATGAAAGATCTTGGGAAAACTCGGTTTTGTCTAGGCCTTGAACTAGAACACCGAGCTTGTGGAATACTTTTATCCACCGGTCTGCATATGTCCAAAAGATGCTCAGGCGATTTAATATGGACAAAGTGCACCCTGTTAGCACTCCCATGATCGGTCGAAGTTTGGACATAAAGAAAGATCCATTTCGTCCAAAGGAAGATGACGAAGAGCTATTGGGAGCTGAAATTCCTTACTTAAGTGCAATAGGCGCATTATTGTATTTAGCTCAATGTACTCGACCAGATATTGCATTCTCAGTGAACTTGTTAGCTAGATTCAGCTCCGCGCCAACGCAGCGTCATTGGAATGGTATTAAAAACATATTTCGATACCTAAAAGGAACCATTGACTTGGGCCTATTTTTTCCCTACACAAAGACAAGAGGGACCGTAAATGAAAATACAACTCCTAAAGAAAACGTCGACAGCGAAATCGCCACCCCCTACTCTGAAACCCCAAACAATGTATTAGTTGGGTTTGCAGACGCTGGGTATCTATCTGACCCACATAAAGGTCGTTCCCAAACCGGTTATGTATTTACCATTGGGAACACGGCGATATCTTGGAGATCAACCAAGCAAAGTCTTGTGGCTACCTCCTCGAACCACTCTGAGATTATTGCTCTACATGAGGCGGTTCGTGAGTGTATATGGATAAGGTCCATCATTACACATATTCGAGGGACCAGTGGTTTAAGTTCCACCTTTGAAGAGCCTACTTGCATTTATGAAGATAATGCGACTTGCATCGAGCAGATGAAGCTTGGTTATATCAAGGGTGACAACACAAAACACATATCACCAAAGTTTTTCTATAACCAGCAACAACAAGCTCTCCTCAAGATTCAAGTGAATCAAGTAAGGTCTGAGGAGAATGTGGCAGATTTGTTTACCAAGTCACTGCCTAAAGCAATATTTGAGGAACATGTGAAAAATATAGGAATGCGAAGGCTTTCAAAGCTTCCTTGATCGGTGTAAGGATCAGGGGGAGATATAGACCTCAGGGGGAGTCTAATACACACATGTTATCCTTAAAGATTAAAGGTGCGTTGTGCTCTTTTTCCCTTTGACCAAGTTTTATTTTGTCCCACTGGGTTTTGTTACTTGGCAAGGTTTTTAACGAGGCAACGATCCATGCACCATTTCGCCTTTGACTTGGCACAAGGGGGAGTGTTGAAGGAAAATACTATTATGTGCCTTCGTCAAAGCCAATGACGATTATCTTTCGGTTATTATGTAACGGTCAATCAGTATTTATTGCCATCAATGTAATCTGTGTTCACATTGTAACCGTGACCCTATATAAAGGGATTATCTAATGGAATGAGATACAGTTTTTTTCCCACTTTTACTTTTACATAATTTGGTATTTATCCATTTATAAGGCATAATTTAGTATTTATCCGTTTATATTGTATATTTTGGTATTTATCCATTTTTATTTAAATATGATTTATTTTGGGATAAATATCTATTTTACAGATTTGGATAATTATGGAGGATAAATACAAATGAAGAATTAAATCTCAAGATAAATCAAAGGAAATTCAAGATAAATATCGGATTAGCACGAAAAGATCGGATAAGCATGGCAAACCAACCAAGATTGGCGCCAACATGAGGATACATTCTAGGGGGCGCATTTTATCTTTTAATTGGAGATCGGCCGAGAGTCATCTCTTATTTGTTTTGACATTTTAAAGTATATCTCTTAATTAGCTTGAACCCCTATAAATAAAGGCATGCTATACACGCCATAAACACACTTCTTTACACAATACATTTTTTACACTTCTCGGTTTATAATAAAATCGTCGCTTTTTCTTAGAAGCGAGTTTTATGCAAGATCTGCGATAATGTAAGTTCTTGTATTTATTTGTTCTTAGTTCTTTGTAATTAAGTCCCCAATTATTGTTTATCGTTTGAGGTTGTTCGTTCTTCACGAACGATGTAGATCTAAGGATACGATATGAGGCGTTGGGGATTCTTGTCTATAAGGATCCACACGCCTTGAGATCTGTTATCCGGCGACCTATATAGATGACTTTGGTATGATCGACAACCGTGTTTTTAGTAGATCTATATAATTGCTTATGAGTTTCTATTTTATCCGTTACGTATGTAGAAACGCTAAGATTTAGGTTTTCGCCGCGTCAATCTAGCCACGTCTTTATGGTGTGATTGTCCACTAGAATTTCTTATCTTAGTAGGTATGGCTACGGCTACGTTGCTCGTCTGTTTTAATTAGCGTATTATTAGGAAATACCAATATAGGGCTCCTAGGTCGGCTCATGAATTGATCTTCCGGGACTTTCAGCGAGATCTAGATCTGTTCTGTATTTGGGAATTGTCGACACCTAGTTATACGTAAATCGTAGATTAACATGAGACCGTCTGGTAATTGTTAATGGGGAGACGATGCGATGCGATCGTCTCAGAAATGCGCTGAACAAAGGAATGTTGCCTAGGTGAGGAATACGGTTAATATCGGCATCCCTAGTTTGGTAAGCGTGCAAGTCATATGAGATGGAGGCCGAAAAAGCGAAGTCACGTGATGTAGCATAGTGATCTAGATGGCCTAACCGGAGCTAGATCTAGTCTAGGGGATGACTCCCGTAGCCAATATAAAAGAAATACGGATCGGATTAATAGTTGTCGAGTCTAGCTTAATTATATAGAATCTCTAGATCCAAACGATAACTTAATAATTGGGGAGGTTAATTACGTTGTTTATGTGTTGTGTCGAGTCGTGTCCTTTACCTTTCTTGTCTTTTGTTGGTCGTAGACCACCTTTGTGTCCTTGACATGAATGATTAATTGTTTGTATATAAATGACCCACAATTGGTTCCCTGTGGGATCGACCTTGATTCGCTATAGCTATACTACGATGGACCTAGTCCTCTTGCTAGTATTGGTTTATGGTGGTCAAGTATTTTTAATTTCACTTGATCTACGTGCATCAAGTTTTTGGCGCCGTTGCCGGGGAACCAACGGTCAATTTTATATAAATAATTTTTTATTCATGTCAAGTTTTCTGTTTTAGAGTCTGTTTTTGTGTCCCTCTGGTTGTCTGCTCAGTGTAAAAATTCCAGAATCTGGAACAACTGGTTTCGCTCCCAAAGAAGGCGCCTCGCCGCCAAAGACAAGCCTGGTTCATTTTTCGGAATTTCGCGTGTCTGTTTATCTCCGTATGTTTAATCCGTAAGTCTGATAGCAGCATGGGAAACCATGTTAAAATCAGTCTACGGTTCGTTTTGTTTTTCTTCTGTTTGCAGAAACCAGGGAAGCAATAATCCGAGTCACTAATTTTTCGCGGGCGCTGAGGAAATAACCCAGCAACATGTGGAGCTACGAATCTACGATGGGAAAAGTGATGGAGGCAACACCTTTAAAGCACCAAGATGGCTCCGAGAAAATAAATATTAAGGTTCGAATTATTCGTGGTACAATGTTGAAGGCAAGGTACTACCTTTTTTGCTTATATTTTACTATCTTTTGATCTTTTGAACATAAGCTAGTCTTTACATGAACCTGAATGAGAATCTTAGCCCGGAGTTGGTTTGTAAGATTTATTTTATTGGTGTGAAAGGTTCTGCCCCAAATCTGTCTCATCTAGAGGGTATAAGGAAACATGTAGTAGTTGAAGGAAGCAGTGAGTAAAGAGTTCCTCGTAGTTCTGTCAAAATCTCATTGTCCTATGCATGAGATTGCTTCTACTGGCCAGGGGAGCAACAATTTGTGTAGTTTAAGAATTCTCAATCTAAAGAAGACGTTGAGTTTTGAGAGAGCATAATGAAGCAACATTATAGAGGATGTTATTAAAATAAGTCCCTAGGACTAAATCTCCTTAGAATTCACTAATTCCTAAAACGAGAGCCGAGGTAGGAGCTTTGTATAAATGGTATGGATAAATGTCGTTTCCTAGGTCTCACAACCAAGGGAAGGGTATTAATCCGCAAAAGCGACGAGCCCACCGCATATAGTGCTCAAGGGGTCAACATCTAGCGATCCAAGAAGGATAACTGACAAGGATACTTTTTGGAAAGTCGAGCTGAGGACTTTAAACTCAGAACTACTTCTTTAAAACCCTTAGGATTTCTTTTTAGGATTTTAGGTTTTGTTTTCGTTGAGTCAAATAGAGTAACGTGACATATGTTGAGGTTTTTTATTTTGCCGTGTTCCGATGGCCGTTAGGCTAAGGATGTGCAAAACTTTTTTACTCAATATAGGCCACGTGAAATAGAGTTTCTTAGGAGAGCCGAGAAATTGCTAAAGAAAAGGAAATTTAGCAATCAACCTTAAGATGGAAGCATTGAGAGAACTTGAGAATTACTGAAAATGTAAGAGAGAATGATTGGTGCGAGCAAGAACAATTTTGGTCAACTTCCAAAACTTTTGAGGATGGCGATACGAGTGAAAATCCAAAGTTGTGTGCAATTCATTCCGCAACTACCCTTATCCTTTCCTTTGTACATTTTCACCCTTCAACCTTTTCTATTCTCTCACCAATCTGCCTCACAATTCACATTTCTAACCATTCTTTCATCCCCTCTCTTTCTTTCCATCTATTTCACTCTCCCACCCTAACCCAATCCCTTGACCAATTTCCACCCATACACACAATTTCTTACCCACCCTTTGTCTTTTCTCACCATCCTTATGTATATCTTTTTCTAAACCCAACACACTCTAAACCTCCATTTTGTTTACAAAATACCTTTGTGTTGCAGAATTTGAAATATTGCTAAGTTTTAATGTTTATCTTTTATCATTTTGGTTTTCATGATCCTAGGTTGAAGTGCGTGTAGCTCGACCCTATTTGGATTTTAAAGTTTTTGGTTCGATCAAAATGCAACTTATCTTTCTACCGGAAGTTTTAAATTTCACACTTTTACGCCTATTCCGGCATTTCGAGATGATAAGTTTTGTTCTAAGCCATCACACCGATCGACCTTGTTGATGGCGGTGATGACTTTTACGTGATACATTGGGTTATTAGTAATTTCGAGGAGAAGCTACATCTCCCTAAGTTGTTGATATCCAATCTAAGCGTGAAGCGCCTGCACCGAGTTTACGATCCTATCTTTTACCAATTGGTCACATCCGATCTGTTATACCCGACCAAGTTTCTCTTTTGTTTGGATTAAATATCTTATCAATCCAGCCTCGTGTTCTCCCATGGGGTAATGCTTTTTGATCTTTGTCTTCTCCACCCGGTTTTAAGCATATTTAAGCGGTGGAGATTATAGATGAAGATTACCATCTTTAGTTGCTTGTTTATCTTTCTTTCTATTTAGTATTTTTCTTTGCGCCTGCGAGCGAGTAGTTTTAACTCTTTGGTTTTACTTGTCATTGGTTGTATGGAATAAATTGGCTTAATTTGTTTTTGGATATTTATATCTAATTACTGTCATTATTTTGTAACTCCCATTGACATGTTATTAACGATCTCGTGGAGTTTCTGTTTGGTTTACTTAAACAGGTTTTCACTTGCTTCTCCACGACGTGCTCCGATGATCTGCATCTACTTGAGCGCCGTTTCCAGAGCTAAGTCTTTTTCTTAAATTCTCATTTTTATTTGTCATTGGGGACAATGACATGTTTAAGTGGGGGGTAGGAGACTTAGCTATGATATGTTATAATTGAAAATTGAATGAAACGGTGAAAAATTGAAAAAAATTGAATAAATGCCATATTATTTATCTCGTACCCTTAGAATTGTGAGTTCCTAGCTAAGAATTGATAGGAAAGGAACCAAGTTGCATGAGTACGTGATCATTTTATACTTATGTGAATGTAAATTTAAGGATATTCATGCCGGTTGTTGCAAGTAGTTATTTATTATTTGATTACTCAAAATGAATCGACGAATACCGCACAAATCATAATAACTGAAGAATTATGTGTACATTGCGTAGATGATTGGTTATACAGACCTAGAGTCGATATTTATCCGCTGATGTATTCTTATCTTCTGGCCATCAAAGCGGAGTAATAAGCTTGAGAATTATCTGTGTTTTGACAATAAGTTAAACACTGGGCTTGTAGTAACATTACCAAAGTAGCCCCGCGCTTGTGGTAATATTCAATGCTATGCATGATCTAAGATAGGGGGATACTCTAAAAAGTTTTCTTCCTTGAGATTGATAGTATTTGAAAAATATGAAGATATGAGAAGAATATTCAACTCTTTAAGAGGCTTTGAGTAGTACTCGGTCTCCAAGTCCAAAAACCCTATAGATACGCTCTTGCTTATTGTTCTAGTGCTTTAACCATGGCGAGGCTTAAGAAGTGGGAATGCTGATGTTGGTAGGTTGAGATTACGAAGTTAGCATAAACTTTAATCTTGCCACGAATAGATAAAATCAAATGCACATGCACACATCACTTCGATTCATAGAGAGTAGTGAATAATGGATATTTTATGAGCATGACTGGTATGAGTTGACTCGAGCTTCTCGCGTAAGTATGATTTGACCATGTCAATTGTTTTCTTGGGAAATGACTTATTGATGCTTTGTTCGGGACGATCAAAGTCTAAGTGGGGGTAGTTGATGACGGTCAAATTATACCCGTAAAAGTCATCAACGTTGACCTTAAATCGGGATTAATAATATATATTTTATGATAAATCACCTGTTTATATGGATTATTTAATGATATGTGATTTATATTATATAATTTGGTATTTATCCATTTATATTCCGTTTATATTGTATATTTTGGTATTTATCCATTTTTATTTAAATATGATTTATTTTGGGATAAATATCTATTTTACAGATTTGGATAATTATGGAGGATAAATACAAATGGAAGAATTAAATCTCAAGATAAATCAAAGGAAATTCAAGATAAATATCGGATTAGCACGAAAAGATCGGATAAGCATGGCAAACCAACCAAGATTGGCGCCAACATGAGGAACATTCTACAGAGCGCATTTTATCTTTTAATTGGAGATCGGCCGAGAGTTATCTCTTATTTGTTTTGACATTTTAAAGTATATCTCTTAATTAGCTTGAACCCCTATAAATAAAGGCATGCTATACACGCCATAAACACACTTCTTTACACAATACATTTTTTACACTTCTCAGTTTATAATAAAATCGTCAGTTTTTCTTAGAGCAGTTTTTATGCAAGATCTACAGTAATGTAAGTTCTTGTATTTATTTGTTCTTAGTTCTTTGTAATTAAGTCCCCAATTATTGTTTATCGTTTGAGGTTGTTCGTTCTTCACCGAACGATGTAGATCTAAGGATACGATATGAGGCAGTGGGGATTCCTTGTCTATAAGGATCCACACGCCCAGATCTGTTATCCGGCGACCTATAGATGACTTTGGTATGATCGACAACCGTGTTTTTAGTAGATCTATATAATTGCTTATGAGTTTCTATTTTATCCGTTACGTATGTAGAAACGCTAAGATTTAGGTTTTCGCCGCGTCAATCTAGCCACGTCTTTATGGTGTGATTGTCCACTAGAATTTCTTATCTTAGTAGGTATGGCTACGGCTACGTTGCTCGTCTATTTTAATTAGCGTATTATTAGGAAATACCAATATAGGGCTCTAGGTCGGCTCATGAATTGATCTTCCGGGACTTTCAAGTGAGATCTAGATCACATGCTGTATTTGGGAATTGTCGACACGTAGTTATCGTAAATCGTAGATTAACATGAGACCGTCGCGGTAATTGTTAATGGGGACAGAGAGACCGATGCGATCGTCTCAGGAATACGCTGAACAAAGGAATGTTGCCTAGGTGAGGAATACGGTTAATATCGGCATCCCTAGTTTGGTAAGCGTGCAAGTCATATGAGATGGAGGGCGAAAAAGCGCGAAGTCACGTGATGTAGCATAGTGATCTAGATGGCCTAACCGAGCTAGATCTAGTCTGGGGATGACTCCGTAGCCAATATAAAAGAAATACGGATCGGATTAATAGTTGTCGAGTCTAGCTTAATTATATAGAATCTCTAGATCCAAACGATAACTTAATAATTGGGGAGGTTAATTACGTTGTTTATGTGTTGTGTCGAGTCGTGTCCTTTACCTTTCTTGTCTTTTGTTGGTCATAGACCACCTTTGTGTCCTTGACATGAATGATTAATTGTTTGTATATAAATGACCCACAATTGGTTCCCTGTGGGATCGACCTTGATTCGCTATAGCTATACTACGATGGACCTAGTCCTCTTGCTAGTATTGGTTTATGGTGGTCAAGTATTTTTAATTTCACTTGATCTACGTGCATCACCCGCTTAAAGATCCAATTTCATCACCGACGATTTTAGACATCATCAAATACTATTGTGGATTTCATTATGAACATAAAAGTGTAAGAAGTTGAATATATAAAAAATAAAACAATAGCAATTTATAGAAATTCAAAAATTCCACTTTGGAACTCAATGTTTAATGATGCATATGTCGATATTGTGTTCTTTCATTCTTCACGTGTCATCCTCTTCCATAGCATCAATCGGGTCATTAATAAGAGTAAAAAATTTGTTTCATTAAGAAGAGTCATCATTTTTCATGAGAACTCATATGAGTATGTATGAATTATTTTTAAAAAATAAGGAATAATTTTAACAAAGAAATATAATACTTACGTACGAGACTATATAACTTGTTTATATACTATGTTTTTTTGTACATTTATGGTGTTTGTCTAGTTGATCTTTGAGTTTGATCAACACCTTCATTGTTGATATTTACGTTCCCCTTTAAAGTGCAACATATAGTTGTCCATGAAAGAACACCGGCCGAAGCAAATAAACTTCTACAAATGGTTTTCTATGTCCTTGTGCTTTAATGATCGTCATTGCAAAGTAAATATGAATATGATATTGCTTTCTTGTAAAATGAAACGGGTATCCTTCGTTTTCTACCGGTAGAAGTGGAATACGTGGGATTAAAATCTGCTTTCCACAATGTTGCCCAACTATGATTTCAGCATGAATCACATTTCCTATGAAATCTTTACATATCATCCTTGTACCATTGCATAATCCTTCTTCTGGATCTAAGTTGCTTAACTAAATATCGGTGAATAATTTTTCAACACTAATTTGTGAGAAGGCAATCCATTTGGTGACAAAGTATTGATAAATTCTTCTTGATAATAATCATTAGTATCATCAATAGCATTATCAATGCCGTTGAAACAATATTCTTCCCCCGGAAAGGTTGATATCAATTTTTCATTTAACTTATCAACATGTTCATTAGTCGTGGCCAGTATTGCTATGCTTGTTATCCTATATAGATGGAAAAATAGAATCAATTAAATGATTTTTTGGAACCTCTTCATCGTTTCATCATATTCAATGACCATTTCTTCTGGTAATTTTATGTCTCCTTCAGTGTTTGTTGATTCTTCTCTGCAAACCGCCCTTAATAAATATTGGTTGAAGTGTAGATCTCATCTTGCTCTCATATTTTTGGAAATGTATAATTTTCCATCATTGGCCACATATATGACTTCACCAAGCTTGACTCTATTAATTGTTTGTTGTATCGTGCATTTACAACATGAAGCATTTGTCTAAAAGCACCTCCAAATACAACCATCTTTCCTCCAAATGCGTTAGAATTTCTAATGATGACCTTTAAGTTTCTGTCAAGTGTCTCAATTGCCTATTTCTTTGCCATTGGTGCTTCATCCCATATGATTAGACTTGATTTTCGCAGTAATTATGCATTTCCACTCTACATTAGAATATCGCACATATTTGTTTCATGCGCATTAATTGGAATTTCAAAACGTGAATGAGCAGTTCGGCCTCTGAGCATAATTTCAGCCGCAACTCCTGATGTGGTTGTTGTTATACCTATCTATTGTCTCCTTCACCCTATATAAATACGTTTCCTTGTGCCACCGGACCAATCAATAAAAACATAGCACAATGGCCTTTATCCACCTTATAGAGAAGTATTTGGAATATATTGTGTTGTTCAGGATTAAGCATTTTTCTAAAATATATTCTTCTTGGGACATCGCTATAGACGATTCATCACGAATCACTATTAGTATATTTTCTACAATGTTGTTGCATTATTCTAGTATACTTGGCAAGTCGTAAGATGTCAAGTCTTTACCCATGCTTTACGGAAAAAAATTTATGGATTCCAAAGTTTTGGCCATAATTGATTGACTGACTTTGTATGATCTTGCATGAAATATTCCAACATATTTCCCAATATGTATCCCATAGTGTCAATTGTTTGTTGGCTGACAGTAGGCTTATAGAGTTGCAAACATTCTTCTTAATGCATTAGGCATTTGAAAGGCAATAGTTTTATTTAAGCATTCTGAGATGTTCTGGTCGGATTCTAATAAATCTATTTTCTCTGCAGCTTCTTTGAATCTGGTGTAATTATTGTTGTTTACCTTTAGTAAATCTTCAAATTATGTTCGTCCTCTAACATGATTAAGTAGCAATCTAAGATAATTTATTTCTCCTTCTGATGGATTTGCACCATTTATACGGCCAATCACAACTTTTTGTTTCCTATGTATCCAATATTAATTTTTGTGTGCTCTTTCATGCAAAAAAAATCTGAAATTTCACAACACATAAGCTTTTTGCCCTTTTGATTTGATCGACAAAGAATGAAGAGGCCTTTTGATTTGATCGACAAAGAATGAAGAATTCCTCAACATTGTTCACTACTAGAAATTAGGTTTTTAATGAGGAGAAATTAATGAGGAGTTGAAATTTGGTCATTAAATGATATTTATAATGAGGAGAGCTAAAAAAATATCTTACTTGATGACCAAATTTTAGGGCTCCTCATTATTGATCATAAATTCTCCTCATTAAAAATACAATAAATACAATCTCCTCATTATTCATGTATTTTGTTTTTGAACTTAACTATTTTAATTAGGTATATACACTATTACACATTTATTTAATAAAACCAACACATTCCTAAAATAAAATAACTAAAAATCCTCATTATCATCCCGTAAACTCTTCCATCGTTTATCCTGATTTCTCTCCCATCAAATCTCATTGCCCTAATTCCGTTCTGGCTCAAATCTCTCACCTGCTCAGGAATCTGGTGGTCGTCCCTCTCTCATCCGGATTTAATCTCACAAATTGATGCATCAAATGAATCAATTTTCATCGCGAGAAGTCTTTGTAGACATTCGACCGATTTGAATCGCAGTAATAGTTGCCTTCGTTCTCAGGAGACATCATTCACGAATTCTTCAATCAATTATTCTTGGTAAGTTGTGCTCATTAGCTCACAAGTTGCGATGAGTCTACAAATCTGCGCTACAACCCGTCATCCAGGATCGGGCGGCTATGTTCGGACCTCAGAAAGCTTTGCGGTAAGCTCATCTTACCTCGAAGCTTCAATTTCTCCTTCACGTAATTGTTTTTCTGAATCAGATGCATATTCAATTCAAATTGGAGCACTTTAATCTTCTATGTTTTCCTTTTTTCTTGGTGAAATTTTAGTATACTTTTTTTCCTTTTAAATCTTCAGTCTTGTTTGTGGATTTTGGTTCTTCCAGTTAGAGTTTTCTTGTTGATCATGGAATATTAGTTTCATGATGATTGTACCGAGGTCTTCTTGTGTGTTTTCATCTTGTCTTCCAACTTTTGCAGCTATGTTTTTTCAGTGTTTACTTGTAAACTTTATATGGTATTTAATGGAAATACTTGTATTTGGATTTCAACTCAACAGCTTATTAGGTAGATGTTTATGTAGAATAGGTCATGTGTGTCTATTAATCTATGCATCTAATATAAGGACTGAAGTCTGTTTCGAGATCTTTTATTCTTCAATTTCACAAAGAATATATTCAGACACAATAACTATTTAGTACCCAGGTGCCTTTTCAAAATCACTATATATTCTGCTTGGATATCGTAACATCAAGTGGCTGATTTACTTGAGTAGTTTCATTGAATACTTGTCGAAATATTAGGATTAGGATTTAGGAGTTACTAAATGTTTCTTTGTTTTATTCCTAGACACATGAAGTATAAAATTGTAGTTTTTTTTTATGTATGACTGACTTGTAAATATGGATTTTGTTGTAAGTCCATATTTGTGAATATTCTTTGTATACTTAGGCTCCATTTTATTGATATATTCTGTTGTTTCTTTTTGATTTTGTTGCAGCATCACTTTCTGAGTAAGTATTGACTGAGTTAGTAAGAAATATTGTAGTATGAGAGCATATCATATGCTATGCAAAAATCACTTTATTCTTCAGTCAGACTCCTTTTGGTTAGCAATCAGCACAAGTTTGTTATCAGTCAGAAGCACTTTTTTGCCTTCACACACTGTCTTGCACATGTTCGACGTAATGCCTGATGGGCTTGCTTGTTGAATATAAGATAAACTTGGTGCTTATGATCTCAGCACTTGTATAAGACTTTTCAGTAATGAGCGTTGACCTTTGAGGCTGTATACAACTAAAATATTCTTCTTGGTGTTTTTTTTGTTAGGATTCTGACTCCAACGTTTATGTTTCTCACTTAGCCTATCTTTGCTATGATCTGAGTGTCAAATCGATTCACGAAAGGACAAGTAATTGAGGTAATGTAAGCATAACACTGCTGCTAAGAATTTGTGACATTGTGCGTCTTGTCTTAGGATTTGTTGCATGAAGGATAAGAAATCTTGCCAATCTAATCATTTAATGCCTTGATGGTGCGCACCATGGGATATTGCTCGGGAAATGGTGTATCAAATAATGATCCAAAACAAGCATGCTAAATGGTGTAGATTGGTTTCTTTTGCATTGTATGTTCTACTACTCTTTCATATCCTAAATTGGGATATTGATTAATCTTGTAGTATGTATCCGAGAAAAAGGTCGTGGTTCAACAAGCGCATCTTGGGAGATCCCCACCCGTGTTCGATGAAATGAGAGTGCTTCATCGGTCCAATGATGATGATGACTTGGTGTGTTGCCTTGACTGCACCTGTCAGTTTTTTTAGTCAAACAACTTTACTTTCATGTCTAATACTTTGTTGAATGCTTTATGATTGCAGGTTCTTGAATTGGGCATGAACTTCTTTTTTGGTGCCCAATGTTTTTTTTATATAAAGCTTAATTCAAGATTGAAGTGTTAGATATGGTTCTTGATTTCATTTGTGAAGGGCAAATGGGGATTGAGATTGAGCTTACTGAGGTAGCACTTAACCCTGAATTTGAAGCTCTTTAAACACTCTGTTTGCATTATTTAATGTTTAGAACTAACTCTTTATGCTTATAATTCAGTAAAGAATCGACTCTCTCTCTGTTTTCTCTTAAAGCTACTAACCCCATAAAGCTTAGTGTATTCCATTGACAATTTTTTCTTGTGTTTGCAGCTAAAATTTTTAACAATGGAATTGCATTAAAGCATATCTCGGACGTCTATCTCAGCTGAAACTAATAGAGGTACAAAAAAAGATCGTTTTTGATAATGATATATTAAACATTATCTTAAAAATTAAAATAGATACTATTACTTTGGGAGTCCTTGTCATTTGAAACAAATCTCCATAAGCCTTGTTCTCGGACCATTTTACTTTTGTTTGTTCTAATAATTGTCTTTCCCAACTCCCCTTGTCGATCTGTTTAATGCAATACGTTGCCGGGGTGATTGGAGTATTTTCGAGGATGATTGTTAACACCCTTTGATTGCCAAATTGTGTTCATTTTGATATTTGCTTACGTGATCAAAGACAAGTCGTATATGCAACAAATTTTTTTGTCAACTTAATCATTTTTGTCCGAACATCGAATTTTATGCCGAATGGAAAAACTGCCCTGAAGGGGAAAGTCTGCTTGCATGAAATTCAATAAGATCACGGAAGTACAAATGTTCTGCATCGTTCGATTCAAGGAGAATCGTTCTCCTTCTCTGAATCTTATAAGTGTAAATTACAGAACCTTTTCTATATTAACACGTTCTCTTTATCTAGCATATAGGGTATTTCAAATCAGACCGGCTTTTGTCCTGAGATGACAATATTTTCAAGAATGCTTCTGATTTATGTAAACATTGCCCATATCTTATATTTATTTTTGGATAAATGTTAAAATAGTCCCTGTTTTGACATGTTTGCGTTGTAGGGGGAATGAAATGTAGTGGTTTGCTGCTTTGGCATTATAGGATAAGAGAAGATGACGAAGTTTGTGGAAAGTATTCTTGGCCTTTATTTTCTAACGTAAAATTCTCTTTAGCATGTTTTTCCCCAAATTTTTATAGAAAGTCTGCTCTGTTCGTTTGAGTGTTTGGATACACTTCTTAGGTTGACGGTGGCTATTTCCGGTAAAAAAATTTGGAACCAGGTACACAACTTAGCTCTTGTTGTTTTGTTTGTTCTTTAGTTTTTTCTTTCACAAAAGGCCCCATGTGTGTTTACTTATTTGACCAACCCTCTTCAATAGGCTGTTATTGTTTTTTGGCCTAGGTTCATTTTTTCTTTTTGTTGTAGAATATATGTGCTTATTGTGCCTATACTTTAGGTACTTTCCTTTCTGGTTAGTTTTCCCAAAATGTTTGATGCTCTTAATTAGGAACATGAGACAATTCAGCCAATTCTTGAATATATATTTGTAATTTAGGCACTGTAATGATGGACAATTATTTGAGTTTTGGTTATATTGTAGATTCTTAATGTGGTCACTTGTTTTGATTTTACTTTCTCCAAAATTTGTGGCCTTTAAGAATCTTACCTTGATGAGTTTCACCTTTGAATTAGTATCTTAAACAAAACGGTCCGATATATACTGTATATTATAACTTATTTAGTATGATGAAGTACATGATGGGACTAGATTTGATTTGCTGATAGGATCTCATAAATAATAGAAACTACCCCAGTGTTACCAAAAATGATTATATGGAAAAAAATTGACGATTTAGTGAGTCATGTATTGAAAGATTTCATACCTAGGTTGACTTGCTTATGTGCAGGAGATATTAGCTTGTAAATGATCTTTTATTTGCTCTTTATACTCAATGTTGACATGGTGTTTGGTTAATTAATATCCATTTGGTGTTGGTTTCAAAAATTCTGTGATTCATGAATATAGGGATTATTGTTATTGAAATTAGCTAATGGACATCGGTCTTCCTTCTTTGGGGCATTTTTTTGTTTCCAAACAAGATCTTGGCACCCTCGAAGCAACACACTTTTTTAAGTTGGAGTAGAAAGGGTTTCATTTATGATAGACTTGAAAGAGATAGCTAGTTCCTTGTTTTCTTAGTCTTGTTTCATGTTGCTTTTGAAGTTCAGGTTTGTATCAGCTCTCTCTATTCAGGTCTGTTTTGTCTGCATAATAGAGTAGGTTTAAGCCCAGGATGTGCATCAAGATATAGCAGTTCTCTATTCTGCATTTTGCATATCTAACACTTCTTTCCAAACCTTTCATATAAATTTCAGCTGCTCAGAAGACTGTGGATGGTCCATAAAGAAAGGCTGTATAGGTGGACATGCTACATCATTCAACATCATTTCCAGCAGCACCGGAGCTCTCATCATTCAACATCATTCATCTATTGTTGTTTTTGTTATGCATTATGGTAAACATTCCATCTTGCAACGTTGTAGGATTGATTCCTCAAGTGAGGAGGATATGGTTTTAGTTTGTTCTTACTTGATGTAATTTTACATGCTTTTGGAATAATGGATAAAGTTCTTTTGTCCTCTGGTGATGTGATCTGCCCGGCCTTTTTTGCTTGCTTGATGGGTGGCCATATCCCGCCGGCCGTTTTCTTGTGTTGTGAACATTTGTATTCTCATAACGAGGGTAAAATTTTCTATAATGAGAGGATGTGTTGTCAGTAATTCATGATTTAATGAGGAGCAAATAACCCATTAATGAGGAGTTGTGTTGTCGCGGGATCTTTATTTAATGAGGAGTAAATGACCTAATATTGAGGAGGTTAGTAGTCATTAAAACTAATTTTTATGAGGAGAATATATCCTCATTAAATGTATGAATAAATTAATGAGGAGTTCCAATTCTCCTCATTATATATCTTTAGCGGCGGAGGCGACAATGAGGATCGATTTCTCCTCATTAAAAGCCTAATTTCTAGTAGTGGTTTTTTAGGCAAATCTGTTACATATGTGATCTTCAAGATTTTGATTCTTCCAATATGAAACATCAAAACCAATCAATTAGGTTATCTATAGGATATATTATTTGTTATCAATGCATACAAAGAAAGTTGCAATATGTTTCGAGTTTGTTACTTAGAGCAATAGCGTTGAAAGTCTAGTAAAACTCTTCACGTGCCTAACAAAAGTACACCACGTTATTTCTTTATGAATATTTTACATGTTTACCTCTAATCTAAGATGATGACGGACAAAAGTACTACACATTATTTCTAATGACTATCTTAGACACTTACCTCTAATCTAAGATGATGACGGACAATGTCTCATTTGATGCAAAAAGAATGTCAAAAAGAATAAAATATTATGAATCTTGTGGCAACATAATAAGAAGATGGTGGTGCAAACTATATTTTATAGCAAAAGGGAAGATAAATCTTATCTATTGTATGAAGAGTGAAACATTTATGTTTGATTTAGTTTCGGTTTAATCCGAGTAATTGTCTGAGATGGTTTTATTCATGTGAATTATAATGGGTTATAATTCCCTTCAAAAAAAAAAATAATGGGTTATAATTTGAGCTATATATTATAGACTTTATATTATATTATTATAAGTTAGTAGATATTGATAGACTTTTGCTAGCTAAGGAAAAAGATAAGTTTGAATTAAGTTTCAATTTGAACAAGATAACTATATCAATTAAAGATAGATGTGATGTATTGTTCTTCGCGTTATTATTTTTTATCAAGATCAAGCTATTTGGGAAGATGCATCCTTTATATGTTCTCAGTTTCCTAAATTTTCTTTACCTTGAGGACAAGGTGTTTCCTACGGGAGGGGGATGTCACAATTAAAAGAGAAACTTTCCTTTTTAGGAAAAGTTGTAGGAGGGAAATTTAAAATTCTTGTTTACCGCTTTGCTGATGTCACCCTTGTTGGGGGAATCTTTTGCATTCTGGGCCATTTGGCTGAGTGGTGTGTGCATGTAGTTGTTAGATGAGTCATCTAGTAGTATATAAGGAGAATTAGGGTGTAATGATGGATTATCAAATAATTAATGAAATCTTCTTCTTCCCCAATTCATCTTCTTTCTCAATCTTCTGCAAATTCTCCCTTTTCCAAATTCTCCCATTTTCCGTATCGTTACATATTTACAATTTAATTGGCTACACCATCAGAGAATGTTTTCCTATTAAGTGGAAGCAATAGGAGTTATTATATGATGTCGCTGAGAGAAGATTACAACATAAGAATAATGATAATAATTAAATTAAAACATAAAATGCCTTGGAGTTATTATATGTCACAGATCCATCGGTGAAAAGAAAGCTACTCCCTCCGTTTCTTTTTGTATAATGTCGCTGAGAGAAAATTCATACAAATTAAAAAAATGATTTAATGTGTCTAAATTCTAGTATTGAAAATGTTTTTTTTTTTTTTTTTTTTTTTTTTTTTATTGGAGATGTAAATACTTTGTTGGTAAAAGAGTTTTAGTATTGGAAATGTTTTTTTTTTTTTATTGAAGATGTAATAATAAATGATACATTGGAAATGTAGAATGACAGATAAATAAAAACAGAAAGAAATTTCAAACGTGACAGATAAAAAGTAGAAACGGAGGGAGTACAAGATTTGCTCAAGGCACTACTAATTTTAATAAAATAAACATGTAATAAAACTTAAAAAATACACTTCAACTGATATGGATCTACTGGACTCAGCTGGTTGTTGATCAATAATCATAATAATACATAGAGATGATTTAAAAGAGTCTTAAAGAGTGAATATTAAATGGGGACCTACTACCATTGTCGCTACAAGTTACAACACACACGCCACGCACACTGACACGGCCTATGGCCTACGGCCTACGGCCTGTCTGTCTCAAAAGCATTTGCGGTGAACAATAGCAGGTCCATTTTCATCATAATCGCCCTTAGTTATATGCTGATTTTGTGGAAAGACTACCTTGGCAAGTATGGCACCTCCCACCCACGCGCTATATGAAATCAACTCCTCAGGCATATATTCCGGGGGCTGCAAATCAACAGTATTCAGTTACAAGGGCAAAACTTATAGTGATTTTCAATCATGTAAGCAGCAGTTGACAAATGAAAACCATTAAAGGAAATGCAACGGTGGTGGGGCCTAGTTCACAGCTTATGGGTCTACTATAAGCATCATCAAAATGCTTCGTGCATCACGATTATTCAAAGCACCACATAAACTGTTACACGACACCATAATTTTTTATGATTATATTTCAAGATAAAAAAAAACGAACCCTATAGGGATCACAGGCTGTATAATAAACAATTTCCAATATCAGCTGTTACTACAGGGTTTCTCTACTGTGATATACGTCATATGGCAAGAAATGAACCCTAAAAGGGTTTTCAAGATCATCACCAACCTAAGTATTCAGTGGAAATGGAGACGAGGATTTTGAGGCTTTACTAGGAGGAACGTGTCTATTTCCGCATTGAGATGGCTTACTGCAATCCAATGTAGTCTAGATATGTGATTTTTCACGTGCAACTAAAGGATTTTGTGTTTTCTGCACGTACAACACTTGCTGGATTGTAATGCTACATTATCATCTACAAAATTTCTCACTTAAAAAAAAAAAACCCTCGTGATCTTAAGCTGTTCTTGAAATACAAAAACTTGAGTCTGAACTTATGTGCATCACTAGTAACAAACCATTCCCAAAAACTTTCAAGCGGAATGTCTAGGTGATCAAGCACAATTATATTGGCCATATGCGACAGGTCAAGATCAATTCAAGCCTGTACTCTTTTACTACGGCAAGCAATGAACTAGTCAAACCAAGTAGTTCATGGTGTACTGGTTCAATCATAGGATGGAGTTGGACCCTAACATCCGTGTCATACGGGTGAACCCGGCAAGTTGAATTGCAAATAAAGCATAAAAGAAGGAAAAAGCACTTGATGGTGATAATTTCTACAAGAAAGAAATTTCAACAGGCAGCGTTTTGTGGTATTATTGCACCAAACAAACAGACGACATAAAGGTAGCAGCACACTGTACATACCTTTACTAAGCGTGCAGCTGATGAGCAAAGGTTGGCTTCTAACTGGAACCTTTCCTCAAAACCTGAAAAGCCGGTCATACCCCAAAAATGAGGTCAGAACTTGTTTTAAAAATTAAAAAATAGGATGAAGGCTTGAAGCTAACGAAGCACTTCCATTTCTTCTTGCCAATGATAGATGCAAAGCAAATGCAAGATTCAGCAGCATTTACAAAACTAAATAATTTTAACTCATCCTCTGAGCTTAATTCAGCAGTCCCCTCATGTTTGACCTTTCCAACATGTGCACAAGAATAGACATGCTGTAGCAGAGTTGACATGACCAACAATGTTGTAGATTCACTTAAGGAGACAAACGGAATATATCAAGAGTGATAAAAAGGACAAGAAGGATGGGCCCTTGATGTGAGAGAGAGAGAGAGAGAGAGAGAGAGAGAGAGAGTAATCATGTACTATCAGAACAGTCGTCTCTAGGTTTATAATCATGCGAAAAATCAGTTTGATCCAGGGATAAGAGCACTTGCATCAGATCCTCTTAATAAATTCACTATTTAACAATTTACAGAATCTCTATCCAAGATGAAATGCATCATATCTTCTAGTTTACATAGTGCCATAGATATAAAGGAAAATTCAAAGAATCTAGATGAACGCGCTGCGTGTAGAGATATTTTTACAGAATCTGTATTTTACGTTAAAAAATCGAGTATCTGCTGCAACGTTATTTTTTCTAAATCTGAATGTAGAAATCTCTAAAATACAGTATTAAAGGATTTACAATACTATCTACTGCAAGTGCTCTAACACGTTAGCATTTATGTTTGATGCAGCATATTTTCTTTTTAACTGATTTCAAAAAAGGGAAAACAAATACACATATGTGCGTGTGTTGTGTGTGTTCCTGTGTTTCGTAGATAATACAAATTTCTTATGTAATATATCCAACCATTAAGCAATATGGTGTTAAAGACATCAAATCAAACCTGCAGATGAATGGAAAACAGTAGAGTTATTAACATTGTTGAGAGAACTAGCCTGTCATAGAAGCGGTAGCACCACAAAGTACAGTATTTTCTAGAAGCTGGCGCTGATTTTCAGTAGAAACAGTTGAAATACAACGGATAAGTTGCTCAACTATTCCATGTGTGTCTAAATTCATGATTGAAGGTTGAAACAGAGCTTCCCCAACCATGTATCTTTCTTTTCCAATTCTTATAACCTGAAACAAACAGTGGCACCAGTGATGATGAAGTAATATAAAAAAAAACAAATGAAGAAGACTTTCTCCTCAATCACGAAAGGTCTGCACCTGCAGATTACCTAAATGAATATCTGTCACAAGTTCTACAGACAGCATTTAAGTTCATTCATAGGCCTAACTTTCATGAACTCGGATTTGCATATTCAAATGAAGCCTCATTTTGCAGTCATACTGCTGGAATTAGAGCTAAGAAATAGGTTTAGAACTGAAAGTATTTTGCAGATCCCTTCTGAGAATAAAAATTAGATGCTTATGCATACAGTATGCATTTACTGAGATAAGGCAGTGTTTTGAAGAATAAGCAGGCCTGGCATTGAGCAGCAAGAAACCATTCATTCATTTCTTTTATTCATTGCTGTGAAATTTAGCTAAGTACTTTGGGTAGGCCACATCCTCACACCATGTTGGAGCTTCATGGGGGAAAAAGGGCAAGGTATTGGAAAAAGAGGCTTCCTCAAGTTTTCAAGAGAGGTTATCAAAGTAGAGTGTTGGTTGTTGAAGAATAGTATCACAACTGTTGTTTCCTTGAACATCCTCAAGATACAGTGTAGCTTACAATATAACAAACCAACCAATGTTTCTTTAAGAGAGAAATTTGTGTGAAGGAATTTCTTTGAAAATCTTCATACTATGGTTGTGCAGTGTGTAAAGTGCAACATTCACTCATGAATGAAATGAATTATGATAAGAAAAAAAATTGAAAGGAAAAAAAGATATAAGGTGCATACCAAATTGGCATGAATGGTACAGAGTATCAGATTAAACATGTCAAAAGCAGAACAATCTGTCCCACCATCTATGTTGGATTAGAGTTTCAACAAAAATATGGAACAGAAAGGCATTTGGATGATTCTTTCTATAAACAAGTAATACAAAAATATAGAAGTAATATAGAACCTTAAACAACATGTTGGCTCCACAATCAAACTTGACTCTACGGAACTTCTAATAATAGTGTTTTTGAGTTGAAAAAGTAGGTGGTGTGGCTAAAACCTGTCCATCTGGCAATGTGTGGTGCTCTTCCTTACAAGATTGGTGTAATTTGCTGAAAGCGATATCATCTTCAGCACACAATGCATACTGCTCTTTTAGTTTTTCAACATCAGCAATAGTGAGCTTTGCCTCTGGGTTGGATTTTGCAAGTTCCTGTGCAAATAGCTTCGTCAACTCAAAACCACCTATCTCGAGTCTTCTTGAAGCTATGTGCTGGACTGCACCTTCAATTACTGGAGCAATATCTGGAAAGGAAAAGCATAAACAAGAAGATTATTAATGATCTATCAAGTATCCAATTCATTTACAGAAGAACAAAAAAACAAAAACAAATAAACCCTTTCAGGCTTCACATATATCCAACCCAGAGGCAATGCTCTGTGCTGGACTGCACCTTCAAGTACTGGAGCAATATCTGGAAAGAAAATGCATAAGGAACTGCATAACACAATGACGGCTAAATGATCTACCAAGCATAGAAAGCTAAATGATCTGTCACGCATGCAATGCAGTATTTACTGGCAAACAAAAAAAGAATCATCTTCACATAAATTCACAGCAGTTTAAGAAAATAAAAAAATCCTGCTGCAGCGGCAAGCTTGCATGCTTACTCTCCTGGCAGCGTACGCCCATTTAACAAAAAAAACCAGCGTTATTAAGAGCGACCAAAAAGTCGGGTGGAAACCGATCGGTCAAAAGACACAAAATGAAAACTCCCATTATTGGTTGCAGAGGTATGATGACATATTCTTTTCCCTTCTCTACAGAACATTAAAATTGTCATTCAAATCCTTCCTCGCCAATTAAGGAAGATGAACAGTTAACCAGCCATTATCTAGTCAATAAGAAATACGGCAGGAGAAAATTTAGCCATTACACAGTGCCATAAAAGCTAATTCTGTAATATCTTCTTCACTTGTAAGTAAGGCCAAGGGCATAGGAGTAAAAAAATAATAAGCCAAGATCCAGAGTATACCTATCTTTCCATGACCAATGTCAACAGTACATCCTGAAATGCGTCCTACAGCATAAAGGGATAGTACTCCTTGCTCAGATGCATAAAACCCAGAGATGTTGAAGGTTTCAAACATCAACTGCACCAACTGCTCCCGAACTGCCTGATGACAGGAAACCACACAAGGGAATGACAGTCTAACCAACGTAAGTCGAGCAGAATTAAAACGAGCTACTTTGCAATGGACCGTTTCAACAGATTTCGGTATATTAATATCTAGGACCAATGTCAGCCGCTTACCAGTCTGAAGAATGATAGATCAGAACATTATCAGCTAAACCTCAGAACTGAACTCATCTAAGTAACTGTCTAATATTTAACGGACACAGACTGTTAAGAAAGGCCATATATTTTTTGTTATAGTAAGCTTGCATTCATGTGAAAGGATAATTACAATAAAGTGCCTACGTGTACAATAAGAAACACGTACAAACACAAAAGATCAATGATTCGACGAAAAATCTATGATCTATACTGCAGATCATAGAAAATTATGTTAACGATCTCTTAACCCCACTTATGTGCTGGTCAAAATCTTATGCTATTCAGAACGGCCTGAGCAGTCTGAGTAGGTCCCTTGCTTTGGCTGGAAAATAATTTTCGTTTTTTCATACATCCAAATGCCATTACCAGTTGATGTCCTTTTGAAACCCCAACTTTCATTGATTCTGTTAGCCCATTTCAGCACTTCATCCACTGGAAGAGTATTTGTTAGCACATTTTATTTAGAAAGTAACTCCAAAATCTCTTAGAATCTGAGCAGGTAAACACAACAAAGCAGATGCAAGAAAAGGCAAGACAACAAAGGAACATTCTGAAGGGTTAGCAAGATTCAATGAACTAAAAAACATGTTGGGTATTCAAGCTAACAGGCAAAAGACATCGGCCATGACAAGAGAGGTCGGCCTGACCAACAATACGTATTGACACACAACAATTATGAAACTGTAGAAAATATTAGGGGAAAACTTCTATGCTTTATTTACTCAGCACATGCTGGTTTCTAGAATACATTGAAACCCTAAACACAGGGTCTCCTATTCCGCATAGGGGTCTATTTACATTGAAAAGGTTTTACACCCAACTGTATCTAGTATTTATCCAGCCATGTTACTTATCCTCTAGAAACAGCACAAGGTCAGCTAATGACTTTATACCACTGCCTCTAACCAAACCCTAACACACACTGCGGAATTAAAAACAACTCACTAAACATATCACACTACATACGACCATTTTAACACTCACCCTCAAGTTGGAACATAGATGTTAATCAAGCCCAACTTGCTCACAAAGTCATCGAATTCCCTCTTTCCAAGAGCTTTAGCAAAGCCATCTGCTATCTGCTTCATTGAAGGCAAGAAAGAAATGCACGCCTCCCCACTCTCAAGCTTTTCCTTGATGAAGCGGTGGTAAATTGTTAAAATATAGGGTTTCTCGTCTCCTAGGGTCCCTGGTACTGTTTTAATCTCAGGGCCTAATTATGTTTCTTGTTCATTTTGCCACTTTTGGGCAGAATACATTGTTCATGCTCGTTGGAACAGTGTTTTCTAGCCCATGGGCTTTCCCTTTATATTGTAATGCTTATCTTATTTTCCCAATAAGGTTCAATCAATAATAATCTATTTTTTTCCTATCTTTTTCTATACGGTAATAATGGTATCAGAGTCACCCATTTATATTGTAAGTGTTGGCCTCTTTGTTATAGGCCCACACTTGAGGGAGCTGTTAAAGTTGTCACACATTGGGCAATTAGCATTGTTTCACCCACCATATTAAAAGATGGAATTCCCTCACCTTATAACCTAAGTTTTGGGGATGAGACATCTACTCTTATATAGGTTTGGGCCTAGATTTTCTACATGGTATCAGAGCCTTGTTTTTAAGAAATTCTTCATCCTCCTCAATCCCATTTTTTCGAAAATTTTCGATCTCTCAAAAAATGGCATCTTCTACTGGTGACTCCTCTGACGTTGCTCCACCTTCAAGTGGAGTCACACTCAGTTAAGGGGGTAATACTGATAACTCTCACCTCCTCACCAACCACAAGTTCAATGGGAACAACTACCACTTGGGGTCTAGATCCCTGCTCATGTCTATTGCTGGAAGAAAAAGCAGAGAGGGATATTTAACTGGGGAGATCACTGAGCCTCCTGCAAATGATGCCAGACATAGGCAATGAAAGGCAAAAATAATGTGATCATGTCTTGGCTTGTAGGGTCTATGATGCCAGAACAGAGTGAGAACTTCATGTTCTACAACACTGCTGCTGAGATTTGGGCTGCTGCCCATGACCTCTACTCAAAGAGGGCCAACACATCTGAAATCTTTGACCTCAAGTCCCAATTGAAGGATTTAAGGCAGGGAGATCTGAATGTGACTCAATCCTATAATCAACAACTTGATCTTTTCGGTGAACACAAGTGGAAGTGCCCTACTGATGCAAAAATCCACAAAGGCAACACTGACAATGAGAGGGTTTTTTACCTTCCTAATGGGTTTAAATCCTGACCTAGATGATGTAAGGGGCAGGTTTCTTGGCAAATCTCCTCTTCCTAACCTCAAATTTGCCTTTTCTGAAGTCAAGCATGAGGAAAGTAGGAGGAAGCTCATGCTGAGAAGCCAACAACCTCATCAACACTCTATTCAAACAAATAGCTCTGCCTCTGCCCTACTCTCAAAAGGGATCAATCTCAAAAGGACAAGAAGGAGAGGCCTTTCTGTGATCACTGCAAGAAAGTTGGCCATCCCAAGGAGTCCCGTTGGAAGCTTTATGGAAAGCCTGCTGATTAGAAGCCCAGAACAGGGGTAGGAAAGGAGTCCCAAGACCATTTGTCTGCAAACATGAGTGAGGGTTCTCTCAGGAGTCTCCGCCTTTTCATGCGAATGCACGGAGGTCCTAAAAAACCCTTGCATGCTGCTCCTAGCTCTGCAAATCAATCAAACACTTCCACTGCTTCTGTTGCTCACTCTGGTAACTCCTCCCACTCTTACACTATAGCTGACCAAGATCAACAACAGTGGATTTTGGTGCTTTTGAGCCTATATGACATGGAATAAGGGGTTATTTCACTCCCTTCTCCCTTGTAAACAGGAAAGATTTGTGAGAATTGTAGACGGATCCATTTCCAAAGTTCAGGGAATAGGATCCATCATATTTTCAAATCCATCATATTTTCAAAGGGTCTGACCTTGATCAGGTGCTTTTTGTCCTAAATTTGTCCTGCAATCTCTTGCCAGTGAACAAATTGGCCAAGAGACATAACATCTCTGTCAGTTTTCATGAGAATAAATGTGTTTTACAGGAGACCAACTCTGGGAAGATGATTGGCAATGCTAGTGCCACATCTAGCCTCTACATGTTACCTGCAAATCTTGGATTTATGAATGAACAGAACTCTGCTTTAGTTTCTGGTTTTGTTAGTCGTAACAGTAGTGACCCCGTTGTTTTGTGGCACTATACATTGGGACACCCCAACTTCTTGTATTTGAAAAGGCTCAAGCCTTACTTGTTTATCAATAAAAATGTTTCACATTTTCAGTGTGAAGTGTGTTGTATGGCAAAGCAATGTAGGATTGTGTTTCATATTAAGTCCTAGGCACCTTCTAAGCCCCTCCACCTCATCACAGTGATATTTGGGGACCTTCAAAGGCCAAGAATATCAGTGGTACCAGGTGGTTTATCACCTTCATTGATGATCACACCAGACTCTGTTGGGTGTTCTTAATGAAGGAGATGGCAGAAGCAGGTGCAATTAAGACTTAGTTTCAGACTGAAATTAAGATACTCAAATAAGATAATGGATCTAAGTATCTTGAGAAACATCTGGGCAATTTCTTCAAAGAAAAATGGATTATTCACCTAACCTCTTGTGTTGACACCCCCAACAAAATGGGGTTGCAGAAAGGAAGAATAGGCACCTTTTTGACAATTCTAGGGCCTTATGTTTGCCATGAAGGTCCCAAAACATTTCCGAGGAGAAGCAGTCCTAACCACCATTTACCTTATCAATAGTATGCCCTCTAGGGTTATGAAATTCAAAACTCAGGTTGTTGTTCTATCATAAAGCTTAACACCCAATCATTTGATCCAAAACCTACCTCCTAAGGTCTTTGGGTGTCTTGTGTATGTCCACAATCACCACAGAACCAAACTTGAGCCCAAAGCTTTCAAGTGCATTTTTCTTGGTTATTCACCAAGGAAAAATGGGTACAAATGCTACGTCCTCAAACTAGAAAGTTCTCTAACTCCATGGAGTTACTTTTTCTAAAGGAAATCCTTCATGATCAAGAAAGGAACAATTTGGCTATGTCCTCATCTCGAGGATGGGATATGAGCCCCTAGCACTCTGCAATCCTTGGATGAAGGAAGTATAATTCAAGAGCGAAGTCACTACCTCCGACAATACTCAACCCTCATCTAATTTGGGCCCTGAAAATGGAACTCTATGCCCAAGGCCTCTGCTTTCAATTGGTCATACCAAGAGAAACAGGATAATTTTGAGAAACTAAATCAACGAGGATGTCACTACCATGAATCCACGAAAGATTAGTTAGCACTATGAACTATGATGACAGCCCATTGCCTTAAGGAAAGAACTAGAACTTGCACTCAATATCTACGATTCTACCAATCTTTTGGCAATAGAGAATATCTCTGCTTCCTACCAAGTGTTCATTCAAAGCTTGGACAAACACCATATTCCTCTCTCTATTCATGAAGCCTTAACTGTTCCAAAATGGAAAAAGGTTGTACGAGAGGAATTGAAGGCTCTAAAAGATAATCACACATGGACCCTCACTTCTCTTCCTAAAGGAAAGAAGACAGTAGGGTCCAAGTGGATTTTTTCCCTAAAATACAATTCTGATGGCACCATAAGCAGACACAAAGCTAGGTTGGTTACTAGCTATACCCAGACTCATGGAATAGATTACCAGGAGACCTTTGCTCCTGTGGCAAAATTAAACACAATAAGGGTTTAATGTCTATTGTTGTGAATCTGGACTGGCCCTAGCACCAACCAGATGTGAAAAATGATTTCCTAAATGGTGACTTAAGAGAGGAAGTTTACCTGAATTTGCAACCTGGGATTGAGTACCCAAGGGCAGAAAATAAGGTTTGCAGACTGCACAAAGCCCTTTATGGGCTAAAGCAATCCCCTGGGGCTTTGGCAGATTAACAAAAGTCATAAAGAACCTGGGGTTCAAACAAAGTCAATCTGACCATACCATGTTCACCAAAATCTCACATACTGGAAAAAGGGTCATTCTTATTGTGTATGTGGATGATATAATCATCACTGGTAATGATCATTCTAAGATAAGGAGCCTAAAAGACTCCCTTGCCACAGAATTTGAAGTAAAGGATCTGGGACAAATGAAGTACTTCATGGGCTAGGTCTCAGGAGGATCTTCATCTCACAAAGAAAGTAGGTCCTTGATCTTCTCAAGGAAACTGGTAGGCTTGAGTACAAACCAGCCTCCTCCCCTATTGATCCTAAGGTTAAACTTGGAAAAGAAAGTACTACTGAGCCTGTTGATGTGGGAAGGTACCAAAGACTTATGGGCAAACTGATATACTTGGCCCACACCAGACCTGACATTTGTTATGCAGTCAGTCTAGTTAGCCAATTTATGCGCAAACCTTGCAAAGAACACCTAGATATTGTGCATAGAATGCTGAGGTACCTCAAAGGCGCTGCTATTTCTTTGGTCAAGGGCTGCTATTCAAAAAAAGTGAAGACAGGAAGATTAAAGTATTCACCGATCTTGATTGAAATTTGGCTATGTGGTTGATAGAAGATCTACTACACTGGATATTGCTCCTACTTTTGAGGTAATCTAACCACTTTTTTACATCCATTTGCTCATGTTGCTAGACTTAACATTGTAAGAATCATCGTTTCTATTGCTGCTGTCAATAACTAGGCATTACATCAAATGGATGTAAAAAATGCCTTTTTAAATGGTGCCTTAAAGAAGGAGGTGTACATGCACCGACCCTTTGGGTTTGTTGTCCAACCTAATCATGTCTGCAGATTGAATAAGTCCTTGTATGGCCTTAAACAATCTCCCAGGGCATGGTTTGATAGGTTCTCCAAAGTTACGAAAAGAGGAGGCTATGCTCAAAAAGGGCATGGTGGTCATACCCTATTTTATAAGCATACTGAAACAGGAGGAGTTATTGTCATCACTGGGAATTCCAGTTCAGATATTTCACATCTCAAACACCTCCTGAAAAATGAGTTTGAAATCAAAGATCTTGGCCCTCTGAAATACTTTCTAGGCATTGAAGTTGCCAGATCTAAAGAAGGCATTCTTCTTACTCAAAGGAAGTACACTATGGACCTTCTTAAAGAGTATGGAGTTCTTTGGGTGCAAACCGGTTGAACCTGATGGATAACACTTTGTGAAATTTGGAAGAGATGATGATGGTGCACCAGTCAATCAAGAGAAATTTCAAAGGTTAGTGGGTAGATTGATCTACCTATCCACACAAGACCTGACATCTCTTTTCCTGTCAGTCAACTAAGCCAGTTCATGCATTCACCAAGGAAAATTCATCTTGATGTTGCTATGAGGTTGTTGAAATTCTAAAAAGCGATCCAGCGGTGGTATCTGTTCAAGTCACAAGGACCTCTAAAATTGAAGGGTATGTAGATGCAATTGGTTGGTTACATTCATCGATAGAAGGTCTACTTAGTTTGTGTATCTACCTCTTTGGAAATCTGGTGTCTTGGAGGAGTAAGAAAGAGTCGGTTAGTAGCAAGGAGTTCAAAGTGAGCGAGTATAGGGCAATTGCCCTAGGAATATGTGAACTGTTATGGATCCAAAGAATTATAAGAGAATTGAAAATCACTTATTCAGTGATACCAAATCTGCTATTGAAATCTCCAACAATCCAGTCCAACATGATAGGACTAAACACATAGAGATTGATAGACACTTTATCAAAGAAAAGCAGGAAGATGGCAGTATCAACCTCTCATAGATCAACACCAAACAACAAGTAGCTGATCTAAAGGGTTGCCTAGGGTTCCTTTTCAACAGTTTAGTTGCAAGCTTGGTTTATTGGACATATATAAACCAGCTTCAGGAGTAAAAGTTAATAATTATTTTAACAATGTTATGTGTATTTATTTATCTTGTATAACGCATTACAACTAAACTATAAAGCTGTACAAGTGGTTAACTAGTTGTCTTTTATATTTATGTCTTAGATCCCCAACTACCTATTTATTAGCCACCTTACCATTAAGTCTTTGTCTATTCCTAAGTCCTGTAATAACCTTAAATACTCGGCTTATTCGACTCATTTGTAATAAGAAAGATTATCTTATATTTTCTCTTCTTCTTCCTAAATTCTACAAAAATATAGGGTTTCTCTTGTCTCCTAGGGTCCCTTGTATTGTTTTAATCTCTTTCTTAGTGTTCTAATTCTATTATTAGGGCCTAATTCTGTTTCTTGTTGAATCTGCCACTATTGGGCAGAATACATTGTTCCTGCCCGTTGGAACAGTGTTTTCTAGCCGTTGGGGGCTTTCATGCTTACCTTATTTTCCCAATAAGGTTCAATCAATAATAATCTATTTTTCTCCTATCTTTTTCTACATAAATTGCTACATGCTTCGTTCTATCATAATATACCAGGTCATTAGCAATATCTGTAGCAGCCTTGTTGTCATAATGGAGCTTCATAAGCAGCACACACTCCATTTTTAAATCCAGATACCTTGTGCCATAGCACAAAATTCAGCCTCCGCAATGCTCTTGCCACGACAAGTTTTTTACTACTCCAAGACACTAAGTAAGAATGTTGAGAACTGAATAATTCTTATTATTGATTATCAGAAGGATTACATGATTATATAGAGGGTTGCATAGGGATTGGGATACTCTTTAACAATAGCATTATTGTACAACAGCTGTAACCAACGGCTAGTGACCCTTTTGGTTACTCAACAGCCTGTAACTCAAATAAGGGGATTCTGTTGGCACCACGAAAATACTTTGGGCACCAAGAAATTTTGATATGGGACCACGATTAGTTTTTCGCGGAAAGGAATGTCATTGCTATTGACGTTTCCTACCTTACAAAAACATCACCCCCATGGACGATGGTGGCTAACGTTAGCCTTGGTGACGTTTCTTGAACATAACGAAAGCGCCGGTAACAGTGGACGTTTCCAATGAGATAGTTATTTAAACATGTGAGGTGCTAAGAGTAATTTTGTGGTGTCATCCATATAAAAATCAAAATCAAAAAAGGTTGTGCCTGGAGCAAAAATGGGGTGCCAATAGAAGCCCCCAAAAAATATTTTCAGATAATAATGCCAGGAAATATTTTCAATGATTAATGCCAAAGAATAATCTTAAGGGTAATACTATAACAAACTTTATCATAACCAACATAATCCAAACAAACTTAATCTCTGAACACCATCAAATGGCTACAGAGGCAGCACTGATTGTTATTCAACATGCTCCATTCCACAGTTCTATCCTTTGTACAAATCTCTTCCAGCAGGCCAGCCATACTTAAATCCTCCAAATAGTGACTCTGTACCTCAATGGTACTTTTGGTCAAGAAAATCTTTCAGCTAATTAGAAACCAGATTAAATTGGTTTTCGTGCCTTGGTGTAGTCTGTTGAGCATTTAATCAGCACAACTAGCTGCTAAACTCAAAATTTCATCATTTTGACCCTTGCTTTTTTAACCAGCCCCATTTTCTAAATTTGCTAATATCAACAACCTTGGCATTTAGGTGAACCTTTAGTTTCTTAAACACATTAACATTAGACTGTGATAAGAGCCCACCCTATGGGTGCAAAAGATCATGCCCAAAAAAGTGGATACATTGCCCAATAACGTGTGAAATCCCTTAATGTCCCAAAAAGTGGATACTCTATTCCACCGAGCCTATGCAATTCCAGAACTTCATACCTACGAACCTCTAGGTTTGACTAGCCATAAAGATTGTTGGTAAAAAATGATTACACCAGATTCCTCATTTTCCCATACGTCTGACACAATCTTCAACATGAATGGACATACTTTCACCAAGAATGTCACACAACCATATTAGACATGGTCCTCAACACCTATGAAGATTTAAGACTTGACCACAGTGAAGTCCATAAGTTCCTAGAGTGTCTTAATAATTTGCACAGTCTAGGGGTCAGTATTGGCGAGGACAAGAAGGTCATCTTCAAAGGCTAGGGAACTTAATGCTATTTTTGTCCATTTGGGATGAAAACTGAAGCCCCTTGAAGTGATTTCCTTCTTGAGGGACCGGTTGAATGCCTCCATGACTAGTATAAAATCCTTCATTGATCAGTACTCATATACTATGTCCTTCATGACCAGCCATCAAGTTCATTCCAAAAAGAGAACTTTTTTTTTTTCGAAGGAGGTCGATATTGTTAAATATGCCAAAGTCTAGAAACAATACAATCGTGGGAAAAACACCAAAGAAAGAACAGCTCAATACCCTCTAGAAACCAAGCTAATAAACGCTAAACCAAGAAGAGAACCTTTGATTCTATCTTTCTAGCTTTCTTTTTCATCACGCGGCTGTCTTTCTTACCTTCACATTTACTTGAATTTTTCATATGTAAAACTACAGGCTATCATATTCCTCTTCTGCTTCTAACCCTGCGATGAATTCCTCAGCAGCTACTTCAAATCTAATTGGAGGCGTGATAGTTTCCTGGTTAACTTCCTTCGTTTGGGGGGCATTTTTGTCTCCTTAGATGCCTCATTACATCATGATGTGTGCTATCTTCATCTATCGCGTTATCATTATCAGCACAGTTGTTATGAAAGGATATCAAGCCCAGAAATGCCTTCTAAAGGCTAATGGAATGTTGAGAATGTGAAACGAAAGTAAAGCTACAATTTACATATATACTGTTTAATATATCTACTATCTGAATTAATCATAAGAGCAGCAGGTGCTAGGAGATCAAAATGGATGACTGAAATAATTCATTACACTATAGACCGTTAGTGCTACCCAAGAAACAAAGCATACATATATTGAACAAACAAACAAACAAAAAAAATCAGGCACATGCTCAAGCAATTCATAAATACAATTGGCGAGAAAATGGGACACCTTTGGAGTGCACAGTGGATCCGTAAACAGAATTTGACCTTCATTGCCAATTTCCCACCCAAGTCCTGTGTAAAGAGTATGGTGCAGCAAATCCTCCATGGCATCCCAATCAGAAATAAAACCTCTAACAATTGGTTCTACAGTCATGCTCTCAACTTCAAGCAAGGTAGGATCATCTATAGAAGCGTCTTCTGGGATACGTTTCATTTGAGTTGGGAATATCTAAAGCATTCATCAAAAGAAGTCAGAGGGGCACAGCTAAATTCAAAGACATTCAACCAAACAAATACAGACTCACGTAGACTTACAAAAAAAGCACTTAAAGAAACAAGTAAACCTACCAGCTGAAAATTTTCAAGTAAAAAACTAAAGTGCTAAATTTAACGCCATTTGCATCTTAATGGAATAATTTTCTCCCTTCTTGAGTATGATTCGGGCAACGTAAGGCTCAACAATAACCTATGCGTATATATGTGAGGGGGCAACTAAAAGCAAGTGACGTACCATTGCAGGAGCCTGGTCAGGAATGGCGAAACCAGCCTTGAGAAGCTTAGAGCCGGCATCCACAACCACCGCCTCCATAATTGTAGTCCTTAACTGCGAGTGATTAAGTCGAGAACCAACTTATACTAGCATAAGCGACGACGGGGCAAAGTGCATTTCTGCTCTGCCTTCACATATGCTAAATCGTAGTAATTCAAAAAAAAAAAAAAAAAAAAAACAGCAATAACGTGAATACACGGAGAGGGAGACTCGAGAGAGGTTTTGCTGTGTGTTTATTTATTTATATTTTTTATAAAAAAAAATCAGGAGATTATGACAAATTGTTTTTAAAAAAAACAAAACACACACACACACACACCAACAACAAGAAAATTGGTTAAAATCAATTTTTTTAAGTACCAAATAAAAAACAGAATGCGGTTAAAATCCATTTTTTAATACAAAATAATTAACAGGACACATAATTTATTTAGAAGAATGACATCTGAGCGTAGACGGTTAATCATGCCATAACGAATGATTTCACCGTTGATCATGATAGATTAAATCATGATCAATTTAGACTCATTATGATCAACGGTATAGATCATTTTGTTGTGTACTGACATTGGCAAGACAATGATAATATCTCAGATCATTACTTATTTAAAAAAGTTGCAAAAATGATAAAATAAAAGAGGCAAATGTCCAAAAGAACGCGCGTTTACACACCGGCAGATAGCGCTTGGCAATGAAACAAATGCTTTACACTTCGTTGTTGCTTCTTCTTTTCTTTCTTCGTTTTTTTAACAACCATAATTTTTTATTTATAACTCCGATTATCAAAATTCATATTTTTCTTAGGAATGAGGTTAAAATCCACTATTTAATACAAAATAAATAAATATGAAACACTAGTTGAAAAAGTTGCAAAAAGTACAAAATAACAGACACGGGACAAATATACCTCTATATTTTTTAATACAAAATAAATAAATCGGACACATTGTTTGAAAAGATTGCAAAAAAAACACAAAATAATAAACACTAGACAAATATACTCGTATGTATATGGAAGAGAAAAAAAACTTTCCTAGTTTCATCTTACGACTTGTGCTCTCTCTTCTTTTTTTCCCTCCTCTACATATTGTTGTTCTTCTCTTTTTTTTCTTTCTTTTTTTCCCTTCCATAAATGTTTATTTAGTTGTTTTTTTAGAACGTCGTAATTTTTTATTTAGATCCCCAATCATAAAAATACTTTCACTATAGTTCATATTTTCTTGTCCTCTTTATTTTGATATCCCATATTGGATGTAATTTTTCAAATCCGAAAAAAAATATTTACGTCCATTGCGGTTGTCACACCGTTTACAGTAACACCCTCACAGTAACACATTTTATTAACAATACACAGTAACACCATAACAGTGACACATTATGCATTTTGGAGACTCTTTACAGTAACGCCTTATAATTTTGAGGTAACACCTTATAATCACAGTAACACTTCACAGTAACACCTTATGATCATAGTAACACCTCACAATAACACTCTTAATCCACACAATGACAACCTCAGTCCTCATAGTAACACCCAAAAAAACAAGTGTATTTTACAGTAACACCTTCAATCATAGTGACACCCCAAAAAACCAGTGTCCTCACACTAACACCCTAAAAATAGTGTATTTTACAGTAACACCTTCAATCACAGTGACACCCCAAAAAAACTAGTGTTGTCATGGTTACACCATTAAAAACTAGTGTATTTTACAGTAACACCCAAAAACGCTAGTGTCCTCACAATAACACCCAAAAAAACTATTGTATTTTAGTAACACATTCAATCACAGTGACACCCCTAAATAAACCAGTATCCTCATGGTTACGTCCCAAAAACTATTGTATTTTATAGTGACACTCTGAAAAACTAGTGGGTTCACAGTAACACCCCAAAAAAGTAGTGTATATTACAGTGACACCCCAAAAAACTAGTGTCCTCTCTCTCAAAACTAGTGTATTTTACACTAATACCTTCAATCACAGAGACACCTTGAAAAACTAGTGTCCTCACAGTAACACCCCTATAAACTATTGTATTTTACAGTAACACATTCAATCACAGTGACACAAAAAAAAATTCTTCATATTGTCATAAATTTTCAAAGCTTCCAATTTCGATTTCGTGGAATCCTCTGTTTTTTCTTCAGGAACAGCTTTTGTTCTTAATTGGTTTAGGCCATAAAGCACCAAAGCAAGATTTCCTAGTTTTTTCAACAACCGCAAAATATTTAGTATCGCATGATGAAAGAACACATGAACTTGAAAACAAAATAATTTTAAGTTGAACTAAAGAACATAGGATCATTTTCATGTTGGAGTTGATCTTTCTTGAAATTCGGTATCAATGGTGGACTCGGTTTGGAACTTTTTCTTCAACTTTTTGTCCATCCATTTTTCGCCAAAAGTGGCTCTACTATTTTCAATCATATGCCACTCTGTGCACTTTAATTTAGCACAAAACCTTACTTACCACCACGCCCCTTGAAAAACAAAGATCCCTTCAATTATTCCAACTTCCACCACCACCGTCCACCCCCTTCCTTCTCCCCCAACCACCCCAACTTTACCTATCCCACCCCTACCGCCCCTTCCTCATCCACCTGCAAAATCGCCTCACCTTCAAGCCTTCATCTTCTTCCCCGCTTAAAAATCACCCTCCGCCTCAACCGCGAAAACCACCACTCTCCACCACGTTTTCGCCTCAAAATGGTTTAGATTTTTGTTGCAAAATCAATCCCCTTTCCTTCAGCCCCGATTTTCGAAATGCTTAAAAATAATAATAAAGACTCATCGGCCATATCCCCCGGCAAACAAAAATACGCAGCAAATGAGGGGGAAAGGGTGAGAGACAGTCGTTTTTTTTTGCGGTGTGAGGGCTCAAATGGTGGAAGAAGAACAGAAAAAAGGATCCGATCTGCTGGGTGGCGGGGTGGCTAGTGGCGGATTTGCAGCTGGGTGAGGGGAGAAAAAACGCAGCGAAGGAAAGGGGAAGGGTGCTAGCTATGGGTAGTTTGGGAGGGACGCTGGAAAAACGGGGTCGCCGGAATAAATGGGGGTGTGGTGTGAAAAGCGCAGAAGAGAGGAGGGAAGAGGGGTGGGTTTAGGGTGGCAGGTTTATGGTGGTTGGTGGTTCCGGTGGTGGGTTTGGTGGTTTTGGGTGGCGGGTTGATGGTGGTTGGTTGTGGGAAGAAGAAAATGATTGTGGGAAGAAGATGGTGATGGTGGGAAGAAGATGGTATGGTTATTTATTGTTTTTTTAAAATATTGGATTAAAAGAGTGATTTAGAAAATGGTGGTGTAATAAGTAATTATTTTTATTTTTTTTTGTGGTGTGAGAAGTAAAAAAAAATATGCTGAAAGTAATATTTTATGGTGCAGTAGTAGTAAAAGCGGGATAGATAAGTAAAAGCTGAGTCACCAAATGAACCAACCTATTAGATTTGTTAAAAGTATTTACCTTCATGTCCTTTTCCCATTTAACTCGGTCTCATATTGACTGTTTTTTACAAGTGACGAAAAGAGGGACCTCCTAAGTGTGTGTGTGTGTATATATATTTTAAACTTGAACCTAATGTATAAACATAGGGACAGGAAACCAAACATTGGTGATAATTAAATATAAATAGCTTTCAGTTTCCAAAGACTTGCCCCTTTCAACAACTACAAAAAAAAAAAAAAAAAAAAAAAAAAAAATCTGTGATTCCAGTTCCCAATCAGATGGACAATAATTCAATAGCGTAAGAATGATCATTATTCTGGCTATACCAGATAACATGAATTCTCAAAGAATTGTAACAATGGTGTGCTATACCGTATCCCCCTTTGTAACCTATATATAAAAAGTCTTGAAGCTCGATTATGACATTGACTATCTTGCAATACCGACTTGATTTGAATGTTACGTCTGGGACGAGACAGCTTCAATCGCATTTCCTAATGGCCAAGCAGCTTCCACAAGAGAGTTTTGATACTTCACTTTCTTCACCAAAGTAATCTCTTGCCAGGGATCAAGGCCTGTCAGTTGTCAACAGGGCAAAGCCAATTTAGTTATCGTCGTATGAAAGCAAACCATATCGTTTCTTGGGTTTTATTTAAGAAACGATATTACCACGCAATGGAAAATTAACCCACACATGTACGGGATTTGAAACTGGGACCTCTTGGTCAGTCTCAATGAGGTCTACCGCTTTGGTAGACCTCACTGAGAGTACACATTTAGTTCAAAGACTAAAATTACATACCAAAACCATCCACAAGCAAGGTGAACTGATACACAAGATCCATGCATATGTATGGCAGGTTATCCGGTTCTACACGGGGATACGTAGACTTGGCATCTTCCAATCGTGTTTGACAGGCACGCTTAGCTGCATCTTCAAAATCAGCAGGATGAACTTTTGCTACAGCAAGATTTGGATCAACAAATCCAGCCTACATGACAAATAGACAAGGCAATTTGCATGTTGTTTAATGCTTTCACTTGTAGCCCAAAAAAGAGGTTACAAGAAGCAAATTAACTTTCGAAAAATTCCATGGCAAGAAATAAAAAAAAATAATAAAAAAATTGTACCTCAGCAGCTCTGTCAAAGAAGAATGATGCAACGAAGAGGTTCTTCTGACCATCCCCTCCTCCGCCATTCCATACCCCGCCAAAGGTGCATTTCATGTGTGTACATGTTGATTCATTAACTTTAAGAGATTTAAGAGAGACATCCCTGCACCTGTCCAAACTGGAACCAGAAGGTAAAGCTGATGAAGGATATTCCTTACCCCCATACTTGTAAGACCCTGTAATAGGAAAAGCCAGAGAATTAATGGCATCAAATACTTCAGTTATCTCAACAACAAAAAACTTCTCACTGTAACAATAATAATGACTTCATAAGCAAACATTATAACGATCAATTCGATAAAATAGATTACTAGGAGAACACATATAACAGGGTGAAACCAAGTTCTAATAATAATAAAAAAAAAATTGTTAGAAAAAAAAGTTTGTTCTAAGCATGTATGGCTCAGTCCCACAACTTTAGGAAGCCTTTCATCAAGAAATGCAAGCATGTGCCTTTGAAAGAGTTCTTGCTTTGTGCTCTTCAAGTTTGTAGTTTTCTAAGAGAGAATACAATAAATAAAATAAAACATCTATCTAGAAATATTGGCTGTGCAGGGTATAAATAGATTACAATGAAGTTCTAACGTCTAGGAGACAAGGCAATAAATGCAACCATATTTCTGTCTAGGAAGGTGGCTGGTTAGTGCAATAATCTAGGGATTGGAGTAATAAAGGCAGCGGATTAAGTAGGTAAAAACAGAATAATAAAGACATAATATTAGACTTTATAGTCTAGTATAATATATGTATTACATGTATAACAATAAAGTTTACATTTGCTAGGACCACATAAAAGGCTCATTACCATGTGAACTTTTCTTACTAGCTGTCTGACTTGTTAAACCATATAATCCTTTGCTTCTTTTCTGCTCATATCCTTAATCCAAAGCTAATTTGCCAAGAGATCCCTCTTAATTTTGACAGCAATCGGTGCAAGAAACATAAAGAAGAAGGAGATATGTAGAATAATTACAGAAGTTGCATTTTTTCATTTGCTTAAACAGTGAAACTGTGCTGGATAGCCTCCAATGTAAAATGAATACTACACGTAAATTTGATACCAGAGAGCTGTGAATTACAGCAGACAAGCCATTAGACAGAATTAGACATAGGTCAAAAGCCTGAAAAAAGACTTGTGGGCCCCGCACAAGCTTTGCCATGAGAAAAGTTGCATCTTTTAGCATTTCTTCAAAAAGTTCCAAGAAATAATTTATCATGGGGTCAATTTTAGGAAAGACTATGTCGCCTAGGGCACATACAAACACAAAGAGACAAAAGAAAGGAATACAAATAAATAAGAGCATAGAAAGACCACTTTAAACTGGAAAACAGCCATGGTGACATTGAAATTTAACATACCATTAAAACCTGCCAGGACACAAGGACTTCCAGATCCATCACCAGCCTTCAAAATCTCAGCCCGTGCAGCTAGTAAGCCATAGTGCAAGTAACTGCATACAGATTATAAGACTAATAAGTACATATACATTTACATATACATACATACATACATGAAAAAACAAAAACAAAAAACAAAAAAATGCATACATACCAATGTTCTAAAACTCGCTAGGCGAAGTCGGTACGCTACAGGGGCGCCTAGGCGATTTTAGGGTTTTAAGGGGGGGGTTTAGGGTTTTAAGGGGGGTTTTAGGGTTTTAATGGGGGTTTTAGGGTTTTTACGAGGGGTTTAGGGTTTTAAGGGGTTTAGGTTCTATGCCTCTTTCTTGTCTAAACACTTGGGAAAACTTGATGTTCGCCCATATGGAACCCTAATAGCCTAGAAGGGCCTAAGAGCGCCTAGAAGGTCCTAAGAGCGCCTAGGAGGGCCTAGGAGGGTCCAGGAGCGCCCAGAAAATCGCCCAGCACACTTGAGCGCCCAGATAAATCGCCTAGAGCCAAGTCGAGGACGCCTGAGGGGTAAATCCAGGGCCTAGGCGGCGCTAGGCGACGATCGCAGCAGGCATTTTTAGAACACTGATACATACATACACATCCATACATGCATACACATATACTGGAAGACTGATATTTTTATTTACAGCTATGGGTTAATTAATATTAGCCTTTCTAGGAGGTTTTAATGGTTGCAGTTGGGACTGTCACCTAGCTGTTTGAGAGTTGGCGGCAGGTAGCTAAAGAATAATAACCTTGTATAAATAGTTGTATTCTATCTCTTTCTAAATCAATGAAGAAATTCTCTTCTATTCCAACTCTGAATGCTTCAAAACCTACATGGTTTCAGAGCTCAGGATTGATCGATAAACTCTCATCAATTTTCCGATCATAAGGATGTCGGAATCCAGCTCAAATACCACTTCTAATCCCCATTCCTCTACAACTCGTTCTTCCAGCGTTGGAATGCGGAATCCCACCCTTCAAGTGACATCCATCAAATTGAATGGTACCAATTACCTTCAATGGGCTCAGTGCGTAAGAATGCATGTTACTGGAAGAGGGAAAATGGGATATCTCACTGGTGCTACAAAACAACCAGGTATTGATGATGCTCATGCTCACTTTACTTGGGAAACTGAAATGCCACAGTAATGACCTGGCTTATCAACTCCATGGAACCTCAAATTGAACAGGTTCATCTTTTCTACCAAACGGCTAAAGAAATATGGGAGGCCGTAGCCACAAGTTATTCAGACCAGGGTAATTATGCTCAAGCCTTTGGGGTTAAATCTAACCTTGATGTCACAAAATACTTCAACCTAATGAAGAAACTGTGGCAAGAATATGACCAGTTAACTGCAAATCAATGGGGGTGTTCAACTGATGCAATGAACTTTCACAAATTGATGGAAAGAGATCTCGTGCCTTTGAGCACCTTGGTGGATTGAACTCTACTTATGATGCTTCAAGGGAGAGGATACGTGTTCAAGTTCCTCTACCCTCCATTCAAGAAGCTTTTGCCACTATAAGAAAAGAAGGAAAGTAGGAGAGGTGCAATGGCAAATCGATCTCCTGTCTCTATTGGAAAACAATCTGCTCTTGTACCCCATCAATCTGACACTGTCAATTTCTCTAAAGGGAACATAAAACAATTTGGACAAAAAGGGGCAAGATGGTGTGACCATTGTAAGAAAAAGGGTCAAACAAAGAGAGTTGTTGAATCTTGCATGGAAAACCTCCCAGGGGTCAACAACAAAAGAAGTAATTCAGTCAGACTGACCCAAGGCAAGCCTATGCTGCAACAAATAAGTCAGTTGCAACAAAGCAGTCAGCTCCTTTCACAAAAGAACAACTTGAAATTCTAAGCCAACTGCAAAACAAGCAGATTGACAATCAGAAACCTGAGTCATATGTTGGCATTGCACAAGAAGATAATATCCCCTTGGTTAGTTGATTTTGGGGCATCTAACCAGGGTGTGGAATCATGTCCAAGAGAGGATCAAATTTGAAGATTGAAGGGTACGTTGATGCTGACTGGGCAGGATATGTAAGTGACAGAAGATCAACATCAGGATGATGCATATTTGTGGGAGGAAACTTGGCCTTGTGGAGGAGTAAAAAACATGCTGCGAGGAGCAACGCTGAAGCTGAATTCACAGCAACAACAAGCGGAATATATGTGAACTTGTATGGATAAACAGGATGTTGATTGAACTCAAGCAGGAAGTCCAAGGCCCTATGTTACTATACGGTGACATCAAATCAGCTATTGACATAGCCAATAACCATGTTCAATAAGACCGGACAAAACACATTGAAATTGATACACACTTTTTCAAAGAGAAGCTTGATGAAGATAGTATATGTTTATCATATGTCCCATCAAAGAAACATATGGCAAATATGTTCACAAAAGGGTAACTTAGAAGCTCATTCAAGTTCTGCACAAGCAAGCTCGGGTCATTAGATATCTATCAACCAGCTTGAGGGGGATTATTGAAAGACCGATATTCTTTTTATTTTATTTTTATCTGTATTTTACAGCTTAGCAAGGCTTAATCAATATTAGCCTTTCTGGGAGGTTTTAATGGTTGTATTTGGGACTTTGTCTCATAGCCGTTTGAAAGCTTAATTCAGGCGGCCAGTAGCTAAAGGGTCATAAGCTTCCATAAATAGTTGTATTCTCTCTTTCTAAATCTATGAAGAAATTTCTCTTCTATTCCAATTTTAAATGCTTCAAAACCTACAATATATATATATATATATATATATATATATATATATATATATATAGAGAGAGAGAGAGAGAGAGAGAGAGAGAGAGAGAGAGAGAGAGAGTGGGAAGTGACAAAGCATGGAAACAAGATCCTTATGCACAAAATCACAAACGTGTTTTGCTGAAAAAACAAACAATGAGACTACAGAATTGTGTCCACAGGATGACAAACATAAATAAACTGCAAGGGGTAAGAGATACCTGTGAACATAAAGGTAGTATTTCATTCCCTTGAGATACATTTCGTGTATATATGCATCTTCCCCATCTGATTTTTTTGGAGCCTTGGCAGCATCAGACTCTGAAACAGCATAAGCCATTTGCACAGATCCACCGCCAAGATCAACAACTCCGACTGTTCTAGGATATTCTTTTCCTATGTTACCTAGCAAATAATTAATAGTTACCTGCAGAGGTGGAAAAGCCCAATGTAAATTTCATGTTTCTATGTCTAACTCATCATGCCAATGTAGATTTTTATCTTTTTTCTCCATTTTATTGGGGATTTGAGGGTGGAAGTGTGTGGGGATAAATGTATAATATGTGGCTCAAAAGTACGCTTTTTCCAAAGGACGCCCTTTCTGCTAAAAAGAGCATTGCACTGCTTTTACGTTGAATTGGAGCTACTATAACTACCGCACCCAAGATCCAGTTCCAAAGCATGGCCCCATTTGAAAATCCTACCGCAGTTTCACTTTTAGCCAGAAGAGAAAGTAGCCTCAAAGATTGACATTCTCTCTCATTTCATGAAGGTACCCATTTATGCATTATAAGTATTGATGCATATTTTACACGGGTGTTCCATTGCAAAAGAATGTTTGCAAAAGTCAGTTAGCACGAATTCCTATGTTGACTCTAACAAATAGCGACAAAGTGGATTTGCGACATTTACTAAAGAGACAGCAACTGGCATTCGACTCAGCATTCTTAACTGAGCACCGTGAAATTAAGATAAAAATAACATCCATACATTGAACATTCAGCAGAATGAACATCAGATTATCATCATCGTCATAACATGCCACAGATCTCGTAAACACTAAAGAGTAGCCCATGTATACATGAGAAGATAGAAAATATGTTAAGTGGCTTCACATCAGCTGAAAAAAGGCAAGATATTCTGCAGTAAGCCACGCTTCATTATTGTGGCCTTTTTTTAGTGTGTGTGGAAATTATTGTGGCCTTTGTTCCTCCAACGTATAGTTTATGATGGGAAATCATCAAAGAGAAAAGCATGCAAGTTTTTGCTAATTTCATTATGATTAGCCAGACTGAGGAGAGTAGTAACACAGATATGGTTAAGATATATGAGCCAACTTTCATAAATTGATACACTCTACACCGGGAAAAATATTTTATAAGAATCACATGAATGTTCTAGAAATAGAGTTGGGTTCATTTTTAAACATATTTTTTAGTTGGGAATATAACAGATGTTTAAAGTCAGGCAGAGGGTGGATGACCCATCTAATGGAGAAAAGCATGAGTAGGTTGCCATTGTTTAAAATATAGGGAGTTTTTCTAATTGATCTAGTTTAATCGGGTTTTATTATTATTATCATAAATCAAGTAGTGATGACTCATTCAAGAACAACTCCGCCCCCACCACAAAAATAAAAAACATCTTTTCCGTGATCCAGTCTTCATTTAGCCCAAAAAGAGTCTTCCTGCCTCAATGATCCCAAGAGATAAGCATACACGGCCACCCCTGGTGTTATACTCACCAACACATAGGTCAGAAACACAGCCCACCCCTGCTGTCAGCTAAGCCAAGTCTCAGTACTTTTACCTATCTTGCCAGATCATGTCAATGGAGAAGGGGGTGAGGTTAGCGGCAAGTTCCAAACCCCACATAGAAAGCTTAAGAATGTAGAAAAGTAGCTTTCCAGCAACCAGGGTGGAAAATAGCACATCTAAGCAATCTTATCACTATATTATCCAACAAAAAGCCTGTCTTTGTGCTATTATTCCTCAACAAACCCCACCCCTTCCTGGGACAGTCCCTATCTTTTAACTTAGGGTGGTTTTGTCTCTAATCAAGCCATTACCCAGCTAATACTGACCCTATTGGTAATCAACCATCAAATCTAAAAGGCAACATAAATCATCAATTTACAATTGCATTTGCCGATGTTATCTCAGCTCCTCCCCAAACAGACATGTAACCACCAGACATTGCTGAATTGTCACCGCCTTTCCAAAATGGTAAGCTACAAAAGGAAAAGTAGAATGTGTTCAGATAGAAACTCTGCCACTTGACCACCATAGGTCCTGTGATATAGCTTCTCTAAAACCATGTAAAATTACATCAACGACTATACATTTAAGATGTTAAGGACGGTTAGGATAAAAAGGACTAAATATGAGCATTATTATTCCTTTTGTCTCGACTTCAAAGAGCTTCAACAAACCTCCAGCTTATCTTGCTTGTGTTATTCAAAAAGATAGATTTCCTCTTCAACTCTTAATGAACAAGGTTTGTGAGATATCAGAGAAGTGTAAGTAAATACTTCGGGAAAAGTTATGTCAATTACATGCAATTCAGAGTAAAATACAACATACCCATTGATAAGCACCTTCCTGAGAGCCATCCAAAACAGTGACCCAATCCGCATTTGATTTAAATGTGCCTTTGTCCTTCAAAAAATTCCTTACCTTCAAAACAGAGTGTTGGTAAAAAAGGACATTGCTTAAATATCAAGGATCATGAGTGGGAAAAAGAAAATTGATCACATTAGGAAAGGAGACGAAAGCATACTGCTTGCAAGATCCTGTCTGAGGTATCTCCTTCTAGTTGCCGTAGACCTGCAGTTGCCTATTTAGACATGAGAATCAGACAGGCAGGAACGAAAGATGAAAGATTAATAATATGAATATCACGACAGTCCAAGAGTCCAAAGATACTAACCCCAACTCTAACAGGAGTTTTGCCGCGCAATTCTTGGGGAACCACCGCTTCCGCCTTTTCTAGAAGAGGCAATAAGGATTTGGCAGCAGCCTCAGGGTCACTGGCAAATGCACTTAGACCAGGCTTCCTCTGTGGAAAAAATAATCACCATTTTTAGAAAACATGTTTACAGGATTTGGTAGATTCAGATTATCAGGGTAAAAAGAAGAAGAAGAAGAATGAAGTACATGCTCAAAAAGCTCGAGCTCTTTGCCAATTGGAACAAGGTCCAGGTTGCGATCAAAACAAAAGACGTGGACCCGACTACCAGAACTGCCGGCATCGAAAATGACGGCATACAAACGGCTGGCAGAGGAAAGAAGGTCAGGAGAAAACTTGCGAGAAAGAGAACCAGATGGAGATCGAGCAGGGATAAGGAAGAGAAAGCAAGAAACGAGGAGAAGAGGGAGAGCGATGACAAGCACTACACCCCGGTACTTATGGATCTTGTCAAGGAGGGAGTCCTGTAGCCTATTACGCTTAAGCATCTTGTCAATGGGACTGCTGCCGTTAGAGCTCTGATCATCCAAGAGTTCTGCCGCCGACGGTGATCGGAATCGGATCTGAAGATTTCCGGCTGCTGGCTGATTTCCTTGTGAGGAATCCAGCTCTTCTTCTTCTTCTTCTTCTTCTTCTACTTAGTAGCACTTAGGGGTTGGGTTGAGGAGTTAGGATCACAGTCAATGGCGATCGAGTAGTGCGTGGGATTGAAGGAAGGAAAATGGAGAGTTTTAAGGAATACTCTTAACTGCTTCTGCTTATGCATCCACTTCCCACTTGGAAATGTATGTCGTAATGTGTTTCATGCATGAGCAGGGCTGCAGGCAGATCAGATTTATCCAGAATCCGATATTAAAAGGAAGGGGTATTTGCTTAAAACGGGTGTGTTGACCCAAAATTTGTGTAAAACGGTTTTGTCCCAAAATTTGAATTTTTTTCTTCCGTTTTAGGTGTTTTTTGAACCAAACTAAAACCCTATTTGGGAAGAAAGCACTTTAGTGATTTGGCGCTTAAGATCGTGCACAGCGTTGTGAAAGAAATGGGAGAAAATCGCGGGTCAAACTTCACTAAAAGACAAAACAACCTCTTTTCAAAAAAAAAATTGGAAAAGAGCCGTTTTTACACATTATCCCTAAAAGGAAACTTCCTCAGATCAGACCACGGAGCCGCAGACAAATAGTAGGGATTTCTTATTATAATTTATAACGGACCATCGGATGACGGTGTGACGTATATAAATAAACAAAACAATTTTATTTTTTTTTATCTTCCGACGGTCGTTTTAATAGAGTTTTGCGTCGTAATTTCCCTTGTACATTGCTTTGGAAAATTTAGAGTAATGGGCCTTAACCGTTGTGTCATTAACGCCATTTCCTTTGCAATCGTTTACTTTAAAACAACACTCCAAACACATCGTTTTGTTCCAGGTTATACTTTTCAACACTTTTATAAATCAATCTACTCCAACAAACACTCTCCATATAATCCTTTTAAAGCATTTTTCCTCTTTATCTTACTTTATTTAAGAAACAAAATTATACAATCAAAATCCAAACATTTTTTTTTCCTTCATTTTATTTTATTTAACAAACATTTTTTTGATCAGCTTCAAACTTTTAGATGGCTATCGAAAATGTTTTTGCTGCTATAAATAACAATAAAAAATCGGGTGTTTAAGGTTTTTTTTCCTCATTGTCTCCGGTAATATCACTTTAGATAATTATTATGATTAGATTTTGTATTTGTATGTTATAAACTATTAATATTAGAAGATACTCTCATATAAAATAAAAAGAAAAAGTTGGTGTGATTGAAAAATGTGCAAGTTGATGGGGAACTATTCACCCTAAGAGCCCCTCCATATATCAAGAGCAATGTAGCATGTTTCAAGTTTGGAGTGTTTCAAAGTGATGTTATTGTAGAGTTAGAGTGTGTAAAGTTAGAGTTAGAGTGTGTAAAGTTGCTCCATTGGAGACAGCCTAACAAATGATCACTTGAACATAACAAAGGTAAATTAATCTATAAATCCGTGATTATCAATGGTGTAAATAACCTCTTGTTCAAGTTTTGTGAGAAAATGTCATTATTCTTATAAAATTTATGGGTATTTGTTTATAAGGACTGCTTTTGATATTTAATAGACACTTATGACACATTTAAAAGATCATTGATTATAAGGATGTATTTTATTCAACATTCCTATTTTACCCGACAATAACGTTGAGGAGTAAAAAGATCTCCCCCCCCCTGCCATTCTTCTTTCTTCAGCTTCCGTCCGGCAGAAATTGGAAAATCAGGTTGTGTCAGACCTTTGACTTGTAAATCAGGTTGTGCCTTTTCTGACATTGAAAATCAGGTAAACGTAAGGTTCTCTACGTTTAAACGTAAGGAACCCTACGTTTAAACGTAGATAAATTTGAATATTGCAACTTTCTTAATTTATTGAAATAACCTACGTTTAAACGTAGAGAACCTACGTTTAAACGTAGGGTATTTCAATAAATTATGAAAGTTGCAATATTCAAATTTCTCTACATTTAAACGTAGGTTAGAACGCATTTATCTACGTTTAAACGTAGAGAATCCTACGTTTAACGGTAAGGTCCTGAAGGGTTTTGAATAACTCTCTCTCTCTCTCTCTCTCTCTCTCTCTCTCTCTCTCTCTCTCTCTCTCTCTCTCTCTCTCTCTCTCTCTCTCTCTCTTCTATCCCCTTTCACTAGTTCTAATCCCTACGTTTCTCATCAGTTTCTTTACGTTTGGCGCGATTTTGCACCAAATATTGATTTGGCACCTCGCTCTCAAGCATAATGGATCAAAGCAATATAGAAAGTGTAAGTGTTTCCCTTACGATGCATTTAAAAGCGTTTTATTGTTATATTGTTTTCCTAAATTATGTTGTATATATTTTCCAATTTTTAGTGTTTTGTAGTGGTGATTAGCCTGATATTTGTTGGCCTTGTGGTGATTAGTCTGATATTGTTGACTAATAGAGGGGATTAGCCTGATTTTTCTTTATGTGGGTTGAACCTAGTCCAAATTTTGAAGAAGACGATTAAGGGAGAGATTCGTGTTTTTCACGTCGAACGTAGGTTTTCTACGTACGGGCGTAGGCTTTTCTACGTCTGGACGTAGAAAACTGTTCTTAAGTCCCCTTTTGTATTTTTGTATGCAGATTTTTCCAGTTTATAGGGTTTAGGTTAGTCTTGATTGTAATTTGATAAAAACATGCAATATGTGGCTAGGTATGTTTAAATTTGGGACATTTAAGTTGATAATGTATGAGTATGGTGTTACTATGCATTTTTTCTTGTATATGTTGAGATTGATTGAGGCTTGATGGTGAGATTGATGGTTTGATCGTGCATAAGGATGTTGTTCCTATCCAAAATGGTACTAAAAATGGCTCTGTTTTCCAGAGACCATTGTTATTGGAAATATTGATCACACTTACACTTACATTAATCATTTAGGTATTGGTAGCTCTGTTTTTTCTTCTTTGGTATTAGATGTACTATATAGTTGATTTACTTCACAATGTTAGTGTATAAAGCTTGTGATTGACTAGTATATGTGTGTGATTGACTTGAAACAATGCTATTTGTTAACAGTTGATTGGCACTCATGGAACCTCAAGTCTACAAAGTAAAGGAAAATTTGACATGGACTTTTAGAGGAAAAGAACAAGCTCTCGGATCTTCTTGACATTCACGAGAAGGATCGATTTGAGAGAACATTGAGAGGTGGGGTTTTTGGAGAATTCATTCAAATGTATGAGCACTGGCAGTTTTCGATCTACCCAATCTGTGTGTCCGACCTACCCAATCTCATCTGAAAATTATTCGCAACCGCATACGATTTTATTTTCAAATTAAAATCATCTTTCGAATCATATTGTCGCCTGATGAACAATTCGTTCACGTCATTCATATGTAACGCATCGGTAGATAGACACCGCGGTAAATCATCATCTTCAAATGTGGGAATCCTCCATGAATAATCTTCTCGTGACACTAGCCCTAGCATTGGCACCACGATTATTGTTGTCATCCCTGCCCGTTTGATCGTTAGAATATGAGGTGCAAACGGAGAAGCCAAAATACTAGTGACTGATCCACCAAACAAATTATATGGATGTTGGATAGGTTGAGCACGACTACTTGAAGGTTGGTTAGGAGGATACTGAAACGGATTATGTGATTGGCTATATATAACATTATAACTTGGAGGACCGAATTCAAACGGAGCAGTGTATTCACCAACCATTTCACCACGAACATGACTGCTTGAAGGTTGATTTGAAAGATTATGACTTGGTCTGACTGGTTCATACTGAAACTGTTGGTCCGAAGCTTCACCAAGCCTTTGTGTAGGAACATGGTTTTCAAACCCACTACATCCATACCGTTGCTCGAATGGATTAAAATTTGGATCTGTAGCAAGTTCTTGTACCGGAGAAGGGAAATTACCAAGACTATAATCCGAATTATTGTTATCATCCGGGGCATTGCAATCTTGATTTAAATCAATGACATCATCCTCAAATATCGGTTCATTGTTTGCATTCACTGGTGTAGCATTCACGCAAAAAAATCACATTTTTACTGTCAGAGGCCGCTTGGATGTAACCATTTAGTGTCTCGTCGTCTAAGATATCATCAGGTGGTATATTCCCCACACTAGCATAAGTAAACAAAGCTTTTACGCCAAGCTTCCCGTTCCTCTCATTCCATCCAAGAATCCTTTCCACCTCGAATTTAAATTGTCTACCCCGCATGAACAGCTCTCCATCTTAGTTCACCTTCAGGTTATCAGGCACTTTGGCAACCTTATGCAAGCGCCTGCGAAAAGTCCATCTGAACCGAGACTCGACCAGCAAACAACGGTGACTCTAATTGTTCACCTTGGAAGTCAGATTAAAAAAAGAGCTTCATTGTTTTGGACAGGCTTCTTAACGTGACTTGCTTGGTTTCCTTCTCAACCTGGAAAGAGTAGAAATGCCCAAGTGCGGAAAGGGTCGGCTAGAACCCCATTACGCTATTTAGCGTGATAAAGGCCGAGATGATTCTCACTACTTCAAGACCAAGACCTCTAGGCATGATATTGGCAACGTCCATAAAATCCATGAAAAATGGGTCGAACGAAGGTCAAAGCCCGCTGCATATAGAATCAAAGTGAAGAAGGATGCGGTCTCGAACATCTCTATAACCGACCCGAGATATGTCCTTCCCCTCAAGTACTCGAATCGGTAATTCTCACTCAAGGTTGAACCTATGTAAAAGAATGGTAGTATCGGGGTGGGGATTCCACTCCTTCATCCTCCACCATTTGAGAACCCCGTTGTCAAACTCCTCTTGCTGAGCTTTCTCCCAGCTCGACGTGTGAACGACCAGGTCGATACCTTCAACCAGCAATTCAACAGGCTCGACAACTTCCTCCTGCACAACTTACTCGATGACCTCACCATGATCCTCTGGTTCTATACGTCCCACAGACCCGCTAACACTTGCTCCGTTACCATGATTCGCAAACATCCTATATAAAAAGGGCAAGGCGGATGATAAAGTCACTTAAATGCAAGGTCGAGCTGAGATGAGATAGCTCACCCGACTCAACACCTCGCCTCTAGGTCACAGATGCCTCTAGGTCAGTAGGGTGCCTCTAGGTCACTTAAACGCAAGGTCACAGATGCCTCTAGGTCAGTAGGGTGCTCAGATTGTATATTTGTTCCTACTACCTCCATCTGTACCACACTTTGTTCCCCCTGACTTATATGCTCATCGCCAGGTCAAGACCATGTGATTGCTCTTCCCCCGAACTATTGCGAGATCAAAGCAGGTCTTGTACCAATGGTTCAATCACCACAAGAAAGTGCATTCGATGAGTCGATGTGGTTCTTCAACAAGTTTCTCAACAACAACTTAGGCAGCTTCAGTAGGCTCAGCAGCCTTTACTGGGGAGGATTCAACAACTTCTGCAGCAGGCTCAGTTTCAGCAGTCTGCGGTGATTCTCCAGTAGGTTGCTCAACAACAACCTCTACTATCTCAGTTGGCTTAATAATTGTTAGAGGTTCAGCCTCAACAACTTCTTCTTCTTCTCTTTGTTCCTCTAGAATCCTCAGTTGTTTCCCCTTTCCATGTTTCTTCTTTTTAGCAATTTCCTTCATTCTCTTGGAAAGTTGCTATGTCTCAATTTCAGTAGACTTTCTCTTTCTACTGGCTTCCTTCTGTTGCTCTTTCAAAACTTCAGCAACAGTCTTCTTCTTTGCAACTACAAAGCAGGTCGGTGAACCTCAATCTCATGGACCTCGGCAGACTCGATAGTCTATCTTTGTTTGCTTCCTTGTCTTTCTTGGCTTTAACAACTCTGTGATTTTTCTTGTATCAGCAGCCTTCCTCTTTTCAGTAACTTTCTTAGGTGCAGCAGGTTTAACAGCTTGCTTAACCTGCTCACCACCAGCATCATCATCTCCACCATCATTGCCACTATCAGTAGCCTCATCATCTGCATCTTCATCATCATCTAACCCAAGGATAGCAGTGGCAATCTCTGGTTTGAATCTGGATTTGTTGATCTTTTCAGATGAAACATCAGGTATCTGAAAATGATTCAATAAGGTCTGAATCATTAGACCTAAGGGCTTGACCTTGGACTTCCTTATACCATCTCTATCTTCAGTAAAAAATTTCTTCATGTAGTGTATAAAGAATCCAGCCCAATCAAATTTTAAACTTCTACAGGTGATGATCAGCAGGTTTATTTTGGGTCCAGACAGTGTATCTAGACTCCCAATGAATCCCAAAATAGTTTTGGCAATTAACTTGCTCAGCAGGTTGTACTCATACCCAATATACCTTACATTAATGCCCAGATTTGATGCTATTGTATCATCCGTCTTTATAGCATCCACAAACTTCAATCTAGGTAGATTCATTGCTTCTGGATTGGTGGGTGCATTGTTTCCAGGTCCAAAATGAAAAACTTCTCTCAGTAAGTCTGAGGAAATTTCTATCTCTCTCCATTTACAGTTGTAGTGAAGGCCTCTCTTCCTTCATGTATAACAATGTTTTTTCGTAACGCCAAAACATTGATATAAGAAATTCTTTCCAATCTCTCGTTGATAACACCTTCTAATCCAACCAAACCGCCCGATTCTTCGTCCAATATTAATGGCTAACTCAGTGGAGTTACAGTCAGTAACATATCCTCTTACACTCTGACTGGTTCCAATATGAACTTCATCCTTCTTTCCATTGTAGTAAGAAAAAGATGAAGAAGATAGCTCTCAAATCTATGTTCACACAGTGTATACGCAGAGAAAATCGATCTGAGTTTTTGAATGTAACTGTTGGTCCCTTGAAAAGTCTTTGGTTAAGTTTAGAGGGGGGAGGGTGAATAAACTTAACACTTAAAACTTTTGGAGTTAACAAACTCAACAACTTCGGCTGACTCTTGATACTTGATAGTCTCACGACACTCAATAGTCTCACGATTTGTTGAGTTTCTTGAATTTGTGCAAATGGAAATATATCAAAAATTAAGCCTTATTACTTGTTGTTAAATATGATACCAAGTATTAGATACTCAGTAGTGTATGTGTGTGATTCAGTTGCTAGATTCAGTAGATTGATGTGTTAGATAAACTAAGTGCAGAATATAAATGCAGAAAGTAAGTAGGCAGATTTTATAGTGGTTCCAGGTGGTGTAATCCTGTCAGTCCACTCTTCTCCTGTGATGTTGGAGGTAATTCACTAGAGATCTTTGATGTAGCTGTTACAAAAATCCTAAGTTGCTTGTCCTTCACCAATAACTATGGCTTCACAAACTGAACACTTGGAACAGGTAGGATTGCTGCTCCAAAGTCTTCCACTGGTCCTTGAAGGTAGGATTTCCTCACCACCGGCTCCACCACAAACAACGATCTTTCACACCCAAGATGCTTCTTTGTCTTGATAGATTCTTGCAAAAGAAAGATTGAATCAAGTAAGTGATTGACTTTTCAAAGAAACATGATCAGGATGAAATGATCGGCGACTTGATGTCTTCAAGTGTGTAAACTTGATGCGGCTTGAATGCAGATTACACTTGAAGAAGTTTCTTTGGATCGATAGCTTTATGCTCGTAGAGGTCGCAGGTATTTTTCTTGATTTAATTCGATTGCTCAAAGTAGATTCTTAATTTTCATCACTTGTATCTCGAATTAGAGTCCTCTATTTATAGGTAGGAATCCTTGTGACTTATGTTTGAAATTCAAACATAGCCGTTTGATTTTGTCCCATTTGACTTGCCTTCATCACTATTCATAGGGTGACTTCGTCTCGAATGCTTTTTGTGATATTCAATCATCCACCCTTTGACTTGTATCCATTGGATAATCCTCTGAATCTTTCCAACGTCCATTTGATCTTAACCATTGATTTGCTTGATAAAAGCATAGGTTGTTAGTTGTCCCTTTCTTTGTAATCTTCCAATGTAGCCTTTGATTAAATCGAAATATGTGTCCAGCAGGTTCCTGAGAACATAAGTCTGCTGATATACACATCAGTAAGCTTATCCTTATTATGCTGTGTTTAAAAACATTTCAGCTTACTGTCTTTTATCTAACTTTTATTTATGAAGTTAGATTACACCTTTTTGTATATAACTAAGTTCCAATCACCACTTATCTTGTGGAACTTAGACCTTGTACACAAGGTATATTTAATCGCTAGTCATCATCTGAGACTTCCCTAAATTCTTTTCAACATGATCTCTTATAAAATGATGTCTCACATTAATATGTTTGGTTCTTGAGTGCAAAACAGGATTTTCTGTGATTGCAATTGCACATGTGTTATCACACATAATTGGAATTTCCCTTTCTTCAATTCCATAATCCCTTAACTGTTGTCTTAACCAAAGTATTTTTGTACAAAGTGACTTCCAAAGAAACAATGTATTCAGCTTCAGCAGTGGACGTTGATATAAAATTTTGTTTCTTACTAAACCAGGAAACCAGTATATTTCCCATCAACTGACAGGTTCCTGTGGTGCTTTTTCTATCAATCTTGCAACCAGCATAGTCAGAATCTGAGTAGGATATAACCTTGAAGCTTCCATCTTTTGAATGCCATATCCCTACTCCCAAAGTCTCTTTTAGATACTTGAGAATTCTTTTTATTGCAGCTAGATGACTTTCTTTAGGTTTTGATTGAAATCTTGCACAAACACCTACAACAAAGGATATATCTGGTCTGCTGGAAGTAAGGTACAACAGACGGCCTATCATCCTTCTGTATAAGGTCTGATCAACATCTTTGCCATCTTTGTCTTCATCCAATCTGATGTTTGTACTCATAGGAGTTGATACCTTGGTCTCATTTTCAATACCAAATTTCTTGATGAGCTCATTTGGTATACTTGGTTTGATGAATGAAGATTCCATCTTTCATTTGTTTGACTTGCAATCCCAAGAAATAATTCATTTCTCCCATCATACTCATTTGGAATTTACTTTTCATCAAATTTGCAAATTTTTCACATAGCAATTCATTTTCAGAACCAAAAATTATGTCATCAACATAAATTTGTACCAGCAGGGTGCTGTCTCCTTCATTGATTCTGAAAAGAGTCTTGTCAATGGTACCTTTGGTAAAACCATTGTCCACCAAGAATTGAGATAGAGTCTCATACCATGCTCTTGGTGCTTGTTTCAAGCCATAAAGTGCTTTGTTGAGTCTATACACTTTATCTTCTTGATCTTTAACTTCAAATCCAGGAGGTTGCTGAACATAGACCTCCTCTTCCAGAATGCCATTCAAGAATGCACTTTTGACATCCATTTGATATACTTTGAAGTTTTTATGAGCAGCATATGCCAAGAATAATCTGATAGCTTCCAATCTTGCAACATGGGCATATGTCTCATCAAAATCTATTCCTTCTGCTTGAGAATATCCTTTTGCTACTAGTCTGGCCTTATTCCTCACAATGGTACCAGATTCATCCAATTTGTTTCTGTATACCCATTTTGTGCAAATTATATTTGCACGAGTAGGCCTTTCCACTAGTGTCCAAACTTGATTTCTTTCAAATTCATTCAATTCTTCTTGCATAGAAATTATCAATCTGGATCGATATTGCTTCTTCAACAACTTTAGGTTCCATTTGAGATAGAAAACAAGTAAACATTGCTTCTAATTGTCTTCTAGTTCTCACACCTTCTTTGTATATTGCCAATAACCTGTTCAAACAGGTGATCCTTTAACCATTGTGGATTCGGTTAGATTGATTTTCGGGAACATCATCTTGGTAGGTCTCTTTGTAGTAGCCAGGGGTTCGTGAGATCCTTGAACCGCTTCGATTGTTGCATCGGTAGTATTACCGACAAAGGTGTTCAAGAAGAGGGGCGAGTCGTAAATCTTTAACTCATTTATTCTTTCCAAAACACCAACACATTCTGGATCAGTGACTTGTTGATTCTCAGCAGGTTCTGAAGCTTCATCTTCCATTCCAGTAAACTTAGGTTCATCAAATACAACATGTATAGATTCTTCATGTTTTAGTGTCCTTTATTCAGTACCCTGAATGCCTTGCTGACTGAAGAATATCCCAAGAAGATTCCTTCATCTGATTTTGGTTGGAATGTCTTCAATTGCTCCTTATGATTCAAGATAAAACACTTGCTTCCAAATGGATGGAAATAGGATATATTAGGTTTTCTTCCATTCCATATATCATAAGGTGCCTTGACTTCTTGTTCATCGAGGTTACGTTTACGTGTATAGCATGTTGTATTATTTTAAATTCACCCAATATCTTTCAGGTAATAATGCTTCACAAATCATTGTCCTTCCTGATTTTTTCAAAGTTCTGTTTCTTCTTTCAGCAACCCCATTTTGCTGAGGTGTACCAGCAGCAGCAAGTTGATGTAGTATACCATTATGTTCACAATATTCTCTTATAACTTTATTGAGAAATTCAGTACCCTTGTCTGATCTGATCTTCACTACTGTTAGACTTTTCTCATTTTGCAATCTCTTCAAAAGTTTAGGCATCTTTTGAAGTGTTTCACTTTTCTTGTTCATGAATACCACCCAAGTATATCTTGAATAATCATCCACAACTACCAAAGTGTACTTCTTTCTTGTTACACTTGTTGGTGTTATTGGTCCAAAAGATCCATGTGCATCGGCTCAAGACTCTTTTAGTTGATTGTTTAGTTTTTGACTTGAAACTTGATTTTGTCTGTTTACCTTGCTGACAGGCATCACATACTGCATCCTTCTTGAATGTGATCTCAGGTAAACCAATCACCAGTTTCTTCTTCACCAATTGATTGATATCATCGAAGTTTAGATGATTCAACTTCTTATGCCATAACCAATTAAGTTCTGACTTGGTGTGCACAAACATGCATGTCTGGAGCAAGAGTGAGACGATCTACAACATACATGTTTTGTTGTCTTCTCCGATCAACACAACTTGATCACCTCTTTCACTAATGACAATACAAGTGCCTTTGTCAAAAGTGACCTTGTATCCCATGTCTGAAGCGTCGATTGCCCAAAGGCTCAAGAGTTGTAGTCCGATCCTTCCACATATGCAACATTCTGATTGTTAATCCATTTCTCACAAGTTTGCCATATCCTCTTGTGTATCCTGGTGTATTCTTGTTGCCAAAATTCACTCTAGGTCCATCCTTTGCCACAAAATTTGACAAACAGTGCTTATTCTTTGTCATATGTCTGGAACATCCACTGTCAAAGTACCAGACACCCTACAAAGCAAGGTTAATGCATTTTAGGTACCCAAAACCGTTTGGGTCCATAATGGTCAGTGGTAAGCATGACCCTTGGCAAATTTCCATAAGGTAGGATTCTTTGCTCCAAAGTCTTCCACTGGTCCTTGAAGGGTAGGATTGCCTCTTCACCGGCTCCACCACAAACAACGATCTTTCACACCCAAGGATGCTTCACTTGTCTTGATGAGATTTCTTGTAAAAGAAAGTTTGAATCAAGTAATTTATTGACTTTCGACAGCCTTGATCGGATGATATGATCGAGCTTGATGTCTTCAAGTGTGTAAACTTGATGTAGCTTGAATGCAGATTACACTTGAAGAATTTTACTGGATCAGTAGCCTTATGCTCAGTAGGGTTAGCAGGGTGTTTTTCTTGATCGAATTCTGATTGCTCAAGATAGATCCTTAATTTTCATCAATGTTCATCACTTATATCTGAATTAGGAGTCCTCTATTTATAGGTAGAAATCCTTGTGACTTATGTTTGAAATTCAAACATAGCCGTTTGATTTTGTCTATTTGACTTGCCCTTCATCCTTTGTTCATGGGGTGACACTATCGTAATCCTTTTTGGCGATATCTGGTTATCCACCCTTTGACTTGTATCCATTGGATAATCCTCTAAATCTTTCCAACGTCCCTTTAATCTTAACCATTGATTTGTTTGATAAAATCAGAGGTTGTTTGCTGTCCCTTTCTTTGTAATCTTCCAATGTAACCTTTGATTGAATCCAAATATGTGTCCAGCAGGTTCCTGAGAACATAAGCCTGCTGATATACACATCAGTAAGCTTATCCTTATTATGTTAGATTACACCTTTTTGCATATAACTTCAGCTTATTGTCTTTTATCTAACTTTTATTTGTGAAGTTAGATTACACCTTTTTGCATATAACTAAGTTCCAATCACCATTTAACTTGTGGAACTTAGACCTTGTATATAAGGTATATGTAATCAGTTTAGGTCATCACAGACTTCCCTAAATTCTGATTCCATATATGTTCGGCAAAAACTCGTTTTAAATTTATAATTACCGGAACACCCCAAGTGCAAGGCTCGTAGTAAAGGTGTTATCGGGTCGTCCTAAGGGAATCGAACGTCTATCGGATTAAGTACAGCTATTGTATCGGTTATGTCACAAATTATTATCTAAAACTAAGGTATATATTAATTATAATCTAAAAACTATGACTAGAAACAGAAAATAGCAGAAAATAGAACAAAAACGACAATGGACGGGCGTTCACTGATGTGGACGGGCGTCCGATAACGTTCTGGAAACAGAAAATATGCAGAAAACAGCAGGTAAAAGATAGGGTTTTTAAAATAACTAAACTTAGCAACAAAAGTTGATATGAACGAATCGGTTTATCAAATAATTAAAAGAACGACAAGGCAACGAGAATCCACCAATCAATCAACCAACCCCAACTAGATTGCGCGCTAAAGATACGATTTTTAGTAATGATCAAATCACGAATTCGATTAAATCTCTTTAATCAATTTCTAGGGTTTCGTTTTCTTTCTCAAGCAAAACTAAACTAGCATGCATAACATGATCATGAGATTGTCTCCAATACTCTACTCAACTAATCATGAACAATCTCTTGAATCACAATTAATTGCATCAATTGAAAAGATCAAAGCTTGAATCAATACTCTCATATAAATTCAATCAAAAAGATAGTTTCATCGATCTCTCGATTCAAATAAAACATAAACAATATAACAATATCCAATTGATGAAAAATCATAAATTTAACTCACTAAGATATAGCTAAAAATCCTCTAGTTGGTGTGGTTGTTGATTGGTTTCCTCCGTTGTCCCACCGCGATATGCTTAGCCAACAATCATGTTGGTGATCATGATTGTTGGGATGGAAGAGTTCATCTTCGAGTTTGCTCTTTTGGATATGCGGCTGCTAGGGTTTGAATGAATGAATAATGCGTATGATGCCTCCTAGGGTTTAATACACGCTGCTATTTATAGGATTTTAGGTCGGCTAGGGTTAAGTCGGCCGAAGGACGCCCGTCCGGTTTGTTGGACGCCCGTCCAAGGATCTTGACTTTGTTCCAGACGTCCGTCCATGCTGCGTCCAAACTCTCTGTATCAAATTTCCTCTCCTGGACGCTCGTCCATATATTCAGACGCCCGTCCACCTGGGACCTTTCTTCTTTGAATCGAATAAGCCTTCTGAACGCCCGTCTGGTGCTTTAAACGCCCGTCCACTGGACGGATGCAATGGACGCCTTGATTCGACCATATAAACCTTCATGCCAATCTCAAACTTGCATCTTTCTCCTTCCTTTAATCTTCAATCAAACACCGTTCTAGCTCCTTTCACAACATGCAAGCATACCTACAAGGCGATAGAAACGAGCAAAGTGTAAAATCGCACATAAATAAATAAAAACCACATAAATAGCTCGATTTTCACACTTTAATAAATTCTAAACCCATTCTTCCAATTTATCCTTTTAGCAAGTGATCTTCTATAAAAAAAAACACTAAAACACAGAGATATTGTTACGGAATAACTCGATATAAACCACAAAATTAGTCGTAAACAATATCCTTGACTTTAGTTACTAAGTTTGATCCCTTAGCCTTCATTTACTGAGTTTGAGCCCTCAGCCTTCAGTCTTCAGCAGGTTCCTGAACTAGTCTACTGACTTAGCTACCCTACTGATATAGACCAGTCTGCTAATGTAAATCAGCTGACCATTTACAGTGCTTGTTTGATCAAACCTATACAAAGATCAAACTCTAATAAACCTATACATTTGATCTAGGCATCTTTTTGTCTTTGCTCTATAACAGCTAGTCTGGCATTCATCACTAAAACATAAAAATAAGTCCAACATTCTTTCATGTTCATCATATCTTCATCTATTCCTTGATCATTTCATAGCAAAACACACACTTCAATCCAGATATCCACCTACAAACCTGCTAAAACTTGTTTGTGATAATTATGACATTATGAATTACCACCACACTTCACCGCAAAAATCATTTACTTCCGCCAAATGTCCACCGCTAAAATCAAATCAACCCGTTCGTGATAACTCCGACGTTATCAAAATTAAACACGCAATTCGATCGGGTAAAATTCTCACATAATCTAGTTAATGAATTCCTTAGCCAAGCGTCATGGTATCTAGAACAGATAGATTCATGATTTAAATAGAAATAAACATAATTACAAACGATACCATATGCGAACTGGTTTGAATCCCAACGTCTGGAAAGTCCTCTAAATCCACGATTGCAGGAAGTATATAACCAAACAAAAAACTTTTATTGCAAATTCAAATAGTAGTAAGGTAAGATATCACATAAAATCAAAATAAGTTAATCTAATAGTGAGATATAAAATTTCAGGAAATTTGACACTTTTGATCTTCATGCTTTAGGTTTTCTCTAAAACAACAACATTTTTCTTTTTATTGATATTTTTGGTCCCCTAAGTTTGTATTTTGTTTCAATTTTAGGACAATTACCCAATTAGCCATCTAAGTTAACGTCGACTAAGCGTTTGAATCCGACTTGGCAGCCGCGTATGATTTCATTTCCCATTTTAACGATTACAATGAACGGGATTCATTAAAAAATCGACATTCCCCTAATTCCTCTTTCGAATCCCTAATTTTTTTCCCTCAAATCGACACCAGCTACAAAACAACAAAAAATATCTACAAGGCGTTTAATTTTCTTATTGATTCTCTCCTTAATTGTTCTTCTTCTTGATTTACTTTTTGAGCATTAAGTACCTTGTAGCGCTTTTTTGTTGTGCAACTTGTGTCAATTTGAGGAAAAGAAATTAGAGATTCGAAAGAGAAATGAGGGGAATGCTGATTTTTTAATGAATCCCTCTCATTGTAATCGTTTAGATGGGAAATGAAATCATACGTGGTTGCCAGATCGGATTCAAACGCTTAGTCGATATTAACTTAGATGGCTAATTGTCCTGAAATTGAAACAAAATACAAACTCAGAGGACCAAAAATATCATTAAAAAGGATAAGAGTTATTTTTGAAACAAAACTAAAAGATTAGGGATCAAAAGTGTCAAAATCCCTAAATTTTAATCTAGTTGTCGTTATTTCACACAAAATATAACAATTAAGCACACAAAACATGACAATTAACCACACAATTTGAGGTAAATTGACGACAAAATATGTTAACAAGTTGATTCACATCATTATGGAATCCAACAGATTTAAGAAATATTGTTTACTTGAGATAAATAAATAAGGAGACGTCCACAGGACATGGTCTAGTGGTAAAGGGTTTAGGTGTCGTAATAACAGTTGGATCGGGAGCTGGAGGGAGTGGGGCCCTTTTCGATTAGAGTTTAACTATTTTTTTTAATAAATAAGGATACACTAATTTTATGATGGTCCTGGATCAACTTTTGGACCACCAAACCATCACTTCTAGCCGGTGAATGATTGAGTCCACCAAATGTAGGTTTTTTCTAGCAATGGACGTTTCTGGTGCCCGTTCAACTCTGGGTTTAAATGCATATTCACCCCTAAGAAAAATTTAAAATATCATTATGATTAAATTTCTGAAAAATAAAAATATGTACCGTTTATGTGTGTTAAATAAAGAAAATGTTTAGAGTATACAAATAATAACAATGCTTTAAGAGTACTCGCATCAATACTCTTAACAAATACTCTACTATACAGTTTTTTTTTTAGAAGATACTATACAGTTTTAAATACATGTTTTTCTAGTTTACAGAATCTTTATTTAAGATTAAATGCATCAGACTCTTTATTTTACATAATGAGAAGATATAAAGGAAAATTTACAAAATCTGGATGAATGCGGTAGATGTAAAGGAAATTTTACATAATCTGTAGTTTACAGCAAAAACTAAAGTATCTCCTGCAGTGTTATTTTTCATGTTGAAATCTCTATAATAGAAACGATTTACAATATCTACTGCAACTGCTCTAAGTGTTGGCTTATTCAACCAGAAATTTTTAGGGGATGGTTTAACGTGTGAAGTTATACATAAAAACACCTATATTTTACCTGTATAGATATATATATATATATTCCCATTCAAACATAATGTAAAGTTCATCGTTGACTAAAAAATGACTTTGAATGAAGACCAGATTAAGTCTTATTGGAATCCATAAGTTCTTGATAATAATTGAATGAACGTGTAAGAACATATTAGATAGGCATTTCCACTACAATGAATCATGAAAAGCAGAATCAACAAATTACCCAATGCAATTCTCTCAAAATTTTCACCTTTCTCAAGTTAAAATTGGCCACCCCACCAAAATTTGGTCCAAGAAAAGTCAAGCGAATAAGGATGACGAGAAAAGGGTAAACCCTACCCCGAGGTCCCAGCTCCCCTGTCCCACGGGATGAGTGGAGATGTAAATCAAGATCCCCCAGTAGCTCAGAGTCAATGGGTTTACCTTTAACAAGAGGGAATAATTCGCCCCTTGTGGGAATCGAACCTCTAACCTCCCGCTAGGATGCAATTACGCACCCACGCCCCTTGCCAACTGGGTTATGTCCTGGGGTAATCGATGAGAATCGTGATTACGGATGCAATTCTCGCATAAAATTCTCTCATTTCTCGACTTAAAATCCGCCATTCGCACAAGTATTTTGTCGAAAACGTGGAAACCAATCTGGACTTTTCTTGAAGATTTTGATTTTGACTTCGAAAAATACCGAAGGGATCTTAAAAAAAAGAAAAATCCCGAAGGGACACTGGTCCCTTGAATTTCAGGTACACTCTGCAAGATGCCTTGCTTCAATATGTTCGTATAGTGGATGAAGTCTTGTCTAACCGCGACGACACCTCCAAAATTGGTAAATTTCGGCTAGCTTTTAATGTGAACGTCGATCCAATTTTCATTCAGGATTGGATTCATTATGCAGCTAGTCACAATGTTGAAGAGCTCGATTTAGTTGCATTTCACTATCCAATACCTTTTCGTTTTCCTCTCAACTTCTTGGAATCTTGATATCTACGTAAGCTCAGATTGAAACATTATGGTGGGAGTATGATTATACCAAAGCCTTTTTCTTTTCCAAATCTTAAAGTATTTTATCTTGAACGTTTTGGATTTAAGGATGAGGATGATTTCTGTTTCCCCAACGAGCCATTTTCGGGTTTTCCGAATCTTGAAGAGTTGACTCTCGATTCTTTGTGTAGTTGATGGATTGATGATTTTGGCCTCTCGAATTAAAGTTCTTGGAATTACAATTCGGGGTTATCAACCACGATTCTCAAATCGAATGTAAGATTTTTAAAGTTGCAACGCCAAAGTCAAATCATTCATGTTTCAGGTCGAGTTTCTTTGATTTGTTCGATGGAGGAACTTCCGTGTTTAGATGAGGTGCACTTGCTACTTTACCCAATCTTTGGAATCGCCATATCTGAGATGAAGTGAAGCGAGAAGATGCCGACTAACTTGTTTAACCTTTTAGACCGGTGAAAAATACTAAAACACTTGCTCTATTATTCGACACCATCGAGGTAATTTTATGCATTTGAAATATTTAAAGAAGTCAATTAAGTTTTCTGCTTTTCTTTCCTTCGCTTTAGATTGTGGTAGTGAACCAAGCCATCGGTTCAACTTTGTCGGGTCAAGTTATGTTCATAGTTTCATTGAACCGTGAACTGGTAGTTTCACACCGCCGCTGGAATTGATGGTTTACGGCCGATTTCAATCATCTGAATTAACTTCATGTCGTGCATCTAAAATTTTTGTCAGTAAGGTGACTTAAACTCTACATTTTGGTGGAACCAATCTGAAGACTCGGTGAGTGATGGTCGGTGAAGTGTATTCAATTCGTGCGGTAGGGTGGAGTCTCTCGAGCTTCTGTCGCCGAGGTGACTATCGCAGCAGGTGATAGTCACGAGTACTTGAATCTGAGAGGTCCCACATCTGCTAATTACGTTATGTGATGACTATACTGGTGTCATTAAAAGGAGGACACGTGTAGGGGTATTTATGGTGCATCAGATAAAGATTCCTGGCGGCTAGGGTTTAGGGATTTGTGCCTATAAATACAGTTGTTGTCTCATTATCCGGTGGTGTTGAAATCTGTAATTTTCAGTGCATAATAAAATATCTCTTTTCTGCCCGTGGTTTTTTACCTCTCCCACTGAGGGGTTTTCCACGTTAAATCTGTGTTCTTCTTGTTTCGTTTTCTCCTTTGATTGTTTATGTTTGATTTCTTGCTTTTGCTTTTCTTGCATCCGAAGTTATCTCCATCCGTTTTATAACAAGTGGTATCGAGAGGCAGGTTACGAGAAAACAATGCATACGATCAACTTCATCTTCACCAAGGCCTTGACAAGGTGCTAGGATCGCGTGATAAAGTTGTGATCTTTAGCAAGAAAAGATGTCGGCGAGAAGCGTAAAAATCGATAATTTTACGAGGAAGGAGCAGTTTTGGTGCATTTGCAAATCAAGATGCGTGCCTTTGTTGAAACGGCGGAGGTTTGTGGAATCCTTTATCGACAAACCAAATACAAAGTGCAGCAGATTATGCGATCTGGAAGAAGAAAGCACATTCAACCATCATGTTGTGCTTATCGATGATGTTATCACCGAGGTTCTTTGAGGAAGACACCGCACCAAGTTGTGGAAGAAGCTTGAAATCTGTATATGACCAAGTCAGCGACCAACAAGTTGTTGTTGAAGCAGAGGTTGTTCGGTTTGAAGATGCATGAAGGAAGTCCACCGAGGAACATCGGACCGGTGAACATAATATTGCTTGATTTATGGAATATTGATGTTAAAATTGAAGATGAAGATGCAGCCTAATCTGTTGGTGTCATTACGGCATCATATGAAAACTTTGTGCGATCTTTCATAGTTGGAAAGGATCTGATAGCTTTGGAGGATGTAAGGTGCGCTTACATGCCAGGGAGCTTAGACACAAGGTCTTTCTTGTGCAGACGGTCATTTCTTTGGGCTGGTAGTAGCTAGCGACAATAGTGGAAAAGGATATGGACGGAAGAAGAAAAGAAGTCGGGGTCCAAAGGTCCTAAGTCTCACGATGTCTGTAATTCTTGTAAGGAGTAGGGACATTGGAAGTCCAAGCTGTCAGGAAGAAGAAAGCAGCGAGGAAGGCAGTGCAGCCTGGCGGCTTTGGCTCTTGAGCAATCGATGAGGATCTGGTTCTAGTTGCGGGAGATTCTACACACCACAATGATGTGTGGATACTTGATTCTGGAGCATCCTACCATATTTGTCCAAACAGGAGTGGTTTTCTACTTATGAAGCGAGATGGATGGTGGTCAAATCTATATGGCCAATGACAAGGTTTGCAAAGTTGTGGGAATTGGCTCGATAAAGTTAAGGACAGAGGATGGTAAATTTTGTACAATCGAAAGATGTAAGACATGTTCCACAGATGACCAAGAATTTGGTATCTCTTAGTCTCTTTGGATGACAGGGGTTCAATTTCAGGGTGAAGATGGGCAAATTGAATGTCTTCAAAGATTCGATTGTAGTCCTCAAAGGCATCAAGAGGAACCTTGTATATATTACAAGGATCTCATCAGATCTGCACCTTCTTCTTTGTTGCATCCTCGTGATTCACGATCTCAGCAGAGACTCAATTTGTGGCACGTGAGACTAGGCCACATGGGTGAAAGGGTATCTGATTCTTTCTTGTGAGTTTTCTTGGGGATATAAGGTCAAGAATCTGGACTTTTGTGAACATTGTGTGTTTGGGAAATTGCATAAGTAAATTCTCAGCGAGGTTGCACAATACAAGGCAACACTTGATTATATCCATTCAGATCTTTGGGGTCCATCAAAAGTTGAGTCATTGGGTGGTCACAGATATTTTGTGTCATTCATAGATGACTATTCAAGGATGACTTGGGTGGTGATGATGAAGAACAAAAGTGATGCATTCAGTAACTTCAAGCGTTGGAAGGCCCTAGTGGAGAATCGGTTAGGCAAGAAAATCAAGAAGCTTCGTCTGAGATAATGGTGCGGAATTCTACTGGACGGATTTTGATTCATTTTGTGTGTGAGGTATTGCTAGACATCATAATCGTAAGGAATACACCTCATGAGAATGGTGTAATTGAAAGGATGAATCAAACTCTCTTTGGAGAGGCAAGATGTATGCTTTCTCAATTTGGTTTATCAAGGAGATTTTGGGCGAAAAATTGTTAAGACGACTTGCTACTTAATCAACAGGAGTCCTCACACATGAATCAATCTCAAGACACCATTTGAGATGTGGTTAGGCAAGCCTCTTGACTACTCGATTCTAAGGGTGTTTGGAAATACTGACTTACTATCATGTTAGTGAAAGGAAGTTGGAGCCAAGAGCCAAGAAGGGAGTGTTTGTGGGGTATGGTGATGGAGTGAAAGGATATAGGGTTTGGTCATCGGCAGAGTCCAGAGTAATCCTTAGCTTGAGGGCGTTGTGTTTGATGAAAATTCTATGTTAAATTCATCGATGGGAGAGGTCACTGAGTGCGAAACCGATCTTTGAATCTGATAGTGTTGAAAGCAGGTGGAGCTTGGTGGAGTCTCTTGATATGCAACAATCGGTGGATCCAAATCAACACTATCTTGATCTGGATAATGAACGAATCGATCCAGCCCGGCACTTTGAGACCTCGGCGAGGCGTCATACAAACATTGATCACAGAGTCTAAGCCGACGGCAGCCTAGAAGATCTAATGTTGGGATACCTCCAGGAGATATGGATATGATGATTTGGCTGGATATGCACTCCAAGTTGCGAAGAGGTAGAGGTTCTTGAACCTACTACTTACTGAGGAAGCAAGTGACATGTATAGAAGCATCTCGGTGGCATGCGACCATGGGAGATGAAATGGAGTCATTGTTGAAGAATCGGACTTGGGAATTGGTCAAAGCGACCCTCTTGACAAGGGAGTTGTGACTTGTAAATGGATTTTCAAGAAAAGGAAGGAATAACTAAAGCGAGAAGGGTCAAGTATAAGGCACGTTTGGTTGCAAGAGGATTCGATCAAAAGGAAGGGTTGACTTTGATGAAATATTTTCACCGGTGGTCGACATACTTCAATCAGGGTGTTACTAGCAATGGTGGCACATCGGGATGCGGAACTTGAGCAATTAGATGTGAAAAGCGCTTTTCTACATGGTGAGGTGGATAGGAGATATACATGACACGGCTGAGGGTTTTCAAGTTCTCGGCAAAGAAAACTATGTTTGCAAGTTGAAGAAATCATTGTATGGTTTGAAGCAAGCTCCAAGGCAAGTGGTATAAAAGGTTTGTGAGTTTCATGCTTCAAATAGGTTACAACAGAAGTCCATATGATTGTGTTTACTCTGATCAATTTGAAAGATGGATCATATATCTATCTTGTCTGTATGTGGATGACATGTTTGATAGCTGCTGCGACAAGGAAGTCGATGTTCAAAATCGAAGAACCTTCTTAGTCTTGAATTTGAAATGAAGGATTTGGGTCTTTGCCAAGAAAATCTTGGGGATGGAGATCGGAGAGATAGAAGTCAAAAGAAGTTGTTCTTGTCTCAAGCAGGTTATGTGCGAGAAGATATTGGCCAAGTTTGGGATGTCTGTTTGCAAAACCAATAGATACTCTATGGCATCAAATGTTCATTTGTCACATTTATGCTTCACGATCAAGTGAAGAGAAGGAGTATATGTCAAAAGTTCCTATGCTAGTGCGAGTTGGTAGTCGATGTATGCCATGGTATGCACTAGGCACGATCTGGCTCGAGCAATCGGTGTTGTCAGCAGAGTTTATGGCTCAACTGGAAAAGAACAACTGGAAAGTCTGTTAAAGGATATTCGTGTACGAGAGGTACGGTGATGTTGGTCTCATTTATGGAGGTGATATCGAGTGCAGTCACGAGTTGTGATGTCGATTATGCAGTGATGTTTGATGAGAAAATCAATGGACCGGTTATGTGTTTACATTGAGAAATGCGTTGGTCATTTGAAAGCTACTCTTGAGGCTCTGATGAGCCTTATCAACTCATGAAGCGAGAATATATGGCTCTTCTTGAAGCGATTAAGGAGGGTATCGGTTGAAGGGCTAGTCGGTGATTTGGGGTTGCATCAGGATCAGTGAGATTTATTGTGACTGATCTAAGTGCAATATGTTTAGCCAAGGATCGGGTTCATCATGAGAGAGAACCAAGCATATTGATGTCGTATCATTTCTTGAGGAATGAGAAGAGGGTTGTGGTGAAGAAGATTGGCACAAAGGAGAATCCTGCTGATATGTTCACTAAACCAGTTCAGCAGAGTAAGTTCCAGCTTTGCCTGGACTTACTGAATATTCAAAGCTTATAATCTGTTTCTGGAAACTCTACTAAGGGCAGATCAGTGGAGTGGATGCTGTGGAGATAGTCTGGTACAAGTACATCTGGCATTGACGAATGCATCCGGTACAAGTACATCTGGTTGTGCAATCTGTTTGACTACAGGAGAGTTGAAGTCAAGGTGGAGATTTGTCGAAGGTGACTTAAACTCTACATTTTGGTGGAACCAATCAAGACTCGGTGAGTGATGGTCGGTGAGAAGTGTATTCAATTACGTGCTTGGTAGGGTGGAGTCTACTGAGCTTCTGTCAGCAGGGTGACTATCAGCAGGGTGATAGTCTGTTGAGTACTTGAATACAGCAGGGTCCCACATCTGCTAATTCTGTTATGTGACAGCTATACAGTGTCATTAAAAGGAGGACACGTGTAGGGGTATTTATGGTGCATCAGATAAAGATTCATGGCGGCTAGGGTTTAGGGATTTGTGCCTATAAATACAGTTGTTGTCTCATTATCCGGTGGTGTTGAAATCTGTAATTTTCAGTGCATAATAAAATATCTCTTTTCTGCCCGTGGTTTTTTACCTCTCCCACTGAGGGGTTTTCCACGTTAAATCTGTGTTCTTCTTGTTTCAGTTTTCTCCTTTGATTGTTTATGTTTGATTGCTTCTGTTTCTGTTTCTTGTATCTGAAGTTATCTCCATCCGTTTTATAACAATTTTGAACCTCAAACATCGGATAATCGATGAACAATCAAAACGATGGTTTTAGGTAGTCTATTAACCATCAAACCTGTAGAAACATAGATTCTTGAACTAGATCAACTAGATTGATCACAAAAACACTAGGTAATTTTATTAATTTCTAAGTTAATGACGAATTCTACATACCCTCATTGTTTTCCTGTTGTTTTGATTTGTTGTGTTCAAAGGTTCTTTCAATGGACTCAAATGCCCTCCAACAATACCTTCCTCCATTTGTGAATTTGAAGCATCTAATATTCTTCTGTAAGCCTTGGGAAAAGCTGAGTGATGTTCTTAACGAAAGCATTATGGCTTATTTGACAAGTGCATCCGTATTCAGCGACTCGATAATTGTGGAAAATATTGAGCCATAGTGCTCTATTCTTGAACGATACATATATCTTGCTCTATTTGCAGGATTAGAACTGCCTCAGTGAACTATATATTTGATATGGTGATACGTGGCACAACCTGTGAGATACAACGGGTGGCACAACCATCATTTACACCATTGATTATAATGGTCTACGTTATAATCACTAGATCATACATCATGATCAAGGGTGCTGATTATTGTTGTGTCACATGTTGTTGGTAATTTAAGTGTTACCATGTACATTTATTGTAATCGGGGTTTGGTACAAAGATGGGTGAACTCGGAATGCTATAAATGAGTTTGGAGATACGGAGTGTATGCTCATATAAGTATTTACGAGTTTACGGATTTAAATGATCAAGTATAGTTCGGGAAAATCGCTTAAATGACTGAAAATCCACTTAAAGGACCAAAATCTGTGTTTGGGAAAAACAGGTGACAAAGTGACCTTTGTCACCACAGCTCCCTTTGTGGGTTTTTCTCGTGTATAAATTTGAGCAGAGAGTTTGGTCGGTTTTTGGCTTTCACAGTCAGCCACAGGCGCCCCTTGTGGGCCCGAAATTCTGAAGTGATGTGTTTTTTCACTCTTTTCAACTGTTTTTTGTATGCACCTTGTTTCCAAAGGTTGCATACATAAAATAGGTCGTTTTTCCACCAATATAAATGATCATTTTAAGTGCTTTAAAAAAAAAAAAAGGAGATTACAAGATAGATAGCACATTCATCTTTGAGAGTTAAAACACTTATATACTATCTCCAAGAGCATTCTTCATATTTTTGGTGCCTAAATATGAAGGGAAAACGTAGTCTTATCTCACAAAAGTATTTGTGACACCCTAGGCATTCTGTAAGGGGCAAATAACTTTTGTAGGAAAGTGTTCATCACGATTCTACGTTCATATCAAGTTATCAAATTTTTCTGCGTTTTCTGAGTTTTTCTGCGTGTTGATTGACATTGTGGTTCCCTTGAAATCCATATTTCTACAACACATGTTGTGTCTCACATGTTGTGCATGTATCATTACTTATATGATAAATATAAGAGCATTATTAACGACACCACCGTCGATCTACATCAACACCACACTTTAGATTTTTTTTGGCTTTGCAGAAGTTGAAAAATACTTTCGAATTCTCCAGAGTCGAGTTCTGTACGTAAATTCTTCTCTGAAAAAATCAAATTTCTCTGTGGTTTCTGAAAGTAGATCGACTATGATGTCAATAATAGTGTCCTAAATATTTATATTCTAGACATTTGCCTCATGTATGAAATATTTAGCTTCAAATTAACCATTGATTCCGAAAATAAATATTATAATAATGATATGTTTAGACTATAATCCTTAAATGATTTTTGCGTGTCATTAAGAGTCATGGTTTGGTTAAGGCAATAAGTCAACAACTCCCATCTAAATGATTTTTGCGTGTCATTAGATGGGAGTTGTTGACTTATTGCCTTAACCAAACCATGACTCCCTCCCCAATGCGACAAAACGAATTTTGCCGTTAAAACAAGGGTATTGTTAATGACACCACATGTGATCTACTCGGATACCACATTGTGTGCAAATTTTATTTTTATAGGGGGTCGAAATCTGTTTTCAACCCTTCCAGGGTCGAATTTATACACAAAATTCAACTCTAGAGGGGTTGAAAACAGATTTTGACCCCTGTAAAGTTGAAATTTGCTCGATGTGTAGTGCCGAATGGATTGACCGTGGTGCCATTAACAATAATTGCAAAAATATTTGTTAAAAACAGATGTGTATGTCTTGCCACCCAAGAAAGAACAAACACATAAGCAATTCAAACGTAGAATATAATGGCAATGACAAAATAATGAAGCAAAAATAACACAAAGATTTAATATGGTTTCGGCGTTATCTTCGACTACTCACTGAGAGAAACAAATATATATTTTCATGCACAGAAATTCACAAAGATTCCACACGCTACATTGATTACATCAGTTGGTATTTATAGGCACAAATCCCTAAACCTAACCGCCATATGGTTCCTATCGGAATTGCCATAAATGCGCAAGATGTGGACCCGGCTCCAGCTAACTCCACTAGCTGTAACTCCGCTCCAGCTGAGTTACTGGATGTGTAACCAAGCAGACTAGATTGTAGAACTCAGCAGTATTCAATAGCTCACCAGACTTAGCTCTGCTGACAGATGGATCTCAGATGACACTTCACTCAGCTGACCTCCCAGACATGAATGCTATTGCTCAGTCTGGTTTTCGAAAAACAAACCATAAACAGGCATATGAGGTTTTTAGTGGATGATTTAACGTGTGAAGTTATACATAAAAACACCTATATTTTACCCTGTAAACAACGAAACAAACCATAAACACGCATATGAGGTCACAAAATACATATATATATATATATATATATATATATATATATATATATATATATATATATATATATATATATATATATATATTCCCATTCAAACATACCGTAAAGTTCATCATTGACTAAAAAAAATGAGACTTTGAATGAAGACCAGATTTAATCTTATTGGAATCCATAAGTTCTTGATAATAATTGAATGAACGTGTAAGAACATGTTCGATAGGCATTTCCACTACAATGAATCATGAAAACAGAATCAACAAATTACCCAATCCAATTCTCTCTAAAATTTTCACCTTTCTCAAGTTAAAATTGGCCACCCCCACCAAAATTTGGTCCAAGAAAAATCATACGAATAAGGATGACAGAATCAGCACATTACCGGATGCAATTCTCTGCAAAATTCTCTCATTTCTCGACTTAAAATCCGCCATTCGCACAAGTATTTTGTCGAAAACGTGGAAACCAATCTGGACTTTTCTTGAAGATTTTGATTTTGACCTCAAAAATACAGAAGGACACTGATCCCTTGAATTTCAGGTACACTCGGCAAGATGCCTTGCTTCAATATGTTCGTATTGTGGATAAAGTTTTATCTAATCGCGATGACAACTCCAAAATTGGTAAATTCCGGCTAAATGTGAACGTCGATCCAATTTTCATTCAGGATTGGATTCATTATGCAGTTAGTCACAATGTTGAAGAGCTCGATTTAGCTGCATTTCACTATCCAATACCTTTTCGTTTTCCTCTCAACTTCTTGGAATCTCGATATCTACGTAAGCTCAGATTGAAACATTATGGTGGGAGTATGATTATACCAAAGCCTTTTTGTTTTCCAAATCTGAAAGTATTATATCTTGAATTTTTTGGATTTAAGGATGAGGATGATTTCTGTTTCCCCAACGAGCCATTTTCAGGTTTTCCGAATCTTGAAGAGTTGACTCTCGATTGCTGTGTAGTTGATGGATTGATGATTTTGGCCTCAGAATTAAAGTTCTTGGAATTACAATTCCGGGGTTATCAACCACAGTTCTCGTCTGAATGTAAGATTTTTAAAGTTGCAACGCCAAAGCTGAAATCATTCATGTTTCAGGGTCAGGTTTCTTTGATTTGTTCGATGGAGGAACTTCCGTGTTTAGATGAGGTGCACTTGCTACTTTACCCAATGCTGGAATCGCCATATACAGATGAAGTGAAGCAGAAGATGCCGACTAACTTGTTTAAGCTTTTAGACCAGCTGAAAAATACTAAAACACTTGCTCTGTTATTCGACACCATCGAGGTAATTTTATGCATTTGAAATATTTAAAGAAGTCAATTAAGTTTTCTGTTTTTCTTTCCTTCGCTTTAGATTGTGGTAGCTGAACCAAGCCATCGGTTCAACTTTGTCGGGCTGGTTATGTTCATAGTTTCATTGAACCGTGAACCGGTAGTTTCACACCGCCGCCTGGAATTGATGGTTTACGGCCAGTTTCAACTTTTTGAATTAACTTCATGTCGTGCATCTAAAATTTTGAACCTCAAACATCAGATAATCGATGAACAATCAAAACGACGGTTTTAGATAGTCTATTAACCATCAAACCTGTAGAAACATACATTCTTGAACTAGATCAACTAGATTGATCACAAAAACACTATGTAATTTTATTAATTTCTAGGTTAATGACGAATTCTACATACCCTCATTGTTTTCCTTTTGTTTTGATTTGTTGTGTTCAAAGGTTCTTTCAATGGACTCAAATGCCCTCCAACAATACCTTCCTCCATTTGTGAATTTGAAGCATCTAATATTCTTCTGTAAGCCTTGGGAAAAGCTGAGTGATGTTCTTAACGAAAGCATTATGGCTTATTTGACAAGTGCATCCGTATTCAGCGACTCGATAATCGTGGAAAATATTGAGCCATAGTGCTTTATTCTTGAACGATACATATATCTTGCTCTATTTGCAGGATTAGAACTGCCTCAGTGAACTATATATTTGATATGGTGATACGTAGCACAACCTGTGAGATACAACGGGTGGCACAACCATCATTTACACCATTGATTATAATGGTCTACGTTATAATCACTAGATCATACATCATGGTCAAGGGTGCTGATTATTGTTGTGTCACCCGTTGTGTCTCATACATTGTGCATGTATCGTTACTTATATGATAAATATATGACCATTTTTAATGACACCACCGTCGATCTACATCAACACCACACTTCAGATTTTTTTTGGCTTTGCAGAAGATGAAAAATACTTTCGAACTCTCCAGAGTCGAGTTTTGTACGTAAATTCGTCTCTGAAAAAATCGAATTTTACTGTGGTGTCTAAAAGTAGATCGACTGTGATGTGAATAATAGTGTCCAAAATATTTATATTCTAGACATTTGCCTCAGGTATGAATTATTTAGCTTCAAATTAATCGTTGATTCCGAAAATAAACATTATAATAATGATATGTTTAGACTATTTCGTTTCTTTTTCTTTTTTCCTCCTTCAATTACAAACACTCGTATATTTTTATCTAGATCTCCAAACGTGATTAACATTTCACCGAATTTTCTATCTTTCCATGCTCTTCGTTTTGAGACTTGGTTCGATATTATTACATCGCTTTTCATAACATCCATTTAGTGAATCTTGAAAAACAGTGAATTTCGAATAATAGTGAATTTCGACAATGGATTTTCGGAAATTACGTCGGAATATGGTAAATGTGGTCTCATAGTAAAGAGAATGAAAAAATTAAAAAAAATTGGTGAAAGAATTTTCAAGTTTGAAGTTGTAAATTGAGAAATATAAGTGTTGAGAAAATATGGATGATAGAGAAAGTGTTGTTTAATTTTTTATTTTATTTTTAATTCTTTATGGAAAAGTTTTGAAAAATGTATCATATTCAGTAATTTAGTAATATTTTTGTCTTTCTCCCTAATTCTCCCAATAAATAATTCCCTTTATACCAGATTCAAGCATACAACGTAAGAAGTAATTCTCATGTTAATGTCATCATTTGGCACGATTGGAAAGCGTTATATATGGTTAATGGTGGTTATCAGGGGCGGCTTTACCCACAAGTGGCGGATGGTGCACTGTCTAAAAATAAAAAAAAAATTATGTATAATAGTAGAGATTTTTTTAATAAACACATATCATCATGTGAATCGACCCTTATTTTTGTGCATCGACCCTCTTTTTTATCTATTACTCTATAATTACATGTATAGAGTTAAATATACAAATATATGTGTGATACGGAAAAAAATTGATAAATTTCCGACCCCCATGTCAAAATTCCTGCAGCCGCCCCTGGTGGTTATTAGTTGGCTTTTTCTCCATTCGAGGGGGACATTGGCTCGGGTGCTGCATCGTCCTCTTCGGGGCCAGGCTGGGTGTGGCGTAGAACATGGACCTTACCAGTTAAGCTGAGAATTATGCATTTTCATTGGTGATATTTGCATGATTGTTTAGCAACCAATAACTTACACATAAGTAGGATGGGGGTTGCGACTTGTTTATTACGCGGACGGGTGGAGGAAACCTGGGATCATATGCTCTTTATTGTGTGGTTCCGACAGATGTATGGTCTTGTATGGAGGATATGTCCATTCCTGCAGGACATTCGATATATGTGGACTTTAGAGGGTTGATTTCCTATCTCTTTCAATATTGCGGGGAGGAGAGGGTTTCCCTTATGTCACTATTATGTGGCCAATATGGAAGGCACGCTGCACATGGAATTTCGATCATGTATCCGTTGATATTGGACGCTTGATTTCTTCCTCTCAAGCTACGCTTGAGGAGTTTATGGGGGTGTTACCATGTTGTCTCGATAAATCACCTAACGGTTTAGGTTGCCCCCGGGAGGGAATGGTGAAATGTAATGTGGATGCTTCCATTCTTGGCGATCGTCATGCGATCCGGGTGCTTTTCAGAGATAATGTTGGTCGAGTTTTGTATGTTCTTTATGCATCAGTGGATGTGTTGACTTTGATAGTGGCCCGAGAGAGGATTACTATTTTGCATGGTTTGCAATGGACGAAGCAGACGGGTTATCCCTCTTTGGTGGTAGTGACCGACGTGTTGGTGTTCATTCAATGCCTCAGGCATCCAGAGGCGGACGCAGGATCCCGGATGAGGGGACGATACTATAGGCGAGTGTATTGGCAACATAATAGTGACATAAGGGCTATCACTCTTTGGTGGTAGTGACCGACGTGTTGGTGTGCATTCAACGCCTCAGGCATCTATTGGAGGACCTTTTGGCTGTGGGATGCATTGGTTCTAATTGTTTAAAATGGATGAGTAATATACCGACTTATTTGCTTGCAAATGCGGGTTGGTCAGGTGATGGTGTGCACGTATGGGGTACCTCCCCAAGATGATGTTTTGGTGGCGTGTAATTAGGATTTGATGCGATAAATTTGTTTGTTTTTGACAAAATAAACATACCAAGTAATTGTATTGATAACATCATGCTATAATTTGGAATGTCTAAGAAAAACAAATACTACTCCTGGCCTAAAATATAAGTCATCCTAACTTTTTTTACTTTGTGCCATAATATAAGTCATTCACAATACCAAAAGCGTTAATGAACATTTTTCCTTATCTTACATACTAATTTATATCAATCCAACCACTTTTATTTACTCCACAATTGTTGCATTTATGATAGTCAAGGGGTGTATTAGACATTTTATCCCTACATTAATTACATTTAACTACTTTCTTAATCAATGTGAAAATTCTAGGATGACTTATATTTTGGACCGGAGGTAGTCTTAAAGAAAACAAATTATTTACCACCTCCGTCCCAAAATATAAATCCGTTTGGATTTTTCACATATTAAGAAAGTTGGTTAGATGGTTATGTGTAATTAATTTTGATGAAAAACTCTAAAATAACCTTTGAGTGTTATTAATCAATGATGTAAAAAAGTATCTGAGTATATAACAAATGATAGGTAAAAAGAGAAAAATATAATAAATCGCCGTTGGTTTTAAACTGACTGCAGATCATTGGAAAAAACAAAATTTAAAAGGACTTTCATTTTTGGGACGAAGTAGTATTAAACAAAATCTGTAATAAAACTAAATAAACAAGAGAAAGAAACAGAGAAAATACAAAGTATAAAGAAGAAGGTAAATTGTCCGTGTATTATTTCAATAGTATAAGAGGTATTTATAGTAAAGATTACAATGTGTACAGAACATAGTAGATAAAGCAGAAAATCTATGCAAATCAATTTGAATAATAGATAACCATAATTTTATAGATATTATAAAAACACGCGCCGAAACTATATCAAGCAGCGTTCAAGAAAAAAAAATACAAATACTACTATAAAGCAGTGTTGCAAGTTGTTTTGGGTTTTATTTTTTAAATTTTTTTTTATTTTCTGGTAAAAGGTTTTTATTATTATTATTTTATTATTTATTTTTTTGATTCTAAATTATTTTTTTCGATAACCGCGATCGATGATGAATTTGAGATACATTGACCACCGCGACGCACGACGCATTGAACACCGTGATGCATTGACCACCATGACGCACGACGCATTGAACACCGTGATGCATTGACCACCGCGACGCACGATGCATTGAACACCGTGATGCATTGACCACCGCGACGCACGACGCATTGACCACCGTGATACATTGACCACCGCAATGCAATAACCACCCCGATACATTGACCACCGCGATGCATTGACCACCTCGATGCATTGACCACCGCGATGCATTGACCACCTCGATGCATTGACCACCTCGATGCATTGACCACCGCGATGCAGTGACCACCACAATTCATTAACCTCCGCGATGCAGAGGCACAACAATGCAGAGACAGCACGATGAAGTGACACCGCGATGCAGAGACACCGCGATGAAGTGACACCGCGATGCAGAGACAACACGGTGAAGTGACACCGCGATGTAGAACACCGTGATGAAGTGACACTTCGATGTAGAGACACCGCGATGCACATACACCGCGATGTAGTAACCACCGCGATACAATGACCACCGCAATACAATGACCACCCCGATGCAGTGACAACCACAAATTCATTAACCATCACGATGTAAGACACCGCGATGCAAAGACATCGCAATTCATTAACCACCGTTATGTAGAGACACCACGATGCAGAGACACCGTGATGAAGTGACACGACGATGAAGTGACACCGCGATGCAGAGACATCTCGATGAAGTGACACCGCAATGCATTGACAACCGTGATGCAGAGATGCCGCGATGCAGTGACCATCGGGACCGTGATGAAGTGACACGGCGATGAAGTGACACCGCGATGCAGAGACACGGCGATGAAGTGACACCGCGATGCAGAGACACCTCGATGAAGTGACACCATGATGCATTGACAACCGTGATGCAGAGACGCCGCGATGCAGTGACCACCCCTGATGCAGTGACCACCCCCGATGCAGAGACGCTGCGATGCAGAGACACCTCGATGAAGTGACACCGCAAAGCATTGACCATCGCGATGCGACCTGCTGGCCCCGGCGATGTAGACACCGTGATGCGGTGACCTTCCCCGATCTGAGACACCGCGATGCGGTGACCACCCCGATGTAGTAGACACCGCTATCGCGGTGACCACCGCGATCTGAGAGACACGCAAAATGCGGTGACCACCCCGATCTGAGAGACACCGCTTATCGCGGTGACCACCCCGATCTGAGAGACACCATGATGCGAGACGCGCGCGATCTGAGACATTGCGATGCATTCACCACCGCGATGCAGTGGCCAACCCAATGCATTGACCACCTCCGATGCAATGACCATCGCGATCCATTTATCACCGCGATGCATTGACCACCCCGATGCAATGACTACCGCAATGCATTAACCACCGCGGTGCAGTGACCACCACGATGCAGTGACATTTGATGAAGCAACACCGCGATGACATTTGATATTTTTCCGACTTAATTTCAGAAAATCGATTTATTTTCTTCATAAAATCGACTTCAAACAGCTATATTTTTTAATATAAAACTACGATCAACATAATTCTTTCACCAAATTCATATTTTTTTTGTCCTTATTCTAATATCTCATTTTATGAAGTGACACCTTATGCGCGATGACACTCAATAGCGTAATATTTTACGAGAGCGAGGCGAGCTATATTGAGCATTTAGCGAGTTGAGTTCGATCTTGCCTTTTTACGGCTCGATCGAGCCCAAACTTTTTTAGCCGAGTCGAGGTTGAGCCCTAGAGAGTATCGACTCGACTCGGCTCGAGTACAACCTTAATATTATGCAAAAGTTCAATGTGATCAAATAAATTGTAATGAATGAACCAAAATAAATGCAGGCTGATATACTAGTTTAGGTTACAAAGTATATTCCGTCAAACAAACAAAACTAATATACAGTCCAATGACCAGGTGATATAAAATAAATACAAAGTGAGATCAGAACTGTTAAACAAATGTATGTATGTATGTATATATCTATATCTATCTACATATATATATATATATATATATATATATATATATATATATATATATATATATATATATATATATATATATATACACACACTACTACAAACACTCAGATTCAACGTATCAAATGTTAAATTAACCACATGAGATTATCTATTATAAATGACAAATACAAAGAAAGAACAATTCAAAGTTGATTACAATATTCTTTATAGACTTGATACAAGAACAGTTCAACAATCTGAAACCAATAGGTTTAGCAAAACTACAGCAGCAGAAAAACAAAGCTGAGTTCTAAAAACAAACTGAACTTATGAGTCAAGTCACAAGGATGATAATCAAGGTGAAACACCAAGATTATCGTGCCGGACTACAAAAATTCAGCTCTAAAAACTAAACACGAGCTATTACAAGTTGTTCACAAAAGCAGTTCGCCAAAGGCAATACCAAGGGCAACAAGGTTGCAACTAGTTCAGGGGCAGTGACATCAACATTTTATGCAGGGACGTCAACAATCATTTATGCAGTGACATCAACATTTTATGCAGTGACATCGGCAATCATATATGCAGGGACCAACATTTTATGCAATGACATCGGTAATGGTGGGAATGAGTGCGTAAATTTCTAAACCCTATTAGTCATTGTAAGCTATGTATACAACCACAAAAAAGAAGGCTGTAGTCTGACCATTATTTGTTATTCACACTCTCAGATCAATGAATTTCAAAGAATCCATATTCCTAAAATTCATAAAACCCAAGGTGGGAAAACCGAGTGCTAGGAAAGAGTACGGGCATGTACACAATGGAATAACCCAATCCAAACAAAAGAAACAAAGTAAGAAACCTCAAATTGATAGAACCTATACAACTTAAGCTAAAACCATACAGCTTAAGGCAAAAAAACTATGAAATCCTCAACTATACCAACCAAAACCAGCTAAACTTCCAGTGACCTAGGATGCACGGATACTTCACTTTCCTGCCGTGTCGCGTATCCGATACGCCGCGGATACGGATACGGCACGGATCGCAAGATACGCCATGGGATACGATCGGGTGATTTGTAGTTTCAAAACTTCGGATACGGCATTTAGGATACGCCAATTCCGATAGGATACGCGTATCGGCCTTCGGATACGCCTATTGTGAGATTTTTTTTAATTTTTTAAAATATGGAAAATGTTGTGCCCTTTAGAATTCCATAGCCTGTTAATTGTAAAAGATAATCCCTGTGAATCCCAATATAAACTCTTTGTTTTCTCCAATTAAAATCTAGATAGCATTTAATCCCTAGTTCTTCTTCTTCCTAAAATTAATCCGTCAAATTCTAATTATCCGCCCATTGTTATATTTTCTTCCTAATCTTTTATTCAAAAAATTACAAATAAATTCAGAGGTATTTAATTCAAGATGGAATCTTGCACTGCAGAATGGACCTTAGGCCACACCGCCACAGAGCTTCGGTTAAGCAGCAGGTAAGTTATCCCTTTGTCTTTGATTCTTTATCTCTTTCTTTTCACAGATTATCCGGGATAATTGCAAGCTGCAGATTTTTATAGAAAACTTCCAAGAAACAAATCAGATAATTGCAAATGTAGATTTTTATAGAAAACTTCCAAGAAACACATTCTCAAAATCAAAATATAAGAAAAGGTAAATGCATACTGACATACCTCAAAATCTTCATTACTGGCTACACATTTTCTTTCAAGAAAAATAAAGTCAATGCTCCAAACACCCTGTTGGGAAAAGGAAAATCAAACACAAACATTCAACCTAAAACAAAAATCTGATTTGTTGTAAAAATCTGCGATTTGCAATTATCGATAATTTACCCCATTTTCAAATGCCTTTGCTAGTTTGCATAAATGATTATCGATAATCGATTATAAAATACCTCAAAGAGAGTTGTTGTGCTTTGTGCTTTTTTTTTTTTTTTGTTGAAGAGAGTTGTTGTGATGTTGATCGAGTACAATTGTGCTTGATCATAAAATAATAGACTTAGAATCGAGCGAAATATCGATCATGCACGTGTCTTCCTAAAATTAATTTATAAGATTTTAGGTGTTGCATATCCGACTCGGTACTACCACCGCACCTACTATCCCGTCTGTTGGTAGCGGTACTACTACTACTACCGCTCCTTCTGTCGGACTCGGTACCAAGCCTCCTCGCCCTGGCAGCTCTAGTTCCGGCTCTAGCTCGGCAATTCAATATTTATATATGGTCACTTAGAACATATATAAAGCCAGGGCCATTGATATTTCCTTCGTTTGAAATGCAATTTTAATTTTGAATAAAATCTTTTCATAATATGATATCCCTCTTAAAATATATTTTTTCGTTTACAGATTGCATTATATATCAAACATGGATGAGGAAAACAAGCCTTTATGGAAATATGTTTCAAACATAGTAAAATTACCGGGACCGGGAGGTAACAGATCTTGGAATTGTAACTATTGTGGAGATGGTTTCAAAGGTAGTTATACTAGGGTTAAAGCACACTTGTTACAAATTTCAAAAGCGAGGAGTTGAAAAGTGCAAAAAGTAGCAGTAGAAAATCTTTTGAGATGAAAAAATTAGAGGAAGAAGCGTTGAAGAGAACAAACTCGAAACAACCTAAGACAGTTTCTCTACCTAGTGCCCCATCCCTACATGTTCCAACCTACGATCAATCAAAAAAGAAAGGGTGGTCGTGCCATTAAAGAATCTTTTAACGTTCAAGATAGAAATCATTTGGATGAAGAAATTGCTAGGATGTTCTACATGCTGGGTTTGCCTTTCAATTTGGCTAGAAATCCACATTTTATAAGAGCTTTTACATTTATGCCACCCATAATTTGGGTGGTTATGTTCCTCCCGGATACAATAAACTTAGGACATCACTTTTACAACAAGAAAAGGCACACGTGGAGAGGTTGCTAGAACCTATAAAAAGCATATGGGCGGAGAAAGGCGTGACTATTGTTTCAGATGGTTGGAGTGATCCACAACGGAGGCCTATAATAAATTTCATGGTTGTCTCGGATAGTGGGCCAATGTTCATCAAATCTGTTGATTGTTCTGGTGTCACTAAAGATAAACATTTCATAGCAGAAAAATTAGAAGAAGTAATCAATGAAGTAGGTGACCACAAGGTTGTTCAAGTGATCACAGACAATGCTGCTAATTGCAAGGCCGCAGGAGAAATAATTGAGGGTAAGTTTCAGCTATATATTGGACTCCTTGTGTGGTGCACACATTAAATCTTGCCTTGAAAATATATATGCGACTAAAAATGTTGACGGTAACCAAGAAGTGTATGGAGAATGTTATTGGATCACTCAAGTGCATGATGAAGTGTTGTATGTGAAGAATTTCATAATGAACCACCAAATGCGTTTGTCTATTTTCAATCGTTTTAACTCTTTAAAGTTGCTTGCAGTGGCGGACACTCGGTTTGCTTCTGTTGTTGTGATGTTTAAAAGGTTTAAACTACTTAAATGTTCTTTGGAAACAATGGTCATGTCTCCGCAATGGAATGAATATAAGGAGGATGATAGAAGAGCTGCACAGACTATCCGTGAATGGGTATTGAGTGAAAGTTGGTGGGAAAAAATTGATTATATTCTTGCTTTTACTAACCCTATATATGACATGCTTCGAGCTTGTGACACAGATAAACCTTGTCTTCACTTGGTTTATGAGATGTGGGATTCCATGATTGAAAGAGTGAAGAAAGTTATCTATTCACATGAAGCTTTGTTACCGGATGAGTCGTCCTCATTTTATGGCGTGGTCCATTCCATTCTTATGGCACGTTGGGCAAAAAATAATACCCCACTTCATTGTCTAGCACACTCATTAAATCCAAGGTAATTATTATTTATGAAATCTTTTTTGTTATTTTATCTATTATCTTTATACAACTTAAAAATCTTAATATCATTCTAATGTAGGTACTATAGCGACCAATGGCTTAGAGAAGGAGAAGGTAGGCAGTATCCCAATTCGGATGATGAAGTTTGTGAAGAAAGAAGAAGATGTTTTAAAAGACTTTTTCCGAATAATGAAGAACGTCAAACTATCATTGGTGAGTATGGTACATTTTCTTTAAAGAAAGGTTCATTTTCTGATCCTGATGCTATTGAGGGTATGTATAAGTTGGATCCGGCGGTTTGGTGGTCATGCTATGGTTCATCGGCTCCCACACTTCAGAAGTTGGCTTTTAAGTTACTTGGACAACCATCTTCTTCTTCTTGTTGTGAACGAAATTGGAGCACATATTCCTTTATTCATTCTTTAAGAAGGAACAAATTAACTCCAAGGCGAGCGCAAGATTTGGTTTTTGTACACAATAATCTTAGACTTTTATCACGCAATCATTCCGAGTATCAAGACAATAATACAAAAATGTGGGATGTTGGTGGGGACAATTTTGGGAGTATGGAGGATATTGGATACCTTGAGATTGCAAATCTCTCATTTGACGAACTGAATTGGAATCTACACTTTGTGAAGACGATGTCAATGTGGAAGATACACTTTGTGAAGACGACGTCGACGTTGAAAGCGTAATAAAATGTTAAACATGCTTGAAATACTCCATCTTGGCTGTTTTATCAATCTGTTTGGTTTGCCTTTGTTGAATCTTCTCTTTGGATAATTTTGCTTTTAGCCTATATGTATTAAGCTTGAATGTTGCTAAAAAAACATATTTGAATACGTTTGTTGTTTTTCGGTTAAGCATATGACTTCAAGCTTTGAAAAATATTATATTATGAATTGGTTTTAAGTTATTTATATTTACAATTTGGTCCTTGCATTTTAATTATTTACAGTTTGGTCCTTATATTTTGATTATTTACAAATACACCCCCGTATCCGTATCCTATATTTTACGAAAATCTCGTATCCACGTATCCCGTATCCGCGTATCCCGTATCCGCGTATCCGTATCCGTGCATCATAGCCAGTGACAACCTAACTCAAACCCAATGATATAAAAAAAGAGCAGCAAACAGAAAGCCTTCATTCAAAAATCCATAAGATCTCCAACAATGAAATTCCTTTATCCACACAAAATAGGGTCATCACAGCTCTCTTTTGCACCTTTTGAAAAGCTACCTGCATTTTTTGAGTAATCCCCTGCATATTTCAACAGACTGGAGGCGAGATAAATTGATCAACTTAATTGAGAACCAAAAATAAAAGAAAAGCGCAAAATTAGACTTGTATTCCCACACCTTTGTAAAAAAATCTGTCCCATTAGATTATTGGAAAAAAAAAAGAATACAAATGACAGCACATACTCCAAATATTTCGGTCTTTTTTATTCTCATCTTTCTGTAAGTATTTGTGCTACCCAACCCCTCCATTATCAAGGATCAAGTAACGAAGGTGTTCAACAATTTCGATACCAACGGCAACAGTAAAATTTTGATGTGATCTCGGTTTGATTCTGGAAAAGCTCGGTTTCAAACCTCGCCGGAATAATTGACGGGAATAACGACGGAGATCGACTCCGACTTCTATTTATCCGGTAGCGGAGGGAAGCAGACGAACGATCAAAAGCTTCACGATGATTTCAATTTGTACGATAGGAATGGGATTTTGGGGGAGGGGTAAATCAGGAAAGTTAGACAAAATGTGTCCTTATAACCAATTATCTTTTAAGTGTGTCCTAAGTGCCTAATTAAATACTCAAACTAGTCCTTATAAACAAATACCTAAATTTTATATTTTGTAACACTCTCCCTTGGATATCTATTATCTAACAACCAACATAGATATAATATGCCCATTAAAACCTTACTAAGAAAAAAAACACAGTGAGAAAAAAATCTTAGTTAAAGAAAAACAGTACATATTTATCTGTGTTTGATTTACTACCCTGAACCAAGATCAATTAAGGTCTTTCAAACGTCGCATCCCAATGTTCTTCGTCAGTCTTTCAAATGTCACAGTCGGCAATGTCTTGGTAAATAAATCTGCCAGATTATCAGTTGATCGAATATGTTGCACATCAGCCTCTCCATTCTTGTATAAGTCAAAATTAAATGGATGAATTGATTTTCTCAATCTAAGTTGCCATCTGAAAGACCCCCTGGATAAGAAACCGAGTTCCACTCAAAGTCGGCTTTACTTTCCTGTCTTCCTATCTCATTTCCCACATATTGAATCTCCTTTCGGACTCAACTAACTGTGTGTGTGCAAGTGCTAGGTGATCAATCCAACACAAACAAGCAATGTAATACAAATAGAAAAAGATAACAACACAAGATGCTTGAAATATGAACAAACATTCACAATCAACTAATAGAGATAAAAACTATCACCAAAACATTATCTTGGCTAGTAAGAAAATAGCCACTCATAGCTATGAATTCCAACATGCCAAAGTTAGAATTCATATCTATGACAACAAATAAATCAAACTTAAAGGCTAAGAATTTACCAACTCAAAGCTATGAACTTGAAGAAGGAAACTTTCATTCAATTGAAGAAGGTTCAATGGAGTTTTACACCAAAAGATGAAAATTTGATTCCACAAAAGTGATTCTATAAATCAAACTATGAATTCTTAATGTTTTCTAATGAAATGTAGAGTTTACTTATATTTAATGAGTGTCATGGACCTCTCTTTGCTTTCTTTGTAGATCTGCCTATGGTCACATATATATATATATATATATATATATATATATATATATATATATATCTATATCTATATATATTAGAAAGGATAATTTAGCCCGATTACCCGGGATTCGACTCATTAACATAAATCGACCCGTTTTATAAAAAAATCTCAAAAAATATTAGATATTACGAAATATATTAATAAAAAAACAAAAACAGAACCCGTCCAGATATTACAAAAAAAAAAAACATCTAAAAGCAGATATAAAAAAAAAAAAACCAGATATTACAAAAAAAAAAAAAAAAAAAAAAAAAAAAAAACCCGACTGTGATCATCAAAAACCCGTCAAACTCTCTCTGTTCAACATTTAGGCATGATGAAATCTCACAGTGGCGCTCATCACTCTATTTCACCAAAACACGATTTTGGTACTTTAAGCCAGTTTTCAAAGTCCTTTAAGTGACTTTTCGACCTATACTTGCTTATTTTCCATCCGTATACTCATATACACTTATATAAGCGTGCACTCCGCACCTCCAAACTTATAATTAAGTGTTACGAGTATATCCATCCTTGTACTAAACCCCGATTACCTCAACGGCTTGTGATTATACTTAAATCACCAACACATATATATGTTTTTGGGTAGCTATGAAGTGATTATTATGTCAAATTGTTTTTTTTAACATATTATTTGTTGTTCTTTTGGTAGCATTTGATGATGCAGGTTAATGGAAGGTTTGGCTGCCATTACTTTACGGAGAAGGAAATTAAATTTATAGTGGGTGCATGAGTTCTCATAATTAGGTGTGTAATGTTCAAACCATAAGGTTTTAAGCTAAATCAAGGTTTAAAAAAAGGTTGTATATTTTTCCTAACAGGTAAACAAGAAATTTAAGTGGTTTGTTTTTGTGATCAAGTTTGTAGTGCTGCACCTAACCGCTGGCATTCCTTTTGGTTATACTCTTTTCATTTCAAAAAAGTTTGATGAATGGATGCGGTGCTCTCTAACCGTTTCGGATAGTTTCCGTTTGCGCACATTTGTTTCTGAGTTGACAATTTCGGGGTGAAGACTACTCTTGGAAAATCAACATATATTATATGTCTCCAGGTATTGCGACTTTTAGTACTAGAAAAGTAATTTCATATGCAATAAGAGTGTGTTTAATTACTGACGAGCTATTTTAGTAGTTGATAAAAATGTTTTTTGGTATACGATTCATATACCTAAAAAAAAACCTTTTTGTTATAAGAACGTAACGA